>CM062297.1:594223125-595423125 GCA_031216915.1 Pictodentalium vernedei
TAACTTAGTGCAATTTGTGGATTATTGTTTAAAAATTATCTTCTTCAGATTCACCAGGCAGAATTCTTTCATATTTGGTATGCAACATCTTTAGGGGGGGGGGGGGGGGGTGTCAAATTCAAATGTGTTCCAATCGAGTCCCTGAGTTGATATTTGGGCTCTCTATGGGAGCCCGAATTTTAACTTGTTGCAATATGAGGATTATTCTTTAAAAATCTTCTTCTCCAAATCCACCAGGCAGAATTCTTTCATATTTGGTATACAACATCTCTGGGGGGGGGGGGGGGGGGGGCAGATTGAAGTTTGTTCAAATCGAGTCCCTGGGTTCATATTTGGGCTCCCTATGGGAGCCCGAAATTTAACTTAGTGCAATATGTTGAATTTTCTTTAAAAATCTTCTTCACATCCACCAGTCAGAATCTTTTCATATTTGGTATATAGCATCTCTATGGGGGTTAGATTCAAGTTTGTTTAAATCGAGTATCTGGGTCAATATTTGCGCTCCCTATGGGAGTCCGAATTTTAACTTAGTGCAATATGAGGAATTTTTTTCAAAAATCATCTTCTTCAGTTCCACCAGTCAGAATCTTTTCATATTTGGTATATAACATCTCTCGGGGGGTCAGATTCCATTTTGTTCAAATTGAGACCCGGGGTCAATATTTGGGCTCCCTATAGGAGCCCAAATTTCAACTTAGTGCAATATGTGGAATATGCTTTAAAAATCTTCCTCTTCAGATCCACCAGTCAGAATCTTTTGATATTTGGTATACAGTATCCTTAGGGAGTTGAGATTCAAGTTTGTTCAAGCCAAGTCCCTGGCTTCATATATATGCTGAAAATTTGGAGTCTAGTCTGGACTTAGAAATTTTGGACCAAAATCTGGAAATGTGTTTTTAGCTCACCTGAGCAAAGCTCAAGGGGAGCTTTACTAATCACTTTCCATCCGTCTTCCGTCATTGTCCTTCGTCGTCCATCCAGCGTTAACTTTACATTATTGACTTCTCACGAACTACTGGTCCAAATTCAACAAAATTTGCTGTGCATGTTCCCTATCACATGTCAATTTGTTCAAATGAGGTTGCCACGCCCACAGGGGTACCACAGGGGGCATAACTCTGACAGCACTCTAAATTTCTTTCCAAAATTAAAAAAAAATCTTTTTCTTCAGATCCACTGGGCCGAATTCTTTCATATTTGGTATATAACATTTCTAGTGGGTTCAGATTCAGATTTGTTTAAATCGAGTCCCTGGGTTAATATTTGGGCTCCCTGTGGGAGCTCGAATTTTAACTTAGTGCTGTATGAGGATTATTCTTTAAAAATCTTCATGTCCAAAAATGGCATAAAAATTGTAGGGGTTAGGTCCATGGGGGTTAGGTTGTAGATTTTTAGATTGAAATGGGGTGTTTTGGGACACAGGAATTCAATTTTTTTTTACCATGGGCCAAACCATCGTTGACCCTTGGCTGCCCCCATATCGGACAGATTTATTTCCCTCTGGTGGAAACCCTGATTATTGTTACCTAGGTTAACTAGCTCAAAAATTTAGGGACGCAAAATTCTGAAATGTGAAGGCCTGGAACGTTTTTTCCGCACACGCCATCACAACTCCACCGCTAGTTAGAAATTCAAGAGGTCTCACTCCCTATTAAAACGACTCTAAACCAGGCTGACATGTGCGAGTTTGCCCCCCCCCCCCCCCCCCCCCCCCCCCCGGACGAAAAATTTCACGCGAACGCTCGTACCGTTCGCGTTTCGGTTACGCAAAATGTAAAACACGTGAACGGTTGATCGGTTAACGAAAATCGGGCCGCTACATTGAGCAATGCACCTATGTCCCTTTCTGACATGCAAAATGTTCTTGGAAGTGTTTACATGTACTGTAGATGGAACTGAAATTTTACCTTTCGATGAAAATTGAAATGCAGTTTCTTGGAAATGAATTGTAAAAAAAGAGTAGAATAAGGGAGATAACTACTCTTATCATTCTGACTGAAAATTGAAATGCAGTTTCTTGGAAATGAATTGTAAAAAAAGAGTAGAATAAGGGAGATAGCTACTCTTATCATTCTGACTTGTCCGTGTTTAACTTTCAAACGAGTACAGTCACTACAACCCATTTTGTCATCTGCTTCAGGGGCACTCGATTTCACTGAAATCGAGCAATACCTATCGGCTTCAAAACGGAAAGTATATTTTTATAATTTCATGGTTACAGATTAAATCGGTTTAACTTTTATATATTTGAACCCCCCTCATGACCCATGCCTACCCTCCCAGGAAGCCTAACACCCAAACAAAATTATATTTGAAACACTATTTTCATAGATTTTAACTGGTGACAAAAAGTTGCAAAATGGTTAGCCAAGAATTTTTGCGAAACCGAACGATCAGTTAGCCAAACCAAAATCACGGGAACGGTCAATTGGTTAAGGTTATTTTTTAAATTTTTCACCCTGCCCCCCTCCCCCCCCCCCCCACCCACCCACACTTTGAGCTGTATATCTCTCGCTGAATTTAGTCGAAAAGCTTCATGTGGCAAAGATCTAAGCTTGCATAGTAAAAATTGAGTTCTTCGGGCAGTTTTCAGAATGTTTTTACCCCGAGCTTGCTTTCAGATAGCATTCAGACAGACAGACAGACTTTCACCTTTTTTATATAGATTATAGATTATTGGAGAGTGTGGCTTTTGGCTCTCTCTAATAATTTGTAACAAAACTAATTTTAATGAACAAATACTTAATCCCAACAATATTCTACCACTCAACCAGTTATGCAATGTTCTGAATTTCCTCATACAAAACCAGCCCAATTTTGTATTACTGTCTACTGAAAGCATGTCAAATGCTAGTCCAAGAAAGCTATTTGTGCTGGTTAAAATTATGGAAGTTCTTTGTGTGTCAGTTACAGAAAGGTAAGAAAAGTAAAAACAGGATGTCGTAAATGAAAGATTCATGACAGAGTAGCTCTAGATAGTTTTTACCCCCCACACACTCAGAATCATTAAGCATAATGGAGAGTCTGTCAGTGTGTGTGTGAGGTTGTGTGTGCATTTGAAATCCCCCCCCCCCCCCCCCCCACCACACACACACACACACAGAGGTCATTAAGCATGATGGAAAGTCTATCGGTGTGTGTGTGTATACACATGTATATACATATATAAATCAGTGTCATTATATTTTACTGTTTTATAGTTTTGAGGGATATACCCCCATCCCCTCCCCCACCCCCACCCTCCCACCCACCCAAAATGTAAATGTTTATTTCTGTAAAACAAGAACCATACAACTGAAATTTGGGCGGGTTCCGCTTTTTTTTACCTTTTTAGAAAACTGCCCAAAAAATGGAAAAAAAAATACAGCTGGGCTGAATTTCACTGGTTCAAAATTGGTGAGGGTGTTTAGCTATAACTCTTCCCTACTCCGGAGTACATTGCTAAGTGAATGGAATATGCCCACCACACTGTTTATTTGGGGAAACAGCTTCAAGAAACTGGAATGTAATTCTTGATTTATATTATATTAGAGATGTTTATTTGAAATTTAAAACATTAGACATCGAAATTACGAAGCAAACAAACTGCCAGTCTCATCACCATTAAGGCACAGCAGTATCAAAGTCGGGAACAGTGACACAATGATGTTAACAGTGACTGTCGCCAGTGTCGGGTTGTTTTAATGGTCAAAAAAATTCTACCCTTCTCTCAGGCTTTACTCAGCCACGCTTCACCTCTACGTGATTTGCCCCGTGTCTAATCAATTCATCAAAGTGTATCTACTCAATTAAAAAAAATCAGCTGGTAGAACTTTGAATTCCCAGTTTTTCTGGAAACAAACTTCGTTTTTCAAATCGCATAGTAACGCATACTACCCATACACCACAGGTACTACTATTGATAAGTATAGATGCTAGATGTACTGTGGGTTCATAATCTTTACTCCAAATTGTTGTTATTGCCCAAACGAGCGTTTTTAGAAATAATAATCACCACAAAATCCCACAACATCGGTAACTGGTGGATGTGGATAGCTCCTCCCTAGATTGAACCCCTAACCGCCACCCCCAAGCCCTACCCCACCCTACCAAACGCATACACTCTCATTTTTTCTTTACAGTATTTCAAGACAATTTGAGAAAACAGTGGGTGATGTGATAAAACAGTGGGCCTGTGTGTGTGAATGGTGGGAGGTTAAGGTTGAGTATTAAGAGTGTGGGGTGGGGGTGCTGTAGGAAACCATATACGGGACAGCATAAGGTCTTGCAAAGTTTCAGTCAGTGAGTCTCTAGGTGAAACCTGGAAGTCCACTGCCTGAAATTTGACTTGTTGGCTTTTTTTAGTTTGACAAGCAGCTCTATAAACGCCAAGTGTCTGTCTGTCTGTCTGGCCATCTGTGACACTTCACAGGCCTATAACTTTCCATCAATTGATCCAATTTTGATGAAACTTACCTGGAACATTAATCCCCCTAGGGCATTTGAGATGTCAAGTTTTGAGGTCATGGGGTCAAGTGTCATGGCCGTGAGCGGCCATTTTGTTTTCCTATGTAATTCCAGCGAAAACAGTGGTTTCCAGATGTTATCTCGAGTTTCACTTAACTGATCTCGATGAAGTTCACAGGTATTAAGCGATGTACCCAAGGGAAGGTCCCTATTGATTTTGGGGGCGATTCATCAAAATTCCTGCCCTTGGCGGCCATTTTGTTGTCCAATTTCGCGCACGAACGGAGATTTCCGACCAATAACTTGAGTTTGACTTTACTGATCTGATTGAAGTTCACAGGTATTAAGCAATGTACCCAAGGGAAGGTCTCTATTGATTTTGGGGGCGATTCGTCAAAATTCCTGCCCTTGGCGGCCATTTTGTTTTCCAAGTTCGCGCGTAAATGGAGGTTTCCGACCAATATCTTGAGTTTGACTTTACTGATCTGCTTCAAGTTCACAGGTATTAAGCGATGTACCCAAGGGAAGGTCTCTATTGATTTTGGGGGCGATTCGTCAAAATTCCTGCCCTTGGCGGCCATTTTGTTGTTCAATTTCGTGCGCAAATGGAGGTTTCCGACCAATATCTCAGGTTTGACTTTACCAATCTGCTTCAAGTTCACAGGTATTAAGCAATGTACCCAAGGGAAAGTTCCTATTGATTTTGGGGGCGATTTGTGAAAATTCCTGCCGTTGACGGCCATTTTATTGTCCAATTTCACGCGCAAATGGAGGTTTCCGACCAATATCTTGAGTTTGACTTTACTGATCTATTTGAAGTTCACAGGTATTAAGCGTTCTACCTAAGGGAAGGTCCCTATTGATTTGGGGGGGGGGGGGGGGGGCGATTCGTCAAAATTCCTGCCCTTGGCGGCCATTTTGTTGTCCAATTTCGTGTGCAAATGGAGGTTTCTGACCCATATCTCGAGTTTGACTTTACCGATCTGCTTTAAGTTCACGGGTATTAAGCGATGTACCCCAGGGAAGGTCCCTATTGATTTTGGGGGTGATTTGTCAAAATTCCTGCCTGTCAAACTTGACTTATAGTTAGATGAAGTGGCGGGCGGGAGTAAACAATTGGTTTCTGGGCAATAACTTTAGTTTTATTTGACGCACCTTTACCAAACTTATAGCAGAGGTTACCCTATAGAAAAGGAAGACACCTATCGATTTCGGAGTCTGGTCTGCCAACGTCAAGGTCACTGTTACTATAAATAGAATATTTTGTGACAAATTGGTTTCCGGGAAATAACTTTAGTTCTGTTCCATGTATCTTCACCAAACTTACACCAGGGGTTACCCTATTTACATTTACCAATTTCAGCGTTATTGTTACTGGCCAGCGCCTATAGGGGAAGTGCTGCCCAATTTTTTTTTTTTTTTAGTCCAGTATTTTTGTGCTGTCCAGCACCTGTAGGGGAAGTTGCATGACATTTTGACCTACTACATATCAATATATCCATACAAATATGGATGACACAGCAATTATTCGGGATTTAATGTCAAAACTCGACTTCTGAATCTGTGATCCTCTCCCTGGATTTTGTTGTCCAATTTTGCGTGCAAATGTATGTTTCCGACCAATATCATGACTTTGACTTTATCGATCTGCTTGAAGTTCACAGTTATTAAGCGCTGTACCCAAGGGAAGGTAAATACACAGAGTTTATCCATGTCACCATCTACGCTATACCCCTGCAGTACTTGTTAGGCGTCGCAGCTCTGAAGTGCATCACACTTCTGATAGCCACCCTTGGCGTTGCACTTGTCATGCCACATTGCCGGAAGTGGCAGTAACCAGTTGGTTGGACTTGGTGATTGGTAAGAAAAACTTAGAGTCGGTTGATATTCCCTATTTCATATTTAAACATTAAACGATTGTCTCAGTGGGACCACTGCAGAATTTCTACACAATGTTTTGCACAAACAGAATATGAACATAGTGGACAGCCAAAATCTTTGGGTAGTTAAACTACTCTGTCCTGTGCATGTACAAATTTATATTTTATTTAATATCTGAGGTGATCTCTTCAGCCCCTGTAATTAGTGCCCCGCTTGTAAAGCGGGTGCCCCTATAGTAATCACTCTGTCCGTCCAACTGTCCGTATTTACTATGTCGTATGATAAGTCAAGTTTGGCAAGATGGATTTTCATAATTTTTATACCAGATGTTTGAAGTGATCAGAGGAAGATCCTTTTCGTTTTTGACGTTATTTAAATTTGCCATTCCAGAGTTATGGGACTTGAATCGTCAAAAGATCAAGCAAAATTAATATGTCGTACAATAAGTCAACTTTGTTTGGATGAATTTTCATAATTTTTTTACAACATCTTTGAAATGATCCAAGGAAGCTGCTTTTCATTTTGATGATATTTTAATTTGTCCATCTGACCGTCTGTCTGTCTGTATTTTCTTTGTCGCATGATAAGTCAAGTTTGCCAAGATGGATTTACATAATTTTTATACCAGATGTTTGAAGTGATCTGAGGAAGGTCCCTTTCGTTTTTGACGATATTTAAATATGTCGTTCCAGAGTTATGGACTTGAATCATAAAAAAAATTGTCCGTATTTTCTATGTCGTACGATAAGTCAAGTTTGCCAGGATGGATTTTCATAATTTTTATACCAGATGTTTGAAGTGATCTGAGGAAGGTCCCTTGCATTTTTTATGATACTTAAATTCGTCGTTCCAGAGTTATGGGACTTTAATTGTCAAAAAATCAAGAAAAATTCATGTGTTGAACAATAAGTCAACTTTGCCTGGTTCGATTTTCCTAAAAATTTTTTACAACATCTTTGATATGATCCAAGGAAACTCCCTTTCATTTTTGATGTTATTTTAATTTGTCCATCTGACCATCTCTCTGTCCGTATTTTCTTTGTCGCATGATAAGTCAAGTTTGCCAAGATGGATTTCCATAATTTTTATAGCAGATGCTTGAAGTGATCTGAGGAAGGTCCCTTTCGTTTTTGACGATATTTAAATATGTCGTTTCAGAGTTATGGGACTTGAATCGTCAAAAAGTAAAGAAAAATTCATATGTTGAACAATAAGTCAACTTTGCCTTCATGGATTTTCGTAATTTTTTTTTTACAACATCTTTGATATGATCCAAAGCAGTTCCCTTTTATTTTTGACGATATTTTAATTTGTAGTTCCAGACTTATGGTTATTTCATATGATAAGTCAGCACTGTACTGTTTGATATCTTCTGTGTAAAAGGTACACACTTTTTTCCCTCATTGACTTTAAAAAAAAAATGCCAGAGAGCCAATTAATATGATTTGTGTGGCCTAATCCATTCCTGAATACATTAAATATGTATTAAATACTACACCTATTTTGTTAATAGGTGACTTGATTCAGTTTTTTTCATTCAATGATATACCTAGCAGGGCCCTTTCTGACATGTCACTTTTCTAGTTAGTCCTCGGCAAAGGCATTTACCAACAAGTTGTCGAGGGATTTTAGATGTTTCCTAGGCAGTATGTTTGCCGAGGACAATTTGAATTACATCAGTAATGACAATTGTAGTAAGGTGTTTTTAAGTTAAAAACAGAGTACAACAATCATCATTACAGATGTCTGTACGTTGCCTGATGCAGATGTGTATTTTTGTGTGCATTTATCACGCAATTATGATGTAATATTACTTGTAATGTACACGTTAGGCTTAGCAAAGGCATGATAATTAGTACCTTTCCTTTACTGACCCCATCCTGTCGAACGCGTTGTAAATTTTAGTAATCTCCCAGGTCACCTATTCATGTTTACCCCCTTTTACATGTTGGTGGAGCGAGAAAAACAAACACAGTGGTATGTTTTTAATGTTTTATTAGAGTATAAACAGAATGTACATACGTGTGATAACCAGTCTTTCGATTTTGAGGTGCGTTATCGCTCTTGCTTGCTATGGCGCCCGCAATTTAACTTCTTGCGAGTCAGTAACAGTGTGCCTCGGCTCGGCTAAAAGACCGATCAAAATCTGGTAATTCATTCCAGTTGAGAAATCATTTGTGTGAACACCCAATTATTTTTTAATTGGCGAATATTTGGCAGTGGGCCTTGGTAACAGTCTGAATGTATTCATCACAAGTCCTATTCACTTATACTGTTTGGAAAGACCTGGTGTTTTTTTAGATGTCTGTGCTCCCAGGACCAATCACCATTCAGTATTCACCAATGGAGTTAATTTATTAGCTCCGCATCAATTATTGCCGCAGGGTGCGCTTTTTTGTTACTTAGAGCATAACACATCGTCCTGACCCAAAAGTTGGGATTACTTTAATGAAAACTATGAAAGCACAAAATGGTCCAGCTTTCATATTACTGTTCGATATGGATGTGCGCAAATACTGTACTGAATGCACAGTGCTGCCAGTTAGTGGCTGCATTCTTCATTGCATGTTAATTGATTTTGCAAACAAACACGACCATCAGTCCCAAGCATTCTCACCAAGAAATTACCGTCGCTAGATCTTTTCTCTAATTGACCGGGCTGGATACAGGATAGTACGCCTCACTTCAAATAATAGCGAGCGATGTATAGCGCACTTCCGATTTTCAGAATCGAAAGACCAGATAACCTCACATATGACTGTCGTGATACCATGAAAATAGAAGAGTAGTAGGTTGAGCAAATTTCTTGTTTACCAAAATCTGGAAATTTTGGGGGGGATTTTTTTATGTGTTTTGTTCAATTTTGATAGGGAAAAAAAATGTACAGTCTGAAAATTTGGGTCCCAGTTCCGACTTGTTTTTAAAATCTTCTTTAAATCTTCTTCTTTATTTAGACCCTGTAGTCAGAATGCTTTCATATTTGGTATACAATATCTCTAGGAGGGTAAGATTCAAGTTTGTTCAATCCAAGTCCCTGGGTTAATATTTGGGCTCCCTATGGGAGCCGAAAAATTTTAACTTGGAGCAATATAAGGAAATTTCTTTAAAAATCTTCTTCAGATCCACTTGTCAGAATCCTTTCATATTTGGTATACAACATCTCTTGTAGGGCAAGACTCAAGTTTGTTCAAATCTGGTCCCTGGGTTATAAATTTGGGCTACCTATGGGAGCCTGAATTTTAACTAAGAGCAATATGAGGGAATTTCTTTCAAATTCTTCTTCTTCTGATCCACCAATCAGAATCCTTTCATATTTGGTATACAACATTCCTAGGTGGTTCAGATTCAAGTTTGTTCAAATCAGGTTTCTGGGTTAATATTTTGGCGCCCTATTTGAGCTAAAATTTTAACTTTGTTCAATGTGAGGTGATTTCTTTAAAAACCTTCAGATCCACCAGTCAGAATTCTTTCATATTTGTGTATGACATCTCAAGGGGGATCAGATTCAAGTTTGTTCAATTTGAGTCCCTGGCTTAATATTTGAGCTCTATGGGCAGGGGTGGGGGTGAGGGGTGTCAGGGGTCATGTTATGTTCAGGTTTGTTCAAATCCATTCCTTAGTGTTTTTCCATAAAATTTGCCTCTCATGACTTCATACCGTTGTAGTGTTGATGAACCAAGTCTAACTGAATGTGACCCTAAATACTTCTTTGAACCACTTTGGCAGGTGAGCGATTAAGGCCCCTTGGGACCTCTTGTTACCTAATACTTACTGTTTAATGATTTATTGGCCTTGTGAATCCATTTGGGGATGATAAATTATAATTCAAATGGTTGATGATTAGCTAGCAGATAATAGACATCAGGTTAGGCCAAAGAAAATGAATGGTTTGGTTCTGGTTACATAAAAAAAAATAGGGTTGGTAGGTCGGGATATTTTTTCCTTTTTTTTTTAAATTTTTTCCCTTGAATTTGTGCTTGAGTTAATTTTTGGACCAAATTCTTCCCACAGTTGTGACTGAAATATACTGCTTTGATATTCTGTTGAGCCTGAATTGCAAAATTACGCCCAAAAATGGCAGTTTATCAGCAGATGCTTTATTCGCGATTGCAGAGGGCATTTCGGGTGAAATTCTGCAACTTCAAAATGAAAACGGACTCAGAAGCGTCTTGATAATATTATCATCAGCTGTCCTCAAATTCTGAAATGATGTGTGTTCACACGTCTCACTTTATCATGGAAGTGTTAACATTTGTGCACCTCAACACATGAAATAAATTGACATTTTAAGTGATTGTGGTAATGGACTGGTTAAGTATCATTGTATTTATCTCGGCAGAGGAAGCACAGATGATTTGCTTTTGATTATTTGAAAACAATGTATCTTGCTTCGATCTTGTATCAAACACTTAATTGCGTGCACACTATTTTGAAGGAAAGATGCTACCATGACATCACCATGTGCAAGTAGCCAATCATTTTGAAGCACAGGTTTAAAACTACAGGGAATCCCTTGGAGTTTCCCCAAGAAAAAATTCCAGGTTTTAAATAGCAGGAAAGTGATTGGTTGAATGTTCAATGTGACTAACTACGCATACTTTGTGTAATGCAGTACACGTGCTTGTGGCTTTTCACCTCAATTTTTTCTGAATAATTAGTGGTAAACAGTGTTATATCATTTTCATAATAATGGTGTTTGTCGAAACAAACTATTTGAACAGTTTGGAATGAAAAGTAATAAAGAAAGGTCCCATAGTCTGCGAGGTTATACAGGGTGGTAAAAAGGAAACAAGCCAAATTTAAGCCACCAGTGAAGTAAATTCACTTCTTGTAAACCATGATAAACATCTTGAAATTTGCATACGGGAGTTAAAACAACTTTGGTATACAATTACCAATTATGATTTAATTTGCCGATGACAATTTTGAACCTGGTACTGATTGTATATATAAAACGGTATACCAAAAAATCACCCAGCACTCTTTGTGTTGTTGTTGTAAAAGTTGGCGTTTGTGTGTTTTTTTCCTGTTTCTTTTTCAATTTCAGTAAAAAAAATTTTTAGGGTCAAGGCGAAAAACTAGGGTTGGTCAGGTAACTGGAACCAAACCATTAATTTTTGTGGCTTTAGAGTGAGATAATGTTTCTCTCCACTGTCATGGTGTGATCAACCAGATACAGTACCAGTGAAACATGGTAATTTATTCATTGGTCAATGTGTGCACACTGACTGATGAATGTTGGGTATGTCTGATTAAATTATTAATGGCAGTTTTATTTGTGTGTCAGAACATTGAAAAGATGTTCTTACTCAATTTCATCATAATTGGATGCTTGGTTGGAAATGTAGTTATTCACAACAATGTGGTATTTAACAAGGTCAAAGACATTTACATGGTGAATAGTGATTGGACACTCACCTTTGTTGTGGATTTAAAGCCTTTAGAAGACTATTTGCAGTTTATGTCAAAGAGCATTGTAAATTTTAAGGCTCCCATAGAGATAGTGAAGGATTCCCTTGGCTCTGACCCGTTGAATGCTTCATTACAAAATAAATTATGGAGTATGATTTTAAATATTGAAGTGAAATTGCAATATATGTGCAATCAGTATATGCATGTTATTGCCCGATTTAATGATTATAAGCGTTTGCATAAGACATGCAAATGAATGTCACTAATTCCTTTTATAGGAGAAATTGCAAGCTTTCTCTTCGGTACTATATCCAAAGGAGACATGGAAGTCATTCAAAGTAATCTAAAGCAATTGTATTCTAATCAGGCTATAATACAACATGCATTTCAAAAAAGTCTTATGATAATTAACTTGACAAAATTGCAGGAAGCCAGTAGTAAACAAAATTTGATTCAGTTGATAGATACCTTTAATTATTTTACTCTCGAGCTATGTTCATTTATTGATAATCAAGAGCAAAGATTGATTTTTTTTATACGCCCGTTTATAAAAACGGGACATATTATGTCTGTCTGTCTGTCTGTCCGGTCCGTCATTCCGTAAACAATTTGGTTTCCGTTCATTTAATGTCGAACACCTTGACGGATCGACATCAAACTTTCAGAAGTTGTTTTTAGCAATAAAATACAGGTCAAGTTCGATATTGGTGTTTCTCAGTCCATCTGCTGCAGAGTTATGGCCCTTTGAAAACACAATTTTTCTAAAAAAAATGATTTCCGTTCATTTAAAGCTGAACACCTTGATGGATTGACACCAAATTTTTCAGATGTTGTTTTTAGCACTGAAATACAGGTCAAGTTCGATATTGGTGTTTCTCAGTCCATCCGCTGCAGAGTTATGGCCCTCTGAAAACACAATCTTTCAAAAAAAATTGGTTTCCCTTCATTTAAAGTCGAACGCCTTGATGGATTGACACCAAATTTTTCAGATGTTGTTTTTATATGCCCGTTTGAAAAACGGGACGTATTATGTGAATGGTCTCTCCACCGCTCGTCTGTCTGTTCATTTAAAGCTGAACGCCTTGACACCAAATTTTTCAGATGTTGTTTTTAGCAATGAAATACAGGTCAAGTTCGATATTGGTGTTTCTCAGTCCATCCACTGCAGAGTTATGGCCCTTTGAAAACACAATTTTTGAAAAAAAATTGGTTCCCGCTCATTTAAAGCCGAACGCCTTGATGGATTGACACCAAATTTTTCAGATGTTGTTTTTATATGCCCGTTTGAAAAATGGGATGTATTATGTGAATGGTCTCTCCAACCGCCTGTCTGTCCGTCCATGGACACATTTCGTTTCCGGACGATAACTTTAGTTGTGATGGTTTGAGCTGAGTTAAATTTGGCATGTGGATTTAGTATGACAAAATACAGGATGGGTTCGATTTCCGTTTCGAACAGCCCATTTGCAGTAGAGTTATGGCCCTTTATTTATGGGAATTTAGCCCAACTTCTCGTTTCCGGGCGATAACTTTAGTTTGCCTTGACCGATTTATTTCAAATTTTCAGTTTTTTGTTTTTGACCACAAAATACAGCTCAAGTTCACTTTTGACCACAATCGCATATACCTTTCCAGAGTTATTCCCCTTGAATGATTGCAGATTTGTGGATTTTGTGGTTTCCGGATGATAACTTTAATTTGCCTTGACCGATTTTTTTCAAATTCTCAGATTTTGTTTTTGACCACAAAGCACAGCTCAAGTTCCCCTTTGGCCATAATCGCATGTACCATTCTATAGTTATTCCCCTTGAATGATTGCAAATTTGTGAATTGTGTGGTTTCCGGATGATAACTTTAGTTTGCCTTGACTAATTTGTTTCAAATTCTCAGATTTTGTTTATGACCACAAAGCACAGCTCAAGTTCACTTTCGTTCAAAATCGCATGTACCTTTCCAGAGTTATTCCTCTTGAATTTGTGCATTTTGTGTTTTCCGGATTATAACTTTAGTATGGCCTGACTGATTTTTTATACGCCTGTTGAAAAACCGTCAAATTATGGAATCAGTCTGTCTGTCTGTCCATTTGTCCATCCATTTGTCCATCCGACGGTCTGTTCGTTCGTCAACATTTGGTTTCCAGATGATAACTTTAGTATTTTTTTTTCGATTGACTCCTAAACTTGGTATGTGGTTTAATCAAAACAAAAGGCAGGTCAAGTTCGAATATGGGGTCAGTTCGAACTTCGAAGTTCCCCTGAATTATGGCCCTTGTTGGACATAGAATGCATCAAATATTTGGTTTCCGGATGATAACTTTTAATATTTGTTTTCCGATTGGTTCCAAACTTGGTATGTTGTTTAATCACAACAAAATACAGGTCAAGTTCAAATATGGGGTTGATCCGAACAATTTTTACCCTCACCCCCATCCTTACCCCAACCCTTCAAAAATCCAAAATGGGCGTATAATGTCCTGCTAGGCAGCGCTCTTGTCTTGAATTCTTTTTTTATTGGAGCAAATTGTTCTCTTTGTGAGTGATGCAAAATTATATTTAAGGCATTTGTACGCACAGATTGGCACCCTCTCTGACTTCAGGATCACTCTGGATATCGCTCCACCCTCTCTACTGAAAGATGTATTGCTTAAATTATCAACTAAATTTGACCCATATACGAAATTACCCTATGGTCCCTTCACCTCTATTTTTTGGCACTGTTATCATCTCCTTGAGACTAAAACTGTTCTCACGGATGATAGGCTAATTGTACTGGCTAAATTGCCTTTGCTAAATACTAATTTACAATTTGAAGTGTATGAGGTTCTCTTCCTGCCAGTACCATTTGTTAATGCATCTAAGAGATTGACTCCATCAACAGCTAAGCTGGTCGCGCAGTACAAAATTTAATCTGATGTACTCATTATTAACAGGGAACGTACTCTGTTAGAATCAAACCAATTGTTGGGTTTGATCAACTGAGACCATTGTGTAAAGCTTCTGGTGGAGAACTTCAACTCTTGGGTTATTTCATGGAAACAACAGGGAGGCCCATAAAATTATCTCTATGGTAATCTTTGAGACTTTTAATCTTACTCAAAAGACACTATGAAAGCCAATGTTATGGTATATCCATAAGTGGAAGAATCTAACCTTAACACATCGTTTAGTAGATGTGGCGCCTCTTCCTATTGATGAAGTTGTTAGTGCATTGTAGTTATGAACTGATAATCGCAATCAGCAATCGGCACCGGCCGGTTATGGGGCATCGGCCAATTATGGCAACCGGCAGTTTCCGCTTATTCTATGTTTAACACTGACTATTAAAATCTCTTTGATATCTGGCCATTTCAATAAAATCTCCCCATTAAAAACGTGTGTAGTGCATATCAGAATATTTAGGGATTTGCAGAGCCGAGATATTACGGAATTTACCATCTGCAATCGGTACGAGATCGCCACTATTCCCAGCTGATCGAAGTAACCAGTCTTCAATCATGGTGCTGTACAATGTTGCATTGGGTACATGTATAAATAAAATGTGTTCAGCTGCTAGTCTGTAGAACTTCATGATGCAAGCATCACAATACAATAAGAAATTAAAATTGGAGAAAAACGATGGTAGATGATTGTTACGCAACATGTAAGTCGCATGACTGTCACAAACACGTTTTCAGTTTGTCAAGTTCATTTTTTTTAATACAGTCACCTCCCTTGATGTAAATACTGAAGAAACACATCAAGGGAGGTAACAAGTTGAACAATGAACATTAAATAATATATTCTGATGTCACGTGTGTCTGTAAACAATGCGTCATACAACTTCACAACACACATTAACATCAAAGTTATTATTCAGTTAAGACACAAACTGTGTGTGCTCAGTATCTTCCTGGTTAATACAGCTAAGTGAATTGTATTGTTATACAAAACTGTATTAACACTATTTACCAGAATAACACACAATCATCACAAGCGAACAGTATTGTGTGATTGTATCGTTTATAACGATCTTCCCCCACCCCAACTCCCAAAAATGCAAATATTATTTTGGCTAATATTGCCCAGCACTAAACATGCATACTCTGAGAACTTATGTGGTATTAAACTTTCATAATTGGAGATTTATTAAAAAATTCTGCAGTATAACAGGCACTAACAGATTTTCTTCTGGGTCCTATCTCAACTATCGGAATCGGCATCAGAATCGGCATAATCAGCAGAGAAATAATCGGTAATCGGTTCATAACAAGTTTTTTGATAATCGGTTCATGACTAGTGCATTGGATGACCTAAATACTTAACCTATCGAATCTTGGCATATTCCCACCTGGGGATATTTTGGAACATGTATAATGGTTATTTTTATACTAATACTTTGTGTCCGATGTTTTAAAAGACATATGCATGTCCGTTTTCCTCAATTAATATTATGATATTTACGAAATCACCAAGCTCGATTGCCTGAGGAAATTGAGATGGAAACAAAACCATTGAGATGGGAGGCAGATGTGCCCCCCCCCCCCCCCCCCCTCTCCATCCACAGACACTAACCATAGTGACACAGACTACACCTCTGCCATCTCCTACTGCTCACCTGATACCTATTTATCCATGAATTACACAAGCACTGTATAATAGCGAAACTGGTGAAGTTACGGTGACCTAGTATAAACGTCTTTCAGGAAACCAGTTCAAATTGTACTAAAATGCAGAAGTGATTGAAATTGCACACCAGAAGTGGCACATATTTATTGAAATTGTTGTGCACATATATAATCTTATTTGTTGTGATATATATGTTTGTTGGATGATTCACTGAGTGAATTAAGTGACCTGAACTTGGTACAGAGTCTGATTTTTAGTGAAGTAGTAAGTTATGAAGCATCTGTATTGTTGTGTATTATGGATTCCTCTATGGAAGACCTCCCGGATATGGAAGACACACTTCAACAGGTGCGATTTGAAAATCGCATCAAGTTCATTCCGTCCCATTTTCAAGGAAGTGAATCCAGAATCTGTCTTCCCAGATGATACAGCTCCACCTCCCACATCACCTCTATGCACAAGCTACGATGTTGGTGTTGTTACGCCTACTGCTAGAATGACCTTACTTCCCCGTGTGTGATGCCCACTGCCTTTCCGGAGACCTTCCACACCGGACACACCGGACACTAACTCCTCTGATGGTGGGTCATTGCCCAATTTGAATGGTATGCCTTCCCTCGAAGTCACTCCACTATATGATATGTGAGATGAAAGTAATCTTTGGACTACTCTCCCACATACAGCTCTTTCTAGTCTCTAGCTTTCCCCCATGGTAATCACGCGAGTATCATTACACTTGATTTCCCAAAGCATGTTCCAGCTAAGACCGGGACTGTAGTAGTATGGGTTGAACTCAGTCCTCTGGCAGGGATAGGTTAATCTACCCATCATGAGGATTAGCTGGCCATGATGGCTGGATTTCTGCTATAAGACCCACTGCAGAGCACTTTTTCACCCTTCGGACAACTTCAGATCTGCTAATAACTAACAAAGAATTACATTACTGTTCTACTGTCTGCCTGCCTAGTCATCATTTTGGAGCTGTTGAATTCCATTCAACTTTTGCCTTTTTGAATTAATGCTGGTTTACCATGAAATATTTGTAATTATTGTTGGACTATTGTTTTTCCGTGTACCTGTACTGGTCGGTCTTCTCTGTACAACTATGTAGCATGTAAACTAAACATCTAACATTAATTAGTCTTTTCCCAACCAAATTCAAAATATTTTTCCTTATTATTTTTTTTTTTAAATTTTTTTCTTCCTCCCTAATTTTGTCTGTGGCATAGCTTAAAAACAAACTGTATGATTTTAACCAAATTTGGCATACTTATGTGATGTCATAAAATCTAGTGAAATGCGGTATCGTCATATCTGTGAAAACGTGTATTTTCAAAATATTCTGCCAAAACCATCAAAATTTCACCATTTTTCGAATGTCTAAAAATTGTTTACAGTTATTTAGCTCAAATTTTCCGCACATTTAGAACATAATATGATACACCACAATCACCACTAAAAATGAATGTAGATTTTTTCTTCAAAATTGACCAACTTCATGGGCAAATTTCTCTAATTGCAAGGTTGTTGTAACAATTATTTTGGTATGAATAGATGCAACAATGATTGCGGAAGAAAGTTACTGTTTACTTTTTAATCTCAGATTTAACCCTCAAGCACAATGAGGGCGAGATAAGAGTACCGTTTGAAAATGCCAAAATTAGCCAATTTTGGTTGCATTTTGGAAAGGGTTAATTTCAAACACTTTTCATGTACGTATTCACAATTGACTACCGAGCATATTTGCTGTTGTAAGTTTGGTTGTAAAGTTTAACCCTATCCCATTCTGGCTGCATAAAAGAAGGTACCGTCCAAAAAACTCAGTTTTTTCAGAATTTGGTAAGTTTAGGTGACAATTTACTCCATTTTTAATTGATTGAGCTCTGAATGTTTTCTATAGCTGCATGCAGCAGTCCAAGTATGACAGATTTTGTTCTATATGTTATTATTAAAAGTTATTATTTAAAAGGGTACTGTCGGAATAATTGTTATTTTCGCAACGTTTACATGCACTTTCTCAGCACTGGAGCCATATTGTCTCAAAACCTTTTCCATGAGAGGATTGGGCCTTCATCCAAGAATAATTTTGCTGTTATATATTTTATTCAAAGTTTTAACCTTCACCCAGTTTTCGGGCCTTGAATTTGAGTGCCCTAAAATTCTTCATAAAATTGGCTAATTTGGAGCTCACTTTTCTTCCATTTTCGAAAGGAATATCAAAAATGATTTACATGTTCGCATTTACAATTGCCTACTGAGCATATTTGCTGTTGTAAGTTTGGTTGTAAAGTTTAACCCTCTGCTCATTCTGTTTGCATAAAGGTAGGTGCAGTCCAAAAAACTCTCGTTTTTCAGAATTTGGTAAGTTTAAGTTACCATCTACTCCATTCCTAATTGATTGAGCGCTGAACATTTTCTATGAATGTATGCAGCAGTCATAGTATGACAACTTTTGTTTTATATGTCATTATTAAAAGTTTAACCGTTGGCCGATTCCAGACTCCTCATATGGGTACTATCGGAATAATTGATATTTTCATAAAATCACTGAATATTGATAAGCGTGCAGTGGTAGTTTGGAATAGAATATCCGAAAATGCTTTCGAAATTCAGATTCATAGTTCAATTCCAAGAATATTTTCTGTTATAAGGTTGCTGTAAAATTTAACGCATTCCCTGTCTCAGATGCATAAAGATAGGTGCCGTCAAAAAAAACATTTTCTCAGAATTTCATAGGTTTAAGTGACAGTTTACTCCATTCCTAATTCATTGAGCGCTGAATGTTTTCTATGCCTGCATGCTGCAAGCATAGCATGACAACTTCTGTTTTATACGTTATTATCAAAAGTTTAACCCTTGACGTATTTAGGAGTTCCCATGTGGGAAAAGTCAGAATAATTGTTATTATCGTAAAATCAATCTCTGAATATATTGGTAACCGTGCAGTGGCCTTTCGGTGGTGCTACATGAAGCCGCAAATAGTTAAGGTTGAAAAGTTCATCAAATAGATAGATATAATGCCGAACTCAGCCGGTGACAGGTAAATAATGAATGGAAAAGTCGTTGAATTGAGAATAAAGTAGGGACGAATCGTGCCCTCGGTCTCCATCTGATCCACGGTATTTCCACGTGGTCTTGGCACTTGACAAAGATACTAAACTGTCGGGCAGGGACAGTAGAAAACATTCTGAGAATTTCAAGTTGCTGCCTTGCATGGTCGGGACATAATTGGTGTAGATCCGACATTTTATCTGTTCAATTTGAATGTCAAATTAGCCAGATGACAGCTTTTTCGCCACCAGGTCGAGTTGTCAGTTTCTGCCAGGACGGTCTAAAATAAGCAGTTTAACTCAAAACTTTCTGCCCCATATGAATGTGCGAATATTTAAAGCTGAATAGTTCATCAAATAGACAGAAATAATGCCAAACTCGACCGGTGATAGGTAAATAGTGAATGGAAACGGCATTGCATTGGGAATGGAGTAGGGACGAATCGTCCCCTCGATTTCCACGCAGTCAATCCACTCAACAAAGATACTGTCCTGTCGAGCAGGGATAGTAGAACAACTTCTGAAGATTTTGTGTGTCTGCCTTCACTGGTCTGAACGCAGTGGGCGTATGAGCGACACTGCTATCTGTTCAATTTTAATGTCAAATTAGCCAAATTACCGCCTTTTCGCCATTAACCCATGCACGATTTCTGTCCACTTTTCATTTTTAGCAATTATCTAACTGTTACCAGCTTGGCAGGGTCCATTTGGCACCAGTGTACACAATGCATCTTTCAATCACAAGCATCTCTCCACCAGTAACTGAGAATCCAAAGTTTCAAACGGAACTACCCCTGAGGGGGAGCACTGCCACAACCCCAGACATACACCCAGCACCAGGTCACACCAGCTAGAAAAGGACCAAATTCAATCAAAAAATTACCTCCACTCATCAAAACGCTGTATCTCGGCCAATTTCCATTAATTTTTCACTCATTCTTCACAAATAGTTACCGCACTGTTTCACATAGAGAGTCACCAATTTTGCAAGAGTATTGCCAAAAGAATTGTTAGACACTGTATAGAGTTTTCTATCGGCTATGCACTTAATATAGCCTAAAAAACCTACCAGCTCTATATGCAAACTTATTTCGCCGCTGCCTAAAAAAACAAGCGGAATAGGTGAATCTCTCGATTTCTTGAAATCGAAAAATCTCGTATTGAGATTATTTTTAGGCTTTGGGATGACTATTGATGTTCCTACATTTAGAGCATAATATGATACACAAAAATCACCACACAAATATTTCAAAACTAACCCCTATTGGCCACAAATGATATGGATATAGCATTTTATCTTCAAGATTGACTAACTTCAAGGGCAAATTTCACTAATTGCGAGGTTGTTGTAACAATTATTTTTGTATGCATAGATGGAACAATGCTTGCAGAAGAAAGTTACTGTTTAGTTTTTTATCTCGACTTTAACCCTCAAGCAATCCCCCCTAATTTTGTCTGTGGCATAGCTCGAAAACTAGCTCAACGATTTCAACCAAATTTGGCACACTTATGTAGCACCATGGGAACTCGCAAAATCCCATTTGCCATGTCTGTGATAGTGATGAGCCGATAAGAGATTTGCCTATTCATCTGAAACCAAATAGTTTTTTGATTTACTGTCGGTTGATAGTGATGTCGATACCAAATAGTTTTGTTCACCCATATTATTTCCGTAAAAATGGTCGAAAAAAGTGCGGTGACAATATTGAATATACTTTCGGAATTTAGCCACAGTTAAGTGACTGGCGCGGGGGACGTTTTAAGGCTGGAACCCCAAACCAGCAATACGCCAGAGAGACTGCAATACTCTCGTCTTAAACTTCGCTTGAGGTGAAAAAGTTTGTTCTGTTGTTGTAACTTGTCAGCTTAAAGACACTGCAATGGTGACCAGTGTGACCTTAAAGGCTTTAATGACCAAAACTCAATAAAAAATTGAAAAGGTTTGTGATATCAAAGTCTGAGATCACTTATATTATTTAAAAGCAGCCATGGAACGAAGCAAATTAAATTTGGTGAGAGACATGGGGCATCACATATGGCGAGCTGAAAGCCCTGTCAGCAATTTTGAAAATAGCTGAGTTCTTTGATAGCTAATTTGATTACCTCCCTTAGACTAGAATTACCTTTCTTCATTACAGACATTTTTATGCTTCTGGTGAGTTCATTCGCACAGTCATTTCATCCCAATACTGGTTCAGTGTTGGTTGAGTGGCGGAAGAAGGACTTTACGAAAAACTGTGGGGTCGGGGCAAGGGGTGGGGGGGGGGGGGAGGTGCACCTAGGCTCATGCTTACTGTTGTGTACTGTCAACCAAATTTTGAAATTTAATCTGAAAAGATGCGCTTACCTTGCACCCGATGCAGATATCCACAATGCAAAACCCATCTCCGGGAAAAACTGGTGGGGGAGGGGGGAGCACACTAAGTGCGCCAATGCCTGGATTCGCCCTCGTGGTAAAAAAAAGGTCATGGTATCGTTATTGATAGACCATATAATAGATGTTTCAATACATAAGGCAACTATTTAATGATTTTAACAGCACATAGCTTTTTAAGTTTAATATGAAACTCAAGCCAAAAATAGCACTTGTCGCCCGGGACAAGCGATTCTTTTTTTTGGTTGTCGCTGGTAGAAATTAAATGTTACGTCGGGGGTCTGATCTACAGACTACACAGCGTAATGCATGGCACGTTTGTTAGTTATTAGCAGAACATTAAAATGGCAGTGAGATAGAGTTAGAATAGGAACCCAATAATTTTTGTCAACAATCGGCAAGAGCCGATATTTGTCATGCTATTCATACCGATTGCCGATAGGCTTTTATTGGCCGATAGCTGATTGCTTACTGATAGATCGGCTCATCCTTCGTCTGTGAAAACGCGTATTTTCAAAATATTCTGCCAAAACATTCAAAATTTTACCATTTTTTGAAAGTCTCAAAACTGTTTACAGTTATTTAGCTCAAATTTTCCACACATTTAGAGCATAATATGATACACCACAATCAACACTCAAATCTTCCAATATTAACCCCCCATTGGCCAAAAATGACATTAATAGGGTAACCCAGGGCAATATGGACCCTTTAAGCATTTTTCAATTTTTTTCTGTGTTCAAATAAAATGGGGTAGAAGAAAAATTGCGTGTAGGTCATCCATGTTTAACTGTTTCATATTTCTTTTCCAGGATTCCTCCAATTACTTGGGAATTACCATTTACTGAAACTAAAATAAGACAGAAGTTTGGGAAAATAGTACCCAGTGTGACTCGCCGGTCAGCGTCTTTCAACATCCACAACATTTCCAATCAAAATATGTTTCCAAGGAAAAGCCAACACATGACTGCCCACATAACTTGAGACCCTCGCAGGAGAACTAGCTAGGCATGGAGTACGGTATTATCCGGGATAATACATTAACTTCATGTGTTATGGTGGATAATACAGTGCCCTCTGTAACAGTTGTCAGTGCTTGTACAAAAGAAGTTACAAAAATGTTGGAAGAGGGGTGCCTGGTATGGCTTCCTAATGTTCATATTTATTTATTTATTTATTGGTGTTTAAAGTAACATATTTATGCACAATGACTAATCGCGACACACACAACGTGGAGATAAAGTCAAGTTTAGTCAATCGTTTATACCCCATGTTGCCTATTTTAGAGGACTTCTACTCCAAGCATTGGTGACTGGGTCCTATTTTATCAGTAAAGCAGAACTTGTTAATGCCCCCACTGCTCATTTGCCTTTAAGAGCTAAAATTTTCGATGGTTTATGGCAAATCGTGTAGCCGGATTCATCAACATTATAAATGTGCGTGTCTGGTATTTTTGGTTTGCCTTCAGTGAACATAACTGATTCCAAGACGCTGAAAAACAAGTTCACTTTTGTTTTATTAAATCCCAAAGCCCTCATCATTGGAGTTGCCTCAGGTTTTCTCACTGAAAGTTGTTTGTATCGTTTCAAAAATGAGCCGGCCCAATCGACTCCTGCTATTTCGTTCTCGTTGTTAAAGGGATGTTTTATTTTATGTGTCTCACAGTATCTGAACACTAATCGACGAACGTTGGTTACTTCTTCACTATCTGTCAATACTGTACGCCTCCCTAAAATTTTCTTCACGACAGAACCATTCACAAACTTTTCACAGTGCCTTCTAAGGGCATTTCGTGGAACACGATGCTCCCTAGCGGTGGTCTTTAATTTCTTTTTCTCATTTACAACTGCCTCTATAGCTTTTTTCATACTTTCCTCGGACCACTGTCCACGCAGGTTTCGTCTTTGGTAAGCACGTACCATTTTCTGAAAGTATAAATTATCAAAACATTAGAATGCTAACCAACAGTGGCGTGGGAACCAGGGCCATGAGAGGGGGGGAGGGGTGGCATGTGGGCACTTGCCCCCCCCCCCCTCCCATAAATTCCACTGAACAATATGGGTGCCCCTCTGGTTCCCCTGCCTGTCCCCGCTGCCCTTTTGATCTCCCGGCGGCCTTGGTGGGAACGGGAGGGGGGATGTAATTACCCCCTCCCCCACCAAATCAAATAAAAAGTTCTAAAATGTGTTAACCCATTGTCCCAATCAAACTCGTGGCGATGTTTGAAGACAGTTCAAAACAAAACACAAATGAAGAACCTTGCCCAAAGGAATAACTTAAGAAGCGAGTCTGGTAACGGGGGGAGCAGAGAATTCAAATTTGCAGTTTCCATAGGTCCTCGTGTGGAGAGTCAGTCACAGCAGTCACAGCATTTTCAAAATCGTCAAGAGCACGAGTTTGGATCCTCATTTTTTCGTGGTTTTTTTTTCTGGACGCCCCCTGGACTCCCGACATGGAGAAGCGGGACACCCCCTCTCATGCTCTTCTCTTGATGCTGCGCGACTTGGGTAATGCTGTGCATCTTGAGCACTGTGAGCATGATTGACGTCCCCTTTGCATCCAGCCCGATCACTACCCCCCCCCCCCCCCCCCCACCCCACACACACATCCCTCCACACACATACAAACACACATACAACAATTTGTTTACCTTCCTACATCCTTGCTAACAAAAACAAGATTCGGGGTAATATTCCATATTACCCAGCAAAAGTGGTCCATATCACCCCAGTGTGAAACGTTAAAATAAGGGAGCTAACTCTTAAAATATGAAAAGGACGCTGTTGGCTCAATTTTAGAGAATGCATGGTTAAATACAAAGTATGAAAAAAGATTCAGATTCCATCCATCCAGTAGAAATAGTAATATAGGACAAATCTACATAAAAAGAATATTTTAGTAATACATATAGAAAAGTCTTACCTCTTATTTTTCTTTTATATTCTTGATTGATTGCTTTGAATCTTGCAGATGACACAAGATCTTCAAAAACATTAAAAACCCGGAACCGTAGTTTTTGTTTAGCGGAACGAAACGAGGGGTGTCCATATTACCCAAGGGTCCATATTACCCCGGGTTACCCTATAGCTTTTTTCTTCAAAATTGACCAACTTCAAGGGCAAATTTCTCTAATTACAAGGTAGTTGTAACAATTATTTTGGTATGGCTAGATGTAACAATGATTGTGGAAGAAAGTTACTGTTTACTTTTTAATCTCAGATTTAACTCTCAAGCACAATGAGGGCGAGAATAACAGTTCCGTTTGAAGATGTCAAAATTAGCCATCTTTGGTTGCTTTTTCTATCATTTTGGAAAGGGTTAATTTCAAACACTTTACTGACTAGATTTTAGAAATACTAGTGTGTACACACAAAGTAAACCCTGACAATTCATCATTAATGTACAGAAAAATTGGGTTAAATAATTAATATGGCTGATAGTTTCATGTGTACACAAAACTGCCTTCTTTTTCACATTAATAAGTTGGGAAAGCCCGTAATTTGGTCAACAAATTACAATTTTCTAGTTTTCTTTTTTTTTTTTCCTCTGTGAATTTTGTCTGTTGAACTGCTCAAAAACAAGGCGTACGATTTTAACCAAATTTGGCATACTTATGTAATGTCATAAAATCTAGTGAAATGCGGTATCGTCATGTCTGTAAAAACGTGTATTTTCAAAATATTCTGCCAAAACTTTCAAAATTTTAACATTTTTCAAAAGTCTCAAAACTGTTTACAGTTATTTAGCTCAAATTTTCCACACATTTAGAGCATAATATGATACACCACAATCACCACTCAAATCTTTCAATATTAACCCCCATTGGCCAAAAATGACATTAATATAGCTTTTTTCTTCAAAATTGACCAACTTCAAGGGCAATTTCCCTAATAACAAGGTTGTTGTAACAATTATTTTGGTATGGATAGATGCAACAATGATTGTGGAAGAAAGTTACTGTTTACTTTTTAATCTCAGATTTAACCCTCAAGCACAATGAGGGCGAGAATAAGAGTACCGTTTGAAAATTAGCCAACTTTGGTTGCATTTTCTTTCATTTTGGAAAGGCTTAATTTCAAACACTTTTCATGTACGTATTCACAATTGACTACTGAGCATATTTGCTGTTTAAGTTTGGTTGTAAAGTTTTTTTTAATTGATTGAGCTTTGAATGTTTTCTATAGCTGCATGCAGCAGTCAAAGTATGACAAATTTTGTTTTATATCTTATTAAAAGTTTAACTGGTAGAGTGCTAAATTATTTTTGGTCCTTAAAATATCTTTGAGCATCTTTGCCTTGTTACAATTTATGGGAGAGTGCCTGCAGGCACTCTCCCATACATTGTAACAAGGCAAATCGTAACAAATAAAATAATATCACTTCAAAGGTAATATGAAACACATCAACAGAATATGAAGCCTTTAAATTGTGGTACCGGCACTTCAGAAGAAAGCCCAAATATGGGCTTCCAGCACTCTACCAGTTAACCCTTGCAGATTTGAGACTTCCCATAAGGGTACTGTAAGAATAATTGTTATTTTCGCCAACTTTTACATGCAATTTCTCAGCACTGGAGCCATATTGTCTCAAAACCTTTTCAATGAGAAGATAGGGCATTCACCCAAGAACAATTTTGCTGTTATATGCTTTATTCCAAGTTTTAACCCTCACCCAGTTGTCATTATTTAATTGGAATACCCTCAACTTGTACATGTTCATTCAAATATTAAGATTCAAGATCAGTCCATGTCTCTTTTCAGACACTCAGTCTGTGATTGATGTTCACACATTAAGAGCATAATATGATACACTAAAATCACTACACAAATATTTAAAAATTAACCCCTCATTTTGGAAAGGTTTAATTCTAAACACTTTGGTTTGCTATAGGTAGAGATGCCTAATGAACAAATCCTCTGCTGTAAGTTATGCTTTGGGACTTAACACAACATAAGCTTTGGCCATGTAAAGAATAGTACTGTCAGAAAAAAAATTGATTTTCAGTGGATTTTGCAAGCATCTGTGCTCATTTCCTCTAATTGCAAGGTTGTTGTAGCAATTATTTTGGTATGGATAGATGCAACAATGATCGTAGAAGAAAGTTACTGTTTACTTTTTAATCTCAAGATTTAACCCCCAAGCAAAATGAGGGCGTGAATAAGAGAACCGTGAGAGAATGCCAAAATTAGTCAACTTTGAATGCTTTTTGTCTGCTGTTTTGGAAATGGTTAATTTCAAACACTTTGCTTTGCTATATGTAGTCTGCATTTTCACATTGGAAAGTTGGGAAAGCACGTAATTTGTCCAACAAATTACAATTCTCTAGTTAACAATGTGATTTGTATTTGAGAAACTTTTATCTGCTAAATAAAAAAGAGAGAGGGAACTATTAGCTGACTACCAGTGTTGGAGTATTTTACTTGATCAATTATTGCCACCGATCACCCTGAAGTGCTTCAGGCAGAGTGATATTTCATGCCAGGGATTGACCAAACCAAACTCCACCCACCTGTTAGCTGTAGTCTCCTGTAACCTGTAGTGTTACATGTTATTTGGGGATCCAAATTTTAACATGGTGCAATATGAGGAGTAATCTTTAAAAATCTTCCTCAGATGCACTAGTCAGAATCTTTTGATACTTGGTATACAGCATCCTTAGGGTAGGTCAGATCTGAGTTTGTTCGAATCAAGTCTCTGGGTTAATATTCAGCTCCCTATTGAAGCCCAAATTTTAACTTGTTCCTGTATGAGCAATAATCTTTAAAACTCTTCTTCTGCAGAGCCACTAGTCAGACTTTTATATACATGGTATACAGAATTCTTACAGGGGTTCAGATTCAAGTTTGTTCAAATCAAGTTTATCGGTGAATAATTAGTCTCTATATGGAAGCGCAGATTTTAACATAGTGAAATATGTAGATTAATCTTTAAAAATCTTCTCAAGACTCAACAGTCACAATCTTTTGATATATGGTATACAGCATCCTTATGGGGGTCAGATTCAGGTTTGTTCAAATAAAGTCCATTGAATAATATTTGGGCTCCCTATTGGAATCTGTATTTTTACTTGCTACAATATAAGGAATATTCTTTAAATGTTTTCATCTCATGAACCCTCAATCAGAATTTTTTTGGATGTATGGTATACCTTTTTTAGGGTAGTCAGACTCAAGTTTGGAAAAATCATGTCCCTTGGTTAATATTTAGGCTCCCTATTGGAGCCCAAATGTTAACGTAGTCCAATATGAGGAATAATCTTTAAAACTTTCCTTCTCCAGAACCACTGGTCAGACTCATTAGATATTTGGTATACAGAATTCTTACAGGGGTTCAGATTCATGTTTGTTCAAATCAAGTCCATCGGTGAATAATTGGGCTCTTTATGGAAGTGCAAATTTTAACATGTGCAGTATGTAGATTAATCGGGGTTCAGGATTCAAATTTGTTCAAATTAAGTCCTTTGATTGATATTTGGGCTCCCTATTGGAGTAGAATTTTTACTTGCTGCTGTATGCGGAATATTCTTCTTTAAAACCTTCTTTTCATGAACCCTAGGTTAGAATGTTTTGACACATGGTATACACCAGCCTTAAGGAGTCAAATTTAAGTTTGTTAAAATCAAGTCCCTCCGTATTGGATATATGTCCAATATGAGAAATAATCTTTAAAAATCTGCTTCTTGAGATACAATCACAAACTTTGGATATTTGGCATCAGCTTCAGTTTATTCCAATTGCTAAACTTGTGATATTCTCACACTATTTTTCTCTCAAAATACCAGTCAGAATCTTTTGGTATTTGGTACACAACATCAGGGGGAGGGGAGGGGGGCGGTGGAGGGGAGGGGGGGATTCGGTTGGCATGACAATTTTGAATTTTATTTTCTTATCAACCTACCTTACAATCGTTTACAACAGGCTTGCACCACAGTGGAATTCCCTAACTCAGAAAAATACTCTCTATTTTCTTCTTTCCCAAGCGATTTGGGAAAGAAAAGTGGTGCAAAGCACCAAGAAAAAATAAGCCAAAACTGGGTCGAGTGCGACTGGCTCACACCCAGTAGGGGACACTCTTCTCCCTGCACCAATCCACGGCTTCCGGAATTAGAACGCAGATGTATAACCAACGTGTCATTCTATTTTTTTCCGCCATCTCATAAGGATGTGGATCGTCTCACTCTTCAACATTGATTCCTTTTTGACTCGATGTTAACAATGTTTCCTGTTCTAATATGTGGATTCATAGCTCTTTCTTCACTATCCAGACATACAGGACTGTGTTTTTATATATTCTCTCGATTATTCTCTGTATTTTTTGTGATAAATCTCTATAACGATTTCGTGTGCTATTTTCGCGTACCGTGCCTTTTCGGTCTTTTGTTCATTAATGCTAACCCTTTGGGTTCTGCTTTTAACTGAGTTAGGTGTCAGCTGGGGGCAGTTGTGGCAGCTTTTCTCCCCTCTGTTGAGGGTAGAATTTCTGCCAGTTCCCTTTTGGCTGTTGGGATACTTTTCTGTTCCCGTCGGGCCTTTGTTTCCTGCCACCTTCCTCTGGTAGCCGGGGGTGTCCTGATTTATTTTTTCTTTAGGTTCACCTTCCCATCTACATTGCTCTTGCCAGATATGCTTAGGATAATACCTTGCAGGTCATTTTTGTTGTCTTAGCATGTTGAAGTTTCCCATTATTCATACTCCACTTTATTTGAGTGTTCTATTGAAAGACCCTGTGGGCTGGGTGGTCTTCCACCTTTTGGGCGTCCATCTGTTGTGTAGTTCAGGCACGTGACATTTTCCTCCCGTGCCCATGGGAAGGGGAATGCAGTCGTTTGGGGCCTCCCAATTCGACTCTGTCTGGAGAGAGTTATACCCCCTTTTGGGGGTTTTGCAATCTATTTATGGTGTGGATACTGCGGTAGCTGCTGACTTTCTGGCGAAGAGATGCCTGGTTCCGGGACCACTGTCCCCTCCAATCGTCATCTGAGGCTGTCTCTAGGGTTGTGACTCCTCTTTTTGGAGCCGAGCTCGGTTGCTCTCTCTGCTTTTCCGCCTTTGTCAACAGCTACTGATGTATCCGCTCCTGCTGTTACTCTGTCGGTGATGTCATCGGTCTCTGTTTCAGGCAGCCTGCTTCTTGGACATGGGATATTGTCCTCAACCTTCCCTGGCTTCAACTCTGTGAAGTCAGAAGTGGTTGCCAGCCGATCCCTCTGCTGTGGTCTCTCAGCCGTCAAGCCCAGCAGGTTTTGATTTGGATTCAGATGTCCATGTTGGGGTCACCGTGGACTCTGTTGCACTTCCGGCCAGTTTTGCTGGACCAGCGCATTTTTGTGCAGCCTGGACCTTCTGTCCCTCAGAGGTCCGCGGCGACTTCTGCACTTCAGATCCTCGGGGTATTCAGATGTTTTCAGCTGCCACCCGTTGCCCTGCATCGGGTGTTCTAGAAGATCGTGACCCTTCGCTGGTTTACAGGGTCAGATGCGAAGCCACGTCAAACCGGCAGATACGGGTTGTGAGCTTAGGGAGGCACCTCCTTGCTCCTGCAGGTTCTTCCAAGAGCCTTCTCATCGCCTCCAGCGAGGTTTCTAGTGGCTTCCAGGTGCCCTGTGCTGCACTGCCTCCTGGGATTGGAAGCAGGCTGCTTTCTGATCCCCCTGTTGTTCCTACACCATGGGAGGCATTGGCTGGTAGCTCTGACATGGGCTATGTGTCTTCCGACTCAGGCAATTGGTCAGATACACCTGATGTTGAGAGCCATCAGTCTTCTGACTTGGAGTCGGCTCTTGACTTTGTGTTTGAATTCCTTCAAACCGTCAGACCAGCCGGAGGTTTCAGCCAGGCCACAATCATCTGTCATGCCCCTACAGCCTGTAGAACACCCTGCTTCTTGGCGCCTTCGACCGTACCAGTCGGTACAAGTGGTCGAAGCTTTTGCAGCATTGGACTCAAAGTTGAGTTCCAAGGCTATAAAGACTGTTCTTAAACTGATAGGCTGACACCTTTTTGCCCACTGTGCGTTATCGTTCCTACAATTCTGCCAATCCGTTGGTCTGCAAGACTTTGACAGTCTTGGATCAGGACTCACACGCATACCTGTAACATGGCTAATTTGGATTTAGTTTACCAGGATGCTGTGTTGGACACAAGCCGTTCCCTTCCTTAAGGGCAGAGTACTGCTCTTCGATCCGCTTCTTTGGTGGGTCCACGCCTATTCCATGATTCCGTGGCGACGGTCTGGGATGACGTCCTGCGTCATTCCAAAGATCAGCTGCTGCTTCGCCAGCTTGATCCGCCTTCTATTGGAGGCCGGGGCCATTCCAAGCCTAACAAACACCCTTCTGCTTCCTCTGTGAAGCGTAGGGCTGATCCTCTTGCCGCTGCTTCTTCCTCTTACTCATGTGGTAAGGGTAAGCATCAGCAGTCCAGAGGGAGGTCTCAGGATCCTTCATCTAGCAGAGGAGGTGGTTTCTCCTCTCACAGCCTCGCCGGGGCTCCAAATGAAGGTCCTCTCCTCGATTCGTTCCAGGTTGGAGGAGGAATATCCGAGTTTGCAGACCGTTGGGCCACGATCACATCTGATCCTTGGGTGTTATATGTTCGGTTCAGTCTGCGGATATCTTTTCTGAGGCACCCCATTCTGTCGAGTGTGCCTCTTCCAACCCAAGTTCCTTTAGACATTCCACGTCGGGAACTTTTCATCAGGGAGATAGACATTCTCCTGTCAAAGGGGGTGATTGAACATTCATTAGGTGGGATTTTATTCCTGCCTGTTCTTCGTGCCGAAGGACGGCCGACTCCGACCGGTTATCAATCTGAGTATCCTGAACTGGTCTCCCATTGCTCCCAAGTTCAGCATGGAGACTTTCAGGTCATTTCGCCACTCAATTCACCAGGGAGATTTGGCTTCCAGCATTGATCTGCGAGACGCTTAATGCCTCAACCTGGCTCCTTGGGCCTTCATCCGACTGATGTCTCATGTGATAGCCTTCCATCACACTCTGTCCAAGGAGACTACTTTGGCGTATCTGGTCGATATCCTCCAGAGGCATTCCATTGCTGCTCTTCTGGACTCAGATGTCGACACACTTGAGCCTCCTCACGTTGCTGGGGTTCAGAGTCAACGAGGAGGTCTTTTCTCAGTCGTTTTGTCTTCTGGGGATGGACTTCCGTACTCATCTGAATACTGGGGCAGTTCCCCGGGCGAGGGCTGTGATTCTCTCAGCTTTTGCCCCCAACTCTGACCAAGTCCACATCCGCGACAGCTCGGATTATTCGCCGGCATCTCGGTCTCTGCGGTTCAGTGACAGATCTCATTCCTCCAGGTCGGCTGCATGTCAGACCTCTCCAACACTTTCTCAGTTGTTCGAGGTCGAATGTCGATCCTCTGGATCTGGTGCTTCAGTTACCGGCATCTCTTCATGGTCACCTTCTTCCCTGGACAGATGTCCAGTGGATTATGCTGGGAGTTCTGTTGGACATGCCCATGTCCGATCGTGTTCTGATGGCTGATGCAGCGATCTCGGATTGTGAGCGACGTTGGACTCCTCTGGTCTTTTCCTTCACGGTGTATGGGACCAAGATCATGCAGCTCTTCACATCAACCAGAAGGAGCTTCTTGCTCTTCTTCTGCGTTTCCGGCAGTGGATCCCTCACCTTTCGATTCGTCGGGTCCTTCTGTTGTCTGACAATTTGACAGTGGTTGCTTACATTTGGAATCAGGGTGGCACGCACTCTGTTCCCATGTACGAATTGGCTCACGATCTTCTACTGCTCGCTCAGGATTTCAACATCGGGGTGGTGGTTCGTCACATTCCCGGTCATCTGAACGTTCTAGCCGACTCCCTGTCCCGATGGGGCAGGTTCATTTCCACCGAGTGGATGCTTCACAGGGCAGTGTTCCAGTCGCTTTGCGATCTCTGGGGTCGTCCCCATCTCGATCGTTTTATGACCCGTTGGAACCCTCAGGTGTACACTTTCGTGTCCCTGTGTCTCTGTGTCCTCTGGCTTTCGCTGTGGATGCTCTGTCACTGGATTGGAACGGTCCAGTCTGCTATGCCTTCCTGCCAGTTCCTCGGTTTCTATCCAAGATACGAAGCTACAGTAGTCGAATCCTTCTGATCGCTCAGAGGGTGTGGATCCATCCAGCTCCTCTCTCTGTTGGCAGCAGTTCTGGCACGTCTCCCTCTATGTTATGACCTTCTTTGCAAGGTCATCCGAGGAGGTTTCATGTCGACCTGACTTCATTGTGTCTTCACACATATCTTTTGTCAGGTGCTGTCTCCTCTGTAGAGGATATTCGAGACAAGCAGTGGAGTGCACTCCAATGGTTTAGCCTATGCAGCTAAGTAGAAGGTCTTCTGTCAGCGGTATGCTGATCACTCTGTTGATTATGCCGATCCTTCGATAACACAGATTGCGGAGTTTCTGGTATATCTGTTTGATTCTCGGGGTCTCCAACCTGTTACCATCTAAGGGTACAGGTCCATGCTTGGGGAAAGCGTCGTATCAGCACTATTCCGTCCCTCTCCAAGCTCACTCGGCACTTTTCTTAGAAAAGCCCTAGGATTTTGCAGGATTTTGCAGCTTACCCCAAGATGGTATCTTTCTTGGGTGCTGTTTTGCTTTGGGGGTGGGGGGCAGGGGTGCTGTTCGAACCTTTATCCCAGGTGGAGATGCGTTTTCTCACATGCAAGACAGTTTTTTCTGATGGCTTTGCCTCAGCCAGAAGGGTTAGTGAGCTTCAGGCCCTCTGTTGATCCGGCCTTTTTCAGGAGCTCCGCCAACAGTGTTACTTTACCACTGATTGCTCCTTTCTGGCCGAGAATCAGATGCCAGAAACTACTCAACCTCCAATCTGTATCGGGGCTCTTCCTTCTTCTGGGAGTAATCGCCCTTTGCTCTGTTCAGTTCGTGCAATTCACATTTACCTCAACCAGATGCAATTCATTAGGAAAGACAGGAAAAGATATATTTCTGTCTCTTATCCCTGTTCGACAGAAGATCTCACCTCAATCCATTTTACATGGATTTGTCTTGCTATTTAGGCGTCATACGTTCGTCTAGCAACTAACGATTGTATTACCAATTGTTTTTCTGCCCACGAGGTGTGTGCATTGTCTACCTCCTGGGCTTACGCTAACTCCGTCAGTTGTCAGATGTTATGCAGGCAGCCAACTGGAGAAATGCTTTTACTTTCTCCACCTGTCTGCATCAGTTGGAGGAGCACTCTGAGGACCTTTTTTCTTCTGCTCTGGCTGTCATCAACCCTAACCATTAGGGTTCTTACAAGGTCAGTTCCAGCCCTGTTCTTGGTACTGTCCTTTCTGTATGTGTGTCACACAGGGTCATACGCCTCATCTCCCATTGTCATTTACTAATGGTGGTGATGCTATGGTTTTATAGTCCAAGGGAACTCTTCTTCTGGCCATGGTTCCAGCACAGTCGGGTTATGTGGGGGTTGGTTATGTGATTCCCTCCTCCTGTTGTCTATTCAGCCTGTTGTAAACAATTGTAAGGTAGGTTGATGAGAAATTTAAATTTTATAGTAAATTTCCTTTCTTATTCTACCTACCGCAATTGTTTATGTGGAGACCCTCCCGTCTTCTTTTTCGGGTAAAAATCCTTCCTCCCCGCTAATCACGTACCTCCAATGCTGGCGGATTCAATAGAATGAAATGTTGGTTATACGTCTGTGCACTGGTTCTGGAAGCCATGGATTGGTGCAGGGAGAAGAGTGTCCCCTACTGGGTGTGAGCCGGTCGCACTCTACTCAGTTTGGGCTTATTTTTTCTTGGTGCTTTTGCACGACTTTTCTTTCCCAAATCGCTTGGAAAAGAAGAAAATTGAGAGTATTTTTCCGAGTTAGGGACTTCCACTGTGGTGCAAGCCTGTTGTAAACAATTGCAGGTAGGTATAAAAGAAAGGAAATTTATTATAAAATTTAAATTTTAAAATAAAGACCCAATGGGTGCCCAGATTTTAACTTAGTGTAATAAGACAAATAATCTTTAAAAAAATCTCTATTTTCACATCCGCCCCTCAGAATCTCTTGATATTTGGTATATGGCATTTTGGGGGTGGAGGGGAAAGATTCAGATTCAAGTTTGTTCAAGTTGAGTCCCTAGGTTGATATTTGGATATTTTGCATTTCTGGAAATCTGGGCATTATTTCTCTAATAACATCCCAATACTAAAAGAAAAATAAATCATCTGGCATGGACAACAGAGTTATAAATAATTAAATAACTTCATTCCTATGTAGTGTTAAATAGACGTAGATGCTAATTAAATCCTTCTTTATACAACTTTGGTCTGGTGAGTGCCTCAGGCCCCATGGGGCCTCTTGTTTTTATCCCCCCCCCCCCCCCCCCCCCACAGGGGGGGAGGGTGTACTGGAATCGCCTTGTCTGTCTGTCCATTTGTCCATCTGTCCATCCATCCATCTGAAGACATAATTTTGTCCAGAAATTTTCTCATATGTTTATGGACCAATCTGCTTGAAACTTGGTGTGAATGTTCACCACCATAAGAACCTGTGCACCTGTGATTATAGTTGTGGTCCGATTATTTTTACCAGAATTATGTCCCTTTGGGACTTAAAAAAGCAGGCCTAGAATTTTGTCTGGAGGTTTTCTCAGATGTTTATGGGTTGATTCCTTTGAAACTTGGTATGGTTGTTTACTATCGCGGGAACCTGTGCATTTGCAATTATAGTTTTGATCAGACGTTTTTTGCTAGCGTTATGTCCCTTTTCGTCTTAGAATGTTTGAATTTTGTCCGGAGATTTTCTCAGATGTTTATGGATCGATTCCTTTGAAACTTGGTATGGATGTTCACTACCATGAGATCCTGTGCACCTGCAATTATAGTTTCGATCAGACTTTTTGGCCAGAGTTATGCCCCTTTTCATCTTAGAATGCCTGAGTTACCTATAATTTTGACCGGAGATTTTCTTAGATATTTATGGGTCGATTTCATTGAAACTTGGTATGGATGATCACTCCCATGGGAACCTGTGCACCTGCGATTATAGTTTTGATTGGACCTTGTTCCCAGTGTTATGCTTCTTTTCATCTTACAATATGGCGGCGGAGTGGTATAGACAGGCCCATCTGGGACAGTCACACATCTAGTTTAATCTGAGCCTCAGTGTATCAATGCTGTATGTAGTAGTTTGGATTCTTTATATAAAATCGATGATGAAAGAAAAATTTTGTGAGCCACAGATTCCTTGAACTAACCTTGTGAATGTGATGAATGAACCTTGGTATTACATGTATCCAATTTGAACTATCTAACCCTCTGCTCAGGTTGCCATCCCAAGGTGCCTCCCCCTACCCCCCCCCCCCCCCCCCCCCCCCCCCCCCCCCCCCAGCCCTACCAATCTTCCGGCACTCCTGAGGATATGTGTTGAAGTATGACATGCTGATGAATTGCTTTAAACACGTTCATGGGTTTGATTGACACATACAAATTAAAACTTGGATGGTGTGACAGATGCTTGTGAGGATATTTTCTGGCCGACAACACCACCCCCACCCCATCTTCACAAGGTGACACACTTCTACTGTGTGGACTTAGGACTTGCACTATGAAAGATAATCTTTATCGCTACAAACACATGCATTGTTTCTGTGAGAAGTGTTTCGATTTTTGTTTTCATTTTTTTTACAATTCTAGAGCCGAGAGCCATTTTGGTAAGTCTGTACATGTACAAATGTTTCACTAAGTATACAGCACTCAAATGAGTAGTCCTACCAACAATATGTAAACCATTTGCGAGTAGTACATTTTTTTTTATAAAACACAGCCTTCAGAAAAATAGTAATTATTTGGAGATTTTTCAAGTTTGCCCTCACATTACAGGTCGCTCACCTTCAGAATACATTTTATAAAGTAACAATACTAGAAACCTGTAATTAAACTAGCCAAAACTGAGTCAATTAAAGGTTTTGTGTTTAAACAAAAGTACTATTCTTTTTTGCATAAGGTTTAATATTTATTTTTAAATTATGTGCTGAACAAGTTGAACATCTTTTGTTCTCTGGATTAAAAACAATAAATAAACATTAGGTGATATAGAAGAGTGTTCACAAAAAATGCAACAATGTATAAAAAGATTTTTAAAGTTGCTAAAAGCTTAAAATCTCTGCCTCAAAAATATCGAATAATAAAATTTGTACATTTTCATGTACCCATGTGACATCAGTGATCTTGAATTTCTTGCAGTCCATAAATCATTGATGAACTTGGCCAGTAATTTAAGCAATACACGCATATGTGTTATGGCCGATGACACCACTACAATGTCTTATATATTAATAAAGTAGGTGGCAGGAGAGATAATGTCTTCAATGTCTCTAAAAAATATCTGGATCAGGAGCTTGTCTTATAATAATAATAATAATAATAATAATAATAACAAGAGGCACCAAGGGGCCTGAGGGCGCTCACCTGACATGGTAGCCTAAATATCAACCCAGAGAATTGAATTCAACAAGTTGCATCTGCTCCTCCTAAGAAAAGCTTATACCAAATATCCAAAGATTCTGACCAGTGGATCTAAAAAAAAAAGAAGATTTTTAAAGAATATTCCTCACATTGAACTAAGTTATAATTCGGGCTCCCACAGGGAGCCCATATATGAACCCAGGGACTTGGCTTTAACAAACTTGAATCTCACCCCCCTAAGGATGCTGCACACCAAATATCAAAACATTCCGACTGCTGGATCTGAAGAAGAAGATTTTTAAAGAAAATTCCTCATTTTGAACTAAGTTACAATTCAAGCTCCCACAGTGAGTCCAAATATGGATCTAGGGACATGGCTTGAACAAACTTGAATCTCACCCCCCTAAGGATGCTGCATATCAAATAGCAAAACATTCCAACTGCTGGATCTGAAGAAGATTTTTAAAGAAAATTCCTCATTTTGAACTAAGTTATAATTTGGGCTACCACAGTGAGCCCAAATATGAACCCAGGGACTTGGCTTGAACAAACTTGAATCTCCCCCCCCCCCCCTCTCCCCCCCTAAACATGGTGCATACCTAATATCAAAAGATTCTGCCTGCTGGATCTTGAGAAGATTTTCAAAGAAATTTGCCTGAAATGCACTAAGTTCGATTTCGGGCTTCTATAGTGAGCCCAAATATGAATCCAGGGGGCCGATTTGAAGAAACTTGAATCAGATCCACCCCACTATGTTGCATACCAAATATCAAAAGATTCTGCCTGCTGGATCTGGAGAAGAAGATTTTTTAAGAAATTTGCCTGAAATGCACTAAGTTCGAATTCAGGCTTCTATAGTGAGCCCCAATATGAATCCAGGGGGCCGATTTGAACAAACTTGAATCTGATCCACCCCATAATGTTGCATACCAAATATGAAAAGATTCTGCCTGCTGGATCTGGCGAAGAAGATTTTTTAAGAAATTTGCCTGAAATGCACTAAGTTCGAATTCGAGCTTCTATACTGAGCCCAAATAAAAACCCAGGGGGCCAGTTTGAAAAAAACTTGAATCAGATCCACCCCATAATGTTGCATACCAAATATCAAAAGATTCTTCCTGCTGGATCTGGAGAAGAAGATTTTTTAAGAAATTTGCCTGAAATGCACTAAGTTCGAATTCGAGCTTCTATACTGAGCCCAAATATAAACCCAGGGGGCCTATTTGAACAAACTTGAATCAGATCCACCCCACAATGTTGCATACCAAATATCAAAAGATTCTGCTTGCCGGATCTGGGGAAGAGGACTTTTTAAGAAATTTGCCTGAAATGCATTAAGTTCGTTTTCGGGCTTCTATAGTGAGCCCAAATATGAATCCAGGGGGCCGATTTGAACAAACTTGAATCAGGTCCACCCCACAATGTTGCATACCAAATACCAAAAGCATCTGCCTGCTGGAGCTGGAGAAGAAGAATTTTGAAGAAATTTGCCTGAAATGCACGAAGTTCAAATTCGGGCTTCTATAGTGAGCCCAAATATGAATCCAGGGAGCCGATTTGAACAAACTTGAATCAGATCCACCCTACAATGTTGCATACCAAATATCAAAAGATTCTGCCTGCTGGATCTGGAGAAGAAGATTTTTTAAGAAATTTGCCTGAAATGCACTAAGTTCGAATTCGGGCTTCTATAGTAAGCCCAAATACGAATCCAGGGGGCCGATTTGAACAAACTTGAATTAGATCCACCCCTCAATGTTACATACCAAATATCAAAAGATTCTGCCTGCTGGATCTGGAGAAGAAGATTTTTTAAGAAATTTGCCTGAAATGCACTAAGTTCGAATTCGAGCTTCTATACTGAGCCCAAATATGAACCCAGGGGGGCGATTTGAACAAACTTGAATCAGATCCACCCTACAATGTTGCATACCAAATATCAAAAGATTCTGCCTGCTGGATCTGGAGAAGAAGATTTTTTAAGAAATTTGCCTGACATGCATTAAGTTCGAATTCGGGCTTCTATAGTAAGCCCAAATACGAATCCAGGGGGCCGATTTGAACAAACTTGAATTAGATCCACCCCTCAATGTTACATACCAAATATCAAAAGATTCTGCCTGCTGGATCTGGAGAAGAAGATTTTTTAAGAAATTTGCTTGAAATGCACTAAGTTCGAATTCGAGCTTCTATACTGACCCCAAATATAAACCCAGGGGGCCGATTTGAACAAACTTGAATCAGATCCACCCCACAATGTTGCATACCAAATATCAAAAGATTCTGCCTGCTGGATGTGGAGAAGAAGATTTTTTAAGAAATTTGCCTGAAATGCACTAAGTTCGAATTCGGGCTTCTATAGTGAGCCCATATATGAATCCAGGGGGCCGATTTGAACAAACTTGCATCAGATCCACCCCACAATGTTGCATACCAAATATCAAAAGATTCTGCTTGCCGGATCTGGGGAAGAGGACTTTTTAAGAAATTTGCCTGAAATGCATTAAGTTCGAATTCAGGCTTCTATACTGAGCCCAAATATGAACCCAGGGGGTCGATTTGAACAAACTTTAATCAGATCCACCCTACAATGTTGCATACCAAATATCAAAAGCATCTGCCTGCTGGAACTGGAGAAGAAGAATTTTGAAGAAATTTGCCTGAAATGCACTAAGTTCGAATTCGGGCTTCTATAGTGAGCCCAAATATGAATCCAGGGAGCCGATTTGAACAAATTTGAATTAGCTCCACCCCACAATGTTGCATACCAAATATCAAAAGATTGTGCCTGCTGGATCTGGAGAAGAAGATTTTTAAAGAAATTTGCCTGAAATGCACTAAGTTCGAAATCAGGCTCCTATACTGAGCCCAAATATGAACCCAGGGGGTCGATTTGAACAAACTTGAATAAGATCCACCCTACAATGTTGCATACCAAATATCAAAAGATTCTGCCTGCTGGATCTGTAGAAGAAGATTTTTTAAGAAATTTGCCTGAAATGCACTAAGTTCGAATTCGGGCTTCTATAGTAAGCCCAAATACGAATCCAGGGGGCCGATTTGAACAAACTTGAATTAGATCCACCCCTCAATGTTACATACCAAATATCAAAAGATTCTGCCTGCTGGATCTGGAGAAGAAGATTTTTTAAGAAATTTGCCTGAAATGCACTAAGTTCGAATTCGAGCTTCTATACTGAGCCCAAATAAAAACCCCGGGTGCCGATTTGAAAAAAACATGAATCAGATCCACCCCATAATGTTGCATACCAAATATCAAAAGATTCTGCCTGCTGGATCTGGAGAAGAAGATTTTTTAAGAAATTTGCCTGAAATGCATTAAGTTCGAATTCGGGCTTCTATAGTGAGCCCAAATATGAATCCAGGGAGCCGATTTGAACAAACTTGAATCAGATCCACCCCTCAATGTTACATACCAAATATCAAAAGATTCTGCCTGCTGGATCTGGAGAAGATTTTTTAAGAAATTTGCCTGAAATGCACTAAGTTCGAATTCGAGCTTCTATACTGACCCCAAATATAAACCCAGGGGGCCGTTTTGAACAAACTTGAATCAGATCCACCCCACAATGTTGCATACCAAATATCAAAAGATTCTGCTTGCCGGATCTGGGGAAGAGGACTTTTAAAGAAATTTGCCTGAAATGCATTAAGTTCGAATTTGGGCTTCTATAGTGAGCCCAAATATGAATCCAGGGGGCCGATTTGAACAAACTTGAATCAGATCCACTCCAAAATGTTGCATACCAAATATCAAAAGCATCTCCCTGCTGGAACTGGAGAAGAAGAATTTTGAAGAAATTTGCCTGAAATGCACTAAGTTCGAATTCGGGCTTCTATAGTGAGCCCAAATATGAATCCAGGGAGCCGATTTGAACAAACTTGAATTAGCTCCACCCCACAATGTTGCATACCAAATATCAAAAGATTCTGCCTGCTGGATCTGGAGAAGAAGATTTTTAAAGAAATTTGCCTGAAATGCACTAAGTTCGAAATCAGGCTCCTATACTGAGCCCAAATATGAACCCAGGGGGTCGATTTGAACAAACTTGAATAAGATCCACCCTACAATGTTGCATACCAAATATCAAAAGATTCTGCCTGCTGGATCTGTAGAAGAAGATTTTTTAAGAAATTTGCCTGAAATGCACTAAATTCGAATTCGGGCTTCTATAGTGAGCCCAAATACGAATCCAGGGGGCCGATTTGAACAAACTTGAATTAGATCCACCCCTCAATGTTGCATACCAAATATCAAAAGATTCTGCCTGCTGGATCTGGAGAAGAAGATTTTTTAAGAAATTTGCCTGAAATGCACTAAGTTCGAATTCGAGCTTCTATACTGGCCCCAAATATAAACCCAGGGGGCCGATTTGAACAAACTTGAATCAGATCCACCCCACAATGTTGCATACTAAATATCAAAAGATTCTGCCTGCTGGATCTGGAGAAGAAGATTTTTTAAGAAATTTGCCTGAAATGCACTAAGTTCGAATTCGAGCTTCTATACTGAGCCCAAATATAAACCCAGGGGGCCTATTTGAACAAACTTGAATTAGATCCACCCCACAATGTTGCATACCAAATATCAAAAGATTCTGCTTGCCGGATCTGGGGAAGAGGACCTTTTAAGAAATTTGCCTGAAATGCATTAAGTTCGAATTCGGGCTTCTATAGTGAGCCCAAATATGAATCTAGGGGGCCGATTTGAACAAACTTGAATCAGATCCACCCCACAATGTTGCATACCAAATATCAAAAGCATCTTCCTGCTGGAGCTGGAGAAGAAGAATTTTGAAGAAATTTGCCTGAAATGCACTAAGTTCGAATTTGAGCTTCTATAGTGAGCCCAAATATGAATCCAGGGGGCCGATTTGAACAAACTTGAATTAGATCCACCCCACAATGTTGCATACCAAATATCAAAAGATTGTGCCTGCTGGATCTGGAGAAGAAGATTTTTAAAGAAATTTGCCTGAAATGCACTAAGTTCAAAATCGGGCTCCTATACTGAGCCCAAATATGAATCCAGGGGGTCGATTTGAACAAACTTGAATCAGATCCACCCTACAATGTTGCATACCAAATATCAAAAGATTCTGCCTGCTGGATCTGGAGAAGATTTTTTAATCTTTTTCCCATTGCCTACAGTGTTAAAAAGTGCTGACTCAGCACTTTTTCAAAGTCCTGAAAAAAAGTACCTTGTGATCAAACCGATAGTGATTTTTTTTAACCATTCTTTTCAACTGGATAAAAGTAAGCTTTATACAAAATAAGAATTCTCTGTGCCGTGTAGTTTTGGATTTATGGCAGTTTTAAGGTTTTTTCTATTTTTATCTCCCGGGGTTCCCATGGGGCAATGAGAAAAAAATTTTTTGCATCAATCAACTACTTATGACCCATTATCATCTCATATCAAATTTGGTTCAAATCGACCTGACGGTTCTGAAAATAGAAATTTTAGGCGTGGTCAAAATTTTTGCCCCTCCCATAACGAAGGCAAATAATGCCCGACAAACTTCTCTTGAACAAACTTGATTCTAAACCTCAAAAGGACTCTGTATACCACATATAAAGTCTCTGCTACTGGTGATTCATTAGAAGAAGATTTTAAAAAAATTTGGCCATTTTTTCCTCACACCTCTGCTCAATATGAGCCGAAACCTATTTTGGATAAAAATCAAAATGCTCCTATATATCCACTACTTACAGGAAATTTAATTAAAATGTGGCCAGTGGTTTAGGAGAAAGAGGCTCAAACACCACCTTCACGACGGATGACGGACGACGGATGCCGGACGACAGACGAAAAATGATAAGAAAAGCTTACCCTGACTTTTAGACAGGTGAGCTAATAATATGGTTTAGAGCTGAGTATCCACATAAGTTCTCACAGGCTTCACGCAAAACTAAAGGTGCATTTTATATAATACAAGCAGGTCAGCAATAAGCCAATTTATACAGGTGTGTTTTTAAGTGTCTCTCAAATGACTCGAGTGACTGTGTTTTTTTTATGTCGTCAGGTAACGCATTCCACAAATGTGGTGCCGTAATGTAGAAGGCCCGATCGTCAGCTGTGAGCAGCTTTCCTGCATTCTGAACAAGATTGCAAGAAGTAGCTGATCGCAAAGGACGAGCAGGTTCATACTTCTTAACTAGATTGCAAAGATAAGGTGGCGCAAGATCGTTGACAGCTTTGTAGGTAAACAATAATACTTTGAAACTAATTCTTTCTCTAATGGGTAACCAATGCAGTTTTTGTAAGATAGGGGAAGCCGAAGAGGATTTTTTACTCTTGGTCACAAGTTTGGCCACACAATTCTGAACATTCTGTAGCTTGTTAACTAGGGACTGTTTGCAGCCATATAGGAGAGAATTACAATAATCCAATATACTTGTTACAAATGCATGAATTAATTGCATTGCCGTTCCCTCATCTACCACACCACACATTCTACCGATATTTCGGAGGTGATGAAAAGCTGTTCTGGAGACCTGCAACACATGCTTGTCTGCAGAAGGTTTTCATCAATGAAATAACCAAGATTACGAACCATTGCCGATGGAAAAATGGCACAGCCATCAAAATTCAAACTCATTCGAGAAATTTTTGATAGCTGATAAGGGAGTTCAATATAAATGACTTCGGTTTTGTCCGCATTCATCTTCAACCAGTTGTTGGTCATACAGGATTTAATATCAGACACAGTTTTCCAGGCGGCATGCCGCATCTCTCTCATGTTGAGAGTTGAAACTGATATATAACTGGGTGTCGTCGGCATAGAGATGGAAGGAAAGCCCATGCTTTCGGATTATGTCAACAAGGGGAAGGACATATATGGCGTACAATAATGGGCCAAGGACTGAACCTTGAGGCACACCATATTTCAGAGAGACTGACTTTGATACAGTGTTTTCTATCAGTATTCTCTGTGAACGATTAGCAAGATACGATCTGAACCAGTCTAGTGCCGTGCCACAAATGCCAACTCTTTGCTCTAGAATGGATGCCAGAACAGAGTGATCGATTGTATCGAACGCCACGCTTAGATCGAGTAATACAAGACATGAAACTCGCTGTTGGTCCATGGCAACTAAAAGGTCATTCTGAACATGCAAAAGCGCACTTTCCATGCTACATTTTGGACGATACGCAGATTGTAACTCTTCAGAGAGTTCGAAACGTGCGAGGTGATTCCGAATTTGTTTGGATACAACCCGCTCGAGCAATTTCGATGTGAAGGACAAATTTGATACAGGACGATAGTTCTTCAGAATATGACTATCAAGTCCAGGTCTTGGAATACATATATCTATATCAGCAGTTCAAGTCCCTTGGAAACACGTACTTGCTGCCTCTTTGCAGGGGAAGTTCATAGTTCATCTGAATGGAAACCAACTTTGGTATGCAATATTATTGGATCATATGTACTTGTATCATACAACAAAAAATTTCCAAAATCCCTTTGAGAACCACAGAAGATAAAAATAGAAAACTTTTCAAAACCCTATATTTCCAAAACTGCATGGAACAGAGAATTCTTATTTGGTATAAGGAATCCGTAGAACCAGTAGAATTGAATGGGCCAAACAAAAAAAAATGCAGTTATGTCATAGGGTACAACATGGGATGCCCATTTTAACACAGTTTGTAATAGAAAAATGCATAGTCATGCTATTTTTCATTTTCAGAAATTAAAAAATTCTTCTCTAGAACCAACCATCAGAGTATTTTGATATTTGCTGTTCAGAATCCTAAGGGGTATAAGATTAAAGTTTTATGAAGTATTTGTAATACTGCGGTTTCCTTGTGGGAACTCTGAGAGATGTTAATGGGTTTTTTTTGGTTTTTTTTTAGCTCTGGGCATCCAATGAATTTGGTGACCAAAGGTTAAGGTGGCAGGTTCAGCGAAGTCAGAATTGTACTTGCCCTGTGTAGACTTTCAGGCTGTTCTTAGAATCACCAAATTTCAAAGACCTTAGATCAGACACTTTACAACTACTAGAATATAAAATAGCCCTCACATTAACTCTCCATCAGCATGGGCAAACATTCTGTTGAGAGTTTATGTATGGCACCTTGATGGTAAAATATTCCTTTAGAGTCAATCCAAATAGTGATTAAACTGCACTTATGATTGGCTTGCAAGTTCAAAAGCTACTTGCTGCTGCCCACTGTCTCTAGCCAGGTTGTAAAGCATCCAAACATGACATGATCCTCAGTATTAAAGTTGTCAAAATCCCGACAATTTAATGAATAAGCTTGTCTGGAATGAGTATTTTTTCTTGATCAATTTTCATGAAGCCACTGATCAAAATTCTGTCATATTTGGCATATGACATCTTTGGCACAATGAGTAACAAATCTGTTTTGGGAGAAAGTGAAGGCCACCCCCCACCCCCTCATCAATGCAGCTACAAAAATAAAATATTTTTAAAATTCTTTTCCTAAACTGCTCTGGCAAAGACTTAAAATTTTACAAACAACAGCTTCTTTAACAAAAGTTGCATATCAAGGACCTGGAATCATAATTATGAAGAACATGAGACCCTTAGTTTTGACACCCAATGAATTAGAAATAGAAAAATAAAGCATCTTTTGTGGTTCAATGGATTTCAATGATTTGGTTAATGAGAGAAAAACTAAAACCTCATTTATGATCGGTAGTCCAAATGTGCCAATAATTTTTTCCTGTTGCATATTAAAGTGAAAAGATTTCATTGGTGTGAGGAGAGAGCTGAAGTTTCCAATGCTTTTTCATCTTTGGCAGATGTTTCTCAGATGCACACATATTGGAGGTATATTTCTCATCATAAGAGACCCAAGTTTGATTAAATCAAGCTCATGCTGTCAGATTGAAGAGTGCCATGGGGCTGCATAGTTTACTGTGGTTAATAATGTGTAAAATACCTATAAATTCTTTCACAAGTTGTTGTACCAAATGCCTTAAAATTTTATAAACAGTATCTTTGTCATAATGAGTCACAAGTTTGTTAAAATTGATAATATTGTTGGAACATGAGTAAAATATTGTTTCTTGTGTATTTATCCCCTAAATGCTCATATTTGTCATTTGAATGACATACAATGATTTACAATTTTCTCAAATCACTGTTGGTCACAAAAAAGCTAACAAATCAGATACAGATGCTCTTATGTTAGTTGCTTAACATTTTGGATGACATGTGCTACATGTATTTCGTGGAATAAATATTTCCCCTGCATGACCCTGACCAGGTGGACTTCCATTAGATGACCATTTGATATTAAACACACACACTTACATCAGTGACCATTTGATATCAAACACACACCTTGTTAATATCTTTTGTGACCTGTCCTTCATTCCATCAGTAAGAAGAAGATTTGCAGCTCTTTCAAGATTAATAAAACTGACAGTTCAGGTAGGTTATCAGTGACCAAAAATTGACCACACAGGCTACAGTTCAGGTAGGCTATCCATGACCAGGTTTGTCAGCTAACTTTTTGCCAAACCAAAAGGTTGAAATTTGAAGTTGTCAGTAGTTGTCCTTCCAAGCAAACATAGAATGCATCTCTTGCTCTTCATCATAAAGCTCAGTAAGTTACAACTGGCCCAGCATAAAAGGTGTTGAAGTATGCTGTTTCAGTTTTCATGTCGAGTGAAATCGTCTTACATTGGATGTAAAAGGTTAAAGGTAATCTACATCTAAGAATGAAAATTATTTTTCAGGTGAGTGAAAAACATTTAGTAAAATAAAAAATTATACATTGTTTCAGGTCTTTTAAAAAAGCTGCTTTCTAGTAGAAAAATATCAGAGAGTTTGATGAAGTTAAACCTTAATGGCATAACCTTACAGAGTACTATGAAGAAACTACTGATAAGCAAAAAAGATGTATTGCAGATAGGAACAGCACAGTGTATATCACATTTCTTATCCCGACAGGCTGACTGCCAATATGCAAAATGTTTGCTGGAGTTTGACCTTGCAGGTATTCCTGACATTTTAATAATACTTCTATCCTGGCATCTTGCAGGTGTGATGGTAATCACATTTAGATGTTGGATTTTTACTGATGTATATTTTGGTTTGTGCTTTGTAAATGAAATAGATTTAACCTTTTAGCTAGAACAGCAACTAACCCAAATGTTTGTTGACACTTGATATATCAAAATGACCAAATCTGGTATGAACAGATGTGTGAATGAAAAAGAACCTGTTTTTTTTTTGTTTTTTTTTTGGTTACCCCTTACCTTCCAAAACTGTTATATAGTATTGAATGAGCTATGCCTTTTATCAACACTATTTTCAGGAATCAAAACCAATATTGATTTTTCAAAGCTTTGGAATGAGCTGAGTTAAAGATCCCAGTGCTCAAGATTATTTCCTTGAGGACTCTTGTCTCACAGGATAAATTTGTCAAATTGGCAATACAATCCTACAAGCCTACAATCCTACAATCCTACAAGCCTTCATGGCACTAAGTTGCAATAGTCCCTAAGAATAATGATTATATGTGATCAACAAGTCATAGTCTCTTTCAATTTTTAGCTCAATTTGACACAGTCAAGCACTTCTCGTCCATCGGCGTACATACGTATGTATGCACATACGTCTGTATGGTCGGGCATACGTATGTTCGTACGTCCACAGTTTCCTTTGGCACACCGCACAAGTCGCATTTATGATCAGATCGCTTTGAAATGCTTATTTGGGGTGACCTCTAGATGGGAGCTATCAATTTTCTTCGATTTCTGTCAAAAAATGTTGCCACTGGCAATGACCTTTGAGGAACGTAGTGCAGTTATGCATCAATATTTCCCTTTGGCACACCCTACAGTGCACATTTTTGACTGGATCACTTTGAAACTTGGCATGCTTGTTTGGGGTGACTTCTAGATGGGAGCTATCAAGTTTCTGCCATTTCCGTCTAAAAATGTTGCCACTGGCAACGTTCTTAGAACTTAGTTAAGTCAGACCTCAATATTTCCCATTGCGCACTAGTGCTGGGCAATATCGACCCAAATAAAAACCGCGATATTTTCGGGATGATATCGCGGTTTACGGTATTATCGCGATATTTGCGGAATTAGTGCAAAACAGTCGTTGATTTACTGCAGCCCTGCAAATTTGAAAGAATAGCCTCGGCAAAACAATATTGCTGCTGGTCAAGCAATCTGCGTCGGCAAAAACACAAATCAACCATGTGGTGTGTTTAAAATTAAATCTGAAAAATTTATTACGAATGAGCACAACCAGCGCCACTTGATAGTTCTGCAGATTTTCATTTGAACATGGGCACAGCCATATTAGACATACTGCACACAAACTGTGTGTTTTCTCTTTTGTCATTGGTTAAAATTGTAAAAAGCTATTTTTAAACAGATGGTTAATGTGGGGATACAGAATCAGACATTCTCCAGTGCGAGAATCAGGTTCAGGGTCGTTTCAGCCTCAGAGTTTTTTTCGGGACGTTTCGGCCGAAACGACCTACCTATCGAGACCGAAACATCCCGATTTTTTTTTGTTTTTCAATTTTTTTTTTTTTTTATAGTTTTTTGGGGACGTTTTTTATTGGTAAAAATTTTTTCTCATGGTATAAAATGGAGTGTCGAATAACGTGAAAGAAGGTAACTTACCTCAGTCTAAAAGTGATTAAATTAAATTTCTCCAAGAAATTAGAAGATTGAGAACAAAAACCAAACCTGCCTTCACAATTTCGCCCAAATTGGCCTTTTGCAAAGCATTTTTTTTAAATATTACAAAGCGTACCTTGACCCCCAAACATTACAGAATAAAACATCAAGATTCTTAAATTATCCAATAGCTGGGCCTACAGAATTTCACACAACATGTACACTTGAATACCAAATATCAAAGACAAGCTGTCTCAAAGAGGTTCATTAAGTCAGAAATTTTGTCACAGAAGGATGTGAGACATAATAAAGACATCATATGTCTTTTTCTCATTCATTTTACCTGTGGGTTTTAATGGATTTTCTGGAGTTTTTTATTCCTTACTTTGGTGAGTAGTAAAACACTTTTCAAATTATGGAGGCCAAAACGTCCCCTTTCAAGTGTTGTTTCGGCCTTGGGACATTTCGGCCTCGATATATTCCCTGATAACTTTTCGTCTTAGGTTTAAAAAAATATCAAGGCCGAAACGTCCCGGGGCCGAACTGGTAAAAGGCCGAAACGTCACGCTCCCCGAGAATCCATGTAAATTCACCGTGTGGGGATCCTGAGACATTTACGTCATTGTTTTGTCCAATCAATTATAAGAGTTCCCAATTTGTTCGACGTCGGGGGAAAATGCCTGCTATTATGTGGGAATCAGTTCACAAAATAGTTTACCGGTAAACACTTTTGGAAGATCCCAACTTAACAGTGCAGTATATTTCAGAAGTTATTGCCTGTTCCTTTCCAATACGGATGCTAATTCACGAAGTATTGCCCCTTTCGTCAAATTATGTACCGGTAGGTCGATGTTGGTGTCATTGCCAAGTTATGCCAATGACGTTGGCGATATTTCGGTTTTTCGAAAATGAGACGATATTACTAACGGTATTGATTTTGAAACCGCCTAAGTCAGTATATCGGCAAACCGCCCAGCACTATTGTGCACCCTACAGGGCACATTTATGATTGGATTGCTTTGAAACCTGGCATGCTTGTTTGGGGTAACCTCTAGATGGGAGCTATCGATTTTCTTCCATTTCTGCCAGAAAATGTTGCCGCTGGAAATGACCTTCGATGAACTTAGTGCAGAAATGCATCAATATTTCCCTTTGACACACCCTGTAGTGAACATTTTTGACCGGATTGCTTTGAAACTTGTTGTGCTTGTTTGGGGTGACCTATAGATGGGAGCTGTCCTCTTTCTTCTATTTTCATCAAAAAAGTGTTGCAGCTGGCAACGACCTTTGAACTTAGTTTAGTCAGACCTCAATATTTCCCTTTGGTACACCCTACTGGGAACATTTATGATCGGATTACATTGAAACCTGGTATGCAAGTTTGGGGTGACCTCCAGAGGGGAGCTATTGATTTTCTTCATTGACCTTTGAACTTAGTTTAGACAAGCATCAATATATTCCTTTGACACGCCCTACAGGGCACCTTTATGATCAGATAGGTTTGAAACTTGCTATGCTTGTTTGGGGTTACCTTTAGATGGGTGCTATTGATTTTCTTTGATTTCCATCAAAAAATGTTGCTGCGGGTCCCAGTCAGCTTTTTAAAAGTTCCACTGGGGCACTCTCTCATCATCCGCTGGAACTACACTCTCCAACACAATTGGAAAGTGGTCACTCCCGCACAAGTCATCTTCTACCTTCCAAGAATAATCGAGGAAGACAGAAGGGCATGCAATTGTAAAATCAATTGATGTATACGAACAAGATGCGGGGTGTAGATAAGTGTCTGAACCATCATTAAACAAACACAGATCATATTTTGTAATGAATTCTTCTACAGTTTTACCCTTTACATCTTCTTTACTGCAGGAATTACCTCAAAGGGGGCTATGTGAGTTAAAATCACCCAACAAAATGTATGGGGTTGGGAGCTGTTGGATCAGCAGCTCAAGATCATTCAGTTTTAAAGTTTTACTTGGTGAAACATAAATAGAACGTAATGTAATTGACTTGTCTAAAGTTAGGCTTTACAGCCTGTAATTTTGATTGCAAAGATACAGAACTGTGAATAATGTTGTTTCTAACCAAGACAGACGTTCCACGAATTAAGATCAGTTTCATCTGCCCAGGCATTATACGAAGTATAATGCTTAAAAGCTGAATGATCCTGAGCCTCGGGTTTCTTTAAAAGAGTTTCCTGCAGGCAAAAATCTGCAGGTTTATATTTGTGGCTTAAAAGGCCCAGTTCGTTAAAATTTGCCTTAAAACCTCGACAATTCCACTGTATTATATTATTTGTGGTTGTATTAGCCATATTTCCTTGGAGATTGAGATGGCGGACGTGTGGGCAAAATAGCTCCAGTAGCTTTTTGGGGTGATTTTACCTTCGGTTACTTATTCTGAGTGGAGTTCGGGCGCAAGTGCCAGAACGTTTCGTCTATGCACTCACCGACTTCCATCTCTTCCAAACCCTTGAACCTGTTATGCATAACAAGGTACTGTAAAATTTTGGGACTTCTGTCTGATAGATGTTTTGATTTTTCCTTTTCTGAAATCTTCTTTTTTTCTCTCCAGTTTTCGTCTCTGACTCTGACTCAGAGTTTGTTGCTGTGATCCTTGTGTTTGTTTGGGTTGTTCGTTTTTTCTGTCTTGTAGTTTTTTGGTGAATTTTCTGTTCTGATTTTGGTGCATCTTTTCTCTGGGTGTGAACTATTTTTTCCTCTGATGTTTTAGCAGTATTCTCGTATGTTTGGATTGACTTCGGTTCATTTTGCGTGGTTTGCTCAATGGTAAAAGCTTGTACAAAGGATGGAATACTGTTAGTAAGCCATGTCCATTGTGTCTGACATTCAACTGATTTAGTTTGGATTTTTTGTTTTAAAGTTGTTGCACAGGAAGGTGTTGTTATATTCATTCCAGGCATTGACATTACAATGTCACTGGCCTCCTTAAAACTAACTTGTTTCTCACATTTCACTTTTTGTATTTCTTTCTCCCCCTTCCAAACAGGGCAGTCTTTGGATGAAGCTGTATGATTGCCCTGACAGTTACAACATTTTACTTCATTATTACAGGGTCCTTGGTGTTGTTTGCCGCATTTAAAACAGGTTTCCTGTCCCCTAGAGTTACTCTGTCCATGACCATATTTCTGGCACTTGAAGCACCGAAGTGGATTTGGGATATACAAGTCCACTCTGATGTTCAAATAACCCACTTTAATTGATTTTGGTGGTCTAGAAGAGCCGAAAGTTAAAATATAAGTATTGGTTTTAATTATGTTACCATCTTTTTTAATTTCAATTCGTTTGACATCTGTAATATTCTGTGATTTAAGTTCTTTTATTTCCAGTACATCCATGCCAGAAAGTTCTCGTGCCACCTTTGCTGGTATTTAGTGTCTTATGCGGAAATGCTACAACCTTGATATCTAAAATTTTATCTAATTTTAATAAATTTCTTGCCAGGAATTCCGACCTACATTCTACTAAAATTCCCCCTGATCGTAATTTTTTAATCTCCTTCACTGAACCAGCAATACCTTTAATAGTTTTCTCCACAGCAAATGGGTTGACAGTTTATACTTTTTTTTCCATCTTCTTCTGCATAAATGATGACAAATTTAGGCCAATTCTTCTCAATACATGAGGTTTCAGAATCTGAATCAGAGTCCGATATTGTCAATTTCGTATCGCTACCACGTTTTTATTTTTTTTTGTGGGATTATTTCCATGTTTTTTTTGTTTTTTAGTCCCCTACCGGCATCGCCGGAGGGGACTATAGGTTTGCACTCCGTCCATCCGTCAGTCTGTCAGTCACACTTTAGTTTTCCAGAGTTTTTTTGGAAACGCTTCAACGGACTGATTTCATTTTTGGTAAACTACTATAGAACGATGACTTACAGATCAAGTTTGAGTTTCATGCTGATTCAATTATTCTTGTGTGAGTTACAGCCCTTGGAAATATGGGAAAAAGCACCAAAATATCAGTTTTCCGGAGTTTTTTTGGAAACGCTTCAACGGAATGATTTCGTTTTTGGTAAACTACTATAGAACGATGACTTACAGATCAAGTTTGAATTTCATGCTGATTGCATTATTCTTGTGTGAGATACGGCCCTTGGAAATATGGAAAAGCCCCAAAATATCGGTTTTCCGGAGTTTTTTTGGAAACGCTTCAACGGAATGATTTCATTTTTGGTAAACTACTACTATAGAATGATGACTTACAAATCAAGTTTGAGTTTCATGCTGATTGCCTTATTCTTGTGTGAGTTATGGCCCTTGGAAATATGGAAAAGCGCCAGAATATCAGTTTTCCAGACTTTTTCTGGAAAGGCTTCAACGGAATGATTTCATTTTTGGTAACCTACTATAGAACGATGACTTACAGATCAAGTTTCATTTACACTCTGTCCATTCATCCATCAGTCTGTCAGTCAGTCTGTCAGTCAGTCTGTCGGTCATACTTTAGTTTTCCGGACTTTTTTTGGAAACGCTTCAATGGAATGATTTCATTTTTGGTAACCTACTATAGAACGATGACTTACAGATCAAGTTTCATTTGCACTCTGTCCATCCATCTGTCTGTCAATCAGTCTGTCAGTCATACTTTAGTTAAACAGACTTTTTTTTGGAAACGCTTCAACGGAATGATTTCAATCTTGGTAACCTATTATAGAACAATGACTTACAGTTCAAGTTTGAGTTTCATGCTGATTGCATTATTCTTGTGTGAGTTATGGCCCTTGGAAATATGGAAAAGTGCCAAAATATCAGTTTTCTGGACTTTTTCTTTGAAATGCTTCAACGGAATTCATGCTGATCACATATAGGTTATAACGTTTGTATAATTATTAAAGCTCATTAGTCTGGTAGGGGACATTGTATTGCTTCAGCGATACGTGCGCTCTTGTTTTTAATTCTTCAGTCCATGCCTCTTGCCCTTACTCTGAGCCGAACATGGGGGTATGTTCTAGCTCAATACAAGCTGGAGACAAAACCAAGAATACATAGAAAGCATACTCCCCCACCATTGATGCTAACACATACCGCTGGAGGATTGACCCATAGAGTTTGTGGGAAGTGCCAGGTTGTGGCGGCCATTCAACCAACCATTTCATTAAAAGCGAGAGCAACAAAAACTACTACTGATGATCGACGCAGACAGCGCAACAGAATGAAAGCTGTTAAACAAGTATTAAGATCTTTAAAAGTCGGTATAGGGTAGTAGTGATAAAATCAAATTAAAAGAAATGACTGATTGAATGACAGCCCAATGCCCCCCAACGTGACACACAGTACTTTTTGGAGTGGGGGCTCCCGATTGGCCAGAATGGGCCATCCGACCATCCGTCTACTCCCGAAATTGGGGCCAAAGCAGTGTGTTGGACATTATCTGAAAAATGGAGTCCAGGGCCAAACAGGGTTTATGAAGATTGCCCTAACCGAGGCCACTAGTCCTCATCTGCCAGGATTCCTTCTTCCGGGGCCTTCAGAATACACCTCATGGGAGAACAAGGTGCCTGCAAGATGGTATTACCAGGATTGACCATTTTGGTCCGGGGCTGCGATTTTATATATTCCACAGCAAACCGGCTCAATTGAGCAAACCTGCTAATTAAAAAACCAGCAAACCTTCCCAATTGAGCAGGCCATCCTCTATCCGCCACCTGAGGACCCGCCTTGTAGGGGATGGTCAAACCCCCCAAGGAGCAAGTTATACAGCTTATATATTACTCAAAGTTTGCTAAGCACTAAGTATATCCAACTACTTGTTTTATGTTTTAGCCGAAATATTTTAATGAAAAGTGTATATATTTTTTATTTATTTATATCTTTAATGATTTAAGTACAGAAATTAAGATTTTGTTTGTGTTTGACATTATTTTTTAGCTTTTGAATATGATAACCCTGGAAAATGGATATTATTGGTAAAAGAGGAAATTTTTCAATATGCCAAAAAGTTGACGGAGCGAACTGGTATGGGTTCAGTATCGAGTATGAGCCCCATTACTGTTAATTACAGCTTGACATTTCCTTCTCATGCTCCCAATCAGGTTCCTGGTGGTCCTTTGTGGGATGTTGTTCCATTCTTGGAGCAGCATGGCACCAAGCTCCTTCTTGGCTGAACTGGACAGGCTGAAATTGCAAGCTGCAACTCATTCCAGACATGTTCGATTGGATTGAGGTCAGGGGATCTTGCTGGCTAGTCCATATGCTCAATCCCCTCCCTCTATCGGCACCCTGGACAGAGTGGGGTGCCTTCAGAAGGATATTCACAGCCTGGACTGAACAACATCTAATACCCAAGGATCGGATGTGCTGGTGGCCCAATGGTCTGCGAACTCTGCTATCCTTTCTTCAACCTGAAGCGAATCGAGGTGACGACCTTCATTTCAATCCCTGACGAGGCCCGCAAGAGGAGAAACCACCTCCTCTACTGAATGAAGAATCCTGAGACTTCCCTCTAGTATGCCGACGCTTACCCTTACCTCTTGACTAAGAAGTAGAAGCGGTGGCAGAAGGATCAGCCTTTTGCTTCGCAGAGGAAGCAGAAGGGTACTTGTTAGGCTTGGAATGGCCACGGTGCCTCTTCCAACCACAGTTCCTTCAGACGTTTTACGTCGGGAACTTTTGTCCATCTCCTGGCAAAGGGGGGCGATCAAGGTCGTCAAGAATGTTCAGTTTGTGGGGTTCTATTCCCGCCTGTTCTTGGTGCCAAAGAAGGATGGCCGACTCCGACCGGTTATAGATCTGAGTATCCTGAATCAGTCTATCATTGCTTCCAAATTCAGCATGGAGACTTTCAGGTCAGTCCGCCGTTCAATTCACCAGGGAGATTTTGCTTCCAGCATCGACCTGCGAGGCGCTTACTTTCATGTTTCCGATTCATCGGGCATCACGAAAGTATCTCAAGTTCGCTTTTCTGGGGCGAGTTTACCAGTTCAAGGCCATGCCTTTCGGCCTCAACCTGGCTCCTTGGGCCTTCACCAGACTGATGTCGCATGTGATAGCTTTCCATCGCACACAGTCCAGGGTGACTACTTCGGCATATCTGGACGATATCCTTCAGAGGCATTCCAATGCTGCCTTACTGGAGCCGGATGTCGCCACTCTGTTGAGCTTGCTCACGTCGCTAGGATTCAGAGTCAACGAGAAGTCGGACCTGGTCCCTTCTCAGTCGTTTTGTCATCTGGGGGATGGCTTTCCACAAGCAATTCAATTTGGTGGCAGTTCCCCAGGCCAAGGCTGTGATTCTCTCAGCTTTTGCTCTGACTCTGTCCCAGTCCACATCCGCGACGGCACGGAGTATTCTCCGGCTGATCGGTCTCTGCGGTTCGGTGACGGATCTCATTCCTCTAGGTCGGCTGCGTGTCAGACCTCTCCAACACTTTCTGCTCAGTCATTGGAGGCCGAATGTAGATTCTCTCTATCTGGTGCTTCAGTTTCCAGAATCTCTTTATCCTCACCTTCTCCCCTGGACAGATGTCCAGTGGCTTATGCAGGGTGTTCCGTTGGACTTACCCACGTCCGATCGCGTTCTGATGGCAGATGCCAGCGATCTCGGATGGGGTTCGACGTTGGATCCTCTAGGTCTTTCCCTTCACGGAATGTGGGACCAGGATCAGGCAGCTCTACACATCAACCAGAAGGAGCTCCTTGCTCTTCTTCTGAGTTTCAGCAGTGGATCCTTCACCTGTCGAATCGCCAGGTCCTTCTATTGTCCAACAATTCAACAGTGATTGCTTACATTCGGAACCAGGGCAGCACGCACTTGGTTCCAATGTACGAATTGGCTCGGGATCTTCTACTGCTCGCTCAGGATGTCCACGCCGGGGTGGTTGTTCGTCACATTCCCAGTCGTCTGAACGTCCTAGCCGACTCCCTGTCCCAACGGGGCAGGGGCATTTCCACCGAGTGGATGCTCCACAGGGCAGTGTTCCAGTCTCTTTGCAATCTCTGGGGACGTCCCCACATCGATCTCTTTGCGACTCGTTGGAACCATCAGATGGACACTTTCGTGTCCCCGTGTCCAGATCCTCTGGCTTTTGCCGTGGACACACTGTCACTCGACTGGAACGGTCTAGTTGGCTACGCCTTCCCGCCGGTTCCGATTCTGCCTCAGGTTCTAGCCAAAATTCGAACCTGCAGTTGTCGATTCATTCTGATCGCTCCCCTGTCACCTCGGCGGGTGTGGATCAATCAGCTCCGCTCGCTGATGGCGGCGGTTCCGGCACGTCTCCCTCTACGTCTTGACCTTCTTTGCCAAGGTCACCCGAGGAGGTTTCACATCGACCCGACTTCATTGTGCCTTCACGCATATCTTTTGTCAGGTCCTGTCTCCTCCGTAGAGGTTTTTCGAGATGAGCAGTGGAGTGCAGTGGGTGGCGCCGTTCAAACCTTTATCCCAGGTGGATATGCATTCTCACATATAAGACGGCTTTTCTGATGGCTTTTGCTTCAGCCAGACGGGTTAGTGAGCTTCACGCCCTCTCGGTTGACCCGGCCTTTTTTAGGAGCTATCCCAACAGTGTTACTTTTACCACTTATTGCTCTTTTCTGGCTAAGAATCAGTTACCAGATACTACTCCTCCTCCTATCTGTATCAGGGCTCTTCCTTCTGTTGAGGGTAATTGCCCTTTACTCTGTCCGGTCCGTGCTATTTGCATTTATCTCAATTGGACACAATTCATACGGAAAGGCAGGAAACGTTTTTTTCTGTCTCTTATTCCTGGTCGACAGAAGATCTCTCCTCAATCCATTTCTCGATGGATTTGTCTTGCTATTCGTATGGCTTACGCTTGTTTAACAGCTGGCGATTGTATTACCAATCGTATTTCTGCCCACGAGGTGCGTGCATTGTCTACCTCTTGGGCTTATTCTAACTCCGTCAAGTTGTCGGAAGTTATGCAGGCAGCCTACTGGAGAAATGCCTCTACTTTCTCCACCTTCTATCTGTGTCTGTTGCAGGAGCAGACGGAGGACCTTTTTGCATTGGGTCCTCTTTCTTCTGCTCAGGCTGTTGTCTACCCTAGCCATTAGGCTTCTTGAAGGTCAGTTTCAGCCTTGTGCTGTTACTGCCCTTTTCTGTCTGTGTGTCACAGAGACCCATATGCCTCCTTTCATTGTCTTTTACTAATGATTGTGATGCTATGGTTGATAAGCCTAGGGACCTCTTCCGTCTGCTTCATGGTTCCAGTGCACTTGGGTTATGTGTGGGTTGGTTATGCGATTCCCTCCAGCCTATTGTCTATTCAGCCTGTAGTAAACAATTGTGGGTAGGTTGATGAGAAATTTAAATTTTATAGTAAATTTCCTTTCTTATTATACCTATCACAATTGTTTACATGGAGGCCCTCCTGTCTTCTTATACGGGTAAGAATCCTTCCTCCCCGCTGATCACATAACTGTAACGTTGGCGGATTCAAAAAGAATGAGTCATTAGCGACGTATATGCGCACTGGCAACAGAAGTCGTGGAGTTGTTCTTGGGAGAGAGCGTCCCGTACTGAGTCTGTGCCGGTTGCACTCGACCCAGTTTTGGCTTATTTTTTCTTGGTGCTTTTGCACCACTTTTCTTTCCCAAATTGCTTGGGAAAGACAAAAATAGAGAGTATATTATCTGAGTTAGGGACTTCCACTGTAGTGCAAGCCTGTAGTAAACAATTGTGGTAGGTATAATAAGAAAGGAAATTTACTATAAAATTAAAATTTTCACACAAGCACACACTCTGTTATTTTTAACCTTCACCTCGTATTGTCTTTTAAAGTCCACAGTACTTTTAAATAATTCACAGAGTTCTTTTAATCACAGCGACAATTCCTCTAACAAACAGTTTTAAAAGTTTGGACCATTCTCTGTTTATTTGACACAGACTGCATTATTTTATATAAAGTATTAACTATCGGATGTAAACTTCTCTTACAGTGGTGAACATTTTTGGTGAGTGGTGCCATTTTAGAGAAGGCCTTTGTTGCTTTCTTTAGTGAATCCAGTCATCAGATTCGTTGACATTCTGGGATATTTTCCATTTGAGAAATAAGAGAAGTTTACAACTCGGAATCTGTTTTATTTGCACTCTGGTTTTAGGGGATGATTGTTCTCTATCTGCTAAATTTTGTATAAAGTGCAAATCACTTTTGTCTCCTGACTCGGCATTAATTATAATTGTCGGCAGTTTTAGTAGCGGGACAGGTCTGACAGGGAGGTGATTTCTGCTACCTTGTCATGCCCCAGCTAATAAATCTGTCGATGATTACTCACATGTTTTGTTGAACTCACTTTTGTAGTATGAGCTTTGGCGAATATCCATTTCTTACTGAACAATTTGTTTCTGGACGTGTTAAGGGAGGATTGTTGTCATTTCCCAACAGTTTTGTAAATAGGTTACCAGTACTACTCTGACATTTTGTAAATAATCTGTTGTTTGCAGATAATTTGTATGTCCACCTATTTGGACTTCATGACCTCCCGTCTGTTTGACTCAAAACGAAAATAGCTCTAAACAGGCAGGGGTGGAGTGTTGTACTGGAGGTTCTCCTCAAATAAGTACATAGGCTTCTGTTGGGTTAATGCATAGTTGTAACATATTATCTCCCTTGATGTGCTCATTGGTGGACAATCTCCCTTTGTTGTCATTCAGTAACGTAGCTTCAAAGTGACAAGACGTCTAAATAGTTAATCTCATCTTGGAATGTAGTGTCAATGCTGAATTATTGAATCAGTGGTTTTATGTGTTTTTACCCATTTTTTACCAATTTTTACCATATTAGCAATTGATTGTTTCCTAGTTTCAGGTTCTAGCACAGATTCCTTTTAGCCACCACAACTTGACCACAGCATCTCTGATTCAAAGCTCTTGTATAGTTGTTAATTTACGTGACATTTATGTGTGGCGATTTTTTTTTACCAGAAGTAATATTATAACAAGGTGCCTACAGACTTTTGAGCACACTCTTTTTCAAGCACTAAAATGATTGAATGATTGAGATGATAATATTCTTTTTTCATTCCACAGAGTTTTTGTTTGAAGCTTTACATACAAGAAATGGAACCCAATTGGAGTGAGTTGAATTTCTTCAATATTTTTGTGTCTTATTTCATAATATTGAGAGTTTTGCTGCTTGAATGCCTTTTAGTGTGACTATCACAAATATTTTAATGCAGATTTAAATACACTTCTTTATTTAATGTTTATGCCCTCCCCCCCACCTTAGGTCAGGTGGCATATAGTGATTACAGTGTGTGTGTGTGTGTGTGTGTGTGTGTGTGTGTGTGTGTGTGTGTGTGTGTGTGTGTGTGTGTGTGTGTGTGTGGGTTTGTCTTACCAACTTGACGAGGTAACTAGACAAAGGAGTTTGCGTGTTTCGCCTTACCGAGGTACAAAAGACAAAAGAAACCCTTTACCTCGGTTGTTTTCCCAGAACTGTACCGGCAAAACGAGGTAGAAACCGTTAGTCCACACAAAGGACAAACAATGGGGTACCTCGGTATGTAGGGTAGACAAGACTGTGTGTGTGTGTGTGGGTTTGTCTTACCAACTTGACGAGGTAACTAGACAAAAGAGTTTGCGTGTTTCGCCTTACCGAGGTACAAAGGACAAAAGAAACCCTTTACCTCGGTTGTTTTCCCAGAACTGTACCGGCAAAACAAGGTAGAAACCGTTAGTCCACACAATGGACAAACAATGGGGTACCTCGGTATGTAGGGTAGACAAGACTGTGTGTGTGTGTGTGTGTGTGTGGGTTTGTCTTACCAACTTGACGAGGTAATTAGACAAAAGAGTTTGCGTGTTTTGCCTTACCGAGGTACAAAAGACAAAAGAAACCCTTTACCTCGGTTGTTTTCCCAGAACTGTACCGGCAAAACGAGGTTGAAACCGTTAGTCCACACAAAGGACAAACAATGGGGTACCTAGGTATGTAGGGTAGACAAGACTGTGTGTGTGTGTGTGTGTGTGTGTGTGTGTGTGTGTGTGTGTGTGTGTGTGTGGAAGGACACAGTCTTGTTTTTGAAGAATTTGGATTGTTGATTTCAGATCCCCAGCCAGGAATCAAACCATCGGCAATCCCACCTGGCAATCAGGAGTCCAACACATAAACCACAACACCATTGCACACCGTCAAAATATGTTGGCTGGACTCTAGCTTAGTAGATGATGTTTCTCATCTTTACTTTACTATATAAGTTGCCGAGTTGTGAATCGACAACAGTCCAAGGTGAACTCTACACATCCCACGCATGAACCCTGCACACAGTTTTGAGTTGTAAGAAGGGAACGGTTCAAAAAAAAGATATAACCCCCAAAAATAGGCTAGTAAAAAGTTTGCAGTGAGTGGAAAAGTTGCTCCTGCACTGCTATAAGAAAATAGGAGAGTAAAATGAGGGTGAGTTGTACAGGGGTTACCATTAGGCTCCTACACAGTCGCAGGGTAGGAAATGCTATGAACTTGTTGGGCAGGGCTTATAGAACAAACGCTGAAAATATTGGGGAGCTACATCAATATGTTTTGGCATAGTAATAATAATATTAATGGTAATGCCAAAAATCCACAGTGTTCTCTATGGTTTTACATCTCTCTCTTCTCTCTCTCTCTTTGCTAGCAAACGAATCATCCAAAAGGTGTTCAGCATGCGCATACTCTCTGATAAAGACAATTTAACAGCTGGTGGATGGAGAGCCCTCATGAAACTTCGAAAAAATAAGAAATTAGTAATTAAACCAGCTGACAAAGGTGGGTCGGTAGTTGTTCTATCTCGGGATAATTATATAAAGGAAGCCATGAGACAACTCAGCAATACTAAACATTATAAGAAAATAGATTCACTTATTTGGCCTAGTAATATCGAAAAATTCAATAAGATCTTAAAATTTCTCCTCGACGAAGGTCACATTGCCAAAAAACAATTGAAATATTTAACAGCTAAGCTCAGTGCTCAAACAAGACAATTTTATATCCTACCAAAGATCCACAAGGACCGTTCTTCATGGACGGATGACTTAACTCCACCCGGGAGGCCAATTGTATCAGATTGTAATTCGGAATCTTATGCGATCTCGGAATTAATTGATTATCATCTTAAACCTATAGCAAATAGACATCTGAGCTATCTAAAAAACACACAGGATTTCCTGTCACAAATTTCGAAATTGAAAATATCAAAAAATGCAATTCTGGCTACTTTGGATATCGACAGTATGTATACGAACATTGATATTGATAAAGGTGTTAAATCAGTTAAAAATGCATTTGAAAAATATCCGGATGCGAAACGCCCGGATGAACAAATTTTGGATCTTTTAGAGCTGAGCTTAAAAGGTAATGACTTTCAATTCAATGGAGAGTATTTTCTACAAATAATGGGTTGTCCTATGGGTAAAAGATTCGGTCCTAATTTTGCAAGCATTTATGTAGCGGAATGGGAGGAAAATGCCTTAAGCAAATGTGCAAAGCATCCTCTCGTATATCTCAGGTATTTAGATGACATTTTTATTATTTGGGAACATTCAAAAGAAGATTTTGATGAATTTTTAGAAATTTTGAACAATCACGATCCAAATATTAAATTGAAAGCTACTATCAGTGAAAATTCTGTTGATTTTCTCGATGTGACCGTGTATAAAGGCAAGCAATTTCAGGCGTCCGGTCATTTAGATTATAAAGTATATTTTAAACCAACTGATTCACATCAATTGTTGCACACAAAATCATTTCATCCTCAACATACATTTAAAGGTATCATCAAATCACAACTCATTCGTTTCCACCGCAATTCAAGTGATAAGGTAAATTTCAATGAGGCTTGTTCTACTCTATTTGGCGCCCTCAGATCGAGAGGGTACTCGCTGCACCTTTTGCGTAGCCTAAAATCCCAAACCCTGAAAAAGCTCGAAAGTCCAGCTGAAACTACCGATTTCGAACCACTGAAGATTGAACACAACAGACCGTTGCAAAATGGTAGTGGCGCGGTATTTAATTGCAAAAAGCCTCGTTGTAGACTGCATACTTTTATGCCTGATCAGAAAGAGGAATTTTCCTCCGAACAAACGAAAAATCATTATCAGATCCGTAACCCCCTCCATTGTGATTCACCAAACATTATTTACCTTATCACTTGTAAGCGATGTCGGAAACAGTATGTTGGTCAAAGTCAAAATCCTTTCCGAGAACGTGCTACTAGACACAAACAGGATATAAAACATAATGCTGATGCCCCAGTAGCACAACATTTCAACCTTCCTGGCCATTCTTTGGACGATTTCGAAATCCATCCTATTGAACAACCACCAATTAAAGACACATTAGAAGAAACGGATGAATTTAGAAAAAAACGTGAAGCTTTTTGGATCAATACGCTTCAAACCCTCTGGCCATTTGGTATGAACATATCAGAGGGCGAATGCAAAAGGAGGTCCATCATTCCTTTCACTTTAACGTACAACAGAATGAATATCGAAATAGCAAAAATGATAAAAGATGAATTCAATTTTACCAATGCTAAATTAAATGAACCTTTGAATCTTCGACCTGTCATCGCCTATAAGAAAAACAAAAGCTTGCGTAACATCCTTGTAAGGACTAAATTAGAGCCCATCAATGAATAACATCAATTTTTGCCAGTCAGTTTAACCAGTTCCTAAGCTCATCACTTAGTTTAAATCAATTATGTGTAATTTTTTGTCATGTTTGAAACCCATCAGGGTTCAGTAAATGAAAACAATTTTTCGGCGGCATATTAAAAGAAAAAAACGTTTCAGTATGAAATGTCTGTGCCAGTGCGATTTTTTAACCTCAAACACACACAGGCGAGTGCCAGAGTTCATATATGGCCCAAAACAAAATAGGTTCTAATTTCAATCATGTGTATGTCTTTCCTAAATAAAATTATTATTTATTTATTTATATATTTATTTATTGATTATTTTTAATTTTTTATTAATATTTATTTATTTATTTATTTATTTATTTATTTATTTATTTATTTGGTTGATTCATTTATTTAAATTATTATTTTTATTTTTAATTTTTCATACCTTTCACACAATGTAGAGGTTTCAGAAGGTAAAACACACAATTTCTACGTTGTGTAAAATATTTTCCGTCATAAACCTCCGTCGGGGGATATTCATTCCAACTGATAACATTCGTGAGGCATCATGATCTTTGGCGTTATTTTTTCATTTATTTCTTTAGTCTCAATATATTTTATCAAACCATTTTTCCATATTATTTTCACATACTTCTGAAGCCAGTAAAGCAAACCGCTCCCGATTGGTTTTACTTAAATCAAAGCCAACCAATAAGGCTTCAGGGGGTCAGTAAAGCAAACCACTCACTGACTGATTAAAATTCAATGGAAGCCAATCATTAGGGCTTCTTCTAATTTGTTTGGACGACACAAACTGAGTTGTGAAAAACAAACTTGGGACATCTCAGATTGAAAAGAATTAATTAGATGAGTGACATTTGTCAGCTTGTTACCGAGTTTAATTATGTACTGAGCTGTGAAAAACACCCCCAGCCCACATATGGATATATACCATGCATGCCCTCCCAAAGTTGGAATCATTTTCCTCAAAGTCTCTTTGAAAAAGCCAAACCAAGCGAAACGCGTCGAGACAGATGGATTATTTTCTACCTTTGCAGAAGACTGCAACCAATCCAGGTATCTTCTTTAATAGGTAATATCTAATTTTCCAATTTTATTTATTTCATCACTTTTATATTTTATTTATACTTAATTCAGCTACTTTCTTTAACAATGGCAAGAAAAGGGCAGAGGCATCAGAGGCAGAGAGTTGCCCAGTCCGGAACTGGCCAGGAACAATCGTTCCAGGCTTATTCTAGGCTGGTGAAGGCTTTGTTTCAGGTGCTTCAATGTTTGCACCACATTGGGCTATTAGAGCACCATTTGGCAAATCGGGATTTCCCGAAACAACTGGAGAAGAAAGTAGATGAGTTAGGCGGCTTTCTAAAGCCAGCTCTTCCAACCCCACACATTTTTTCTGTTTTTCGACAGATTAGTGTGGGATGGGCCAACCAAACGTTAAATGCTTTAGTTGAGCATTACAAGATAAATTTAAACCAGTTGAAGTCTAAGATAACTTTGGCTATGCGACCACCTCCTGGACTCGAAAAATAGACTTCAACAGCGCTTCGGCGCGTGCCTTGATCTGGGCTAAAAAGAACTTTAAAAATAAGTTGACAGATAAGACGATTTCGGCCTATGAGTCTTACATTTCGGAACTTCGCCAAGCGTCTGGAGTAAGGAACAATACGGGAGGGAGCAAGCAAACTCCGGCCCGTGTTGTCCCTCTACCCCAACGCGAAAAGCAAAATAAGAAAAGATCAAGGCAAAGCACTTCTCCCTCTTCTTTTCTTTCTACTTCTTCTTTCTCTCAGAGTAAGCGCCTCAATTTGCAAACATCTCCGGTCCATATTGTGACTGAAGATGCTCGCAAATTGAGTAACGCTGTCTCGCCTCGTCTTGCTCCTCTACCTCCTACTCCTCCTCAGCCTTTCTTCTCTGGTTCTCCTAGTGCTCTCACTAGAACTCCTTCTCCTCCTTCTGTTTCTTCTCCTGCTTCTGTGTCCTCTCCTGCTTCCGTTTCCTCTCCTGTTTCTCCTGCTGTTACTTCTCCCCCTTCTCCTACCTCTAGTGTGGTTCAACCAGGTATATCGTACTCAGAAAAAGTCAAATCACCGAGCCGCAACTCGGGCGGCTCATTTGATTCTAAATTCTCCCAGTTTCGGCATAAAAGCGGAGTTAATTTTGACAAAAGGAATTGGCGCCTCCCCGATGTTTGTAAAAACATCCTTATGATTGGAAGTTCAAATTTAGGACGCATTGATCGAAATCCCCATCCGGACATCCAGGTGGAGTGTTACCCCGGCGCCAAATTCAATCATCTGCGCTCTATGTTTAAAGGGCACAGGGGCCAGTCCAGTCCCCAAAAAATATTATTAAATATTGGCGTGAATTCTCGAAACGATAATTCTGATCTCGTAGTTAAGCAGTTGCGGAATATGCTTAGCGATATCAGGGTCAAGTTTAGATCAGCAAAAATTTATTTCGCTGAACTAAACTTTTCGCAAAAACTCCCTCAGGCTGAGAGGAGAACCCTGAGCATCATCAACGAAACCATTCGGAAAGTGAAGGACGTTAACGTGATACCAAAAATTGATGACGCGAAGTTTGATGTTGCTCAGGATTTAATCCATTGGACCACGAGAACCGCCAATATTATGTACGATCACTGGTTGAACCACCTAAATTTAAACTAAGTAAAGGCAAAGGTAACAGCCGCCTAACAGATGTGGGATTAGGAACTAATGTGGTTAACCTGTCTGGCACCAATGACCTAACAACCCAAGAGAAATCTCTTTTAGATCGCGGTTTAACTTTTGTACCAGCACCAAAGCCTAAAACTGATAACCAAACAAATTTACCATCATACAACTGTAATTTTCTTAGGCAAATGAAATTAGCCGACCGCTTTAGAAACTCCAGCGGTCGGAAACTTCCTTTTACAGAATCATCTGGTTGGTCACCTCCAGATAGTGAAGTAGATCCCGAAATTATTGAGGCTAGCAAACGAATCATCAAAAAGGTGTTCAGCATGAACATACTCTCCGATAAAGACAATTTAACAGCTGGTGAACGGAGAGCCCTCACGAAACTTCGAAAAAATAAGAAATTAGTAATTAAACCAGCCGACAAAGGTGGGTCGGTAGTTGTTCTATCTCGGGATAATTATATAAAGGAAGCCATGAGACAACTCAGCAATACTAAACATTATAAGAAAATAGATTCACTTATTTGGCCTAGTAATATCGAAAAATTCAATAAGATCTTAAAATTTCTCCTCGACGAAGGTCACATTACCAAAAAACAATTGAAATATTTAACAGCTAAGCTCAGTGCTCAAACAAGACAATTTTATATCCTACCAAAGATCCACAAGGACCGTTCTTCATGGACGGATGACTTAACTCCACCCGGGAGGCCAATTGTATCAGATTGTAATTCGGAATCTTATGCGATCTCGGAATTAATTGATTATCATCTTAAACTTATAGCAAATAGACATCCGAGCTATCTAAAAAACACACAGGATTTCCTGTCACAAATTTCGAAATTGAAAATATCAAAAAATGCAATTCTGGCTACTTTGGATATCGACAGTATGTATACGAACATTGATATTGATAAAGGTGTTAAATCAGTTAAAAATGCATTTGAAAAATATCCGGATGCGAAACGCCCGGATGAACAAATTTTGGATCTTTTAGAGCTGAGCTTAAAAGGTAATGACTTTCAATTCAATGGAGAATATTTTCTACAAATAATGGGTTGTCCTATGGGCAAAAGATTCAGTCCTAATTTTGCAAGCATTTATGTAGCGGAATGGGAGGAAAATGCCTTAAGCAAATGTGCAAAGCATCCTCTCGTATATCTCAGGTATTTAGATGACATTTTTATTATTTGGGAACATTCAAAAGAAGATTTTGATGAATTTTTAGAAATTTTGAACAATCACGATCCAAATATTAAATTGAAAGCTACTATCAGTGAAAATTCTGTTGATTTTCTCGATGTGACCGTGTATAAAGGCAAGCAATTTCAGGCGTCGGGTCATTTAGATTATAAAGTGTATTTTAAACCAACTGATTCACATCAATTGTTGCACACAAAATCATTTCATCCTCAACATACATTTAAAGGTATCATCAAATCACAACTCATTCGTTTCCACCGCAATTCAAGTGATAAGGTAAATTTCAATGAGGCTTGTTCTACTCTATTTGGCGCCCTCAGATCGAGAGGGTACTCGCTGCGCCTCTTGCGTAGCCTGAAATCCCAAACCCTGAAAAAGCTCGAAAGTCCAGCTGAAACTACCGATTTCGAACCACTGAAGATTGAACACAACAGACCGTTGCAGAATGGTAGTGGCGCGGTATTTAATTGCAAAAAGCCTCGTTGTAGACTGCATACTTTTATGCCTGATCAGAAAGAGGAATTTTCCTCCGAACAAACGAAAAATCATTATCAGATCCGTAACCCCCTCCATTGTGATTCACCAAACATTATTTACCTTATCACTTGTAAGCGATGTCGGAAACAGTATGTTGGTCAAAGTCAAAATCCTTTTCGAGAACGTGCTACTAGACACAAACAGGATATAAAACATAATGCTGATGCCCCAGTAGCACAACATTTTAACCTTCCTGGCCATTCTTTGGCTGATTTCGAAATCCATCCTATTGAACAACCACCAATTAAAGACACATTAGAAGAAACGGATGAAGTTAGAAAAAAACGTGAAGCTTTTTGGATCAATACGCTTCAAACCCTCTGGCCATTTGGTATGAACATATCAGAGGGCGAATGCGAAAGGAGGTCCATCATTCCTTTCACTTTAACGTACAACAGAATGAATATCGAAATAGCAAAAATGTTAAAAGATGAATTCAATTTTACCAATGCTAAATTAAATGAACCTTTGAATCTTCGACCTGTCATCGCCTATAAGAAAAACAAAAGCTTGCGTAACATCCTTGTAAGGACTAAATTAGAGCCCATCAATGAATAACATCATTTTTTTGCCAGTCAGTTTAACCAGTTCCTAAGCTCATCACTTAGTTCAAATCAATTTTGTGTAATTTTTTGTCATGTTTGAAACCCATCAGGGTTCAGTAAATGAAAACAATTTTTCGGCGGCATATTAAACGAAAAAAACGTTTCAGTAGGAAATGTCTGTGCCAGTGCGATTTTTTAAACCTCAAACACACACAGGCGAGTGCCAGAGTTCATATATGCCCAAAATCAAAATAGGTTCCAATTTCAACCATGTTTATTTATTTCCTGAATAAAATCATTTATTTATTTATTTATTTATTTATTTATTTACACTGTATTTTATTTTTAATTTTTAATTTTTCATTATTTATTTATTTTCACTGTATTTTATATTTAATTTTTCATACCTTTCACACAATGTAGAGGTTCAGAAGCTAAAACACACAATTTCTATGTTATGTAAAATATTTTCCGTCATAAACCTCCGTCGGGGGATATTCATTCCAACTGGTAACATTCGTGAGGCATCATAATCTTTGGCGTTATTTTTTATTTATTTCTCCAGTCTCAATATATTTTATAAAACCATTTTTCATATTATTTTCACACACTTCTGAAGCCAGTAAAGCAAACCGCTCCGATTGGTTATACTTAAATCAAAGCCAACCAATAGGGCTTCGTGGGGTCAGTAAAGCAAACCACTCACTGACTGATTAAAAATCAGTGAAAGCCAGTCAATAGGGCTTCATCTAATTTGTTTGGACGACACAAACTGAGTTGTGAAAACAAACTTTGGACACCCAGGTTGAAAAGAATTATCTTGATGAGTGACATTTGTCAGCTTGTCACCGAGTTTAATTATGTACTGAGCTGTGAAAAACACCCCAGCCCACATATGGATATATACCAGGCATGTCCTCCCCAAGTTGGAATCATTTTCCTCAAAGTCTCCTTGAAGAAGCAAAAACAAGCGAAACGCGTCGAGACAGACGGATCATTTTCTACCTTTGCTGAAGACTACAACCAATCCAGGTATCTTCTCTAATAGGTAATATCTAGATTTCATTTCAATTTATTTCATTTCTTCATTTTAATTTCATTTTAAATTCATCTACTTATTCTTCAAATGGCTCAAAAAAGACAGAAGCATCAGGGAAAGAGAGTTGCCCAGTCTGGAAGGGGCCAGGAACAATCGTTCCAGGCCTATTCTAGATTGGTCAAGGCCCTTTTCCAGGTGATTCAGTGTATGCACCATATTGGGCTCCTAGAGCAGCATTTGGCCAACCGGGATTTCCCGAAGCAGTTGGAGAAGAAAGTAGATGAGTTAGGGGGCTTTCTAAAGCCGGCTCTTCCCACCCCACACATTTTTTCTGTTTTTCGACAGATTAGTGTGGGATGGGCCAACCAAACGTTAAATGCTTTAATTGAACATTATAAGATAAATTTAAACCAGTTGAAGTCTAAGATAACTTTGGCTATGCGACCACCTCCTGGACTCGAAAAGATAGACTTCAACAGCGCTTCGGCGCGTGCCTTGATCTGGGCTCAAAAAAACTTTAAAAACAAGTTGACAGGTAAGACGATTTCGGCCTATGAGTCTTACATTTCGGAACTTCGCCCAGCGTCTGGAGTAAGGAACAATACGGGAGGGAGCAAGCAAACTCCGGCCCGTGTTGTCCCTCTACCCCAACGCGAAAAGCAAAATAAGAAAAGATCAAGGCAAAGCACTTCTCCCTCTTCTTTTCCTTCTACTTCTTCTTTCTCTCAGAGTAAGCGCCTCAATTTGCAAACATCTCCGGTCCATATTGTGACTGAAGATGCTCGCAAATTGAGTAACGCTGTCTCGCCTCATCTTGTTCCTCTACCTCCTACTCCTCCTCAGCCTTTCTTCTCTAGTTCTCCTAGTGCTCTCACTAGAACTCCTCCTCCTCCTTCTGTTTCTTCTCCTGTTTCTGTTTCCTCTCCTGCTTCTGTTTCTTCTCCCCCTTCCCCTGCATCTAGTGTGGTTCAACCAGGTATATCGTACTCAGAGAAAGTCAAATCACCGAGCCGCAACTCGGGCCGCTCATTTGATTCTAAATTCTCCCAGTTTCGGCATAAAAGCGGAGTTAATTTTGACAAAAGGAATTGGCGCCTCCCCGATGTTTGTAAAAACATCCTTATGATTGGAAGTTCAAATTTAGGACGCATTGATCGAAATCCCCATCCGGACATCCAGGTGGAGTGTTACCCCGGCGCCAAATTCAATCATCTGCGCTCTATGTTTAAAGGGCACAGGGGCCAGTCCAGTCCCCAAAAAATATTATTAAATATTGGCGTGAATTCTCGAAATGATAATTCTGATCTCGTAGTTAAGCAGTTGCGGAATATGCTTAGCGATATCAGGGTCAAGTTTAGATCAGCAAAAATTTATTTCGCTGAACTAAACTTTTCGCAAAAACTCCCTCAGGCTGAGAGGAGAACCCTGAGCATCATCAACGAAACCATTCGGAAAGTGAAGGACGTTAACGTGATACCAAAAATTGATGACGCGAAGTTTGATGTTGCTCAGGATTTAATCCATTGGACCACGAGCACCGCCAATATTATGTACGATCACTGGTTGAACCACCTAAATTTAAACTAAGTAAAGGCAAAGGTAACAGCCGCCTAACAGATGTGGGATTAGGAACTAATGTGGTTAACCTGTCTGGCACCAATGACCTAACAACCCAAGAGAAATCTCTTTTAGATCGCGGTTTAACTTTTGTACCAGCACCAAAGCCTAAAACTGATAACCAAACAAATTTACCATCATACAACTGTAATTTTCTTAGGCAAATGAAATTAGCCGACCGCTTTAGAAACTCCAGCGGTCGGAAACTTCCTTTTACAGAATCATCTGGTTGGTCACCTCCAGATAGTGAAGTAGATCCCGAAATTATTGAGGCTAGCAAACGAATCATCAAAAAGGTGTTCAGCATGAACATACTCTCCGATAAAGACAATTTAACAGCTGGTGAACGGAGAGCCCTCACGAAACTTCGAAAAAATAAGAAATTAGTAATTAAACCAGCCGACAAAGGTGGGTCGGTAGTTGTTCTATCTCGGGATAATTATATAAAGGAAGCCATGAGACAACTCAGCAATACTAAACATTATAAGAAAATAGATTCACTTATTTGGCCTAGTAATATCGAAAAATTCAATAAGATCTTAAAATTTCTCCTCGACGAAGGTCACATTACCAAAAAACAATTGAAATATTTAACAGCTAAGCTCAGTGCTCAAACAAGACAATTTTATATCCTACCAAAGATCCACAAGGACCGTTCTTCATGGACGGATGACTTAACTCCACCCGGGAGGCCAATTGTATCAGATTGTAATTCGGAATCTTATGCGATCTCGGAATTAATTGATTATCATCTTAAACCTATAGCAAATAGACATCCAAGCTATCTAAAAAACACACAGGATTTCCTGTCACAAATTTCGAAATTGAAAATATCAAAAAATGCAATTCTGGCTACTTTGGATATCGACAGTATGTATACGAACATTGATATTGATAAAGGTGTTAAATCAGTTAAAAATGCATTTGAAAAATATCCCGGATGAACAAATTTTGGATCTTTTAGAGCTGAGCTTAAAAGGTAATGACTTTCAATTCAATAGAGAATATTTTCTACAAATAATGGGTTGTCCTATGGGCAAAAGATTCAGTCCTAATTTTGCAAGCATTTATGTAGCGGAATGGGAGGAAAATGCCTTAAGCAAATGTGCAAAGCATCCTCTCGTATATCTCAGGTATTTAGATGACATTTTTATTATTTGGGAACATTCAAAAGAAGATTTTGATGAATTTTTAGAAATTTTGAACAATCACGATCCAAATATTAAATTGAAAGCTACTATCAGTGAAAATTCTGTTGATTTTCTCGATGTGACCGTGTATAAAGGCAAGCAATTTCAGGCGTCGGGTCATTTAGATTATAAAGTGTATTTTAAACCAACTGATTCACATCAATTGTTGCACACAAAATCATTTCATCCTCAACATACATTTAAAGGTATCATCAAATCACAACTCATTCGTTTCCACCGCAATTCAAGTGATAAGGTAAATTTCAATGAGGCTTGTTCTACTCTATTTGGCGCCCTCAGATCGAGAGGGTACTCGCTGCGCCTCTTGCGTAGCCTGAAATCCCAAACCCTGAAAAAGCTCGAAAGTCCAGCTGAAACTACCGATTTCGAACCACTGAAGATTGAACACAACAGACCGTTGCAGAATGGTAGTGGCGCGGTATTTAATTGCAAAAAGCCTCGTTGTAGACTGCATACTTTTATGCCTGATCAGAAAGAGGAATTTTCCTCCGAACAAACGAAAAATCATTATCAGATCCGTAACCCCCTCCATTGTGATTCACCAAACATTATTTACCTTATCACTTGTAAGCGATGTCGGAAACAGTATGTTGGTCAAAGTCAAAATCCTTTTCGAGAACGTGCTACTAGACACAAACAGGATATAAAACATAATGCTGATGCCCCAGTAGCACAACATTTTAACCTTCCTGGCCATTCTTTGGACGATTTCGAAATCCATCCTATTGAACAACCACCAATTAAAGACACATTAGAAGAAACGGATGAAGTTAGAAAAAAACGTGAAGCTTTTTGGATCAATACGCTTCAAACCCTCTGGCCATTTGGTATGAACATATCAGAGGGCGAATGCGAAAGGAGGTCCATCATTCCTTTCACTTTAACGTACAACAAAATGAATATCGAAATAGCAAAAATGTTAAAAGATGAATTCAATTTTACCAATGCTAAATTAAATGAACCTTTGAATCTTCGACCTGTCATCGCCTATAAGAAAAACAAAAGCTTGCGTAACATCCTTGTAAGAACTAAATTAGAGCCCATCAATGAATAACATCATTTTTTTGCCAGTCAGTTTAACCAGTTCCTAAGCTCATCACTTAGTTCAAATCAATTTTGTGTAATTTTTTGTCATGTTTGAAACCCATCAGGGTTCAGTAAATGAAAACAATTTTTCGGCGGCATATTAAACGAAAAAAACGTTTCAGTAGGAAATGTCTGTGCCAGTGCGATTTTTTAAACCTCAAACACACACACACACACAGAGTCTTGTCTACCCTACATACCGAGGTACCCCATTGTTTGTCCTTTGTGTGGACTAACGGTTTCAACCTCGTTTTGCTGGTACAGTTCTGGGAGAACAACCGAGGTAAAGGGTTTCTTTTGTCTTTTGTACCTCGGTAAGGCGAAACACGCAAACTCTTTTGTCTAGTTACCTCGTCAAGTTGGTAAGACAAACGCACACACACACACACCCCCTCAGTCTTGTCTACCCTACATACCGAGGTACCCCATTGTTTGTCCTTTGTGTGGACTAACGGTTTCTACCTCGTTTTGCCGGTACAGTTCTGGGAAAACAACCGAGGTAAAGGGTTTCTTTTGTCTTTTGTACCTCGGTAAGGCGAAACATGCAAACTCTTTTGTCTAGTTACCTCGTCAAGTTGGTAAGACAAACCCACACACACACACACACACACACACACCCACACACACACACACACACACACAGTCTTGTCTACCCTACATACCGAGGTACCCCATTGTTTGTCCTTTGTGTGGACTAACGGTTTCTACCTCGTTTTGCCGGTACAGTTCTGGGAAAACAACCGAGGTAAAGGGTTTCTTTTGTCTTTTGTACCTCGGTAAGGCGAAACACGCAAACTCTTTTGTCTAGTTACCTCGTCAAGTTGGTAAGACAAACCCACACACACACACACACACACACACACACACACACACACACACACACACACACACACACACACACACACACACACACACACACACACACACCCCCCCCCCCCCCCCCCCCCCCCATGTATACTGATCATGGATCCCAAAATTAACAGAACAGATAAAGGCCTGTTTGTACAGAAAGGTTTTGAGACCGGACTTAGATTGATTGTCATTGGAGCTTTTTAAATGTGCTGGGAAGGAGTTCCAGAGAGCAGGTGCAGCACATATGAAAGTTCTGTCACCTGCTGTTGCAAATTTTGATTTTGGTAGGTCTTGTTCATCTTTCGCACAGTGATTGCTCAAAACTCGAGGGTTTACCATGATCTTGATCCAAGGCCATAACTCCAAGGTCAAGGTCACTAGCTTTTCATTAATTCTAATTTGGTTAAGTCCATACCAAATGATCCGATGGCCAGATCTTGTTCACATTTCACACATTGCTTTCTGATGACTCAAGAGTATCAGATTGCTTTCTGATGACTCAAGAGTATGTCATGACCTTTACCAAAGGTCAAGAATCCAAGGTCAAAGTCAAGATCACAGACTGTTTGTGTGTTCTAACTTGGTACATACAAAATGATTCAATGGACAGATCTTGTTCATACTTCACATGATGCTTGCTCATTACTTGAGAGTGGATCATCATCTTGACCCAAGATCATAACTCCAAGGTCATGGTTAGAGACCATTCATCCATTCTAAATTTGTCTTGTCCATAAAAAATAATACAGTCAATGTAAACTATGACGAGCGACTAGTGTAAGCAGTATAATTTTTTTACTCGTCAAACATTCACTTTTCACAACACTTTAAACATTTCACAATAGACTACCGAATGGCATAGAGATGATTTCATTGCATCGTTAAATGGCTCTCCCATTCAAAGGAAGAAATACCAACACCTTTGGATGGTGATCAATTGTAGTTATCTGCCCGCTGTTTAATTATTCATTTATTTGCTCATTTATTCGCTTACCCACTTGACATTCATTTGCCGTATAAATTACCCTTTTTGTGTCCTAATTTTCTTTTATTTTTCACTCATCCCTTAATTCATCCGTCCATTCTTCCACTGCTCCATTCATTCATTCATTCTTTCTTTTGTCCCCATGGGAACCTCGGGAAGTGAAGCAGTGCCTGTTCATTGCGGTAAACAGGCTCTGTTTTACTGGTAAAATAGGACCAAGTCATCAATGCCTGGGAGGTGCAAACTCTCTCTAAAATGGGCAACATGGCTTATTAATGTTCACCCCTGGTCTTGAGTTGATACTCATGTTGTGGTCATGATTAGCCATTGTGCAAAAATATGTGACCTTAAGCACCAATAAATAAATAAATAATTTCTTTCTTTTGTCCATTCATCCATTTAGTTATTCATGGGTGGATGTATGGATGAATGAGTGAGTGAATGAAACAAAATAATTTCATTGAACCAATAAATTACAAGTCAAGTTGAAGGAAGAAATACTAACACCGGCAGATAGAGATCAGTTGTAGTTTCCGCCCGGCTTTCACTTATTCATTTACTTGCTCACCTCTCTGCTCATCTATTCACATTTTGTTTTGCGAGCGGATGAATGGGTGAATGAAAGTGCAGTGTGTTAATTGCGCTGATAATGCACAATGAGACTTTCGATGTTGCATTTATGGATCAGCGCAATACTTTTAAGTCATTTTCGTTCACTCATCATGTCAATACTTATCATTCAGTGTAAATCTATATCATTCCTTCCTCTGTTAACATTCATTCATTCATTTGTTCATTCATTTGTTCATTCATTCATTTGGATGGATGGAGATGGATAGATTGATGGATGGATGGATGGATGGGTGGGCGGGGCGAGCGAGGAGTGAGGTGATTTTTTTGGTTGATGAATGATAATATCAATCGAACGAACAAATACCGGCACAAGAGAGCGATTAATTGTAGATTTTGCCCACTCTTTTATTGATTTGATCATTTGCTCATCTACTCATTTATCCACCCACACTTGGGTGGGTGGATGGATGAGTGGATGAGTAAATGAAATCGGTGTATTGATTATTGGTGACAATCTGCGCATTGTGATAATTTTCATTAATTCTTTCATTCATCCGTCATGCTAATCTTTAACATTCACTTATGTGCTAATAATACATTTCACTCCTGATTTGATATGCTCACATTCATTCATTCATTCATTCATTCATTCATTCATTCATTCATTCATTCATTCATTCATTCATGTTTTATTCACCCACTCATTCTTTTGTTTGTTCATTCTTTCATTTGTTTATTGATTCAATCGTGTATTTATTCATTTTATTCATCCATTCGTTCATTGATTCATTTATGCATTCAGTCTCTGGATTGTGATTAGTTATAGTTGTAGCCCATTCACTCCTTCATTCATTTGCTCCTTTTTCAACCTCTTCTCTTATTTACTCATAACTGGGCAGACGCGCAAGTGAATGGGCGAGTGAATGAATGAAACAATTCACTGAATTGACAAATGGAGATTTCATTCGAAGAAAGAAAAGCCGACATTGAGCAGGGAGATTGGATGTAATTCTTGTCCGCCCACTCTTTTTAGCTCACCTGAGCGAAGCTCAAGGTGAGCTTTACTAATTGCTTTCTATCCGTCCGTCCGTCCGTCCGTCCGTCCGTCCGTCCGGCGTAAACTTTACAAAACCAACTTCTCCGAAGAAACCACTGGCCCAATATTTTTCAAATGTTGGGTAAATGTTTATTACCTAATGTCAATTCAGATTTGTTCAAATGAAGTTGCCCCTCCTCCTGGGTGGGGCCACGCCCCCAAGGGGCACCAAAATCTTTGAAAATCTTCTTCTCATGAACCAGCAGTAGCAGAGACTTGATATTTGGTATGCAGCTTCCTTTTGAGGTATAGAATCAAGTTTGTTCAAGAGAAGTTTGTCGGACATTATTTGCCTTCGTTATGGGAGGGGCAAAAAATTTTGGCTACGCCTAAAATTTCTATTTTCTGAACCGTGAGGTCAATTTGAACCAAATTTGATATGAGATGATAATGGGTCATAAGTAGTTGATTGATGCAAAACAAATGTTTCTCATTGCCCCGTGGGAACCTCGGGAGCTAAAAATAGGAAAAACCTTAAATCTGCCATATCTCCAAACTACACAGCACAGAGAATTCTTATTTTGTATAAAGCTTACTTTTATCCAGTAGAATAGAATGGTTAAAAAAAATCCCTATCGGTTTGATCACAAGGTACTTTTTTCTGGACTATGAAAAAGTGCTGAGTCAGCACTTTTTAACACTGTTGGCAATGGGAAAAACATTAAAAAATCTCCTCCAGATCCAGCAGGCAGAATCTTTTGATATTTAGTATGCAACATTGTAGGGTGGATCTGATTCAAGTTTGTTCAAATCGGCCCCCTGGGGTCATATTTGGGCTCAGAATAGGAGCCCGATTTCGAACTTAGTGCATTTCAGGCAAATTTCTTAAAAAATCTTCTTCTCCAGATCGAGCAGGCAGAATCTTTTCATATTGGTATGCAACATTGTGGGGTGGATCTGATTCAAGTTTGTTCAAATCGGCTCCCTAAATTCATATTTGGGCTCACTATAGAAGCTCGAATTCAAACTTAGTGCATTTCAGGCAAATTTCTTCAAAAATCTTCTTCTCCAGATCCAGCAGGCAGAATCTTTTGATATTTGGTATGCAACATTGTGGGGTGGATCTGATTCAAGTTTGTTCAAGTCGGCTCCCTAGATTCATATTTGGGGTCACTATAGAAGCTCGAATTCGAGCTTAGTGCATTTCAGGCAAATTTCTTAAAAAAATCTTCTTCTCTAGATCCAGCAGGCAGAATCTTTTCATATTTGGTAAGCAACATTGTGGGGTGGATCTGATTCAAGTTTGTTCAAATCGGCCCCCTGGGTTTATATTTCGGCTCAGTATAGGAGCCCAAATTTGAACTTAGTGCATTTCAGGCAAATTTCTTTGAAAATCTTCTTCTCAAGATTCAGCAGGCAAAATCTTTTGATATTGGGTATGTACCATGCTTAGGGGGGTGAGATTCAAGTTTGTTCAAGCCAAGTCCCTGGATTCATATTTGGGCGTACGGTGGTAGCCCGAATTATAACTTAGTTCAAAATGAGGAATTTTCTTTAAAAATCTTCTTCAGAATGTTTTGATATTTGGTATGCAGCATCCTTAGGGGGTGAGATTCAAGTTTGTTCAAGCCATGTCCCTAGGTCCATATTTGGACTCACTGTGGGAGCTCGAATTGTAACTTAGTTCAAAATGATGAATTTTCTTTAAAAAATCTTCTTCAGATCCAGCAGTCGGAATGTTTTGATATTTGGTGTGCAGCATCCTTAGGGGGATGAGATTCAAGTTTGTTAAAGCCAAGTCCCTGAGTTCATATATGGGCTCCCTGTGGGAGCCTGAATTATAACTTAGTTCAATATGAGGAACATTCTTTAAAAATCTTCTTTTTTTTAGATCCACTGGTTAGAATCTTTGGATATTTGGTATAAGCTTTTCTTAGGAGGAGCAGATGCAACTTGTTGAAATCAATTCTCTGGGTTGATATTTAGGCTACTATGTCAGGTGAGTGCCCTCAGGCCCCTTGGGGCCTCTTGTCTTTTTTTCATTTGCTGATTTATTTACTTACCTACTCTCGCACCATTCGATAGGTGGGTGGATGGATGGGTGAGTGAGTGAAATCAATGTGCTGATTAATGGCAATAAGGCCTTAAATAAAAAAGTGGGAACTTCGACTTTACAGGCCACAACCAGCGCAATGGTGTAATTTTTATCAACTCATCCGTTCATTCATCATGCTAATACTCATCCTTCATCCATTGTGCAAATACATATTACTCTTTTAGAATATTCATTCATTTTTTGTTTGTTCCTTCTCTCATTCATTCATTCATGTTCAAAGCTCAGACGTAGTTTCCATCCAGTCACTCATTAATGATTGAGTGGGTGAGTGGATGGATTGGTGTGAGAGTGAAAACAGAATGCTGATCAATGGTGATACTGCACAATATCAAAATACCATCCATTCCTTTGTTCTTTACCCTAAGTCAGTGCTTTTACTCTATACACGCAGGTCCCTAGTAGGTAAACCCAATCTTCACTGACCCCATATCAGTGTTTCCGTTTGGAAAATTGTTATTATTGTTATTAGTTTTTCAAAAATAAAAAATTGAGATAATCAAAATCTATGCTTTTCTACAGACAGTTTACTTCATTTGTTGCAACCCCTGTTGTTCAGCTACTACACTAATGAACTGTTGCATAAATGAGAAGAGACCTCTTGAATTATTTTATGAATAATATCGTAATTGGAAGCCTAAATTGTCGAGGATTGTCATCAGGTACAAATAAGCGCAGGGACATTTTCTCACATTGTAGGGATAAATTCGATATAACCCTTCTGGTCGACACTCACTCATGTGCGGAAATAGAAAACACGTGGAAATGTGAATGGGGTTCTGCTCTCACTCATGTGCAAGTAGGGGAGTAGGTATCCTGTTCAAGAATAATTTTTATGTATCATATTCATAATACAATAAAAGATGTAGAAGGCAACTATATTATTCTTGACATCACAATTCAAAACTAAAGACTTACACTTTCGGTGGTCTATGGCTCCAATGATGACAACCCAATCTTTTTTGATAACCTCTTTAACCAAATGGAGAACATTGGAAACTGCTCAGTTCTAGTGTGAGACAATTGGAATATCCCCAAAACTATATAACCTTGACACACTAAACTACTTACACAAAAATAATGTTAAGGCAAATGAAAGGATTCACTGGCTAATGTAAAAATTCGACTTAAGTGACATTTGGAGGATGAAGAACACAAATCTAAGGTGATATACATGGAAAGGCCCCGGTAATAAAATGGCTAGATTAGACTACTTTCTCCTGTCCACAGATTTACAAATTTTTCACCAAACGTCGGACATTCACATACGTTACAGATCTGATCAAAACCTTATAGCCATAACCCTGTCCTTCATCAGTCAACCCAGAGGAAGAGGCTTCTGGAAATTCAACAACAGTCTTTTGAACGACCCAGAATATATCTCAGCAGTAAAATCTGTAATTGAAGAGACAGCTCGTCAGGACTCCACTCCAAATAATAATAATAATAATAATAATTGTCAACAATCATTCACTATTGATGACCAGATGTTTTGGGAAACTTTAAAATTAATAATTAATGATTAAACCATTAAATACTCTGCCCATGTAAAACGCAGAACTGACAAACGTTTGGTGGAAATTGAGGAGAAACTAGAGGTATTAAATTGCCGGTTGGATGACGGCGATTTGTCAGTAAGTCCCGAAATTGAGTCTCTCGACTCTGAATTCCAAACTATCAGAAATAAAAAAATTAATGGTATAATTCTAAGAGCAAAAGCAAAATGGAAAATAGAAGGAGAAAAACCTAGTAAATATTTTTGTAACCTGGAGAAAAGACATTACACTGAAAAAATAATACCAAAACTGATGACTTCTAATGGGAATATGACGGAAAATTTATCTGAAAATTAAACGAACAAAAGCTGTTCTTTGAAAACCTGTTTCTTATCAACCTACCTTACGATTGTTTACTACAGGCTTGCACTACAGTGGAAGACCCTAACTCGGATAAAATACTCTCTATTTTAATTTTTCCCAAGAGATGTGGGAAAGAAAAAGTGGTGTAAAAAACACCACGAAAAAATAAGCCAAAACTGGGCCGAGCGCCATCGGCGCACACCCAGTATGGGACACTCTTCCCTTAGTACAATTCCACGACTTCCGTTAACCAATGCGCTGTGCAGTCATCAATTAATCATTCTTTTTTTGTCCGAGACACGTGGAGGATGTGTCTCTATTTTGCATTACGAAAAAGTGATAATTCAACTTGTCGATAATGTTTTTCCTGTGACTGGAATTATGGATCTGTAGATTGCATAATAACAGGACTGTGTTTTATATATTCTCGTTAATATTTTCAACTACATTCTCATTGAATTTTATTTATATATTCCGATTTCGCAAATGTTTTTTGACATCGTGTCAACGCGGTTCGGAAATAAAATTTTTCAGTTGATAAATTTTATTATTATTATTGGAGTTTGGTGTCAATGATGGACTGTATGGACAGGATTTCTTCACTCTGCTGAGGGCTGAATTTCTGTATTTTAGGTCCCTGTTGGCCGTCTGGGTTCTGTCGTGTACCCACCGGTTATTTTTTCTGCCACCTCTCGTAGTTGGAGGTGTTCTTTTACTTTCTGTATCTGTTGAGTTCACCTTTTTCTTCTACTGCTCTCACCTCTGTTATTTCCAGTTCGGTTCCTTTAGGGCAATTCCTTTTGCCCTCGCTTTTGGTGCGTTCTCGTGGCTATTCCTCCCACACGTGTTTGGGGGAGGGGGGGGAGGGGGGCTGACGCTGTCATTTCGGGGTCTTCTGACACGACCACATCTGGTGAGAGTTATACCCCCTCTGTGGGGGATGTTCAGCTCCTCCTGCACCCGTGGGGGGTGGGGAACGCTGCCGTTTTGGGGCCTCCCGACATGACCATGTCTGGTGAGAGTTACACCCCCTCCGTGGGGATGTGCAGCTCCTCCCACACCTGTGGGGGGTGGGGAACACTGTCATTTCGGGGCCTCCCGACATGACCATGTCTGGTGGGAGTTATTCCCCATTCGTGGGGGATGTGCAGTTTTTTTTTTACCGTGGTGGATACTGCGGGAGCTGTAGGATATTTGGTGAAGAGATACCTGGTTCTGGGACTATGCGCCCTCTCCAGTTGACATCTGAGGCTGTCACTAGGGTTGTGACTCCTCCTTTGGAGGCCGAGCTAAGTTGCTCTCTCCCCTTTTCTGCCTGTTTCAACAGCTCCCGTCATATCTGCTGCTACTTCTGTTCCATCTACAACGTCATCAGTCACCGTTTTAGCCAGCCTCGGCTTAACCCTGCAGGGGTCTGCAGTGATGTCTAGTGTGGTTGTGGGGTATCGGCCTCAGCCTTCCCTGACTTCAATTCGGCGAAGTCAGAAGTGGCTGCCGACTGAACCCCCTGCTGTGTCCTCTCAGCCGTTGAGCACAGCAGTTTTATCCCTGCAGGGGTCTGCAGAGGTGTCTGGTAGTGTTGACGTGGGGTATCGGCCTCAGCCTTCCCTGACTTCAACTCGGCAAAGTCGAAAGTGGCTGCCGACCGAACTTCCATGCTGTGTCCTCTCAGCCGTTGAGCACAGCAGTTTTATCCCTGCAGGGGTCTGCAGGGATGTCTGGTAGTGTAGACGTAGGGTATTGGCATCAGCCTTCCCTGACTTCAACTTGGCGAAGTTGGAAGGGGCTGCTGGCCGAACCCTCTACTGTGGTCTCTCAGGCGTCGAGTACCTCAGTTTTTCTCATTGGATTCAGATGTTCATGGTGGGGTCACCATGAGCTCTGTGGCATTTCCGTCCACGTACTCTGGTCCCATGGCCAGTTTTGTGTGACCAACGCTTTTTGTGCAGCCTGGACCTTCTGTCCTGCAGAGGTCTACGGCGACTCTCCTGAGTTTCTGCTCTGTTGATCCTCGGGGTATGTGATACCCGAATAGCCTTCAAATGTTTTCGGCTGCAGCCGTCGCCCCGCGTCGGGTGTATTTGAGGATCATGACCCTTCGCTGGTAAATGGGTCAGGAGTGAAGCCACTTTGTCGGTTCGTTCCCATGTCGTTCCGTTTCTACAGTCAGCGTGCTTAAGGAGGCCTTCTCCTTGCTCACTTCGGTTCTGTCCAAGAGCCTTTTCGTTGCTTCCAGCGAGGCTACGAGTGGTTTCCAGGCGCCCCCTGTGGCACCACCTCCCGGGATTGGAAACAGGCCGCTTTCTGATCCCCTGTTTGCCTACACCATGGGAGGCGTCGGCTGGTTTGCCCATGATGGGCTATATGTCTTCCAAGTTGTGGGATGAGTCTGACATTCCTGACGTCGAGAGCCAACAGTCTTCTGACTTGGGGGCACCTCTTGACTTTGTGTTTGGGTTCCTTCCAGTCTCAAACCGTCAAACCAGCCGACAACATCAACCCGGCTGCAATCATCGGTCGCACGCCTACAGCCTGTGGAGCAGCATGCTTCTGGGCACCTACCATGCATGTTGGTACAGGTGGTTAAAGCATTTACCGCTTTGGACTCTAAGCTGAGTTCCAAGGCTATGGAGACGTCGTTCTTCATCAAGGTTGACACTTTTTACTTCTGGTGCATTATCGTTCCTACGATTTCGCCAATCCATCAGTCTGCCAGACTTTGACGGTCTTGTATCAGGACTCCTCAGCCATCTGGAGACTCTGGAGTCCAGGTTGGGCTTATCAGGAGGGATGCTGGAATGCATTCTCTCTTAGATCACGTCATCTCTGCTTTGCTGCTTATCTGCTCCCAGATGAGTTTGACGACAAACAGGTTTTGTTTTGTGTGTGCTGTTCAAGGCGCTCATGCATCTTCTCACACACATGCCTGTAACGCGGCTAGCTTGGAATTAGTTCGCAGGTACGCTGTGCTGGACACAAGACATCCCCTTCTTGAGGGGCAGTGCGCTGCTCTTCGATCTGCCTCTTTTGGCGGGTCCGCGACTATTCCATGGTTCCGTGGCGACAGTCTGGGATGGCTCCCTTTGTCATTCCATTGATCTGCTGCTGCTTAGCCATCTTGATCGGCCTTCTGTTGGAGGCAGGCGCCATCCAAAGCCTAACAAGTACCCTTCTGCTTCCTCTGCGAAGCTAATGGCTGATCCTCCTACCGTCACTCCTACTCACTCACAGGGTGGGGTAAGCGTCGGCAGTAGTCACCTCGATTTCGTCCCAGGTTGAGGCATTCCACTAAGTAGAGAGTGCCTCTTCCAACATGAGTCCCTTTCAACGTTACACGTTGGGAACTTTTGATCACGGAGATAGGAGATCTTCTGTCAAAGGGGGCAGTCGAGGTCATCAAGAACTTTCTTTCAGTGGGATTTTGTTCCCGCATGTTCTTGGTGCCGAAGAAGGACTGCTGACTCAGATAGGTTATCGATCTGAGTATTCTGACGCAGTCTATCATTGCTCCTCAGTTCAGCATGGAGGCTTTCAGATCGGTTCGCCGCTCTATTCCCCAGGATGTTTTCCAGTTCAAGGCCATTCGCTTTGGCCTCAGCCTGGATCCTTTGGCCTTCACCTGTCTGATGTCGCATATGTTAGTCTTACATCGCACACAGTCCAGGGTGTCTTCTTCGGCTTGTCTAGTTGATATCCTCCAGAGGCAATCCAATGCTGCTTTTCTGGAGTCTGATGTCGTCACACTGTTGAGCCTACTCACGTCACTAGGGTTCAGAGTCAACGGAGGGAAGTCGGACCTGATCCCTTCTCTGTCTTGTCATCTGGGATGGTCTTCATCAGCTTGGAGTCTTCCCCGACTGCTTGGTCTCTGCGTTTTGGTGATGGATCTCATTCCTCTTGGTCGACTGCATGTCTGACCTCTCCAACACTTTTTGCTCAATCGTTGGAGGCCGAATGTCGATCCTCTGGTTCTGGTGCTTCTGTTACCGGAGTCTCTTCCTTGTCACCTTCTCCCCTGACAGATGTTCAGTGGATTATGCAGGGAGTTCCGTTGGACTTCCTCACGTCCGATCGTGTTCTGACAGTAATCGCCAGCGATCTCGGATGGGGTGTGATGTTGGATCCTCTAGGTCTTTTCCTTCACGGGTCATGGTACCAGGATCTAGCAGCTCTTCATGTCAACCAGAAGGAGCTTCTTGCTCTTCTTCTGTGTTTCCGGCAGTGGATCCCCCGCTTTTCGAATTGTCATGTCCTTCTGTGGTCTGACAATTCTACGGTGGTTGTTTACAACCAGGGCGGCAAGCACTATGTTCCCACGTATGCATTGGTTCAGGATCTTCTACTGCTCGCTCAGGATGTCAACGCCGGAGTGGTGGTTTGTCACTTTCCCGGTCGTCTGACCTTCCTAGCCGACTCCCTGTCCCGACGGGGCAGGTTCTTTTCCATCGGTGGATGCTCCCCATGGCGCTGTTCCAGTCTCTTTGCGATCTCTGGTGTCGTCCCCAGATTGATATCTTTGCGACTCGTTGGAACCGTCAGGTAGACACTTTCGTGTCCCCGTGTCCTGATGCTCTGGCTTTCGCCATGGACGCTTTGTCCTTCCTTTGGAACAGTCTTGTCGGCTATGCCTTCCTGCCGGTTCCGATTCTGCCTCAGGTTCTAGCCCAGATATGAACCTGCAGTTGTCGAATCCTTTCGATCACACCCCTGTCACCTCAGTGGGTGTGGATCAATCTGCTCTGCTCTCTGTTAGCGGCGGTTCCGGTATGTCTCCCTCTACGTCGCAACTTTCTTTGCCAAAGTCACCTGAGGAGGATTCAGGTCGACCCGACTTCATTGTGCCTTCACGCATGTCTTTTATTGGGTCCTGCCTCCTCCGTAGTGGTTTTTTTGAGACGAGCAGTGGAGTTCGCACCTTCATCCCGGGTGGGGATGTGTTTTCTCACATGCCAGATCTCTCCTGAATCCATTTCTCGATGGATTTGTCTTGCTATTCGTGCAGCTTCCGCTCGTCTAGCTACTGGCGATTGTATTACCAATTGTTTTTATGCCACGAGGTGCATGCATTGTCTTCCTCTTGGGGCTTATACTAACTCTGTCATGTTGTCAGATGTTATGCTGGCAGCCTACTGGAGAAATGCTACCTTCTCCACTTATCTGCGACAGTCGCAGGAGCAGACAGAGGACCTTTGTTCTACGGGCCCTCTTTCTTCTGCTCAGGCTGTTGTCTATCCCAGCCATTCAGCTTCTTATAGGGTCAGTTCCAGCTCCATGCTGGTACTGCCCTTTCTGTCTGTGCATCGCACATCACCATACGCCTCATCTTTCATTGTCTTTTACTAATGTTTGTGATGCTATGATTTGATAGGACTAGGGATCTGTTCCTCTGTCCACGGTTTCCAGTGCAATTGAGTTCTGTGTGGGTTGGTTATGTGATTTCCTCCATCCTATTGTCTATTCAGCCTGTAGTAAACAATTGTAAGGTAGGTTGATGAGAAATGTAAATTTTATAGTAAATTTCCTTTCTTATTATACCTACCGCAATTGTTTACATGGAGGCCCTCCCGTCTTCTTCTTCGGGAGAGAATCCTTCCTCCCCGCTGATCACATAACTCCTATGTTGGCAGACTCAAAAGAATGAGTAATTGATGACTGCACTGCGCATTGGTTAATGGAAGTCGTGGAATTGTACTAAAGGTAGAGCGTCCCATACTGGATGTGCGCTGATGGCGCTCGGCCCAGTTTTGGCTTATTTTTTCATGGTGTTTTTTACACCACTTTGTCTTTCCCACATCTCTTGGGAAAGATTAAAATAGAGAGTATTTTATCTGAGTTAGGGTCTTCCACTGTAGTGCAAGCCTGTAGTAAACAATTGCGGTAGGTATAATAAGAAAGGAAATTTACTATAAAATTTATATATTCCACTAAATTAAACCCAGCAAATTTTTCAATCGACAATAATCCATTTTTTGATAAAACTAATCCATTTTGACAGTTTTTAGAACAAGAAGAAAGTAATTCATTGGAGGGTCATCTAACAAGCTTGGAATGTCTAAGGGCCTTGAAACCAATGAAAAATAATAAAACGCCTGGGTCTGATGGATTTACTGTAGAGTTTTATAAATTCTTTTGGAAAGATATTGGTACCTTCCTGATCAGTTCTCTGAATTATGGATATACTGTTAAACAGTTGTCTAACCCGCAACGAACGGGTATTATTACCTGTATTCCAAAGCAAAATAAACCCAAGGAATTTATAAAAAACTGGTGACCTATCTCACTTATCAATGTCGACACAAAAATTGCTTCAACGGCTATAGCAAATCATTTTAAAATGGTCTAACCAAAACTAATTTCAGAACCTCAACTTGGGTTCATGAAAGGGAGATACATCGGAGAGTCCACTAGACTTACATTTGACCTGATAGAAAAATGCGAGAAAGAAAATATTGCTGGAACTCTTGTTTTGTTTCGAAAAAGCCTTTCATAGAAAAAACATTAAAGTTCCTTAATTTCGGACCTCCTATTATATACTGGTTTAATACTTATTATTGCAATATTTTCAGTAACATCTTAAATAATGGGCACTGTTCCGAAAATTTTAACCTACAGAGAGAAGTGCAGCAAGGTGACCCTCTCCCTCCCTATCTTTTTATTTTAAGTGTAGAAATATTAAGTGCCGCACTTAAGTACAACCCTGATATTGATGGTATCAAAATAAACAACTCAGAATATCTCATAAGTCAGTACACAGATGATTCAACTTTATTTTTGAGTGACGATGGGCATTCGTTGAACACAGCTTTGGAAGCTGTTGATTCTTTCGCTGAGCAGTCAGGCCTAAAAGTAAATTTCGAGAAAACACAGGTTATATGGATTGGGTCGAAACAGGGGTCGAGTGAAAAGGTAGCTACAAATCGTAATGTTCAGTGGAACCATAATGGGAAATTTACTATCGGATAGTAGCCTAGGTATCACTTCTGATCTATTCAGTGAGAACTATATAATGAATAATTACGGCGAAAAAAATGAAAAAATGGAAAAACTTCTGAATGACTGGTCGTTAAGAAACCTTAGCCAAATTGGAAAAACTACTGTTGTAAAAACACTGGCCCTCCCAATATTGATACACTACCTATCGGTTCTCTCAAATCCACCTGACAGTATGTTGGATAATATACAATTGCATTTATTCCAATACCTATGGTTGGGGAAACGTGAAAAGATCAAACGTAATGTTCTTATTAACGAAACTGACGGTGGGGGTCTTAAATTTCCAAACATTCGGTCATACAGTTATTCTTCAAAAATGGTTTGGATTGGGGGAGGCGGGGTGGGGGGGGGGGGGGGGTTGGGTGGGCGGAAAAAAATTCCACACACGTATGCTACTTTTTTTTCGATGACCACTTTTTGGACCCACGCACCCCCAACCCCGATTTTTTCCCCATTTCCTTGAGTTTTTTCCAGCCACGTTTTGACACCCACTTCCTTTATGGAGCACAAAACAGAAACATGCTGAAAAAACAAAACAGACCAGTCACATATGGTGAATGTAAGGAAGTGTACTGAAGCGATTTCTTGCAAAAACACTGAGGACAAACATCGTGATGTCCAGTGCACTGTCAAAATTGATGACGCAGAAAACAACGAATGCTAAAAATGTAACTGATGAGGCGGATTGTACTCTTTGATATTTGAGACATCATTGCAGTGCTTATTTTTTAGTTTTCTGATCTTTAGCAAGATAACAGCTAGTTTTCCATGGATGTTTTGTTTTAAACTTGATAGGTGTTTTTGTGGCAATTGCCAAAAAAGTGCTCCACACTTGAGATACCAGATAGGTCATAAGCACTGATTATTTTTGTTTCTTGTTGTTCAGCATGGTCATAGGATTGACTTTTTTCACGATGTTTTGCTTTAAACACCTGAAGTTGGGGGGGGGGGGGGGGGGGGGGTATATAGGAATCACCCTGTCCGTCCATCTGTCTGTCCATCTGTCCATCCTAATAAGCACAACTCCTCCTAAACCGTTTGAAGAATTTTAATGAAACTTTACACAATGGAAGAACTCCATATGAAGATGTGCATGAAACAATATAATTCCATTCTGACATTTCCAAGGGGAGATAATCTAACTTATACATTTTAATGTACCAAAAAGGCTACAACTGAGGCACGTGGGGTATAACTTTGTGAGCTTGCTCGCAGTACCTCAAGTTTTATACCTGATCAGACCTGATAGGTGATTTTGTTGCAATTTAAAAAAAGTGATCGACACTTGAGATGACCAGATAGGACATAGCACTGATAATTTTTATTCTTTGATCTTCAGCAAGGTCACAAATGTGACTAGGGTTTCATAGATATTTTATTGTCAAAAAAATTGAACTGACATGTATAAACACCTGTACATTGTATATTGTTGTATTATTGTGATTCTGTTACTCGCCAAAAATAAAGTTTAGATGGGTAATGAAAAATGATCTATGCATAATTTCATTAAGTGTTCATCTGATTTTATATCTGAGACTGGTGGCATAACTGGTTTTAAATGGTTGTATATTGTTTTGGGGTGCTAGAGTTGCTTATTGTTGATTTCATAGTGCTACAGACCCCCCCCCCCCCCCCACCCCACATATGTGTGGAAAATGTTTTTTTATATACACCTCCCCCCCCCCCCCCCCCCAGCCCTCCCCCTGTTGGATTAAGAAATTAATGGATCCCGGCATAATGGCACCCTGGAAAACTCTTCTCTTATTTTGGATAACTTCGAAAATACGGAGGTTACAAAACTTGGTTTTTACACAAAGAGGGGTTAACAATGGTTGGGGAGCTCTCAAATAGTTTTTTGGATTTTGGAAAAATGTCTTTATGGCCTGGTCTCTTTTAGACAACAAATCTCCAAATGAACCTGAAGAAATTTGTTCTCAACCTATTTTCTACAACAAAAATATAAAAATTAATGGCATACTCTTTTTAATCATAGATGGTGCAACAAAGGTATATTTTTCTTAACGACCTCTTGAGTGAGACTTTTGAAGCCTTCTCCGTAAAATTTGATATCAAAATTCCCTTTACTGTCTTCCAGGGGTTAAGAAAGGCAATTTTAAAATGGTAGCAAAATGAAATAAAAAGTAAACAAAAATCCGACCTCATCATAAGTCTGTTGATAGAAAAATTAAAAGTAACAAAAACCGTAAACAAAACTTTTTACCCATTATTCCTGCAGCATGCAGCCTCGTGCCCAGCTCAGTCTCAGAAGAAATGGAACGAATGTTTGCATCTCAGTCTCGATTGCGATGCTTGGAGACTGATATACAAGAGTCCATTTTTAATTACTGATGACACCTATCTCCAAACTTTGCAATATAAAATCATTAATGGAGCTTTATTTACGAACACTCGCCTTTTTAAATGTAAATTATCGGAGACTGAGCTGTGTCCATTTTGTTCCAACACTAAAGAGACAGTGCAACATTTATTCTTCGAATGTCCAGTGTCAAAGACAATCTTGTTACAACTTGCAGATAGATTGCAGGAGAAATGTGGTATTCTATTACCATTGACACCAGATTTTATCCTCATTGGCTATAATATTCCACGGATTCGTCAAAATGCTCCGTCAATACTGTGACCTTGAGCTATACTCCTGCCTCCTGTACTCTAACAAAAAAGCCCAGCTAATAAATACTAGATGGGAATCACTACAAGAACCTATTTTATCCTCTGACTTAACATCACACATCTAGACAATAGCCTTTGACTCTTTTTAGCTCACCTGATTTTCAGTCAGGAGAGCTATAGTGATCACTCACCGTCCGTCTGTGAACATGGTGTTTGCGTCTTCTCCTCCCAAACCGCTGAACCAATTTAATTGATATTTGAGATAATAGTTTGTTATGACATCGCAATTTGATTTTGTTCAAATTAAGCTGCCTCGCCCCTTGGTAGGGCCACACCCAAAAAGTGTGCTGAAATCTTTAAAAATCTTATTCTCATGAACCAGCAGTAGCAGAGACTTGATATTTGGTGTGCAGCTTCCTTTTGAGGTGTAGACTCAGATTTGTTCAAGAGAAGGTCTGATGGGCTATATTTGGCATCGTTATGGGAGGGGCAAAATTTTTGGCCCCGCCCAAAATTTCTATTTTCCGAACCAAGAGGCCGATTTGAACCAAATTTTAGGTGAGAGCTTATTGGATCATAAGTACCTAATTTATGCCGAATTTTTTTTTCCTGTAGCCCTGTGGGAACCGCAGGAGCTAAAAATAGAAAAAAATTAAAACACCCATACCTACAAAACTGCATGGCACTGAGAATTTTTATTTGGTGTGAAGCTTCCTTAGGGCCAACATAAAGGATTGGTAAAAAAAAATTGCCATCGGTTTTATCATAGGTTACAGTTTCGGGACTTTGAAAAAGTGCTGAGTCAGCACTTTTTAACACTGTAGGCAATGGGAAAAACATTAAAAAATCTTCTTGTCCAGCTCCAGCAGGCAGAATCTTTTGATATTTGGTATGCAACATTGTAGGGAGGATCTGATTCAAGTTTGTTCAAATCAGCCCCATGGGTTTATATTTGGGCTCAGTATAGGAGTTTATATTCGAACTTAGTGCATTTCAGGCAAATTTCTTAAAAAATCTTCTTCTCCAGATCCAGCAGGCAGAATCTTTTGATATTTGGTATGCAACATTGTGGGGTGGATCTGATTCAAATTTGTTCAAATCGGCCCCCTGGATTCATATTTGGGCTCAGTACAGAAGCCCGAATTCGAACTTAGTGCATTTCAGGCAAATTTCTTAAAAAATCTTCTTCTCCAGATCCAGCAGGCAGAATCTTTTGATATGTGGTATGCAACATTGTGGGGTGGATCTGATTCAAGTTTGTTCAAATCGGCCTCCTGGGTTCATATTTGGGCTCAGTATAGGAGCTCAAATTTGAACTTAGTGCATTTCAGGCAAATTTCTTTGAAAATCTTCTTCTCAAGATCCAGCAGGCAGAATCTTTTGATATTGGATATGCTGCATGCTTAGGGGGATGAGATTCAAGTTTGTTCAAGCCAAGTCCCTGGGGTCATATTTGGGCTCACTGTGGTAGCCCGAATTATAACTTCAAAATGACGAATTTTCTTTAAAAATCTTCTTCAGATCCAGCATTCGGAATGTTTTGATATTTGGTATGCAGCATCCTTAGGGGAATGAGATTCAAGTTTGTTCAAGCCATGTGCCTAGGTCCATATTTGGGCTCACTGTGGGGGCTTGAATTGTAACTAAGTTCGAAATGAGGAATTTTCTTAAAAATCTTCTTCTTCAGATCTTGCAGTCGGAATGTTTTATGTGGTGTGTAGCATCCTTGGGGGGGGGGATTCAAGTTTGATAAAGCCAAGTCCCTGGGTCCATAGGGAGCCCGAATTATAACTTAGTTAATATGAGGAATTTTTCTTTAAAAATCTTCTTCAGATTCAGCAGTCGGAATGTTTTGATATTTGGCATGCAGCAACCTTAGGGGGGTGAGATTCAAGTTTGTTCAAGCCAAGTCCATTGGTTTATATTTGGGCTCACTATGGGAGACTGAATGACAACTTAGTTCAAAATGAGGAATTTTCTTTAAAAATCTTCTTCAGATCCAGTAGATGAATGCTTTTCATATTTTTTATGCAGCATCCTTAGGGGGGTAAGATTCAAGTTTGTTCAAGCCATGTCCCTAGGTCCATATTTGCGCTCACTGTGGGAGCTCAAATTGTAACTTAGTTCAAAATGAGGAATTTTCTTTAAAAATCTTCTTATTCAGATCCAGCAGTCGGAATGTTTTGATATTTATGGTGCAGCATCCTTATGGGGGTGAGATTCAAGTTTGGTAAAGCCAAGTCCGTGGGTTCATATATGGGCTCCCTGTGGGAGCACGAATTATAACTTAGTTCAATATAAGGAATATTCTTTAAAAATCATTTTTTTTTAGATCCACTGGTCAGAATCTTTGGATATTTGGTATAAGCATTTCTTACGAGGAGCAGATGCAACTTGTTGAAATCAATTCGCTGGGTTGATATTTAGGCTACCATGTCAGGTGAGTGCCCTCAGGACCCCTGGGGCCTCTTGTTATTTTTTTATTTTTTTATTTTTTTCTTTTCTTTTCTTTCTCTCATGAAAAGGCTCCATGCAACACAAGTCGGACAAAACAATAACAATCTTACTTCTGTGCATTGATTACACCTAGAATAGAAAAGGTTATATATTTATATTCTGTATAAAATAGAATTTAATGTACACTCAGACTATACGTATGTATATATGTTTATTGAATAAAAAAAAAATTGAAAAGCAAAAACAAAAAAAAAAGCTAATACAATCAGTAGTTTTGTTCATACCTTGTACAATGCTTATTCATGACTTGAGGGTCCCAGGGATATAACTCCAAGATTGGGGGCACAGACTCTGTTCTAAGTTAATCGATTCAACAAAAAATGATTCAGTGGGCAGATTGGTCAGATATTGTTCATACTTCACACAACGCTTGCTTCTAAGTTTGTGTCCTGAACTTGACCCAAAGGCATAACATCTATTTTCATAGAAATTTTGACAGATACACTTGTTTGAGGTCCATCCAGGTCATGTGTGTTACATTACAGACAGATTTTACCAAAGAATAATTCCTTTCAGTACCTAGTTTTTATAACCCTTCCATGCCTTGAACGTTACATCGTATCTATTGGCATCATTGATTGATGCAGCAGTAGTTAAGTAATATTTTCATGTCTGAGAATTATGGACAATCAAGTGCCTGTCATATGTGTTACATCAGAGAAAGAGAAAAATTTCACCACCTTTTTACAAACGAATAATTCTTTGAATTGTGTGAATGTTCAGTCACAAATTTTCTGTTTTTTTTAAAGAAAACTAAAAGTTCTTTGAGCTGGTAATAACAATGAGAGTCATTTCAAAGCCAATTTCTCCTGAAAACATGAAATCTACTGTCATGTGTGTTACATAGAATTGTCATATGTGTTACATGTCTGAAAATGAGACCGATTTGGTTTGTTAAATGACATCACAGTCGGTATTTGTAACTGTGTTGAGAAAGTAAAGGGAGTCTCTTTCAGATTACAACCTGAATGCAATTTATTCAACCTTCATTGTTGTTCTATGGATGTCACAACCTCTTTCAGAAAAATAGCCATTCCAAAAGAGTAACATTCTATCAACTTCGATTTCTGCTGATAAAATCACTGGAGAGGAAAAATGCCAATTTCTTAACAAAAACAGAAAATTTGTTAATTTCAATGAATTAATAGGCAGTAATATAGGACTATACCCCAAACTGATCCCACATCTTTGCACATATGTAATATCGTGTGATGTAGGTGATAAAATCTACCAAATCATGCAGAAAAGCCTCATGCAGTTTTTACCATCATTGCACAGTTCTAATGAAAAGAATTCAAAAAATAGATAGTTGTTCAGTTGATAGGAATGACAACAAGCAAGCCATGGTCAGGAGAGAAAAAAGGAAAACAATTGAAGTTTTTTGAATGATAACTGGTACTATTATCTGCTACTTGCAATAGTTCCTTGTCTGCTACTTTCGTTATGTAAAAGATTAAACATAATTGCTAAATGTTTGGAAATGTTGCATTTGAGTGTTTCTACTTATATATATGAATATTTCTGGGTTACATACTACCTCATCATAACTTGCTTACTTTATCAAATGACTTCAGGATTTGTGAACCCTAAACTCTTACTGGAATGTTAGTTAACCAAGTAGCTGATTACCATCAGAAAGTTCAACTTAATTCAGTAAAATTATGCAGAAACTGTGCTGGTTTTATTGTAGAGGAGGCCCAAGTCTGAGGTTTGTAGCATTTATTCAGTTTCAGCTGTACGAAACAGATTCCCCTGTTCTATCCGACTTACATGTATATAAATCTGAGTCTCTGGCATATGCAAATTGTTTTTGGATCATAATAGGGGACTCGGCATATACAATTTGTTGGGTGGATCATATAAAGGGACCTGCTGGCTTGAAACCAAATACCTGATGACCTCAGACTTTAACATACATTTAAGATGTAACATAGCAAAAATAAACTTTTCTTGTAGTTTTGAGATCTTGCATCCTTTCATTTTTTCATGGGCTTCAACTGCTACATCTGTAATGTCTTGGAAAGGTCTTCATATGATCCACATACCTGGTAACACATGTGATGCTGCATGTGTTACAGACTGGAAGCACATCATCTAGAACTGGTACTTTGATTATAAAAGCTTACCATTTTTCCAGAAGATTAACTGAATGGTTCTAGCTTTGCTTGTCAAGTTTGAAGGTTCACATGATAATATTCTGATTTATGGTAGAATTATTTTCTCATTTTGTCATGTGTGTTACACAAAAGATATGATTTTTCAGATTGGTGGTTTTAACATAGCCTTTTGCCAGCCTGAATTTCTTTTCCACTTGGAAGACTATCCACAGTAGAATATAACTGTGTATGACCAACTTCATTTTCTGATATGACTCTTGTCAGGGATTCATTTAATACTTGCATGCTAAAACTTGCCTTTTTTTATACCGCTGTCCACACATTTTCAATCCCATTGTGTAAAAAGTCATTTGGCAAAGAGAAAAGAGATAATGTTTCCTAATCGATTCAGAGATCAAATGTACAACTTCAACCAACAATGGCTTTTAGGCAAGTGCACCAAGTGATGTCACACTTTTGAAAATGAGGATTCAGCTGAAGGATCTTGAGGCTGTTTCTGTGTACTCTTGTAAACCACTTTAATATCCTACCGTAAACTGAACTGTGGATTCTCCACAATATATTACAAGCCTTAGTAACTCATTCCCCAGCTACTGTTTGATGGTAGTACACCCTTTGTAAACCCCAAAGTATGCCCCATCATTCTTAAATTTTACTGGTACATTGCTTGTCCTGATTCGCAGATGGCCAAAAGGTTTATGAAGGCTCAGCTCTGTGCGGACTTTCTGAAATACCCTTTCTCCGAAAAATACCTTACATTACCTTCTGAAATACCTCACATTTCCAAAAAAAATTGTGCTTAAAAATCTTGAAAAAGAGAGTATGGTGGTCATACTAATGAGGGAAAAGTCATGGAAGTTGAGCAGAAAGTTTTGGAAAAGTCATGGAATTTGATTCTCAAAGAAATGTACGAATCCTGTATATTGATATGGTCTATTCAAAATAAATTGTTCTAGTTCTGGCTACTACTGTTGCCAAGCTTTAAATAATTTCATCTTAAATATATCAACCTCAACTTCTGAGTTTTCCAAGTAACTGTTTAACCTTTAATACAGCAATTTTTGTACTTGAATGATGTAGTTTATGACTTTATTGTTTACTGGTGTTTTGTCATTCTATTTTTATAAATATTAATTTAATAATGACAACATATATCTTTCATGTCATATTTACTCTGAAACCATTCATTCATAGCTCACATTGCTATAATTAGTGACTACCGACATTGGACAATATTATTTTTATATGCTAAATTTCAATTATGTTATTTTGATAAGTATATAATTTTGATACATAGACAAATCCTAGCATCCTAAGTATTCTTTCATAATAAATTGTTAATATTACCATGTTTCTGTTTTCAGAACTATAGCTGCGATAAAGTTAATATAACAGAGTTAATAATGCAAAAGGAATTTTTATAGTGTGTGTTTTTGATTGGATTCAGTTTTTTAAAACAAGTTTTACAGAGTAAACTTAAAGTGTCCAAGGATTCAAGTATAAACAATTGACGAATATAAAATTATTTCTTTTCTTCAGTTTGTAATATTTTCTCCAAAAGAAATGTTTTAGCTTAATGTTTTTCAAGAAATCAAATGGTAATAGTTGGGACATGTGTTTGCCTCCAGACTATTTCACAGTTTGCCTGTCTTGAAGTAAACACCCAAACTAATTTAATGATAGATAGATAAAATGAGTATATTGCACTACTTCACAAAACAATTGGTATAGGACACGGTCATTATGTGTACGCTCCATTTAAAACCCCCTTTCGTCACACCCGGTGAAACATTGTCTTCACGGGTCCACAACCCCCTTTGCGAGGCTAATTAAAGACGACGGGAAAATCCAGACATCAAAGGTGGTTCGTTTCTTGATGAAACCGAATTACTGATATCCAGTCGCATATGAAAAACATTCTGTGGTTATGCAATTAATACATTGATTCGTTTTCAAACATAATAAAAATTAATGTAGACTAATTCATTATTTGTCCCCCAACAGGAATCATCTATTTATTTAAACAAAAATACAGCATAAATGATGGACAATAAGTTTGTTGTGAATGCGAATTAATTTCAAGCACATTGATAACAAGAACGCCCTCATCTTAGCATTACGTGTACATTGCATACAAAACCGCACTTGTTAATTACCCCGTCGTTTGTGTAGAAACGACCGGGAAAATGAAAAGCTGTTTTAGTGCGGTCATGTGAGAAGGATTACATAACCAATTAATGTTTGGCGAGAAAAATCTTTCAGAGACTGTCCCTGATTAGCAATTATATTGTTCAGTCAGAAAATTTCTAAACCCTACATTTAATAAAATATTCAGATACAAATGCAATATCTTTCATTTCCAGAACTCTGTACTGCGGTTTAATATAGGAATTGAAAAAATCCGTTCGTTAATTCGTGAGATTTTCGATTTGTTTTCATATTAAAATAAAATTTTCACTGATATATGATTTGGATTCCCTGGAATAGAACGAGTATTTCAGTGAATAAAATGTGTTCTTGGTGTACGGTGTTTTTGAAACAACAATATGACAGTCTTGGCAAAACATCCTGGCGTTTCCCTGCGGCAATAGCTTTTCCGATACGGGATTATGGATTCTATACCGTGCCGAGTGTCCGAACATTTCAAAGTTAAAACCCGGTGATTTAATTTTTATTATAGCATAAGCATTTTACCGAAATAGTTTAGATGAACTAAAATGAGAATGTATTATTCATTAAAAAAATTAATCGTCCAATATGCGGGAAAAAGGATGAAAACCGCTAGCAAGCTTTCTGTTTTTACCCAAAGTCAACAGCCAAATTCGGCCAGCACTATACACAAAAATCTCCATTGAAATTTTATTATGTTTTAAATTTTTGTTAAAAAAACATAGCTTATGACCTCTCATTGCAACGATCTCGATGATCGTGGTAAGGGAATGTCAATCAAGGTTTATGTTGTTTTGACCTGTGATGGAGCACTGAAAGGGAAAAAAATTCCCATTCCGATAAGGCAAGCACTTCGAAGGGGTTTCCCCGTCATGTCCTTCCATCACATCCTGGACTGCATTGACAGTAAAACTTGTTTACGAACAGAAAATTATCGCTAAATTTACCGCAAAATGTGTCCGTTTTAAAAGATACCACCCTTGAAAAAAATATTTTGGCAGGACATGCAACATGATCAGTGACATGAAAAAAAATGAAGAAGAAAAAAATAAAAACACCGGTCAAACTTATCTCCCCTGATCGAAGCAGTTCTTTGTACTTTGTTTTCAAAAAAAGAAGTGAAATTCTAAAAAAGGACACCGATTAAAAATTTTAAAGAGACTCGCGAATATAACCAAATCACGTCTCCCAACCACAAAAAATTGTTAAAAAAAACCCAGTTAAATTATTCTCGTGTATTTAAACAAACACATGTTGAATGCATCACTACCTCGCTCAAGAGGTGTGCTGTCTGAAATTTTTTTTTTTGGGGGGGGGGGGGGGGGGTGGGGGGGGGAGAGGGGGGTCATTGCATTTCCACAGAATTTCTTAGACAATAATTTACACTGTGATAATATTTAATAGTGCTTCTTTCCCCGTGGCAACGGGAAGTGAAGCAGTGCTTATTTACTATGGTAAGAAAGTTCCACTTTACTGGTGAAATAGGACCCAGTCCACTAAAATGGGCACCAAAGGGGTAAACGATCGGCTAAACTTGACTTTAGACATTTGTTGTGGTCACAATTTATTTATTTATTGGTGTTTAATGTCACTTTTCTGCAACTATGGCCAATTGCGACCGATGGGCACAATTAGCCATAGCTGATGAAAAGTGACTTTAAACACCAATAAATAGATAAATAAATAGCTAATGCTTTTTGCAAGGTGTCTAGTTTGTTCACACAATTTATTTCGTGTGTGTAGATAAGTGCAGGGTGGATTACAACTAAATCACACAGAGTGAATTATCCACTCAACTTCAACTTAAAGGCGCCGATAAACAGCAGACAAGCAAGCAAATTGCCTCTTGATGGATGTGTAGATAAATCTGGTGGCCCTTAAAAAATCAGTTTGTGTAAAAAAATATGAGTTCTGTAAAACATTCACTTGCAAGTAATTTGGTAGTAGTCCACCTGTCACGTACTGTGTATTTTTACCCGTTAGTAGCTGAATGCTAACTCCATGGAATACTAGCAGAGATTTTCTATTCAAAAGTGCAAACAAAACCCGATCGGTATTACGGTGCTTTGAAAGAGTGCTTGTGTATATATATTTTTTTAAAAGATAATATATTCTGTCATTCATGTGTGCAAATGTTTATAGATACTTGTAAAGAATTAAAGTCAGATATCATTAATCACAAAACCCGATCGATATTATAGTGCTTTGAAAGAGTGCTTTCGTATATATTTTTTTAAAATATAATATATTATGTTATTCGTGTGTGCAAATGTTTGTAGATAAAGCATTAAAGTCAGATATCATTAATAAAAAAAAAATTGCTTAATAAAGTATTGTTTGTTAAAATCATTTGTCCCAAAAATCAGTCAACACAGATGACTGTCCATAAGATCATCATTGACAACTGCACTTGTTATTGTTGAAGTAATTACCATGGATACTAAAAAGGGTACCATCCCAAAAGTTACACAGTCAATTTGTCACACAGTCCAAATGTATCATTAGTCTCACAGTTTTGAAATTAATAAAAGGGTGTTAACAACCTGTTACCCCTCAACAGATAATGCTGTGTTATTTTTTTAAAAGCTATCAATTGTTTACTTTACTGTAATCATTGGTACCATCCCAAAAGTTACACAGTCGGTTTGTCACACAGTCTAAATGACTATATAAACACCAACCTTGCACACCTAATATTGGTGTTAATAGTCTGTTCCATACTGATTTCATTCAGTGACTACTTTTATCATCAGGGGAATTAAAAAAACCGACAATTTAAATAGGTTTTCATGTTTATTTTTAATAAATATGGAACATTGCAGATTAATAAACTAAGAAGATAATAATGAAATGAAACAATTTAACAATATAACAAATTAACCTTACAATAATATTACATAAAAATCAGATAAATAAATATAGAAAACATACAATGAAAAGTTTTGAATAATTGACAAAAAATAAAATGAATAAATATAGAAAACATACAATGAAAAGTTTTGAATAATTGACAAAAAATAAAATGAATAATTAATGAATGATCAAATGATAATTTTTTTTTTCCATGTTCAGGTTAACCCTTTACCTAATGCAGCGGCCAGAGGCGTCCCGAAAAAATACCCTTTACTAGCCTAGAATAATATTTTAGTGTGCCTCAATAAAACCATACAAATATGGATATCATTAGAATCGGCTCAACGAGCCGATTCTAGTGATATCCATATTTGTATGGTTTTATTGAAAAGGGGATCATAATTTGGGGTTAAAACTTAACATTTTAAAATAATTTTTAATAAACAACTTTTTTTAAAAACTTCTATTACAAAGTTTCCCACTTTTGAACCCCCCCCCCCCCCCCCCCACACACACACACCCTCTCTCTCAGAATGTCCCTTTTGAAAAAATTGGCGCTCGCACCAGATGATTTTGACATCTGGGGGTCTGTGCCCCCCCCCCCCCCACCCCAACTCTAAAATGCTTCCTACGCCACTGTAAATACACAAAATAATAAATAATTATATACATTTTTGTTTAACATACTATCCAAGTTTCAACAAACGGCCGACACAATCAAGATAGTCCATAACACTTTTCTCATTACTTAATAACTGTTCTTTTAGTCTTATTAATCTATTGTCCATTTCTTTATAAACACGTTTCCTTTGAGGAGGGGCTGCACCCATCTCTAATTGTACAATTTTGGCTCTCTCAGCTACTTCTATTCTTCTTATTGTTTCAATAAACCTAAAGATATTTGGATGATTATGGGGTATAGACTTATTTATTCGGTGGTGAAAACCTTCTAAATTATTGTTTGTCCTTGACCCAGTGGTTGTAAAGTGATTCCACATTGGAATGGGGAATCTGGCGTCATCATCCACCCATGTTGATACCATGTAATCATTAAACTGCGTTGTATTTTGGCCTTCAGGTGACAACTCCATAACTTCAAGCCACGCATCCTGGACTTTTTCAGTAGGTAAAAGGGGAAGAGCAGCTGCTCGCCTTACCCAATCTTGTGTTGCCTGATCTTCTTTATAGGCTGTAGCGAGGCCCAGATTCTGAATCTTTCTCCAGATGGCTTGGGTGTAATGGAAAAAGCACCCCTTAACTTTGGCGTGTGGAAACTCCCTCTCTGTGGCTTGTATTGCAGCAATTTCAAAGTCAGTTTGCACCATTGAAGGTTGGAGTTGGCAGTTCAGTTTATCTTCCACAGCAGTCTTTAAACATCTAAATAATCTACAATATGTGTTGGCTTGACGATTCGGAAGTATTGCATATACTAGAGGGAATGTTGTAGATCCTTTTCTATAATGTAATATATACAGCTGGTTCCAAAGAGATGGGCATGCTGAAAATGTTCCATCCATATAAATTGCATTAGCTGCCTGAAGGGCACGGAGCTGTTCCTCTGTTGAAAATGCCCAAATTTTATCTGTGTCACCATCATTAATAAGAAGAAATGGATGGCCGTCGATAGTGTCGATCCAGGGTTCTTCCAGGTTTACCTCAGAAAGACTCAATGGTAGATTTGGAATTGTAGTTTTTCTATGGCGATAAAGTGCGCTCCTCATACTTGGGTAGCTTGGTATAATACCTTCCTGACCTGACTGGCTCAGTTGTCCAATTTCCTCATTGTAGATCATTGATAGGGCAGCTATTTCTTCTCTTGCTCTTTTTCTCATATTACTCACAAATTTAGTTATTGTTGTATTTCCTGGTGGGTGGTTGTGTTCTGTGGTGTTTCTGATAAAATCATCAACAGTTGTGCAACGACCTCTGCATGATTTTACAACACATGTCCAATGCTGACAAAACTTTCTTGTTACGTGCTTGTTGTAGATGTAACCTTCACATAAAACTTGTTGTGTGCCACGCTGAGATAAAACGTATTCTACTTTCTGAAGACCTGCCATGATTACTGTGGAGAATTGAAAATTTACTTCTTAAATAGGGAATATCAATTGTGTTTATTCTACAGAGAAGCCACTTCAAAAGAAAATGTTTATACTGGAAACAACAAATCAAATAAAACTTCAAATAATTATTATTAATAATAAAAAAACATAACATTTGTTTCATTAAATCATATCAAATCAAAGTACAAAGCCATTTAGGTGATAGTGTTTGTACAGAGTAAACAATGTATGAGTTTAGAATACTTTAAAAAAAATAAAACTGACTAATGATTAGGTTTACTCCCAAAAGTTACACAGTCAATTTGTCACACAGTCCAAATGTATCATTAGTCTCACAGTTTTGAAATTAATAAAAGGGTGTTAACAACCTGTTACCCCTCAACAGATAATGCTGTGTTATTTTTTTAAAAGCTATCAATTGTTTACTTTACTGTAATCATTAGTCAGTTTTATTTTTTTTACGCTCGAAGCGTTAATCAGAAAAATTTGCAAATGTCACATTATTTAAAAAATACGGACGTAATTGGAATTAGCGAAACCTGGCTTAAACCAAACAAACAATTCTCGTTATGTGGTTTTGATATTATTAGAAGAGATCGCCCCGCCCAAAAAGGCGGCGGTGTCGCTCTGTTAATAAGGCAGGAGATTAAATACAAATCAATACCATGCGACCACCTCAATGCTGAAGTGATTGCAGCTGAAATTGAACTTGACCACAAACACGTGGCCATCATATCATATTATAACAAGCCGCAAGCAACAGTAGACAGTAAAGTATTTGAATTTTTTACCAACAAGTACAAGCACTGCATATTCTTGGGTGATTTCAATTCCAAACACCAGGTATTCGGTTGTCATAAGACTGAGCCTAATGGTGACGCCCTTTTCCATATCATTGAAGAACTCGATCTATTCGTGGTAAATAACGATCAAGACGTAACATATATAAGCAACAACCCACTCCATCAATCAGATATCCTAGACTTGATTATCACCAGCAAATCACTAACCAGCCAAATGCAAGACATATTTGTAGGAGATGATGATCTAGGCAGTGATCACCTGCCGGTTCACGCCACTCTGAAATGTAATACTGGTCCCGCAAGGTATCCTCCCGTGAATAGGAGGAACCTATCAAAAATTGACTGGAACCTCTTCAGAAACATTATCGAAGTAAAAATAAAGGCAAATGATCCCTCAAATGTTCATGAACTAGAAAAAGCCTGCACCCACCTTAACGAGGTTATCATCAGTACGCTAGATGAAATCTGTCCCAAGCAAACAGTAAAGACGCGGATAAACAGAATAACCCAAACAACTCTTCAAATAATCAAACAAAAAAGAAAAGCCTTCCGGGCTTACCAATCAGAGAATGATCAAATGAAAAGAGCAGAACTTAAAACCGCGTATAATCGCCTTCATGGGGAAGTAAAAAAGGCCATAGCTAACGACAATCGCGTGAGATGGGAAAAAGCAACCGAAAACCTAAATGGGCTGAGAGAACCTAAGAGGTTCTGGGATACATTTAAAACTCTTACTGGCCAAAAGAGCAAAATTGCCAATAATAATGCGCTAAAGACTAGCGACGGATCTATGGCCATAGACGACAAGGCAAAGGCCAGTGCTTTTGCCGAACTTCTAAAGAAGGCACATCGTCCACAAGAAGGGAACAGATATGACAACGATTTTAAGGTACGAGTAAATAAATTTGTCCAAGATAACAACTCAATCTTCAATGAACCGAACTTCGACCAAAGGCATGAAGACGGGGACGACCATGAATTAACCGAACCAATAAGCGTAGAAGAGGTCATGGGTATAATCAGAAAATGCAGGTCATCTTCGTCCCCAGGAGAAGACGAAGTCTCTTACAAAATAATGAAACAGTGCCCCAACATCTTCTACTGCAGACTTACCAAACTCTTAAACTGCTGTCTCTCCTGTGGGTACTTCCCAAAATGCTGGAAAGTGGCCACGGGAGTCATGATACCTAAACCCGACAAAGACCTTACCAACCCTTCTAACTACCGCCCAATCAGCTTGCTTAGCTGTGTTGGGAAAATATTTGAGCGGATTCTCACTACGAGACTTCGCAGCTATCTCGAATCAATCAACTTTTTCAACAAATGGCAAAGAGCGTATAGGAGTCAGAAAGAGGGAATCGAACACGTATATAGACTGGTCGATTATATGAAAACAGCATTTAGTCAAAACGAAATCGGAACCGCGCTTTTCTTGGATGTAGAAAAAGCGTTCGACTCGGTATGGCACAATGGCGTGAGATATAAACTAGCGAAAATGGGATTACCCACTAAAATTCTAAGGATCATATCATCATTTCTAACTGACCGAAAAATCAAGGTGAGGGTTAATCGCGAGGTGTCCGAGGAAGTAATACTCGAAGCGGGAACACCACAAGGGTCGGTTCTAAGTCCGCTTCTTTTCATAATATATGTGAATGATATAGAAAAAGTAGGGAAAAACTTTGTTGAACTATCGCAGTTCTCAGACGACAAAGGCATTTGGACAGCCAGCAAGTCCAGAAACATAATTAAAAATCGTCTACAGGATACCATTCGCGATCTTGAGAGCTGGTGTGCCCTGTGGCGCATCAAACTTAATGCCGCCAAAACTCAAAAAGTTACGTTCTTCAAAAAGCAAAGGAAAAAACCAGTCCCAAGTATCGATCTCCAGTTATACGATCACAAACTAGAAGCAAGCAAAGAGGCCAAATTTTTGGGATTTATCCTAGATAGCAATCTCAGTCTAAACAGTCACGTAAACTCCATTACGGTTAGAGCTACTAAACGTATCAATTTTCTGAAGATGATCAGAGGTAGAAATTGGGGAGCAAACAAAGATGTGCTTCTCAAGCTCTACAAAACATTTATACGTCCGGTACTAGAATATGGTGCCATAATAACAAGCAACCTAAGCAAAACCAACATTCAGAAGCTACAGAGGGTTCAAAATTATGCCCTGCGAGTGGCACTATGCAAACCGAAATGGACACCGATAAAGGAACTTCATGAGCTAGCAAAAATAGAAACTATTGATACGCGATTAAAAGACCTACAAACCAAAACCCTCAACAGACTCCAAGATAGTGAATTAATGGTTGAGCTGAACGAACACCGATCCCTTAACAGAAAAACAAAATAAGTTTCCAGAAAATAAAATAAAAAAAAAAAAAAAAAAAAAATAATAATAATAATAAAATAAAATAAAAATTATACAATATAACTAAATCGCGTGGAGTCAGTGAGGATTGCCTCGCTACTCATTGGGAACTTTAGGATAGAGTCTGTGAGGACTGCCTCGCAACTCTGCTGAAGCGCGATTGAAACGCGTTTAATAAGATCTATATAACAAAACCCTCCACATACTCCAGGATAGTGAATCAATGGTGAAGCTGAACGAACACCGAACCCTAAACAGAAAAACAAAATAATCCACAGTAAATTAAAATTACTCAATAGAATTAAACTGCGTGGAGTCAGTGAGGATTGCCTCGCTACTCATGGAGATCTTTAGGATTGAGTCTGTGAGGATTGCCTCGCAACTCTGCGTGTGGGAAGTGGGCTCCGAAGAAACACACCCCTTACCCCATCCAAAGCAACAATCACACAGCAGGCACAATATACAATAGCGGATACCTATCTTTCTCTCTACCTTTTACTTTTCTAACTGAACATTCTCAAATTTTCTTGCAACACTCTTATCAGGAAGACGCATGGAAATGGTAGACAAAGCGAAGGAGGAATTGGTGCAACCTACCTTTCTGCAACACATATACAAGAAACCACCAAACGCTAGGCAAGGATTGAAACAAGCTTGTCTGGCTGGGAACGAGTGTACATTTGATATAAATAAACATTTGAATAAAGATTTAACAGCCCTTTTAAGGGCTTGAGGGTGTGTGTCAGTGAGTGTTTTTTTTTTTTTTGTTTGTTTTTTTTTTGTTTTTTTTTTTGTTTTTTTTTGTGTTTTTTTGTTTTTTTGTTTTTTTGGGGTTTTTTTTGGGGGGGGGGGGGGGGTGGGGTGGAGGAGGTCATTTGGAATTCCCGAAGGATAACCAGATACCTCAAAATCACATACGGCATCCTATCTCCCAGAGGGCTTGATGGATGACTCCCGTTTTCTTAAAACTAAACTGTTGGAGCTTTCTCCACTTCTTTTTTGTAACCGCTATGGTCATATACCGGGGCCGCTACCAAACCGGCGTTGCTGTTTGGTTTTCTTTTCTCTTCTTCCCTTAAACTTGCCATCGCACAACATTACATTCTGGCTCGCCACCATGGTGGGACTCAAACCTCTACCATCGCCGAACTGGAACCGAATAGAGCTCGCTCTCTAATAGTTTTAAAGGCGTTGAGGGATTGAGTATTGACCATCTAACACTCCAGCGTAAACTGCCGGGTATTCTAACCGCGTGCATAACCCCTTCAGACTCCATTTTGGGCAATAGGAAAGCTAGGCCTGTGTGATCCAAGGGAAAAAAAAAATAAGGTTAACCGGGTCGCAAGGGATTTGTAAATCTCACATCGTCCCTGCGCGCCTTCGGCGCGCTAAAACCTTTCATTTCATTCAAATTTTCAATTCTCCACAGTAATCATGGCAGGTCTTCAGAAAGTAGAATACGTTTTATCTCAGCGTGGCACACAACAAGTTTTATGTGAAGGTTACATCTACAACAAGCACGTAACAAGGAAGTTTTGTCAGCATTGGACATGTGTTGTAAAATCATGCAGAGGTCGTTGCACAACTGTTGATGATTTTATCAGAAACACCACAGAACACAACCACCCACCAGGAAATACAACAATAACTAAATTTGTGAGTAATATGAGAAAAAGAGCAAGAGAAGAAATAGCTCCCCTATCAATGATCTACAATGAGGAAATTGGACAACTGAGCCAGTCAGGTCAGGAAGGTATTATACCAAGCTACCCAAGTATGAGGAGCGCACTTTATCGCCATAGAAAAACTACAATTCCAAATCTACCATTGAGTCTTTCTGAGGTAAACCTGGAAGAACCCTGGATCGACACTATCGACGGCCATCCATTTCTTCTTATTAATGATGGTGACACAGATAAAATTTTGGCATTTTCAACAGAGGAACAGCTCCGTGCCCTTCAGGCAGCTAATGCAATTTATATGGATGGAACATTTTCAGCATGCCCATCTCTTTGGAACCAGCTGTATATATTACATTATAGAAAAGGATCTACAACATTCCCTCTAGTATATGCAATACTTCCGAATCGACAAGCCAACACATATTGTAGATTATTTAGATGTTTAAAGACTGCTGTGGAAGATAAACTGAACTGCCAACTCCAACCTTCAATGGTGCAAACTGACTTTGAAATTGCTGCAATACAAGCCACAGAGAGGGAGTTTCCACACGCCGAAGTTAAGGGGTGCTTTTTCCATTACACCCAAGCCATCTGGAGAAAGATTCAGAATCTGGGCCTCGCTACAGCCTATAAAGAAGATCAGGCAACACAAGATTGGGTAAGGCGAGCAGCTGCTCTTCCCCTTTTACCTACTGAAAAAGTCCAGGATGCGTGGCTTGAAGTTATGGTGTTGTCACCTGAAGGCCAAAATACAACGCAGTTTAATGATTACATGGTATCAACATGGGTGGATGATGACGCCAGATTCCCCATTCCAATGTGGAATCACTTTACAACCACTGGGTCAAGGACAAACAATAATTTAGAAGGTTTTCACCACCGAATAAATAAGTCTATACCCCATAATCATCCAAATATCTTTAGGTTTATTGAAACAATAAGAAGAATAGAAGTAGCTGAGAGAGCCAAAATTGTACAATTAGAGATGGGTGCAGCCCCTCCTCAAAGGAAACGTGTTTATAAAGAAATGGACAATAGATTAATAAGACTAAAAGAACAGTTATTAAGTAATGAGAAAAGTGTTATGGACTATCTTGATTGTGTCGGCCGTTTGTTGAAACTTGGATAGTATGTTAAACAAAAATGTATATAATTATTTATTATTTTGTGTATTTACAGTGGCGTAGGAAGCATTTTAGAGTTGGGGTGGGGGGGGGGGCACAGACCCCCAGATGTCGAAATCATCTGGTGCGAGCGCCAATTTTTTCAAAAGGGACATTCTGAGAGAGAGGGTGTGTGTGTGTGTGGGGGGGGGGGGGGGGGGGTGTTTTTCAAAAGTGGGAAACTTTGTAATAGAAGTTTTTAAAAAAAGTTGTTTATTAAAAATTATTTTAAAATGTTAAGTTTTAACCCCAAATTATGATCCCCTTTTCAATAAAACCATACAAATATGGATATCACTAGAATCGGCTCGTTGAGCCGATTCTAATGATATCCATATTTGTATGGTTTTATTGAGGCACACTAAAATATTATTCTAGGCTAGTAAAGGGTATTTTTTCGGGACGCCTCTGGCCGCTGCATTAGGTAAAGGGTTAACCTGAACATGGAAAAAAAAAATTATCATTTGATCATTCATTAATTATTCATTTTATTTTTTGTCAATTATTCAAAACTTTTCATTGTATGTTTTCTATATTTATTCATTTTATTTTTTGTCAATTATTCAAAACTTTTCATTGTATGTTTTCTATATTTATTTATCTGATTTTTATGTAATATTATTGTAAGGTTAATTTGTTGTATTGTTAAATTGTTTCATTTCATTATTATCTTCTTAGTTTATTAATCTGCAATGTTCCATATTTATTAAAAATAAACATGAAAACCTATTTAAATTGTCGGTTTTTTTAATTCCCCTGATGATAAAAGTAGTCACTGAATGAAATCAGTATGGAACAGACTATTAACACCAATATTAGGTGTGCAAGGTTGGTGTTTATATAGTCATTTAGACTGTGTGACAAACCGACTGTGTAACTTTTGGGATGGTACCTTTTCAGATGGAACCCTTACTCTCATTTACTTGAGGGTTAAAGATGAGATTAAAAACTAAACAGTAACATTCTTCAAGAGGATAATAGACTAGAAGTCCTTTCTGTTCAGGCCGAACGGTATGAGCGTTTTAAGTTGGAAGATCCATGTAATTTCAGCAGTGCGTCTTCTATACGTGTTTTTCGGGTCATCTGGATTGGTGTTTAGAATTTGTATAATCCTATATTTGACGTTGCTCAGTGCGTGGTTTGGTTGGTTGAAGTGATAAGAGACAGGTGTGTCTCTTTTGAGTCTAATATCCGCGAGGTGTGCTTTGATGCGGATATAAAAGTGGCGTTTCATTTTGCCCACATATTGTTTGCCGCATTTTGAGCAGTGGATGAGGTAAATGCAATTTCTGGACATGCAGTTTGTTTTGAAAGGGCCTTGGTGTCGGTTTTCGAGGCTGTTCCTGAGAACCATTTGGATTTGGGTAGCTGGTTCTCTAAATTACCCATCTCGTTTGTGAGCTGTACAATGGTAGCCAGCAAGATTTCATTACTGGCTTTAATAAGTATGTCAGTTCCGGGGCCCCGACATTGTGGTATGGCGGCCCTCAGTCCTATCGGGGATAGTTGCTCCGAAGCGCATTTATTGAGGAATTGTTTTTGTAGTTCTTGTTTGGCAATTTTGACACTAAGATTTCGGAGGTTCTTGTATGTTTGGCGGTTGGCCGTGGTGATTTCTATATTGGGCGTGTTGGTATCCATGGTGTGAAGTTCTTTTTCGTTGAGTCTTTGCCGTTTTCTGCTACGGTCCTCATCATCGTCGGCTAGGAGTACAGTGGTGGTACTGCTAGATGTTAAGCTTAAAGAGCTCTCGGCTGTGATGTTTGCCATAGTTTGGCTATCCACTTGAAGTAATTACAATTTATTAAATAAAAGCTCTGGTGAGCCCGAGAGAGTGGATAGTTAGGCTATACCCTTGTTGTAGCTATGCTAACCTGACCGGTTTCGTTCTTTATTTGAACTCGTCAGAGGTGCAGTGGTGTTTCAGCCTTCCCCTATTTATACTATTTGGTGTGGCGGTACCGTTTCTGGTGTGGCGGTACCGCTTTGTGTGTGGCAGTACCGTTTATTCGGTGTGGCGGTACCGTTTTGTGTGTGATAGTACCAGGATTGACAGGGCGGTACCGTTAGCGATTTGTGTGTTGTACCGGTACCGTTTTGTTTGTTCTGTGACGTCACAATGGACTGTATTTTTTAGAGTTTCATCTGGCGGTACCGTTGAGGGTTTGGCGGTACCGATGTTCTAATACAGTGTTAATGGCGTTAAAGGGCCTTAATGTGAGCCCTGTGAATGAACCTGGTAATATAATATTTGATAGTTTATTCTTTTATTTGTAGGTAATAGCAGTGTTGTTGTTGGAGGGAAGGTGGATAACAATGTGTTGTTAAATAGCTGAGAGATGACAAGCAATATGTAGGTCTGGGGGCCTCAACCGATTTGTTAAAATAATAATAAATATGTATAAAACTGATTGGTCTTTTTTATTATTGAAGAAAAGGATACAGCTCTTGTTTAGCTGTTGTGTGAATGGCTATTTGCTAAATGTTCCAAGCTTTGGCGGGTGAACCTGAGGACTCGGTCCGTCTTGTATAGCTCATGAATGTTTTCGTTACAAGGCGTATTGCCCTGGTGGCTATAATGGTGTGGGTTGGGTGAGCCAATATCTGGGTTGATGGTAATGTCTTTGTAAATGTCGGTTGTATTTTCCGTTTCAGGGTTTTCTCCCCTTCTTGCGTCTGGGTCTGTGTTGCTCAGGTCGGTGTTACTGTAAATTCCATGAACTGCCAATTTTAAAATGTCTTGATGTTGGGTTTTTTTCTATATCTGGGATGGGTGATATAAGCGGTTGGACAGTGTTGCAGAGTTGATCCATGATGTCCTGTATACGGTTGGGTGCTTCCACTGTGGGATCAACGGGTGGAGGTCGGTTGCCGTGTCTTTTTTCTTATCGTGGTGTATGCGCTTGTGTCTGTGCCAACTGTGGCGACTGTTATAGTTCTTGGAACACTCAGTGCATGTATAAGTCATTATAATGTAGTAGAACTGGCGTAACGAGGTCTCCTCTCGATTAAGACTAATGTTACGTCGCTTGAACTGTGACGTGTGTGTCATTACAGCGTCATCTAAATAAAGGCACTTGGCGTGGTGAACAGAAAGTAGAAATGTGGGTACAAAAGGATAATAGACTAGAAGTCCTTTCTGTTCAGGCCGAACGGTATGAGCGTTTTAAGTTGGAAGATCCATGTAATTTCAGCAATGTGTCTTCTATCCGTGTTTTTCGGGTCATCTGGATTGGTGTTTAGAATTTGTATAATCCTATATTTGACGTTGCTCAGTGCGTGGTTTGGTTGGTTGAAGTGATAAGAGACAGGTGTGTCTCTTTTGAGTCTAATATCTGCGAGGTGTTCTTTGATGCGGATATAAAAGTGGCGTTTCGTTTCGCCCACATATTGTTTGCCGCATTTTGAGCAGTGGATGAGGTAAATGCAATTTCTAACACTGTATTAGAACATCGGTACCGCCAAACCCTCAACGGTACCGCCAGATGAAACTCTAAAAAATACAGTCCATTGTGACGTCACAGAACAAACAAAACGGTACCGGTACAACACACAAATCGCTAACGGTACCGCCATGTCAATCCTGGTACTATCACACACAAAACGGTACCGCCACACCGAATAAACGGTACTGCCACACACAAAGCAGTACCGCCACACCAGAAACGGTACCGCCACACCAAATAGTATAAATAGGGGAAGGCTGAAACACCACTCCACCTCTGACGAGTTCAAATAAAGAACGAAACCGGTCAGGTTAGCATAGCTACAACAAGGGTATAGCCTAACTATGCACTCTCTCGGGCTCACCAGAGCTTTTATTTAATAAACAGTAACATTCTTCTGCAAGCATTGTTGCATCTATGCATACAAAAATAATTGTTACAACAACCTCGCAATTATGAGAAATTTGCCCTTGAAGTTGGTAAATCTTGAACATAAAATGATATATTTATATCATTTGTGGTCAGTAGGGATTAATTTTGAAATATTTGTGTGGTGATTTTAGTGTATAATATTATGCTCTTAATCTGTGAACATCAATCCCAGACTGAGTGTCTGAAAAGAGAAATGGACTAATCTTGAATCTTGCTATTTGAATGAACATGTTCAAGTTGAGGGTTCTCCAATTCAAGGCCTGACAACTGGGTGAGGATCAAAACTTGGAATAAAACATATAACAGCAAAATTGTTCTTGGATAATAGTTAGATAATTGCAAAAAATGAAAAGTGGACAGAAATCGCGCATGGGTTAATGGCGAAAAGGCGGTAATTTGGCTAATTTGACATTAAAATTGAACAGACAGCAGTGTCGCTCATACGCCACTGCACCCAGACCATTGAAGGCAGATACATTAAATCTTCAGAAGTTGTTCTACTATCCCTGTTCGACAGGACAGTATCTTTGTCGAGTGGCCTGACCGTGTGGGAACAACGTGGATCGCATGGAAACCGCGGGGACGATTCGTCCCTACTCTATTCCCAATACAATGCCGTTTCTTATCAACCTACTCACAATTGTTTACTACAGGCTTGCACTACAGTGGAAGTCCCTAACTCGGATAAAATACTCTCTATTTTTGTCTTTCCCAAGCAAGTTGGGAAAGAAAAGTGGTGCAAAAGCACCAATAAAAATAAGCCAAAACTGGGTCGAGTGCAACCGGCGCAGACCCAGTGCGGGACGCTCTCTCCCAAGTACAACTCCACGACTTCCGTTGCCAGTGCGCATATACCGTCTCTAAAGACTCATTCTTTTTAAAATCCGCTTCGTGTCGAGATGTTTTTGCACGCTTATCAGTGTTCCACCAGCTCGATGTTTGATGATTCCTGATTCATTATACGACAGTGTATCCTTTGTATTCTCAGGAACAGTGTTTTATATTCTCTTTTTTCTATTATATGTCCATAATGTATATTTATTTGCTCTCTCTCAGGTCGCGCGCGATTTTTGCGGGCCACGCGGTTCGGACTTAGATTTTCACAATTATTGTTCATGCTTTTTTTGCAAATTTTTCTAATTGTGTTAGAGTTAGGTGTCAGCGGGGTACCACTCCTACAGTGTTTCTTCTTTCTGTTGAGAGTAGTCTTCCTGTTGGGTGGTTCCCGGTCGACCGTCTGGGGTCTTTGTTTCTGTCACCTTTCTCTCTTTGGGGGTGTTCTGTTTTCTGATCTCACCTTCTCTGCTCCTCTCACCTCTTTCATGCCTAGGACAATTCCTTGTGGGCAGTGTCTGCTGCCTAAGCATGTGGACGATGTACATTCGTCGTGTTCCTCCTGTAATGGGTGTTCGGCCGAGCGGCCGTGTGGTGTCTGTGGAACATGGTCTTCCACCTTTTGGGCGTCAGTAAATCGTGTCGTTCGTTCTCGTGGCCGTGCCTCCCGCTCCCGCGGGAAAGGAGAACGTGGTCGTTCGGGGCCTCCCGAGCCGACTTTGTCTGGTGAGAGTTATTCCTCCTCCGTGGGGGATGTGCAGTCTTTTCCTGTGGTGGATACTGCGGGAGCCGTTGAGTGTTCTGGTGTAGAGATGCCTGGTTCCGGGACTACGGTCCCCCTCCAGTCGACATCTGAGGCTGTCACTAGGGTTGTGACTCCTTCTTCGGAGCCGAGCCGGTGTGCTCTCTCCACTATTTCACCAGCCTCAACGACTCTCGACGTATCTACTACTGCTGCTGGTCCGTCTGCTTCGTTGTCTGTTTCAGCCGGCCTCGGCTTTTCGCTGCAGGGGACTGCAGAACTGTCCGATACTGTAGACGTGGGATATCGACCCCAGCCTTCCCTGACTTCAACTCGGCGAAGTCGGAAGGGGCTGCCGGCCGAGCCCATCGCTGTGGTCTCGTCGCCGTCGAGTACCACAGTTGTGTCTTTGGATTCGGATGTTCGTAGTGGAAACACTATGAACTCCGTGGCGTTTCCGTCCACTCACTCTGGTCACACGACCAGTTTTGGGGGACCAACGCCTTTTGTGCAGCCTGGACCTTCTGCCCCGCAGAGGTCCGCGGTGACTCTCATGAGTTCTCGCAATATTGATCCTCGGGGTGCATCGTACCCCTATACACGTCTGCCTTCAGATGTTTCGGCTGCCGCCCGTCGTCCCGCGTCGGGTGTTTTGGAGGATCGTGACCCTTCGCTGGTTAAGAGGGTCAGAGGTGAAGCCACTTTGCCGGTTCGCTCCCCTGTCGCACCGGTCGGTACAGGCAGTGAGCTTAGGGAGGCCCTCTCCTTACTCACTCAGGTTCTCTCAAAGAGCCTTCCTGTTGCTTCCAGCGAGGCTATGGGTGGTTTCCAGGCGCCTCCTATGGCGCCGCCTCCCGGGATTGGAAACAGGCCGGTTTCCGATTCCTCTGGTGTCCCGACACCATGGGAGGCGTCGGCTGGTTTGCCCACGATGGGCTATGTGTCTTCCGACTCTGGGGAGGAGTCCGACATGCTTGAGGTCGAGGGCCAGCAGTCTTCGGACTTGGGGGCGGCTCTTGACTTTGTGTTTGGGTTTCTGCCTGAGCTCAAACCTGCTAACCAGCCGACAGTGTCAGCCTGGCCGCGATCATCGGTCGCGCGCCAACAGCCTATGGAGCAACCTGCTTCTGGGCGCCTTCGACCATGCCAGTCGGTACAGGTGGTTGAGGCTTTTTCAGCATTGGATGCCAAGCTGAATTCCAAGGCTTTGAAGACTTCGTTCTTCACCAGGGTTGACACCTTTTTGCCTCCTGTGCATTATCGTTCCTACGATTCCGCCAATCCGTCAGTCTGCCAGACTTTGACGGTTCTGGATCAGGACTCCACTTCCCTCGGGCTTTCCAAGCCCAAGTCTTCCGTCATTCCAATGACGACTCTGGAGTCCACGTTGGGCTTATTTAGGGAGATGCTTGGCATGCTTTCTCTCTCAGATCACGTCGTCTCAGCTTTGGCTGCTTATCTGCCTCCAGATAAGTTTGACGAGGTACAGGCTCCTTTGCGTGTGCTGTCCAAGGCGCTTATGCACCTTACTCACACGCATGCCTGTAACACGGCCAATTTGGAATTAGTTCGAAGGGACGCTGTGCTGGACACAGGACGATCCCTTCCCGAGGAGCAGCGTGCTACTCTTCGATCTGCTTCTTTGGCAGGTCCGCAACTTTTCCATGGTTCCGTGTCGACGGTCCGGGATGACGTCCTACGTCATTCCAAAGATCAGCTGCTGTTTCGTCAGCTTGATCAGCCTTCTCAGGGAGGCAAGGGCCGTTCCAAGCCTAACAAGTACCCTTCTGCTTCCTCTGTGAAGGAAAAGGCTGGTCCTTCTGCCGCCGCCTCTACTTCTTACTCACGGGGTAAAGGTAGGGGTCGGCAGAATCGAGGGAAGTCTCAGGATTCTTCATTTAGCAGAGGAGGTGGTTTCTCCTCTCGCGGGCCTCGTCGGGGCTCGAAATGAAGGTCCTCACCTCGACTCGTCCCAGGTTGGAGGAAGGATAGCAGAGTTCGCAGACCATTGGACCACCATCACATCCGATCCATGGGTGTTAGATGTTGTTCGGTCCGGGCTGCGCATATCCTTCCGACGGCACCCCACTCTGACAAGGGTGCCTCTTCCAACCACAGTTCCTTCAGACGTTTTACGTCGGGAACTTTTGTCCATGGAGATTGCCAATCTCCTGGCAAAGGGGGCGATCGAGGTCGTCAAGAACGTTCAGTCAGTGGGTTTCTATTCCCGCCTGTTCTTGGTGCCGAAGAAGGACGGCCGACTCCGACCGGTTATCGATCTGAGCATCCTGAACCAGTCTATCATTGCTCCCAAGTTCAGCATGGAGACTTTCAGGTCGGTCCATCAATCAATTCACCAGGGAGATATCGCAGCCAGCATCGACCTGCGAGACGCTTACTTCCACGTTCCGATGCATCGGGCGTCGCGGAAGTATCTCAGGTTCGCTTTTCTGGGGCGAGTTTACCAGTTCAAGGCCATGCCTTTCGGCCTCAACCTGGCTCCTTGGGCGTTCACCAGACTGATGTCGCATGTGATAGCGTTCCATCGCACACAGTCCAGGGTGACTACTTCGGCATATCTGGACGATATCCTCCAGAGGCATTCCAATGCTGCCTTACTGGAATCGGATGTCGCCACTCTGTTGAGCTTGCTCACGTCGCTAGGATTCAGAGTCAACGAGGAGAAGTCGGACCTGGTCCCTTCTCAGTCGTTTTGTCATCTGGGGATGTCTTTCCAAACCAAATTCAATTTGGTGGCTGTTCCCCAGGCCAAGGCTGTGATTCTCTCAGCTTTTGCTTTGACTCTGTCCCAGTCCAGGTCCGCGACCGCTCGGAGTTTTCTCCGGCTGATCGGTCTCTGCGGTTCGGTGACGGATCTCATTCCTCTAGGTCGGCTGCGTGTCAGACCTCTCCAACACTTTCTGCTCAGTCGTTGGAGACCGAATGTAGATTCTCTGGATCAGGTGCTTCCGTTTCCGGACTCTCTGTATCCTCACCTTCTTCCCTGGACAGATGTTCAGTGGATTACGCAGGGTGTTCCGCTGGACTTACCCACGTCCGATCGCGTTCTGACGGCAGATGCCAGCGATCTCGGATGGGGTGCGACGTTGGATCCTCTCGGTCTTTCCCTACACGGGATGTGGGACCAGGATCAAGCAGCTCTACACATCAACCAGAAGGAGCTTCTTGCTCTTCTTCTGAGTTTCAGGCAGTGGATCCCTCACCTGTCGAATCGCCAGGTCCTTCTACTATCCGACAATTCGACAGTGGTTGCTTACATTCGGAACCAGGGCGGCACGCACTCGCTTCCGATGTACGAGTTAGCTTGGGATCTTTTACTGCTCGCTCAGGAGGTTCACGCCGGAGTGGTTGTTCGTCACATTCCCGGTCGTCTGAACGTGCTAGCCGACTCCCTGTCCCGACAGGGCAGGGTTATTTCCACCGAGTGGATGCTTCACAGGGCAGTGTTCCAGTCACTTTGCGATCTCTGGGGACGTCCCCACATCGATCTCTTTGCGACTCGTTGGAACCATCAGGTGGACACTTTCGTGTCCCCGTGTCCAGATCCTCTGGCTTTTGCCGTGGACGCTCTGTCACTCGATTGGAACGGTCTAGTCGGCTACGCCTTCCCGCCGGTTCCGATTCTTCCTCAGGTTCTCGCCAAAATTCGAACCTGCAGTTGTCGAATCATTCTGATCGCTCCCCTGTCGCCTCAGCGGGTGTGGATCAATCAGCTCCGCTCGCTGATGGCGGCGGTTCCGGCACGTCTCCCGCTACGTCGCGACCTTCTTTGTCAAGGTCGCCCGAGGAGGTTTCACGTTGACCCGACTTCATTGTGCCTTCACGCATATCTTTTGTCAGGTCCTGTCTCCTCCGTAGAGGTTTTTCGAGACGAGCAGTGGAGTGCATTTCTTCTTCAAGGAGGCACTCCACTGGTTTAGCTTATGCAGCTAAATGGAAGGTCTTCTGTCGTTGGTGTGCTGATCACTCTGTTGATTATGCCAATCCTTCGATTTCACAGATTGCGGAGTTTCTGGTATATCTGTTTGATTCTCGGGGTCTCCAGCCTTTTACCATCAAGGGTTACAGGTCTATGCTTTCAGAGACTTTTTCTTATGTGGGGAAGCGTCGTATCGGCACTAATCCTTACCTCTCCAAGCTTGTTCGGCACTTTTCTTTGAAAAGGCCTCGGACTTTGCAGCTTACTCCACGATGGAATCTTTCGTGGGTGCTGCTTTGCTTGGGGGGGGGGGGGGGGGGGGGGGGGGGGGGGGGGCGCCGTTCGAACCTTTATCCCAGGTGGATATGCAATTTCAAACATACAAGACGGCTTTTCTGATGGCATTTGCTTCGGCCAGACGGGTTAGTGAGCTTCGCGCCCTCTCGGTTGACCCGGCCTTTTTTAGGAGTTCTCCCAACAGTGTTACTTTTACCACTGATTGCTCCTTTTTGGCTAAGAATCAGTTACCAGATACTACTCCTCCTCCTATCTGTATCAGGGCTCTTCCCTCTGTTCAGGGTACTCGCCCTTTGCTCTGTCCGGTCCGTGCTATTCGCATTTATCTTGATCGGACACGCTTCATACGGAAGGGCAGAAAACGTTTTTTTCTGTCTCTCATTCCGGGTCGACAGAAGATCTCTCCTCAATCCATTTCTCGATGGATTTGTCTTGCTATTCGTACGGCTTATAGTCGTTTAGCAGCTGGCGATTGTATTACCAATCGTATTTCTGCCCACGAGGTGCGGGCACTGTCTACCTCTTGGGCTTATTCTAACTCCGTCAAGTTGTCGGATGTTATGCAGGCAGCCTACTGGAGAAATGCTTCTACTTTCTCCACCTTTTATTTACGCCAGTTGCAGGAGCAGTCGGAGGACCTTTTTGCCTTGGGTCCTCTTTTCTTCTGCTCAGGCTGTTGTCTGCCATAGCCATTAGGCTTCTTGAAGGTCAGTTTCAGCCTTGTGCTGTTACTGCCCTTTTTTCTGTCTGTGTGTCACACAGGCTCATATGTCTCTTTTCATTGTCCTTTACCAATGATTGCGACATTATGGTTGATAAGCCTCGGGACCTCTTCCTTCTGCTTCACGGTTCCAGTGCACTAGGGTTATGTGGGGGTTGGTTATGCGATTCCCTCCAGCCTTTTGTCTATTCAGCCTGTAGTAAACAATTGTGAGTAGGTTGATAAGAAATCTAAATTTTATAGTAAATTTCCTTTCTTATTATACCTACCACAATTGTTTACATGGAGGCCCTCCCGTCTTCTTTACGGGTAAAGAATCTTTCCTCCCCGCTGATCACATAACTCTAACGTTTACGGATTCAAAAAGAATGAGTCTTTAGAGACGGTATATGCGCACTGGCAACGGAAGTCGTGGAGTTGTACTTGGGAGAGAGCGTCCCGTACTGGGTCTGCGCCGGTTGCACTCGACCCAGTTTTGGCTTATTTTTATTGGTGCTTTTGCACCACTTTTCTTTCCCAACTTGCTTGGGAAAGACAAAAATAGAGAGTATTTTATCCGAGTTAGGGACTTCCACTGTAGTGCAAGCCTGTAGTAAACAATTGTGGTAGGTATAATAAGAAAGGAAATTTACTATAAAATTTAGATTTCCATTCACTACATGTATTTACCTATCACCGATCGAGTTTGGCATTATTTCTGTCTATTTGATGAACTGTTTAGCTTTAAATATTCGCGTATTCATATGGGACAGAAAGTTTTGAGTGAAACTGCTTATTTTAGACCGTCCCGGCAGAAACTGACAACTCGATCCGGTGGAGAAAAAGCCGTCATCTGGCTCATTTGACATTCAAATTGAACAGATACAATGTCGGATATACACCAATTATGTCCCGACCATGCAAGGTAGCAACTTGAAATTCTCAGAATGTTTTCTACCATCCCTGCCCGACAGTTTAGTATCTTTGTCAAGTGCCAAGACCGCTTGGAAATACCGTGGATCTGGTGGAAACCAAGGGCACAATTCGTCCCTACTTTATTCTCAATTCAAGGACTTTTCCATTCATTATTTATCTGTCACCGGTTGAGTTAGGCATTATATCTGTCTATTTGATGAACTTTTCAACCTTAACTATTTGCGGCTTCATGTAGAACCAGCGAAAGGTTACTGCACGGTTACAAATATATTCAGGGATTGATTTTATGAAAATAACAATTATTCCGACTATACCCACATGGGAACTCCTAAATATGCCAAGGGTTAAACTTTTGATAATAATGTATAGAACAGAAATTGTCATGCTATGCTTGCTGTATGCAGGCATAGAAAACATTCAGCGCTCAATGAATCAGCAATGGAGTAAATTGTCACTTAAACCTACAGATTTCTGAAAAAATGAGAGTTTTTTCCGACAGCACCAATCTTTATGCATCTGAGACAGGGATGGCGTTAAACTTTACAGCAACCTTATAACAGAAAATATTCTTGGAATTGAACTATGAATCCGAATTTCGAAAGCATTTTCGGATATTCTATTCCAAACTAACAATGCACGCTTATCAATATTCAGTGATTTTATGAAAATATCAATTATTCCGATCGTACCCATGTGGGCACTCTCGAATCTGCCAATGGTTAAACTTTCAATAATGACATATAAAACAAAATTTGTCATACTATGACAGTTGCATACAGCCATAGAAAACGTTCAGCGCTCAATCAGTTAGGAATGGCGTAAATCGTCACTTAGACTTACCAAATTCTGAAAAAACGATAGTTTTTTTGGACTGCACCTATCTTTATGCTAACAGAACGAGCATAGGGTTAAACTTTACAACCAAACTTACAACAGCAAATATGCCCAGTAGGCAATTGTAAATACGAACATGTAAATCACTTTTTGATATTCCTTTCGAAAATGGAAGAAAAGTGAGCTCCAAATTAGCCAATTTTATGAAGAATTTTAGGGCACTCAAATTCAAGGCCCGAAAACTGGGTGAAGGTTAAAACTTTGAATAAAATATATAACAGCAAAGTTGTTCTTGGATGAAGGCCCAATCCTCTCATGGAAAAGGTTTTGAGACAATATGGCTCCAGTGCTGAGAAAGTGCATGTAAGCATTGGCGAAAATAACAATTATTCCGACAGCACCCTTATGGGAAGTCTGAAATCTGCCAAGGGTTAAACTTTTAATAATAACATATTGGACAAAATTTGTCATACTTTGACTGCTGCAAGCAGCTAAAGAAAAACATTCAGAGCTCAAGCAATTAAAAATGGAGTAAATCGCCACCTAAACTTACCAAATTCTGAAAAATTGGAGTTTTTTTGGACGGTACCTACTTTTATGCAACCAGAATGGGATAGGATTAAACTTTACAACAGCAAATATGCTCGGTAGTCAATTGTGAATACATACATGAAAAATGTTTGAAATTAACCCTTTCCAAAACAATAGAAAAAGCAACCAAAGTTGCCTAATTTTGGCATTTTCAAACGGTACTCTTCTCCTCGCCCTCATTGTGCTTGAGGGTTAAATCTGAGATTAAAAAGTAAACAGTAACTTTCTTCCACAATCATTGTTGCATCTATCCAAACCAAAATTACAACAACCTTGTTATTTGAGAAATTTGCCCTTGAAGTTGGTCAATTTTGAAGAAAAATTCTATATTCATGTCATTTTTGGCCAGTGAGGGTTAATGTTGAAAGATTTGAGTGGTGATTGTGGTGTATCATATTATGCTCTAAATGTGTGGAAAATTTGAGCTGAATAACTGTAAATAATTTGAAGACATTCGAAAAATCGTGAAATTTTGAAGGTTTTGGCAGAATATTTTGAAAATACGCGTTTTCAGATATGACGATACCGCATTTCAGTAGATTTTATGACATTACATAAGTGTGCCAAATTTGGTCAAAATCGTACAGCTTGTTTTCGAGCAGTTCAACAGACAAAATTTAGGGAGGAAAAAAAAAATAAACTAGAGAATTGTAATTTGTTGGACAAATTACGGGCTTTCCCAACTTTTTAATGTGAAAAGGCAAACTGTATTGTACACAAAACTATCGATCAGTTTTGAAAACAGAAAATTTAGTGGAAATCAAAGTTTTTGTGATGTTACTAGTTTTTATGCAGCCAAAACAGATATTTGAGATACAGCAGGATACCAAAACATTTAACACAAAATTTGCTTTTCAATAATTACAGAATATTTTCATAGAAAGCAAAACAAGCGATATCCTTTGTGCTTTGGAAAAAATTAGTACGTATGAATTATAGGCGTATGGGCCAGGGTTTCATGAAGGACTGTGACCAAACCCACCCCTGAGTCAGGAAGGAGCCGATCTTTCAGCCAGTATGCCAGAAAATTTCGGACAATTTAGTTGTCAGAAATGACCACAAAACATTTTGGTTTTCCACACAAAATGTTGTTTTCCTATCTCATCACTTAGAAGTTGCAAGTAAACTGACCATTATACTGTACAAGTTGATTTAGTGGAACCGTATCCGCGTTAATTATTCATTTATAATCACACAAGTACACATAAAGAGCTCTATTACTGCATATTATGGGAGCACGGTGGCTCAAAAGGTAGAGATGATTGTTGCAATCCAAGAAGTCCTCGGTTCGAATCCTGCCTGTGGCAACCACATTGTGTCCTTGAGCAAGACACTTCATCCCAATTTAATTTCCCACGTGGGGGGCAGGGAGGGAGTGGGGGTGGGGGAGGGAGGCATGATGGCGATGTGTACTAAGGGTACTTTGAGGGTGCACTTGTCTTCAACCAATGCTAACCCTGCTTTTGTGGAGTTAGTATGTTGGGGAGTCTGAGTCGCTTGCCATTGCTTGGTGGTTCTCTCCAGGTACTCAATGGGAGGGAGACCCCCCTCCCTCCCATACCTACATTTGGCATTTCCTCCTGAGATTCAACTTTTTCGGGCTAAAAGGGTTCATCCCCCTCCCCCCCCCCCCCCCTGAAAAATAGCACTGTACGCCTATGCAATGAATACCTGGACTTGAATAAATACCTATATTATGGTCATGATATAGCTGTAGATGCTGAAAGTGACCTCAACAGGTAGAGTGCTGGAAGCCCATATTGGGGCTTTATTCTTTAGTGTTTGTATCGCAATTTAAAGCCTTCATAATCTGTGGATGTGCTTCATATTATCTTTGAAGTAATATTGTTTTATCTGTTAGTATTTGCCTTGTTAAAATTTATGGGAGAGTGCCTACTGGCACTCTCCCATAAATTGTAACAAGGCAAAGATGCACAAAGATATTTTAAGGACCAAAATTAATTTAGCACTCTACCAGTTAAATATCAATATTTAATTTATTCTCTATCATTTTGTCTGTTTGTGAATGTGTGGGATTTGTCAACAAACGAGGGTAAGCTTCCTACTCCATGATTTCACAATTTTTCCAACATATCTGTTTCAGATACAATGAAATACATGTAATATGAGTTACTGTCACACACAAATTAGTTGTTTATTTAGCGCGTATGCGCGCGTAACTATTGGAATACACTTTCACTTCCGCACACGGAAGAAAATTACATCCAAAAAATGGAAAACATTTGTTCTGAAACTAATATTTGTGCATCTTAAATATTTCCGTGTTTATTTTTTTCATTTTGTTGTGTCTTATTATTATAGTATTTCGGGACAAAGTAGTGGAAAAAAAAACGATTGTGCTTCCATGTAATAATCTTTTGTGCCAGAAATTGCTCGACGTGTCCGACTAAAAAACAGGGTGCCATTTTTCATTGTTCAACTCTTGCAAAAGGGAATGTGTGTTCGCTTTCCATTTCCCGAGTGCTCTAATGTACTCCCACTCGAAAGGTGAAAAATAAATTCTATATGATACTTACCATTTAAGATTCAGACCAGATATTTTATTTACGATTCAAACGATTTGGGCCAGATACTAAATAAATGATTCGGGCTAAATGTGTGGTCAAATCGAGACATTACTTTTTATGTATACTTAATGCATAACATAAATTATTTAAGGGGACCATGTCCGATTACAATTATAGGTGCTACTTTTCATTGTTGAACCCTGCAGACAGCAAAACGTGTTCCTTTTTTTGCATGTAGTGCTCTTATGTACGTCACTGTAATATAGATTGATTATTTACTGACCATTTACGATTCGGACCAAATTATTTAACGATTCTGACCAATTTTTAATACCATGCATTTGGATCAGATATCATATTGCACAATTCTGACTGGGCCAGATGCAGGATTTTAATGCTTTGTAAATTTGAAGTCGGCCCTATGAGAACTCGGCCCAAACAATTTCGGGGAAGGATGCCCTCGAGAGAAGTCGGTTTTTAATGCTTTGTAAATTTTAAGTCGGCCTTATGAAAAGTGGGCCCAAACAATTTCGGGGAAGGATGCCCACGAGAGAAGTCGGTCCCCAAAACTACAGGACAGGGGCTTAACAACTTAAAAAAAATGGGGGGAAGGGGGGGGGGGGGGGGGGTGTTGGATATCAGAGCAGATCCAAAGGAAGTGCCACTTATGCTGAAATGATGATCGAGAGGGGTTGTGAACAACTTAAAAATATGGAGGGAGGGGAGGGATGGTGATCCGAATGGATCAGATACCATATTGCACAATTCTCAGTGGGCCAGGTGCGCCGAAACGAGCCTTTGAATCAGATATCATATTGCACAATACTTTGACTGGGCCATGTGTGCCAGCTCGGGAGAGCACGAGAGGATTTTAATGCTTTGCAATTTGAAGTTGGCCCCTATGAGAACTCGGCCCAAACAATTTCGGGGAAGAAGGCTCACGAGAGAAGTCGGTTTTTAATGCTTGTAAATTTGAAGTAGGCCCCTATTTAGGAATCGACCCCAACAATTTCAGGGAAGGATACCCACAAGACAAGTCGGTCCACAAAACTACAGGACAGGGGCTTAATAACTAAAAAAATATTGGTGGGGGGGGGGGGGGGGGGGGGGGGGGGGGGGTTGGGGGTGAATATCAGAACGCATCCAAAGGAAGTGCCAGTTATGCTGAAATGATGATCGAGAGGGTTGTTAAGAACTTAAAAATATGGAGGTCTGGGAAGGATGCCCACGAGATAAGTCCGTCCCAGAAACTACAGGACAGGGGCTTAACAATATTGGATGGGAGGGGGATCAGAGCGGATACAGAGTAATTGCCAATTATGCTGAAATTATGATCGAGATGGGTTGTTAAAAACTTAAAAAATATTGGGGGTGGGGGGGGGGGGGAAGGGTGGGGATCAGAGCGGATCCAAAAGAAGTGCCAATTATGATGAAATGATCGGCAAAAAAATGTTAGGGCAACTGGTTAATTGCCCCGCAGTTTGTTAGGGCAACAGGGCAATTGCACCCATAGCCCCGCTGTTCCGGCGCCCCTGGACTATACCATGTCCGACTACAAATAATATGTACAAGGCCGAAACGTCCCGGGCCAATTGTCAGCGAGCTCGTTCCAATGAGGGGTCACATGATATAGTTTTGCTGTAATTTTCAGAAAAATAATATTTTTTCAACTGCTGAATTTGCATATTATGCGGGCGTAAAGGGTTAATCCGTAACCCAATCCCTAAAAAAAATCCCATACAATTTTGTGTTCTCCCCTCTAATACGTTTCAATTCCGCCCCGCGGCCCTAGCCTTTCCATATCTTTATCTCTGTGTGAATTATGATCGGGCGAGATTGCTTTAGGAGATTTTCACTTGTAATGTCTCCACGGCAATTATTGGGTCACTGCAATGACAGCACTCGCTTCGAGTTATATATCTTCTTTTGAGAAACATCACATTTGTTTTTTACAATATATATGATTTGTGAGACAAAAAGCGTATTAATTGTTACTGTGTTAAAATCTTTTTGTCTGAAAAATGCAACTATTTTAAAGGCCACGTTCGAAGGAAATAAGCAAGTGCTATTTTTATCTCGGTTTTTAAAAGGCTTTGTGCGTTACTCAGATCATTGTCAAGTTTGTCATGTATGGCGGCTTATTTGCGCCACGTAATTATTAGTTATCAAAATTACAGTTACAATTTTGTAAGTTGTAGCTAGAATTTACTAAATTGTACCATCAGTTCAGCTACATTGTACCTACAATTTACTAAATTGAACCTGTAGCTACAATTCAGCATCTTCACTCTCATTTGCCAAGCTAACTTGTAGCAGCAATTTAACAAAAACCAATCAGGGGCACGGGGACGTTATTTAGCGTGTGTTTATTAGGGCGATATTTGCCCAGATCATGCAATATTGAATTCTCAACTCGATTCAAATGACTTGGAAAACAGAAAATGGAACTGTATATATATACTGGATCCACTAATATGCGGAATTTGTTGTTCAACTGTGATTCACCGCATTCAATGTTTCAATTTTCGTGTTGTGTTATGCGACCTCCAAAGTTAGAAATACTTTTTTAAAACCTTTTTTATTATGTTCCATCCACCCTCGATTACATTAGACGAGATGTCTGCATGAATATTTTCTCCCAATTCGCGATATGTCTGTAGCCTTCCTTTGAGCATTTTGCTTTATTTATTTTATGTGGACGGGTGGGGTAGTATTTCCAAGTTTTTTTTCGAATGGAGATCTTAACCCCAAGGTGTAGCTAGCCTCCCCCTCTCGTTCAATAAGCTTGAAGCTATTTAAAAAACAAAATTCGAAAACCACAACTGACAATACTTGGAGATGGTGGTACCTGGCAATTCCACTCAAAAACACCTCAGGCGTCTCCCAAGTTGAGTTTCGTACTGGAAAAAAGCTGGAGGGGGGGGGGGGGGGGTTGGGGGAGAAGTGTTTGTGTGTGTGAGGAGGGTGCCTTTTAACTATTTCTGAAGGAACCCCATATATATCTTGTGCATATATTAACTCCATAGCCTTGATCCCTGTTCAATAAACGGTAAATTATTTTAAACCAATGTCTTGTGAATAACCAGTCACAATGCTTTGAGATGCGGTATTCACCTTCTTTTAGTGAGAGGGATTCTACTTTGTTCACAAAATGTTTTTTGTTTATGTTGTAATACGAAAAGATTGCATCATATAAGCAGAGAATAAGTGTTTTCATGGGCCTTTTATCGTGTGCTTGTGCTTGCACAAAACTTTTCTTGTTTGATATGGTTTAAACCATTTAGAGACCTAGTATACACAGTGATGGGTACAGTTCAAGTCAAAATGAGTTGATTAAAGGGATGTTGAACAGCTTGTTAATATTTCTTGCATTACATTACTACTTTGCTATTTATTGACAGAAGGATTTCACAGAGGGTTTCCCTGACGGTATTTATTTATTGGTGTTTACGGTCACATACTTATCCACAATGGCTAATCGTGACCGTGACAGTTTTACGGGTGGGGGAAGTTGGAGGACCCAGAGAGAACCAACAAGCATCGACGAGCAACTGTCAGCTCAACATTCTAATTATGTTCAAGCTCCGTTGAAGCAGGGTACCAATGGCTGAAGGCACGTGCACCATTGACATGCAGTACGCCTTAGTACATGGCATCATCGTGCCTCCATGTTGGCAACCGGGATAAAGTGCCTTGCCCAAGGACATTATGTGGGTCGTCCCAGATAAGGATCAAACTCGTTACCTCTATCATAGAAGTCAAACAGTCTACCACTGAGAAAATGTGCTTTCTTTCCTGGCGGTATTCATATTTGTACGGCCAAACTGGTGTTGGATAACACGGAACACCAAAACATATGACACAAAATTTGTTCCCCATTCATTTTTTAAAGCAGTTATGAAAAGCTCAAAGAGCTCTTTCCTCTTTGTTTTTGGACAGGTGAGTATTCACTCAAAGTCATTTTTTGCAGACAGTGCTATTTTTAAGTGGCCAGAGCACATGTTTCATTAAGTCCCAGAACATAACTAAAACCGGATTTATTGATTAAACATCTCTGCATATAGCAAAGCAAAGTGTCTCAAATTAACCCATTCCAAAATAATAGCAGTGAATAATGGTACACTTATTCTCACTCTCATTGTGCTTGAGGGTTAAATCTGAGATTGAAAAGGTATACCAATCTTACTCAGGGAAGGTGAGTACAGAAAAGTACGAAATTAATCAGGAAATGAGTTTTGTCTGACGGTACTAATATTTGTACGAGCAAAACTGGTACTGGATTTATTTATTTATTTATTGGATTTTAACGACACATTAACAGCCAAGGTCATATTATGTCGGTGACAGTTGTATGGGAGGAGGAAGCTGGAGTACCCAGAGAGAACCACCGAGCAATGACGAGCAGCTGCCAGCTCCCCAACATAGTGCCTCCGCACTGTAGCACAGGCAGGGTTAGATTAGTTGAAGACATGCACACCATTGATGTGCAGTATGCCTTAGTACACGGCGTCATGGTGCCCCCATGCAGAAAGTCGGGATGAAGTGATCGGGACATAATTGGAATATATCCGACAGATACAATGTCGGATATATTCCAATTATGTTCCAATCATGCAAGGCAGCAACTTGAAATTCTTAGAATGTTTCCTACTGTCCCTGCCCAACAGTTTAGTATCTTTGTCAAGTGCGGTGACCACGTGGAAATACCGTGGATCAGGTGGAAACCAAGGGCACGAATCGTCCCTACTTAATTCTCAACTCAACGACTTTTCCATTCATTATTTACCTGTCACCGGCTGAGTTAGGTATTATATTTGTCTATTTGATGAACTTTTCAACCTTAACTATTTGCGGCTTCATGTAGCACCACTGAAAGGCCACTGCACGGTTACCAATATATTCAGGGATTCATTTTACGAAAATAACAATTATTCCGACTATACCCACATGGGAACTCCTAAATATGCCAAGGGTTAAACTTTTGATAATGACATATAAAACAGAAGTTGTCATGCTATGCTTGCTGCATGCAGGCATAGAAAACATTCAGCGCTCAATGAATTAATAATGGAGTAAATTGTCACTTAACCTACGAAATTCTGAAAAAATGAGTTTTTTTCGACGGCATCTACCATTATGCATCTGAGACAGGGATTACGTTAAACTTTACAGCAACCTTATAACAGAAAATATTCTTGGAATTGAACTGTGAATCCGAATTTCGAAAGCATTTTCGGATATTCTATTCCAAACTACCACTGCAAGCTTATCAATATTCAGTGATTTTATGAAAATATCAATTATTCCGACCATACCCATATGGGCAGTCTCGAATCTGCCAACGGTTAAACTTTTAATAATGATATATAAAACAAAAGTTGTCATACTATGACTGCTGCATACAGCCATAGAAAACGTTCAGCGCTCAATCAATTAGGAATGGAGTAAATCGTCGCTTAAACTTACCAAATTCTGAAAACGAGAGTTTTTTTGGACTGCACCTATCTTTATGCAAACAGAACGAGCATAGGGTTAAACTTTACAACCAAACTTACAACAGCAAATATGCTCAGTAGGCAATTGTAAATACGAACATGTAAATCATTTTTTGATATTCCTTTCGAAAATGGAAAAAAGTGAGCTCCAAATTAGCCAATTTTATGAAGAATTTTAGGGCACTCAAATTCAAGGCCCGAAAACTGGATGAAGGTTAAAACTTTGAATAAAATATAAAACAGCAAAATTTTTTTGGATGAAGGCCCAATCCTCTCATGGAAAAGGTTTTGAGACAATATGGCTCCAGTGCTGAGAAAGTGCATGTAAACGTTGGCAAAAATAACAATTATTCTGACAGTACCGTTATGGGAAGTCTCAAATCTGCCAAGGGTTAAACTTTTAATAATAACATATAGAACAAAATTTGTCATACTTTGACTGCTGCAAGCAGCTATAGAAAACATTCAGAGCTCAAGCAATTAAAAATGGAATAAATCGCCACCTGAATTTACCAAATTCTGAAAAAATTGGAAATTTTTTGGACGGTACCTACTTTTATGCAACCAGAATGGGATAGGGTTAAACTTTACAACCAAACTAACAACAGCAAATATGCTCGATAGTCAATTGTGAATACGTACACGAAAAGTGTTTGAAATTGACCCTTTTCCAAAATGATGGAAAAAGCAACCAAAGTTGGCTAAGTTTGGCATTTTCAAACGGTACTCTTATTCTCACCATCATTGTGCTTGACGCTTAATTAAATCTGAGATTAAAAAGTAAAGAGTAACTTTCTTCCGCAATCATTGTTGCATCTATCCAAACCAAAATAATTGTTACAACCACCTTGTTATTAGAGAAATTTGCCCTTGAAGTTGGTCAATTTTGAAGAAAAATTCTATATTCATGTCATTTTTGGCCAGTGGGGGTTAAGTTAAAAGATCTGAGTAGTGATTGTGGTGTATCATATTATGCTCTAAATGTGTGGAAAATTTGAGCTAAATAACTGTAAACAATTTTGAGACATTAGAAAAATGGTGAAATTTTGAAGGTTTTGGCAGAATATTTTGAAAACACGCGTTTTCACAGATATGACGATACCGCATTTCACTAGATTTTATGACATTACATAAGTGTGCCAAATTTGGTCAAAATCGTACAGCTTGTTTTCGAGCAGTTCAACAGACAAAATTCAGGGAGGGAAAAAAAAAAAAAAAAAAATAGAGAAGAAAAATTTTGAAAAAGAAGAATAACAATAGTGTTTCCCAAACTGGGTTTGGGAAAGCCTAAAAAAAAAATTAAAAAAAGAAAAAAATAGAGAAGAAAAATTTTGAAAAAGAAGAATAACAATAGTCTTTCCCAAACTGGGTTTGGGAAAGCCTATTGATATCGAGAAAAAGACAGTGTGAGAAAAGTGGCCTATATTTTAGCCTTTTCATTAAGAACTCCTGGATATGCGGAAGTTTCCAGAGTGTATATTATATGATTGGGTGAGATGAGCTGGACTTGGCCAGTCACTGGAACAGCTTATTAAAGAAGCTGATCAACGGATTAAGTGCAGGAAGTCTGTAGTCAACAAATGTGCTTTGGATTCAGTTAAGATGGAAACTTATTTTTACCTGCATCGCCAGCGGCAGAGCAGGCCTAGTAACCGCTCGACTCCATCAGTCCGTCCATCCGTCAGTCCGTCCGTCTGAGAGTCCGTCTGAAACACTTCTTCCGTCAAAGTTTTCTTGGCTTCTATGAAAGGGAATGATTTTATATTTGGTCTGCTGCTTCATAATGATGAGTTGTATCGTGTAAGCAATTTTCAGATCTGCCGTGCAGCCACTTCCTGTTTGCCGATATTTTGAAATTTTACTGTACCCACTGAACATTGAAATTTTCTGTCAAGGTTTTCTCGGCTTCTATGCAAGGGATTGATTTTATATTTGGTCTGCTGCTTCATAATGATGAGTTGTATTGTGTAAGAAATTTTCAGATCTGCCGTGCAGCCACTTCCTGTTTGCCAATACTTTGAAATTTTACTGTACCCACTGAACATTGAAATTTTCCGTTAAGATTTTCTTGGCTTCTATGCAAGGGATTGATTTTATATTTGGTCTGCTGCTTCATAATGATGAGTTGTATCGTGTAAGCAATTTTCAGATCTGCCGTGCAGCCACTTCCTGTCTGCCGATACTTTGAAATTTTACTGTACCCACTGAACATTGAAATTTTCCGTCAAGGTTTTCTTGGCTTCTATGCAAGGGATTGATTTTATATTTGGTCTGCTGCTTCATAATGATGAGTTGTATCGTGTAAGCAATTTTCAGATCTGCCGTGCACCGTGCAGCCACTTTCTGTTTGCCGATACTTTGAAATTTTACTATACCCACTGAACATTGAAATTTTTCGTCAAACTTTTCTCGGCTTCTATGCAAGGGATTGATTTTATATTTCATCTGGAGCCAGATAATGATCAGTTGTATCGTGTATGCAATTTTCAGATCTGCCGTGCAGCAACTTCCTGTTTGCCGATTCAATTGCATGCAGCGACGCAGGTCCAGACCCGGTGTTGGTCTTGTTTTCACATGGATTTGTCCTGCCACAAATTGTTGAAGTGCCTTGAGACACTTGACAATAAATCACAATGAAACAAATCTATGTGAATGAACTTTTGCTGTTAAAATTAGTTCAGCACACCACCAGATAATGAGTTCACTGGGTGGTGTTAAGTGCAGTGTAGAATTTGAGAAATTGACTTGTAAACTTAAAGCTGGCTGCAGGATACTTTATCTGCAAGATTACATTGTTAACAACTAAACCACAAGTTGTGAGAACATTGTTGGCAAATACATGACAGTTCATTTGTATTATGTATCTCTGTAAGATTACAAATTTCCAACCGTACAAATAGTTTAAGTGTCTTCACAATTGAAGAGCCAATGCCTTTTGTGGTTGTAATTATTGATGGAAATGCCAAATACAGTTGTGAACAACTGACAGAAATGCTTCCCAGTGGGAGTGGTATTTGGGACCTGCAAGAAAAGCATGCATTTCGTCCTCGACTGAGTTTGTGTTACACTGTCTGCAATATTGCTGCTCCCACAGTATTGATGGTAGCTCAGTGGTAGACTGTTGGACTTCTATGTTAGAGGTCCCGAGTTCACTCCCCACCCAGGATGACCTGCATTGTATCCTTGGGCAAGGCACTTTATCCAGGTTGCCTACGATGGGGGCACATTGACGCCGTGTACTAAGGTGTACTGCACATCGATGGTGCACATGTCTTCAGCTGCTGTAACCCTGCTTGAGTGGAACTTGAACAGAGTTAGAATGTTGAGCTGACAGATACTCGTTAATGCTCGGTGGTTCTCTCTGGGTACTCTGGCTTCCTCCACCTGTAAAAACTGTTACGGTCACGATTAGCCATTGTGCAAAAGTATTTGACCTTAAACACCAATAAATAATAATAACAGTATTGATGCAGGCTTGTGCTGCATGTTTTTGGTGTTTTTCAAAATTTGGCCGAGTAGATTCTGGGTTGAGCCAAATATAACAATATCTGCTTGTGGACAAGACAGCTTCATTTTCTTTTGTAAATTTATGATCATGCTCCTGCATCTCACTGTAAGCTTTTGCTAATAACAAACTGACTTGAAAATTTCTCACTTTCATCCGGTTACTAACTAAATTATATTTTATATATGCCAGTATCTAGTGTATCTGAAGTATATTTTTTGCAAAACTATAAATCAACTGATTCAATATGTTTTTAGTTCTTGTTGATTAAGTGGTCACACCAAGCTTCAGAACCATGAGGAAGATTGGGTTTAACCAATGCATCAAATAACTTCTCCATTACATGGATGGTCTCATGTGATACCGACAGAAAAAGACATTGCAACTTAAAGTATGCCTTCAGTGCCCCATTTCTGAGGTTCAGTGTGTGGCACTGGTAAAGTTTTCAGATGTAGTAAGGATAATACCCAAAATAAGTTTAAGAGGTAATGTCCACCAGCTGCTCATTTCCACAGTGAAATGAATACCCTAGTTTTTTACCTGTCTTATTGAAAATTATTACCTTACTTTTTTGCTTATTGACAGTGAGTTACCACTTCCAACAAAAGTCAGACAATGAGTTCAAGGAGGTTTGAAACCCATCTCTAGTTGTAGAGAAGAGAACTATGTCATCAGCATATTGTAAATGGGTATGGACAAATCTTAGGCAAGTCATTGTTGTGCGTTGCAAAAACACCAGGTATGTTGTCTGTGAAGAGGTCAAATAGCAGGGGGCTGAAATTATTCCCTTGCATTACTCCTACTGTGTTTGAGAACTTCTCTGATAATTTATTGCCCACTTTTACCTGTAGCGTATTACAGGTAAACATGTGTTTCATCAATGGACAAAATTTGCCACCTACACCCTTTTCAATAACCTTAAAGAATAGCCCCTCTGGCACACTCTGCCAAATGCCTTGTTAAAATCAACAAAGCATGCATATACCTTTCAATGTAATTGATTATTCTATATTTCCTGGCACCCTGATTCCTGCCTTTTGAAATTAGAAGCTTTATCCATTGGGTGCCAACTAGTGATGTACGGTTAATTGTGAGAACAACTCCGTTTCGGTTATTTGAAGAAAAAAACGAAACCGACACCGAGAAAATTGTAAAAACCGTGATCTCGGTTGTTTACAAAAGCATCTGGCAAACATTGTCACTCAGACCCACACTCCGTTTGCTTCCGAAAAAATGGCCAAAAAAGTGTCAAGTGTGGGAATATTTCATCAGAAACGACATGAAAACTGTTTAAGTTGCATGTCGGCTTTGTGAAGAATCCACATCTTGTGAACACGGGAATACGATTAACTCCACGCGGCTAGACAATAGCAGGGACACTCGATTAATCCCTGACAAAAGAGAGAGAATTCCGACTCAGACTCAAGTTATGTGAGTATGGACATTTCGGTCTCTAGTTGTTTCGGCCTCTGCATGTTGAAATACCTAGCAGTTACGAGTGAAAATAAAATGATTTTAGCCTACGCCATATTAAGAATGAAAAGTAAATTTAATTGAAGTCGTTTTTATTTTATTTTTTTTTTAAATAAGAAAGTGCTCTTCTCCGACATGCATCTTAAAGTTTGCCAAAATGTATATTCCCTTCTAAAATGCCTTCCACATGCCGCCTCTCCTCCTAATTTATATACTGTTGGGTCTAATGAAATGCCGGACAGAGTCTCATATTTCACTAACAATATAAAATGTGATGGCGATATGGATGTTTCGTCCTTGGGGCGTTTCGACCCCGAGTTGTTTTGTCCTCTGTGCATAGAAATGCCTATCAGGTGGGAGGAGAAATAGAATGATTTTAGCTAGCGCAATTTGAGGAATCAAAAGTTGAATTAAATAAAGTTGCAGCTTTTATTTTTCCTGGATAAGAAAGTGCGCCCCTCCCCCTTCTCACACAGGATAGTGTTGAAACGATTAGTCAAAGTCGATTTGATTTTCGCCACTCAACTGGTCGGGAAACTCAAAGATGAAGTCGTAATATGCCAATATTGGGGGTTAATGATTACAAACATGAGATGTTTCTGCTTCGTGGTGGACCAATTTTAAATTGTATTGAGAAAATATCAATGCAATCATTGACGTTTGTTGATGCCGATAATGTTATTACTTAGATTTCAGCAGCATTACAAACACTGATTTCACCTAACCTAATCACTGGCACACGTTGAAGAAAAATACTTTGATGTACAACTTCTTTCAAAGATGCTGTTAATTCATGCAAGCGTTCTGTCCCTCACCCAAGTCGCCCACACTTTTTAATTGATATAAAAATAAAATACATGCTTCTATAATATTACTGTACTGGCAGGGACCGTCCTACACGCGCGCCAATGCACCATTGGTGCAAAGAAGTTGGAAAAGACTACAATTTGGCTCTAAAAAACAGACAAGCGGTGCTACATTTGACACGCAGATAAACTAACGGCTTCCGAAATTAACACAACTGAACTTGATCTGCATTAAAAAGGTTCAAACAACTCAGACTTGGCATAAACAAACAACCCTATTGACAAGCATAAAATAGAACTTTGCCTTATGCATTGAAACATTCATTATACGGTCTATCAATAATGTTACAATAACATTATTTTACCACAAAGGCGAATCCAGGCATTGACGACTTGGTGAAGTAAACAGGGAAAATAAACGGAAAAATATATGGGTGAGCTTATTCTCGAGGGAGCAGCCTGAAGGAAAATTAGGACCCAAAGATGACATGAAATTAGGCCACCTACGGACATCAATTTGTTCACCTGGTACTGGTAAGCTCAAAATGTCTTACAGAAACATCAAAGAGAAATTATAGAAGAACACATACCAGTTCGTATTTGGAACAATTTGTTATCACTAAAGAACCAATTACAAAATTTATTTTCATTTTGTAAATATATGCGGACAAATTCCTGGAAATCTGCGAGTTTCTGGGAAATTGAAAGTGAAACTAGCTTTTCCTCGAACTGCAACTGAGTTAAGAGGAAACCCAATCAGGTCAGGTGATGATTTTCAAAACAGCAATATGGAAATTAGTAGGCGTGTTCGATGTATGCATAATTATAGACAGACGAGAGGTTAAGTCATAATACGAGAAGTTGTGTGGGAGTGTTCTGTGTCCAATTTATTGTTGACAGACTGATGACTGCTGTGGGCGTTAACTGTACTTAATTTGGGACAGGGGATGTGCATCATGCATGCGTAAAGAGCACTTCCTTTTGTTGACATTCAATGGGAATAAAAAAAAACCCTGAATAATGATTTATTTTATTAAAATATCAGTGGCTATATTGAGAAAAAAATGATATTAAACAGAAATTACCAACATTAATTCTCTCTCGAAACTGAAAGAGGTTCTGGGGACTTTGAAAGCTTCACTTGCCATCATTTCATTGCAAGTATTACTGTTAGTTTTAACCAGGGAAGAACGGTGGTACACATGTTTGATAACAATAACATGGGGGCTTCGACTAGTTGATTACTAATCAATTACTGCTGGCGACTAGTCGATTCATGAAAATCACTAATCGTTTCAACACTAACACAGGAATGAATGAAGTTTATTTGCAGTATACGTTTACATGAAGTATAATAAACAACTTGCAGAAATGTACAGAAATAAATGTAAAACTGCATGGGAACAGCATAGCCCTGGGGGCTGTCTTCCTGCCATTCCCATATTAAAAGATAATTAGTCCTGACATCAAAATTGTAAACAATTTGCATCCTTACGGGATTCATGAGGGGAACTTTTAATGCATAATTATTTATTTAACCCCTAGCCCAGCGCAAACAGAACACTGTTTTCACAAGAAACACTCTTAAATAGGATTTCCATTTATTTTCTTATCAGTCCTTTGACTTTCAATTCTAGCCTCAGGGACAACGACATGGCACTCAGCGTAATGACTAAATGAGCTTACTCCAGTGATAAACCATGGGCCCTGTTCCGGAGGCAAGAACAGAAATGCGGGTCAAAACGTACCCAGACCGAAACATACCCAAGGAGTCAAAACGTACCCAGACCAAAATGTACCCAGACCGAAACGTACCCAAACCATGAGTCAAAATGTACCCACATATATAATTAACCGAAAAACTGGTCTGTTCGGCGAAACTTCTGGCAGACATTTTGGGGCTCGTCTATATACCCATTGATAAAAAAGAAGATTTATTATGCATCAACATTTATTAGTTGAATATATATATAAATGTACATAGCACATCTACAAATAGCACGATAGTAGTGATAAACATAGCAACAGGTAAAAATAAAAAAAGTACATGTGTAAGGAGAGTACAAATGGTAATTGGGGAAAGTAGTCACTATCTTCGACAAGAACAAATAAAATTCGGTAAACCATGGTGAACATAGCTAATGTTCTTTCCACGCAACTCCTCAACAGAGTTCGTTCCATGGAGAGAACATGAGCTATGCTTTGAATGGGTTTTACTGAAAACGAAAATTAGTCATTATCTTCGATAGGAACATTATTGTCATATGCACTCAGATTCAAATAAATAATTGATCACCACTCACCCATGATATAATAACTTAATCCCCTAATTGTTTACCTCTCACCCTATACAAATGTCGGCTTCTAATCCCAACTTTTGATATTTTGATATTATCACACCCCCGATTGGACTCCCAAACTTCCTAAATTTCAATATTAAACGGGAACAGGTTCGAGATTCTGTTTATCACATAATCCGATATTGTCATTTCTGCTGGTGTCAACTATTAACCCTTTACCTAACGATACATGTTGTGCAGACGACACTCGTAAAACAAATTCTCATATAACTTAAATTAAAAGTATATCTCACATGTCAGTTGGTCCATATATACAACCACACACTCTCAACAATTTACTGGTGGAATATTCTCCTGAGTTGTATTTCAAAAGCTCAAAAGCTGGTCGTATATGTTCACTGGGCAAAAATGGCAATGCCATCACTTTTCGGAGATATAAATACACAGCTGACTTGTCAATATATTCCTGTCGGAGCCCTAAATTAACACAGTGGTGCCACACAGCCTGACCCCAATGAAATGCACACCCATGCATTTCTACATTAGGAAATACAGTCCTGGTAGCCTTCCAGCACCCTTTTTCAAAATCGGCAACAAGTTCAGTCACAGCTGGTTCATTTGGTAGTAGGCTGTTGGCACCATTTTTGTTTCTCCATCCTTTTTCACAAAAGCATGGACACAAAAGAACTGAACGAAAGGTTCCCGAACAATTTAAATGTTCCATCCATGTACCAGCGTCGAGAATTTGACAGAAGTTCAAGTTGATCACCAGTAGCAAAAATGATGTGACGTTTGCTATCAACCCACAAATCAGATTTTAAGAAATCCTCCTCAGCATATGTTGTATTGAGTTCAAAATTTAAATCTTTGGGTTCTGCGGGGCGTAGTGCTTGCCTGACTCTATTTGCCGTCCTAGAATAATAGAATAATAATAGATTAATGATAATTGGCTGTACCAACAGAAAATATAATTGATTCTGCAATTGTTTTTACTAATATAACACTCTCATTTACATCATGTTTTGAATCAATGACTTCTTCTTTCTTTATCTCTTTTTATTTGAGAAAAAGGGTATTAGGTATTTAGGTTTGGGTATGTGTCGGTCTGGGTATGTTTTGACTCCTTGGGTATGTTTTGGTCTGGGGACGTTTTGACCCGTACCCCTCACACACACAGAACCTAAAAATTGACAAAGCATAGTATATTCCATTCTGAGATGTCTTGACTTGTCTTCCACATGCCCCACATCCCTAATACTTCACACTGTTTATAAAATGCATCACCAATATAAAATCTTAGGGAAATAGCCGGATAGGCCTATGGACGTTTCGGCCTTGGGGTGTTTCGCCCCTTGAGTTGTTTCAGCCCCTGCATATTGAAACACCTATCCGGTGGGAGGGAAATAGAATGATTTTAGCTTTGATCTACGCAATATTAAGAATGGACAGTAGGCCTAAATTTCATTGAGGTTGCGGCTTTTATTTTTTATTGGATAAGAAACTGCCCCCCCCCTCCCCCGACACGCATCCTAATATTTAACAAAGCGTGTAGCTCTAAATTCCATTCTAAAATGTCTCATATATGCCCCCCCTACTCCCCCCAATATTTCAAACTTAGAATGATTTAGCTAACGCAATATTAAGAAGTAACAGTGACTTTGATTGAAGTCGCTATTTTTATTTTTTTCTTGGATAGAAAAGCCCCCCCCCACCCCAACCCCACCCACGACATTCAATCTAAACTTTGCGAAAGTGTGTATTCCCTTCTAAAATATCTTCCTTATGCCTCTGCCCCCTCCTCCCCTTTAATAATTCATACCGTTAGAAACTCGAAACAATTTCACTAGCAACATCAAATTTTACGGGGGTATCAGATATGGACATTTTAGCCTTGGGACATTATGTTCCCAAGTTGTTTCGGCCTCTGCTTAATGAAATATCCATCAGGTGGGAAGAAGTATAGAATGAATTTATTAGGAATGAGAAGTACATTTAATTTAAGTCGCTGCTTTTATCTTTTTTTTTGAGGGGTGGGGGGGGAGGGGTAGGAACCTAAGAAAGCCTTCAGCCCTCCCTCACCGCCTGACATGAAAGTTAACCTAACCTAAAATTCTTCTTAAATGTCTTCTGCGTGCCTCCTCTTTCTCTAATATTTCACACAGTTAATGAAATGAAATGCAAGACGGAGTTTCATATTTCACTAACAATATAAAATATTGCGTGTGTTATCTCTTCTTTTCATTGCAAAAACACGTCCCCCTCTGCACCTTCCTTTCGAATTCGTAAAGAATTTCAGCTGGTGGGCATCAGCGAGCGAGCATGCAGCCATGCACACAATTTTTCTTGTACCATGTGATACTCCGATTCCAATGACGTTTTAGTTTCATTTTCGAAGGGGACTTCCCAGGTGTATAATTTGGCCTCGTGTCTTGGAACTTGGATGTTGGAATTGTTGTCATTTTTTACATACTTTGATGTTTCTGTTGAGAAATATTTTACTCAAATAAATGTTAGAATTATTTGCAATCAACCAGTCATAATCGAGGGTTCAGAACACAAATTCTTTGGTCCAAAAATATGTAGTGTGCGATAACTGAAACTGAAAGGTATACCGACAAGATAATTACAGTTCATAAGTTTACTTCCTGCAACCAACCCTTTATTCCCAAGCCTACTCAATCAACAATTATGTGCCTCCCGATCCATAGGAAGCTTCACTTGTGATGTTGGTCGGAAAAACCGAAACCGAGTGGAAACCGACTCTTTTTGCCAATAAAAAAGTAAAATTTTCATAACCGTACATCTCTAGTGCGAACTTGTTAAAGTAAATATGTCAGACTTATCTGTTTCTAAATTGTCACTCGACTAAGCTTATGTGATCATCGTGTAAAAGATTGTAGTCCAGGCACATTAGACATAAAAATGAGAAAGTAAGGAAAAAAATCGGAGAAAGCTGATTTTTTTATATGTTTCCGGGACACACATTGTGGATAAAGTGTGAAAAGTCCCCGCGAATCCGAGTTGAGCTTTTTTAGTTATAGCGTTTTTTTGATGAAAAAAAAAATTTTGAAAAAATTCGACCCAGCTCCATATTTCTCATTCTTATTCGCCTTAGTAGGGTGAGAATCATAAATATTGTGCTGAATTATATTGAGAATACATATCCCCAACAGAAAATGCCAACTTTGTACCAATCCTCACACTCAATGGTGAAATATGCACGAAAATGTACAAAATTACGAAAAAAAATTTATTGTTTTCATACACACAACGGTACACAGCGTCCATTAAATCAAATCTACGACTACTTTGGGAGTTAATTTATATATCAAAAATTGCAGAAAAGCAGTGGCTTTATAATGATATATAACAATAGTCATTTATTCCATAATGAACTGGTGAAACGTGTGAAATATTAACCATACCCCCTAAACTCAAATCCAACCCGAGCACAATTTACACTGCTCTCATGTTTGCACAAACTGAATGTGAGAAACAGGGACTGAACGTTTGTCCAGTGACGTTTGACCAACCACTTTATATCAAAGCAGTGGAGATTGTGTCTTCGTCAGATAAGTTGACAAAAGTTTTCGTTAGACTCGGCGGCTTCCATATGATTATGTCATATTTAGGGGCAATTGGTTCGATCATGGCTGGTAGCGGCTTGGATGAACTTTGGGGGACTGTTTATGCTGGTGGGTCAATCCATCATTTGATCAGTGGTCATGCATATTCAAGAGCAGTTCGTGCCCATTTGCTAACACAAATTGCCATTACAAAACTTGTGTTTGAAGAAAGCCGAACACTAGATAACATAGACTGCACAGAAGTCAATGAAATATTCTGTGGACTTGCCAGAGGTGACTGTACAACAGCTGACGCTGTCAATCAAGAAAGTGTCAACCATCTACTGTCAAAATTACATGAACTGCTCCAGAATGCGTCCGTAGGACGCACAGGAAAGCTTTGGGTACAATACTACGAGCAAATAGGTCTTCTCCAGTTGTTCTTGAGAGCAGAGTGCACAGGCGACTGGGAACTCCACACATATTGTGTTCGCAATATGATTCCAGTATTTCACGCAGGTGGTCATTTTGCATATGCAAAAAGTTCTCATCTCTATTTGCAGCAGATGAATGAGCTAACAGAAATAATGCAACAGGATGATTTGAAGTTGTTCACTGAGAAAGGTTACTTTACCATAAGGCGCTCAGATAAATTTTCTGGGTTCAAGCTCCCTTGTGGTCTCACACATGGCAGGGGAATAACCGATAGCACTGTTGCGAAATGGGTACATGGACTACCTCTTTGCCTTCCGATATGTAATGCTCTCGAAAATTTTGTTCATGTTCACACTGGTCATGGCGAACAACATCGGGATCTCCGTCAAAGTTCACAATTGACTGATGCCAATGATATCACCAAATTATTGAACTGGCTCAGAGTGCATTCCCCCTTTCAGAATAGAGATCCACTACAATTAGTCTCTATAGCGACCGGGCTTGTGGCCGACGAAACTGTGAACTGTGACCAAGTTCGCAAAATTGGTGAATGTTGCGTATCGAATGTTGTAAGCAAAACGTTCAACAGCATCAAACTATGACGTGTTGACACTGTGAAGTCTTTCGCATCGATGGCAAATAGCATCAAAGTCCGTGGAAGTAAGGTAGTGATTGACCCCACAATTCTGTTCAACCGCATCACATGTGTTATTCAGTCACAAGCAGAGATGGAAGAGTATCTCAAATATGAACTCGCCCCGAAACCACCAGCATTGTTTGATTCTGCTGGAATGAGGAAGACACAGAAAAGCACGCTCGGTAAGATCCTCAAAACATACGGTTCCGAGCAAACTAAAATCCCAGAACATTCTTTGTTTGTTGTAGATGGTGGATTTTTATTGAGGGCAGTTGTATGGCCTAAACAGTCGTCATATAAGGACATATGTACATCATATTCCAATTATCTAGTGAGATATTTTGGGGCGAACGTCGTGGTTGTTTTTGATGGTTATGCTTGTACAATGTCGACAAAGAGCATGGAACAAGCCCGTAGATCTAAAGACAGGTATTCCATTGATATCAATATCTCACCCGAGTTACCAGCCACCACACCCCAATTTCCTTGCAAATGCCAAGAACAAAACCCAACTGATCGATCTTCTAATGCAGGAGCTATCTGCTATCAATATTCAGTCCAAGCAGGCTGATGCTGATGTACTGATAGCCAAAACTGCACTTGACATCGCTCAAGATGACAACAATGTTGTCGTTGTGGGAACAGACACAGACTTGTTAGTCATTCTTACCTCTCGAGTTCAACCGGGATGTAATATTCACATGATGTATTCCATTACCCCAAACTTACTAGTTTCAGTTAGTGAAATAGCAACCAAAATGGGTGACCATAGAAGCAACCTCCTTGTAGCACATTCTATAAGTGGTTGTGACACTACTTCTGCACTCTTTCGAGTTGGTAAGAAGAAAGTATTCAGTACAATTGTCTCCGATGTTACTAGCGACTCACAACAGTATGTCAACACAATTTTGGCGGATGACAGCACACCAAGTGCAGTAGCCGCTGCCGGGGAGCAACTTCTCCTGATCTTATACGGGAGTAAACCTGTTTCCTCTCTCGACCAATATAGATATGTCACTTTCAAGCGTTATGTAGCAAAATCTAAACTGAATAAATCCATCGACCTAGCCTCACTCCCACCAAGCAGCGATGCTGCACAACAACATGTCTACAGATGTTATCTCCAGGTCCAACAATGGCTGGGCACTTCGCTTCCTCCGACGGATTGGGGTGGTCGCTAGACAATAGACTTCTTGTACCGACTGCAGCCACAAAGCCATGTGCCCCTGATAACCTAGTGAATCTGATCAGTTGTGGTTGCAAGAGTGCTTGTACAAAAAAGTGTGGGTGTAAGAAGGCAGGACTCTCTTGCTCAGGTTTGTGTAATTGCAGTTCGGATTTTTGTAACAACCACAGAAACACTGTCCTGTCGGAAATTTCTGAGTTCGATGAATAATATGTATATAGGTCATGTCATTTCTGTATATAGCGTTGATAATAGTCAATGTAACTTAATCCATGTTGATTGATTTGTACATTCTGTAAATATTATTTATTGATTTTTGTACATTCTGTAAATATTATTTATTGATCTAATGCTGCCAGACACAGACGTGTCTGTTCGGTCCCAAGCCCGAAAATAGTTGAGTTCTCATGCTGACGAATTTTATGCCAAAAGGGGAACTCGGCCAGAAGCAGAGGGGGTCTTCCATAATGTCTATTTTGTAAGCAATGATAAAAGTCTTCAAATGGTGATGGATTTTTTATCGTCTGTCCAACTAACATCCCGTTCTGTACTACGACCCTTTGGGCAAATCCGTTAAGAAAATCGTCATTTTTTGCGTAAATCCGATACTTTTTTGTGAATTTTCAATAATTTTTCGCAGAAATTGTCACAGAATGCACATTTTCCTCTAGGTAAATGTATATTAGACATTATGTAGCTCGAAATTCGCGTAAACAAAAATACAGTTGGATCAATTCGAGGTTACAAAGTTCGTGCGATTTTTTTTTCATTTTTTTCGCGTTTTCGAAAAAAGGCTGTAGAAAAAAAAGCTCAACTGGGGTTTTAGGGGACTTTTGTCTAATCGTTCAGTTACATGTACTCGACATTCCCTGAAAAAATCAGCTTTCTCCGATTTTTTTCCCTAGTGAAACCTAATGTTCTTGGGCTATTGATTGGTCAGTGCAGCTGGGTGTAAGGACACAATCTTTACACCCAGAACAAAGAAGGGTGATAACTTTACTTTACAAATCACATGGCTAACTGCTTCCATTGTGCAAAGACTTCAAGTTTAGATTTGCCTGCTTCATGTGTAACAATCATGCCAGAATGATAGATTTTTGTGTTATGTAATTTTGTAAATTGATATAAAAAACCCAGAAGTTATGCCATCAGAATAAATTATGAAAATGTATTACTGAGTTAATTCCTTGTTAAGTTCAACATTGACCAATGACCAGTTGTGATTGAAATATACCAAACCAATCGGTCATACTTGTAATAATAATTTGCAATGATAGAAAAACTAGTACATTGCATATATAACTCCCATAGAGGTGTAAAGATTAGAGTAGTTAATATGTAGCATATATCCTTTTACAGGGTTTAAGAGGATCATTTTTGTAATCTCTTCCCATGGGAACCTTGGGAAGTGAAGCAGTGCTAGTTTATGGTGGTAAACAAGCTTTGTTTTACTGATGAAATAGGATCTGGTAGTTATAAACGATTGGCTTGACTTTATCTTCATGTTGCAGTCACAATTAGCCATTGTGCAGAAAGAAATATGTCACTCTAAACACCAATAAATAAATTAAAAAAAATTTGTAATCTAAAACTTGTATTATCCAGAAATATGCGACCTTAAACACCATTAAATAATTAAAACAGAGATAAAATCATTAGAAGACATTTAAGTTATCTAAACAAACAAAACAAAAAGTACCTCCCTCCAAGATGTAAGCACTTCCTACACATTCCGGATTGCACAAATAATAGAATATTGTAAACAAGATGTACATTATCTGATTTTATTTTATTATATTCTTTTGTTGAAATAGAAAGAGAATGGGCAATTTTGTCCACATATTTGGTACTTTTTATCCAAATCCATGGTCCATTTTGACCAGACTTGATAGTCTGTTTTGTCCAAAGCATTTGGAATCATTTTGTCCTTGGGCAATTTGGACCATGGTCCATTTTGACCATAATTCCTTATTTTAGTCTGCTCTCCTCAAAGAAACATTTTGAACGTTATTAGTCATAGAAGATTTACCAATCATTTCACAGTCTCAGATGAAAGGAGCTTTTTTCACTAATAATAGAGACATATGTTGAAAACTTACAGGGGTGATTGATTATTTTTCAAAGATGAATCTCTGATCACATTGAAACAGTGGGTGAGGTACTCAATATTAAAGTGACTAAAAAATGTTGCTCACGGGAACTGGTTCAAAGTAGAAGTACATTGCTTTTTTGGAAGAGAAGAAAAATTGACTTCTTTGGTGATGTGTTGTTTTATTTTTGTAAATACCAAACAATATATAAAAAAGTGCAAAAATGTTTAATTTGTATAGTATGAAGAGCAACATTCTTATAAGAAACAAGTTTTGCAGGCAAGTTCAGTTTTAATGAGAAGTTTATTTCAGAATTGAATGAGCCTCCCTGTGCCTTTCTCCCAAGTAGATCTGGGTGAGTAAGCACACTCCCAACCCAATCATAACTTGAGGAATTTTATTTTCAGTTCAGTAATTTTTTGATTTTTGCCTCCAGAACTGATTTTTGACTTCTGAATAGATAGGATATAACGCCTTATGGGAAGGATCTCATTGGGATCTTTCCAACTTCCATTGGAGGGTGATAAGCTGTGTTAATTCTGGAGATAAAAAATGAAAATTTTTAATTATTCCAAAATCTTTTTACATCACCTGACTGAATGTCCATCATCCATTAGCTTTGCATATCAGTCTTCTTCAGAACCACTGTACCAAACTCAGCCAAACTTTACACAAATTATCTTCAGGGGAAACACTTCCAAGTTTGCTTCATAGTGCCCCAAAAGCCCAAAATTCTTTTAAAAATCTTCTTCTCAAAGATTTTAGTTTGTTCAAAAAATGTTTCTGAGGTAATGTTTGGGCTCATGGAGGGAGGGAAAAAATGTTTGCCCATGCCCCAAATTTCTATTTTCCAAAACGGTTGACCAATTTAAACCAAATTTGATATGCAGTAGTATTTGGGGATATGTAGTTGATTTATGGTCAGTCAAAGACGTCAAGTGTTTTCGCATTCCCATTTAAAACCCAGAAGCTAAATATAGAAAAAATATCAAAGGCCCTTATTACCTGTACTGCATGAAACAGAGAATTGGCATGAAGCATCCTTAGGACCAGTAACATGGTGTGGGCAAAAAGATTGCAATCACTCATGTCCTGATATACGATATAGGCTAACGGAAAATGCCAAGTCAGCATTTTCAAAAATTATAAAAATCTTCTCCGAAACCATCAATCAGAATCTGGTATACAGCATCCTTGGTGGGATCAGATTCAGGTTTATTCAAATCAAGTCACTATGTTCTTATTTGGCTCCCTATGAGAGCCCAAATTTGAACTTGGTGTAATATCAGGAATATTCTTTAAAAATGTTTTCTTTCAATCTTCTCCTCAGCATCTTTTAATATTTGGTATACAGCATCCTTACAGGGGCCAAATTCAAGTTTGTTCAATTCAAGTCCCAGGTTCATATTTGGGCTCCTTATGAGGACCCAAATTTTAACTTAGTGCAATATGAGGAAAATTAAAAATCTACTTCTTCATATTGTAAGAATGTCTAGTAAATAAAATCAAGGGTAAAACAGACGAACATACAAACGGAGATAGACATGACATAAGAAGACAACACAAGAACAATCTTACTGCACACAACAGTAAATACAACAAAACCACACACTGTAGTATAGACACACTAGACACACAGTCAACAAGTAAGTCTGAACAGCTAAACATTCATATCAGCAAATGAAATTGGACCCAAACTCAAATCTCAATTACACACAGTAATCAGTGGAGCATTACTGTGAACACAGCTCACTGGGATATTGTTGGCAACTTATGTCCACTAACACAACTCTCGATTTCTCAACTCTTCTCCAGTGTTCATTGCCTCAGTTATTGAAATTAATAGAGTTTGAGAGATTTTTGTCAGTTCTTTTTGCAAAACACTCGGGTACACATTTTTCTCTTCGGCAGCTGATTGATCAAAAACCATCTTTTCCCCCCATTTCCCCAAACTCCAAATTTGATATGAAAAAAAGTGAATTTCTGAAAAATGTTTATTGCCGAAATAGGGTGAGTTGAGATTTTTGGCGGCGACGCCAATGTAAGAATTTCTAAAGTAACATTGGTTTCTAATATCAAAAGCTATGATGACCTTACAATGACAAGGTAATTAATACTCACCACTGTAGTTAGTGATGACTTGTAATGGTTTCTGAGTTCTTTTACTTCTGTCAAAAGTTACCTTTCGGAGGGTAAAGAAGTCCTTCGCCTCCGGGATTCGTCAGCAAAGTGCCAAGGGCTGTTGCAGCTTCTCGCCAAAGTTGACTCCGTTTTCCTCCGGTAATCTCCGTTACCACTTCGGCCTGCTCCGGAATACCCATTCCAATCTGGAGCGCTGCAACGCAGACGTTTTCACTTACCCTATTTCACAACACTCTTCCCCGTTTTAATTAAATTACTCTTACATTTTGCTTATAAAAATACGGGGAAAGAGTGGTTTACTGGATTTTGGAACTCTATAGAAAATATATTAATCTGGCCGATCTTTAATTTAATTTCTTTCTTCAGTTAATTAATTTATATGGCCATTTTCTGTTTTTAAGCATTCAGTTCCAAATCCTAAAAAATTACTAATTTACTTTAAATCTTTTTTTTTTTTAAAATTCATTTTTTTCTTTTAAAAATCAATTAATGGACTGTCGAACATTCGAACAGCCCAAATTATTTTAAAGGGCTGAGCTGTCACACACGCGAACAGCTCATTTCCAAAAGCCCTTTTTTAGGTCCCATTTTTTCTTGTTTCCCTATCAGTCTTCCTCAAGAGAAACTTGACCCGGTATTATAACTGGAAATCCCCTTTAAAATTCTTAGGTGGCTGCTTCGCCTTCCCTCTATGGTATCTCCATTGAAATCCGTGCTTAAAGTGTCTTTCCAGACTGTGTCCGTCACCTCCGAGATCCGTCAGATCAAGACACATCTTTTTCTCCACACAGTAGTTTTCAAGTTAACCCATGGCGTATACCAAGTATGCATATTTCATAAGATATACCAAGTCAGAGGTTTTCAAAAGAGATATACCAAGTGTGTTTACCAAATATGAGGGTTTGCACCTAAGTATACTAAATATATATCTGGTTTAAAAGCAGAATGACATTATCCTTGAGGCGACTTGGAGGCTTTTAACTGGGTGAGTGAAGCGCGCCTGGCTTTGCCTTGACGTACCTTTGGCCAACTACCCAAAAACCTCACCTCAATCTAGGAAAAAATTCTACTAACCGTTGAGGCATCCTTGAGGCTCTACTTGGGCGAGTGACTACCTGTACACAGCCCAGTCCTCAACCTCAACCACCTTACCAATTTTGACCATGCAGTGAGGCACCCTGGAGGCTCCTACTGGACAATCTCTCTTCCCATCAGGCTTCCTCAGATCCGAGTATTTGTCCAAGCTCCCCTCCTCACTCATGCAACTTTTCCTTGAGGCACACGTGAGACTTATCCTGGGAGTGTTTCAGCGCCTCAGTAGTGGATCCATAATTAAATTATTCACTTGAGGCAATTCTAGGCCTCCTCAAGTCTGGACAACCGCCCAAACACCCTACCTCAAATACTGGAAAAATTTAAATCATGACCCCACCCAATTTTCTATAAAATAATACTTAGGTGAAATAATACCTAATAAACCTTTCCTTGAGGCACCCATGTGACTTATACTGGGGAGCGTCGTGCACCTCCGTTATCCGTCAGCACACTCTTGACAACTACCCAAGTCACCCACCTCAATCTGAAATAGTTTATTTCTTCCCCCAGGGTAATTTTGAAACTGATGAAATAATACTTAATAAACCTTTCCTTGAGGCACCCATGTGACTTATACTGGGGAGCGTCGTGCACCTCCGTGATCCGTCAGCACACTTCTGACAACTACCCAAGTCACCCACCTCAATCTGAAATAGTTTATTTCTTCCCCCCAGGGTAATTTTGAAACTTATTCTGGAAAGGACTTATTCTGGGCTAACCACCCAAGCCTCTACCCCAGTCACAAAAAGAAATATAAAATAAACACAGAATCTTTTCACTTTTACTTGAAGACTACATCAACCTGGAGATTTTGTCACATACACTAACGGATTCATGGAATACCATAAACTGTCTTGGTATTGGCCACAGTGACCTCCAGCAGTTCATGAAGGCTTTCTCCTCTGATTGCAGCCACCGCCTGGGCAACCTCCCCATAAGAGCAGGAGTTGACCAGCGCCTTCTGGCCCCCATGGAAAAATATGGGGCGTCTGTTTCCAGTAACAGACGATTTGAGGGGATTGCAGCCACTGCTCTCTTCATTTCCGGGGGAAAACTCCTGCAGAGACCAGTTAAACCAAAAAATGTATTGGGCCTATGATGTAGCCAGGCCTTAACGTCCACCTCCAGGCCCGTGAAACAATGAAGGTGGATAACCTGACTTGCATGTGTCATCTGCAAGATTTGGATAAGCGCCGTATTCAACACATCATGGGGCATCAGAGATCCCTCAGCCCCACGAACATGCAGCACCAGTGGCTTATCTTTTGGCGCCATTTCCAACAGTTCCCCAAAAATACGGTCCTGTTCCTCAATTTCAGCTGGACCCTTTACATAGGTTCGGTCCAAACCGATTTCCCCAAAGGCGGCAACTTGGGGGGAATTAACCAATCCCTTAAGCTACTGCTTCACCTCCTCAGTTAACAAATTGTACTTTGAGGGGTGGCAACCTACTGCTACAATACCACTCAATGACTGTGGATCCTTCGGGAATTCCTCGGGGTAACACAAGACGTCGACAGCAGCTTCTAATTGAACAGGAACCTGGGGGTTCATCTGATCCCGAGTCCTTGCCAGCACCTGATCCAGTGTCAATCCTGGCAAGCGGAAACTTTTCCGAACTCTGTTCAGATGAAAGTGAGAGTCTATAGCTATGGGGTCTCTCACTTTACCAGTGGCTGTCACCTTCAGAGTCACTGGGTCCATTTTCCTTTCAAATTCGAAGGAACCCGAGGAATCCACCACAGAAGAGCTTCCCGAATCGGTCGGCCGCTTCTGCTTCAATTGTGGAGCCCCCTGTTTCTCTGCAGTAATTTTTAAAGTCACCGGGTCCATTTTTCTTTTTATTATGGGACCTTGGGGTTCCCCAACAGAAGAGTGTCCCGAATCGGTCAGCCGCTTCTGTTTTGATGGTGGGCCCCCTTGTTTTTTTGCGCCCCTCTTAGGTGACTTAGACTTGGAAATTTCAGGTTTCGACACTGTTGCAGCTGCACCTGGGGATCCCCTTGATGCAACTTCTATGACAAGGTCCGACCAGGCCTTAGGAGCAGGGGGTATTGCGCTTCCGGTTTCCGTCAGCGCCACCTCCTCAGCAGCGACCGCCGAGATTATCCAGGCAGCAGCAACCAGTCCATCCTCAGTTTCATGAGGATAATCCAGCTGTGCCGCCCTAACCTGAGCAGTCAACCACTCTTCTGCCCCAATCTCACCCTTACGAGCCTTACTCACCAGCATCTTCACCTGCCAAGTGGACACCTTTGTCTTCATGAAGGTGCTCTGAACCCTAAGACTGACCTGGTTCAGGACAAGGCATACCACCTTCCAGTGGAACAAACAAGAAACTGTATTTATTTGTTCCATTGGATATCTTCAGGAGGAAGGGCAATACCTAGATCCCCAGAAATGGCCTTCATGGTTAGCTCATAACCACTACTAGGGACCAGGTCTTTTAAAAGCTCTGACTTGGCAGACGATTCTATGGCCCTTAAATGTTTTAATAATTTTGTTAGAATCACCAAGTCAGATGATTTCTCTTCTAGCCCTAACACGGTTCTAGCCAGCAGAACCATGTCATGCACCATTTTAACCCTAAGAGGCTTTGGCGTGGTGATTCCAAATTCAATCCACCAAGTTGGTGGGAAGTGAGTCCCTGAAAAGTGCCTCTGTATATCCATTTTGAATTCCATGGCGCACTTTTCCAGGGGACAAACTCTCACCACTTTAGGTTTGGAACCCTGTTGGGCCTCCCTCAAGGGCTCCGCACCTTTTTGTGCCTCTTTGGTTAGCTTGCCCTTTGCTAACTTTTGGGCCTTCCTCGTTTTTATAGGAGATTTTTTCTGGCTTCCGGATTTTGAACCCTCTAGGCCAGTCCTCGAGGTGTCCTTCGACTTGATCTTGCTCTGATACAGTTGAGCAGACATCAGCTCGGTCTGTTCCCCTCCGGTATTCGTCAGAGAACCTTTGATCACAGACATCCGCTTGCCGAGGTGGGCTTTCGCTTTGGGTGCAAAAACACCCCTTTCCTCAAGAACACTGTCCACTGACTCCACCCTGGCCTCTGCCTCAGCAGCACTAGCCATGGTACTTGGCTTCTCCAAGAACCGAATGTCCTTGGTGAAGGGAGCAGCAGACACCGTTCTTGTCCTAACCTTTGGTGTTCTGATTTTAGGAAATGGTCCCAAATTTTCTTTGACCCAAAAACGACATGACAGCTGCTCCAGAGCAAGAGCCGATACATCTTTTTGCCAGATTATATTTTTCTGTGCTTTGGCTAGGAGATATTGACTTTTAAGCACGTTTAACCTTTCTGCCAGGGACCAATTTGTTCCCAATAACAGGGCCATGAACCTTGATGCAGGTTTAATAAAATATTTTCTTTCACGTGCCTATTTAATTTCTGATGGAGCTCACTCAGTTCCTGCTGCTGAGTTTTAGCTCCAATTTCCGATAGAGCAATACGTTCTGCCATGCCTGTTAGTTTCCTTTCACGGACAGACGAATCTTTCTCTATTCTATCAGTTGATCCCTGTTTTACTGGGTCAGGTGTGGGAATGGCTTCGTATTGAATCTCCATTTTTTCCACACCACCGGATTCCAGCACAGTTGGGTCTTCCTCCTGTGCCTTCTCTACCCTGAACCCAGTAAGTGGAAGCACACTCCGGCATTCGTCATGTGTTTCCTTTGTCTCCTTTTTAGGAGAACTACCTTTCCCTACCAACTCCATCAGTTTTTCCTCAGGAGTAGGATCAGGTAAAGGTGTGGTCCTTACCATCTCAGGAATTTCCAACTGCTGTGTTGTCGTCAGGTTTTCCACAGGTTCCAGCGTTGGTAAATTCTCTCTCTGATTTGACCCTATCAGGAGTTCCTCAAGGGCCTCCGTCACAGATATGGAACTTACTGACCCGGTCCGTTCTCCGTCGCGTGCCAGCATCATTTCTGAATCCACATCCAGACCCAGATCCAGCTCTATGTCAGAGTTGTTTTCAGACATTTTCTGAAATGAAACAAATTAACAATTAGGACATTTGTACTCATCGATCTCCTCTCCTTCCTCTTGGGTGATGTTAACGCATTTTCCGTGGAACCATTCTAGACAGTGATCACACTGTATCATGAACTGTCCACTATATGGTTTACGACAGATGCAAAAAACTGTAGATGCTCTAAGTACAGTAACTTCCCCTGTTTCTTCAAATTTCTTAAGGCATTTTGCTAACCATGGTGGCAGAATCCTATCATGACACCTTTTTAACCTATCATGATTTGCCACACAAACAGAATTTTTGAAAATAACCTTGAATAAGTATGGGGTATAAACTTCACCAATAATGGCTGGTCCTTTCCAAAAAGGAGCCAATTTTCTACATCTACCCTTTTTCGTAGCATCATCTAACATGTAAACCACGTCACCCAATTTATAAGTTTTCTTATTCAGAGTGAGATCATAATTTCGTTTCATTTTCTTACATTCGGATTTTAACTGCTTACGTGCAACTTCATGAGCCCTTTTTATTTCAGAATTCAAATCACGAACATACTCTGGAATTTCTTTTGATGGAATGTCTTTTTTTAAGTTAAATACCAAATCTGTTGGGTGATTTACTTCTTTGCCCAACATTAGTTTATTTGGGATAAATCCAGTTAACTGGTGCACTGATGACCGCAAAGCTCCGGCTAACTGCGGAATAAATTTATCCCACTTCTTCTGACTTTTGTCTACAAAACACCGAACCGCATTCATTAAGGTGTGGTTTTGGCGTTCCACTTGACCATTAGCCGAAGGTCGGTAAGGTGATGTTCGTGCCTTGTGAATCTGCAACAATTCGCAAATAGCTGTAAACAATTTACTTTCAAAACAAGGACCTTGGTCCGTGAAAATTTGAAATGGACAGCCAAAACGAGAAAAGAACTCATTAACCGCAGCACATGCGGCAGTTTCCGCAGTCTGATCTGGTAAAGGGATACATTCGACCCACTTTGTAAATTGGTCGATTATCATTAGTATATATTTGTTCCCTTTTTCAGTAAGTGGTAACGGACCCAGGAAATCCAAATGAACTCTCTCCATTGGATAACCTGAATGGAATATTGTCATATCCCATTTTGACTTTTTAGTTGGCTTTTTGCCAGCTGAACATTGTGGACAGGCTTCCACAAACGTTCTGATATCCTCACTCATTCCATACCAATAAAAGTTTTTAGTTGCCCTATATCTGGTACGTACTTCCCCTTGGTGCCCTGAAGCAGGAATATTATGGGCTAACGACAAAATTTCTGCCGAAAATTTACTGGAAACTACCAAAACTTGATCTAAACTATTTTTCCTAACCTTATATAAAAGTCCCTCTTTTAAGAGAAACCTTTTCCTGTTAATCCACATATATTTTGTAGCATCGCTGCAAATGAAGAGTTCACCCTCAGTGGGTTGCTCTCCCCGTTTCCAGCCATGTCACAATAGGTGAAATATCAGGGTCTTTTCTCTGCACTTCTTGCATTTCTGTTGAAGAACAGACCGCTGCAAGAGTAACGACATCATTATTAGCCGTAACTGCCCTAATTTGAGGACCATTATATGTGGATTCAATCTCTAGGTAAGAATGGACCCAACCAGAATCTGGACAAATTGAACCAATATTGGGTGTTGTGTCTGTCCAACCATCACTGAAGCCCTGCAGAATTCCAGGAACCTCTGATTGGAATTCACAAGTTAAATTTTTCATTCTGTTACCTGCCACTGCGTCATCCGGGGTGATTTCTGATATTGTAATTTCGGTTGCATCATCAAAAGTACATGATCCCTGGGCTAGAGGCACTACATAATCAACCTCTTCATCAAACTTAGCCCAATTTTTCTGTAAGCGAGCACAATAATTGCACCCGCGGCAAGGTAATTTTAAAAGTTTACAACCCGAAAAATACTCTGGACACCCCTGACCTGTGGGCATTCTAGAAAGGGCATCTGCATTACTATGCAATTTCCCTGGCCTATGCTGGACTACCATATTATATTGGCTAAGTTCCTCCATCCACCTAGCCACCTGGCCTTGTGGATTCTTGAAGTTCATTAGCCACCTAAGGCTATTGTGGTCAGTTCTAACAATAAATGGCCGTCCCAGCAAATAATGCCTAAATTGCCTAGTAAATCTTACCACTGCAAGCAACTCCTTCCTAGTTGTGCAGTAACGTATTTGCTGGGGGGTTAACACAAAACTCCCATATGCAATTACTCTCTCCACCCCATTCTGAATCTGGGATAGCTCAGCCCCTATCGCCCACCCACTGGCATCTGTATCGAGAACGAAAGTGTCACTATTGTTTGGAAGAGTGAGAACTGGTGGAGACACCAAACAAGTCTTAATAGCTTCGAAAGCATCTTGTTGGTCTTGTCCCCATGTAAATGGTTTTTTGCCGGTTAAATCATAAAGAGGTTTAGCCATTTTGGCAAAATCTTTAATAAAGGTTCGGTAATAATTCACCAAACCACAAAAGCTTTCAACCTCTTTTGTAGTTTTTGGAATTTGCCAATTTTTAATAGTTTCCTTGGATTCATCATTTAATTCAACACCGTCTTTACTGACGATTCTTCCAAGAAACTCAATTTTGTGTTGGCAAAATTCACATTTTTGGGGTTTTAACTTTAAACCATATTTGCGAAATCTTCCCAGTATCTGGTTAAGACTTTGCAAATGACTGTCAAATGAATGCCCACCGAACTCCACATCATCCAGATAACTCAAAGCCGTGGACCAGGTTAATCCTTGGAGAACCAAATTTATTACCCTTGACCACGTATATGGACTACCGGAAAGACCGAAAGGCATTTTAACAAATTCCCAACTACTATGTTTGGTACTGAATGCCATTTTGCACCTATCTTCTTTTCTAAGATTAACCTGATGATAGGCACTCATGCAATCCGCTTTTCCAAACCATAAATTGCCTGAAAGCCAATCAAGACTTTCATCAATTCGGGGTAAGGGATAAACCTCATTCTTTGTGATTGCATTAATTTTCCAATAATCAATGCACCACCTCAGTGAATTGTCCCGTTTTCGAACTAAAACAGGTGGCGAGGCCCATTCACTTAAACTTGGTTGAATAACCCCAGTTTCTAACAGTTTTTGTAAATGGGATTCCTCCTCATCTGCAAAACACAAAGGTGTTCGCCTCATTGGTTGACGAATTGATGGATGATCTCCGGTGTCGATTGAATGTTCAATTTGTTTAAAGTTACCCATGTCAAATTCATTTCTGGCAAACACGTCTCCGAAATCCGTCAACAAGTTTGCCAATTGATCAGCTTGTTCCATATTTAAATGCTTTGACGATCTTTGGAACAAGTCTGTCAAATGATCAGGAACTTTATTTTTTTTATGTTCCGAAACATTAACTGCCCTTGCGCTTGCACGGCCAGCCTCTATTTCGTTAAACATTGGGACTTCTTTTTCATTCTCAAGGATCGTATCAACCTCATAAGCAAAACCAATTAAATGATTTTTATTCAATCGAATGTTGCGATTGTTAATATTCACCAGGCAAATCAGGGTTCCCTCATTGGAACGGTGAACTGAACGCAACCCGATTAACGGCAATGACTCAGCCGGTTCAGCTACAAATTCTGTCATTTGTTTATCTAACTCACATTTTATTAATACAGCTGAGTTAGGTGGAACAATTGTGTCCGAATCCAAAGTTATTCTAGCAATTCGTGTGGAATCATTTGGGTTTTTTGACACAGTGGGAATTTCAACATTTCTGATTTTAAAAGAATCATTTTTGATATCAATCACTGCCTTATGTTTCTTCAAAAAATCTATTCCCAATAAAATATTGTCTTCGATTGGCGCAACGTAAACATGTTCATGAAATATCAAATTTCCAATTTGAATGGAGACAGGACCTACAAAACTGCCTGTCATCCGTCCGTCTCTGGCAGCAGTGTTAAAACGAACAGATTTTATGACTGGTGGTTTTGGAATTATGCGCCTAAACAGCTTATCCGATAAAACAGTTACATCAGCAGCCGTATCAACAACTGCTTCAGTTTTTTGATTGCTAATAGTTAACTCCACATGAATCGCTGATGGTGACTTAACACGTCGAACAGTTATTTCTTTCTCAATAATTAGCGTTTCTTTATTGAGGTCATTTCCTGAGGTTGGTGGGGGCGAGATCAGACCTCGCGATTCGTCCCCCTCTCTTTTGGCTGATCCTTGAAAGTGACTTTCTTTTGTCCCTTAGCTTTATTTATTGGGCTTTTTGATGGACATTGCGACTTGTAATGACCATAGCCCTGACACCCAAAACATTGCACATTTTTAGTAGGAGAGCCTTTTAACTTTTTCTTATCCATCTTAGACTTTCCGGATTCCGTCAAGCCGTCGGAGGATTTGGAATCGAGCAGAGCTTTTAATTTATCAAACATCTGTTCAAATTTTCTTTCCAAAGTCTCTGCTTTACTCTCCAAAGCAAATGTTTTGGATTTCAAATACTCTATATCAGTTCCTGATTTGTTCTTATTTGGGGAATTGCCATTCTGTGGAGATGACTTTCGGTAGTTTCTTTGATTTCTATTTTTTCTATAATTTCTATTTTTGTATGAAACTTCCCGAATATTTCCACTACTGTCATCACTGTCAGAATGACTTGCTTTATCCCCAAACATGGCCAATTGGTTATATTGATGCCATTTGACCATTTGAACAGCTTCTTCCATATCTTTTGGTCGATTATTTATCACATGTTCGGCTGCCTTGGAATTGGTGCACCCATGGCAGAACTTGAACACTGCTTGTTGAGAAACAAAATGCTGTGGACAGTTTTTAAATGCGTGAGTTGCCAAGGACAAGACATATTCAGCCCAGTCTTCAATAGACTGACCTGGTTTCTGTCTTGCACTCTGAAACTCAAGCTGTGTCGTTTTGGGCGAACTGTGATCTCCGAAACGCGCTTCCAATTGTTTTAGCTGTTCTTGAATCGACATATCAGGGTTTTGTTCACACCACAATGAATAAACCGTACTAGGCTTACCACTTAAACTCAAACACAAAATACATTTTTGTTCTTCGGGCGACCATTGTTCAATTGATGCATATTTTTTAAATTTAGTTTCAAAAGCTTTCCATGATTCAGTGCCATCAAACTTTAAACCTTTAGGCACATACAAATGTCTTCGGTTTTCGGTATGGTGAACATTTCGAAAACTAAATTGGGGTGCATCTCCTTGAAGTCGCACTTGTGGTGAATAAAACCTTCCCTGATTACCAAATTGAGGAAATTCCGAACCTTGAAAATTCATTTTGGGCTGAATATCTGCAAGGTGTCCACCGTCCCGGATCGGTCGGGCTTCTCCTCGACAGAGTGCTTGGTTACCCAAAGTATAGCCAGGATGAGAATGAAATTCTAAATTTTGATTTTGGACATGCAGTGGACTTGATCCCCTTGCATGCTGAAAATTTATATCTTGGCGTAAATGAAAAGGTGATCGGTTTTCCTGAATTTGGCAATTAATGTCCCTGATTCCCTCAGGCCGTCTTCAGGAATCTACATAAGGTGTTTCAACCAGAACTGCTTTTCTATTATCGTGAACTGAATTCCTTCAGGTATTTTTTGGGAATTTATCAGTTCACGATCTAATTGCACTGCATTTTGACCTACTTTAGTAGACGTCTTTCCGTCAGAGATCCCTCGAGAATTTGACCACTCAGTTTTAACATCAACCAAAGGATATGTATTACCAATCAATCCGCTCCTATCAGAGATCCCTCGAGTAGCATTTGATTGGTTATATTGTAAATGTTGGTAATTCACACCTTGAGTTGCCCTTTGAACATTTGTGGCATAACTCTCACGATAGTGGTCACGTGTCTGATCTGTATGAAATGTGTGATGTGGTAAATGGTTTTGTGTTTGACTGCTGCATACAATTGGATCAAATTGCAGCAAGTCATTAATCTGTGTGTTTAAACCATTACCCTGTTGCTGTGACGCACTAATGTGTACCGGGGATGTGGCCGTTATGATTTGTGACCCACGACTATACATAGGCTGGGTAATCCCTGGCCCATGACTGTAGGCACAAACATTTGGGCTACTTGTCATCTGGTGCAAACTTCCAGTGTTCATAATATTTCCCCTAATAGCCGAAGAAGTGTACGTTACGGCTGGGCTATTACATGCCAAAGAACCATGCCCTGCCAGTGTATAACTGGGCAAGCATGCTATTGTCGGTACAACTTTTTGACTATTACTGGCAGAAAAACCTGCCAAATTCTGGGAATCTAAAATGTTTTCATTTGTTACAAAGTTTGCATCAAACGTTTTTCCCGGAGTTGTATGTGTGTAGTTGTCATAACCCGAGTGTATGGTAACCCCACCATGACCTAATCCTACCCTGGATTGTCCATTTTCTGCACGACTGTGCATGGTGTCATGTGTGCTATCCACTTTTTGTCGCACATCGGGATTTGTTTTGAGAGTGGCCGACTGGAGTTGCAACTGCCTCTCCACATCCCTCATTTCAGAAAGCAATTCGACACTCATTCTTTTATATTTACTCAATTTATTCTCCCAGTATTCCCTATTTGGAGAACCAGATGCTTGGGGTGAAAATCTACTCATACTCTCTACCCCTCTTACATTATTTGAGTGTATGTGTGACGTGTCTGCAGGTACCCCCTGCTGTGCTTCCATAATCATGGCAGATTGGTTCCGCTCAGGAGAATTCAGGCATTCCTCGTCCCCCATCACTTTGGAACCATCACTTACATTTACCCTGTCTGTTTTGCTTGCTGCTTGTGTACCCTGTATTTGCCCCTGACCTAGGCTGTGTACACGTGGTGATGCAGTATGCGAGCTTAGACCGCTCGACCCTGTTGATACAGGTGATAATGGAGTATATTTATTGTCTCCCCCTGTATACTGTTGACTTGCCCTACTTTCTGGGCCAACATAGGTTGAGGCAATAAATGATGGTGGTGGGGTAACCCCCCTACCTGGGCTTTGGCTAAGCCTAATCCTATTGTCAATAGACACTGGATGCAGTGGCTGACTTAAGTCAATAACCTGCCACTGTGCTTTTGAGCCCCTGAAATATGGGATCTGAGTTAAATCATCCCAATTCAGCACTCCATACTTTTTTCTGCTTTCAATTATTGCAGCAGCAATTGTTTCCCCTACATGAGGAATCAGTAACAGTTCTTGAAAAGAAGCTGTATTGACATTAATTTTATTCAAGCTCATTGTCGTAAATCACTAATATAAAAAAAATAATTTTTTTTTTTTTTTTTTTAAATTTTTCACACAAAAAATTCAATATTTATACAAGTTGTTTACTCTCGCGGAACGCTCAAGCAAACTCAGTGATTCACATCAACTTGCAAGGAAAATTTGAAGCAAAATTTCTACTGAGAAACCTGCAATCTTTTCAAAATCACGTAATGCTCAAATGAAAATATTACTTTGACACTCCAAACTGTTTATAAATTTCCGATTGAGCTACTGTTCAATCAATTTACAAACGACAACCGAATTTTTTCGACCACAACTGTATCGAAGACAAAACCTTTTGTTTTCAATTTGTGAAAATCTATTTCGATAAGCACCAACCTATCGAAAGAAAAATTCACAAGGTGAAAAAATTCATTATCTTCTCCCTAAACAGAACGAAAACGCAATTTCATCTTAAATTCAGGAAAAAGAACCAAAAGAGACAACTGTCTCAAGTGTCAGATTTACAATTCAAAATGGCGGCGACCACGCTAAATATGCCATTTCTCTTTGTATCAATATACCGAGGAAGGTCACGCAAGTTCTAACAAATCGTCACCAAATAAAGTAACATTGGTTTCTAATATCAAAAGCTACGATGACCTTATAATGACGAGGTAATTAATACTCACCACTGTAGTTTGTGATGACTTGTAATGGTTTCTGAGTTCTTTTACTTCTGTCAAAAGTTACCTTTCGCAGGGTAAAGAAGTCCTTCGCCTCCGAGATTCGTCAGCAAAGTGCCAAGGGCTGTTGCAGCTTCTTGCCGAAGTTGACTCCGTTTTCCTCCGGTAAACTCCGTTACCACTTCGGCCTGCTCCGGAATACCCATTCCAATCTGGAGCGCTGCAACGCGGACGTTTTCACTTACCCTATTTCACAACATTTCTAGTAAATAAAATCAAGGGTCAAAGAGACGAACATACGAACAGAGATAGACATGACATAAGAAGACAACACAAGAACAATTTTACCGCACACAGCAGTAAATACAACAAAACCACACAGTAGTATAGAAACACAAGACACATAGTCAACAAATAAGTCCGAACAGCTAAACATTCATATCAGCAATTGAAATTGGACCCAAACTCACATCTCAATTACACACAGTATTCAATGGAGCATTACTGCGAACACAGCTCACTGGGTCATTGTTGGCAACTTATGTCCACGGACACAATTATACAACAATATCCACCAGTCTGTAGAATCTTGATATTTGGTCCCCGTGGGAACCCCGGGAAGTAAGCAGCACTTGTTTACTGTGGTAAACCAGTTCCGCTTTACTAGTAAAATAGGACCCAGTCACCAATGCTTGGGGTGAAAGTCCTCAAATGGGCAACATGTAGATCAACAATTGACTAAACTTGACTTCTCCATGTTGTGTCACGATTAGCCATGGTGCATAAATATGTGATGTTAACCACCAACAAACAAACAAACAATCTTGATATTTGGTATTAGACACCGTCAGTGGGGACAGATTCAAGTTTGTTCAATTCAAGAAAATTAAAAATCTACTTCTTCATATCCACCACTCTATAGAATCTTGATATTTGGTATTCAGCACTGTCAGTGGAGACAGATTAAAGTTTGTTCAATTCAAGTCCATAGATTCATATTTGGGCTCCCTATAGGAACCTAAATTTTGACTCGGGTCAGTATGAGGAATATTCTTTAAAAATTGTCTTCTTCAGTTCCACCAGTCAGATTCATTTGATATTTGGTTTTCTGCATCTAAGGGGGTGGGAGAAGGGGGTGGGGCAGATTCGGGTTTGTGTAATGTACTATTGAGATGAGATGTGTCTGTGACAGATAGGAAATTTTGAATGTTATGTATGGTAATTGAGAGGTTAATCCTGGAATGTATGTTAAATGCTAAATAAAGTGCTCAGATCAAATTTACTCAAGTTTCTGTTTGAATGAATGTATGAATTAGCATTCTGGAGACATAATAGTGGTGATGAGTAAACCAATTTAAGTTTGGAATAATTAGAAGTTTCAACGGAAACTTTTGCACCATATCCATGAAGCATGTAGCGCATGTTGCCTCAGAGTTAGGTGCATTCATGCCGGTGAGATTAGATGTCCATGGTGGGAAAAGTTGCTCTCAAGTGCTTTCACTATTTCATAAAAGCATACAAGATTGACGATAACAGTAAAAAATGGAACCTTTTATTACCTAAGATGGGACCTCGAAGTCCAAGATATTTTTAAAACAGACGATACTGGTGATGTTGATGATTTTGATACAGCTATCACTAATTTAAACACTCATTCCATTGCAAAAAAGAACATCATTATCAATAGATCACAGTTTCTGTGCACTAAACTAGAATAAATGGAAATGACTGTATTGTGTATTTACAAACATTAGTGAAAAGCTGTGATTTATTTATTTTTGGGGGCTTAAAAGACATGTTCGACAACCAGGGTCACCTCGTGTCGGACAGTTTTATGGGTGGAGGAAGCAGGAGTACCTGGAGAAAACCACCGAGCAACAGTGAGCAACTTTCAGACTCCCCAACATACTAACTCCACACAAGGGCAGTTTACATTTACAGTAGTAGTAGTAGTAAATGTTGGTTGAAGACCAGTGCTCCATCAGCAAGCAGTACGCCTCAGTATATGGAGCCACCATGCCCCCACAGCAAAGCTGTGATTATGATAAACCTGATGATATAGTCAGAGACCAGGTGGTCAACAAATGTAACAACAGTAAATTAAGAAAGAGATTCCTTCAAGAAAGTAACTTAAAATTGGATATATTAATGGAAATTGGTGCTAAATATAAACGGTCAAAACCTTGAAAATTTTCCAGTAAATTGGAGCAATACACTGCAACCCATATTTTCAAATGATTCACATGATACTGTAAATCAAATGTCTAGGCTTGGTGCAAGATCTAAACCCAAGTACACTGGGAAGAGTACCGCAGATGAGAGTGCATATGACAATTGCAATAAATTTGGCAGAAAAATATGGTCATCCCAGTAGCTCCTGTGAAGTGAGGCAAGGCAAAGATTGCAGAATGTGGCAAAATTGAGCATTTTGCCAAAGTCTGTTTTTCAAAACAAAAGAACCAGAGAGCACGAAGAAAGACTGGTCAGAATTTTCAACCTCAGAACAGTGCAAGAAGACAACACTCATAGTGACACAAGTGACACTTTTGTTTTCGCTTGAAATTATACAAACCTGAACATAACATGCTTGCTACACAAAATTTAAGGGTAAAGTTTATGATAGATTATGGCACTAGTGTCATTGGGATTTCTTTGTAAGTATTTCATCCTTCAACCCTTTACCCAACGAATCAGCCACATCTGTCCGTGTAATGTTCAAATTAAGCAATAAAAAAAAACAATTCCAAACATTTCAATAGAACCATATCATGTGCCCCCTTATTATTACACATCCATTCAACTTTAAACCCTTGTATTTAACGGAATAGCCACTTTGACATAAATGATTCTGTACTCAGTGGGTGATGTACAAGCCAGAACTATTTTCCCAGCACTGTTTATACTAACTAGTTCCTTTCCCATTGAGTCATTAGTTACGCTTCAAAAAGTTTTCAACTTTCGTTATACAATTATCGACAGTCTGTCACATGGTGTGAAAATGAAAATGTCCAAAGCAAAATAAAGTCGGTACACAAAAAATTAGGTAACCAAAAATGAGATAATCTGAAAAAAACCCAATCATTTCCAACCAGAACATTAACCCAGTCCCATGGCCGTCTCATTTTGTGTTTCCGTTATATCTAAATTGGTCAACTTTATTTCGGTAAAGCTTTGTACATCTTGACATGCTTCGAACTTCTTTTAAAAATGTTTCTCCCAGCTGTTTTGCAAATCTGCACAAATTTGTACTTATATTTTTACTAACAGTAATAGCCACCAAATGGTTAGGCATAACTGGGCACCAGCCGAAGAGAAACAGCGATACAAATTTAAAAAAACACTGGTTCCGAAAAGGTTGTTTCGATTTTTTATCGATCCATTTGAGCAGTACAGCTACAGTCAAAACAGACTCTTCACCTTTGGGTTTAAACATCGGAATTAAAATTTGTTTATTTAAATGAATTTTAATGCATGGGTTGTGTAATAAACACAGAACGCGATGTGTGTTTAAATCGGTGTGTGTTTTACATAACTCGTTGGAATGGCATAATCATATTTCGCGAGAGCCGTAGACTATGCCATTCCAACTCGTTATGTAAAACACCCACCGATTCAAACACACATCGTGTTCTGTCTATTTATGCCCCTGACCTCCGAAGTTGGATAAGGGGTATCTAATGATGCCCTCCATCCATCCATCCATCCATCCATCCATCCATCCATCCATCCATCCATCCATCCATCCATCCATCCATCCATCTTTCCATCCATCCATCCGTCTGTCTGTCCATCCATCCATCCGTCCATCCATACAAACGTATTGCATTGTAATTTCAAAACTATTGGTCAGGTTTGGATCTCCTTTGGTATGCTGATAGACCTGCATGGGGGACAGACGGGTTCTGTCCAATAACTTTTCCAAGAGTTATGGCCCTTTTTTTCACTTTTTCAACTTAGAAACTTTTTGAAAATTCTCATGTCTCACAATACCTTTAAGGCTACTTCAAACATGCCTGCGGGTTGGGGGCAGTGGCCCACACTTTGCATTTCCCTTGTTGGAACAAGCTCATCAAGCTTGTTCTAATCAGGGGTCAGATGATATGGTTCTACTGAAATGTTTTTAAAATTTTTTTAAAAAACCAATAATTAAAATAATGAATTTTGATATCTTGTGAATTGGATAAAGGGTTAAAATCAAATATTTCACTGAAAACCTACACATTTAAAGTGTGCCCCTATGTATCTAGAAAACCTACCCATGAAAGGGCAATTTACATTTACAGTAGTAGTAGTAGTAGTAATATCTTTATTCACATGGCATGTTCTTTCTATAATAAAGCATAGATTTAAATCTGCACCCGACCCAGTGGGCCTGTATGTCACCTAAGACTACAAGGGTTGAAAAGCATGTGCACATGCTGTAGGGTAGGACTAGATATTATTTGTGAATGAACTGCATACACACACAGACAGACAGACTTACTCACAAACACGTACACGCAAGAAACATGTTTACACACACACATGTACACATTTACACCCACACTCACACACACATACATGCACACTCTAAAGCAGTCATATCAGCTTCAATACACCCATTTACACTCAAACCCCTCAATCACATGCCTGTGCACCCAGATGTGCACAAACATATACGCCTATATGGATAAACCTACAGACAATTTGTTGCATGAATGATTAAATGTACAAAATGCAATGCCATAGCATTGCAGTTCATACATTCAAGCAATGAGTTGACCCCACTGACACACCCTCCTTCAAGTGTACTAATAAAGCAATGCTTTGCTGAAAAAAAAGAGGGGGAAGATCACATACAAGTTTTCTTAAAGTGGAGCCCCTTGTTCATGTTTGGGATCAATACAGTAGCCCAAATTTTTAACTCCAAGGCAATATGGGGATTAATCTTTAAAAATCTTCTTCTTCAGAACCACCACTGAGAATCTTTTAATGGTTGGCATATATCATTGTTATGAGGGTCAGATTCAATATTGTTCAAATCAAGTCCCTCGTTTAATATTTGGGCTTCCTATGGAAACCCAAATTTTAACTTAGTGCAATATGGGGGATAATCTTTAATAAATCTTCTTTGGATCCACCAGTCAGAATGCTTTCATATTTGGTATACAACTGTTCAAATTGGGTCCCTGGGTTAATATTTGGGCTCCCTATGGTAGTCCCAATTTTAACTTAGTGCAATATGAAGAAACTTCTTTAAAAATCTTCTTCAGATCCGCCATTCAGAATGCTTTCATATTTGGTATACAACATCCCTCTCAGATTCAAGTCTGTTCAAATCGAGACTTTGGGTCCTATTTGGACTCCCTATGGCAGCCCGAATTTTAACTTAGTGAAATACGAGAGAATTTCTTTAAAAATCTTCTTCAGATTCACCAGTTAGAATCCTTTCATATTTGGTATACAACATCTCCAGGTCGGTCAGATTCAAATTTTCTCAAATCGGGTCCCTGGGTTAATATTTGGGATCCTTATAGTACCTGAAGGTTAACTTAGTGCAATATGAGAAAATTTCTTTATAAATCTTCTTCAGATTACATGAGTCAAAATTCTTTCATATTTGGTATATACAACATCTCCAGTTTAAAAAATCTTCTCATCAACCAATAGATGTAATCATTCCATTTTTAGCTCAACTTGACAAAGTCCAGCTGTGCTATTGCCTTTACTTCTCGTCCATTGGCGTACGAACGTCCACAATTTCCTTTGACACACCTCACAGGTCGCATTTATGATCAGATCGCTTTGAAACTTGGTGTGCTTGTTTGGGGTTACCTCTTCCATTTCTGTCAAAAAACGTTTCTGCTGGCAACGATCTTTGAACTTAGTTTAGTTAGTCATCAGTGTTTCCCTTTGGCATACCCTATAGGGCACATTTATGATTGGGTTGCTTTGCAACCTGGTATGCTTGCTTGTGGTGACCTCTAGATGGGAACTATCGATTTTCGTCCATTTCCCTTCAAAAAATGTTGCCGTTGGCAATGACCTTTCAACTTAGTTTAGTCAGGCATCAATATATTCCTTTGGCATGTCCTACAGGGCACATTTATGATCAGATCGCTTTGAAAAGTCGTATGCTTGTTTGGGGTGACCTCTAGATGGGAGCTACTGATTTTTTTCCATTTCCGTCGAAAATAGTTGCTGTTGGCAACAACCTTTGATGAACTTAGTGCAGGCATGCATCAATATTTCCATTTGGCACACCCTGGAGGGCGCATTTATGATCAGATCGCTTTGAAACTTGGTATGCTTATTGGGGGTGACCTCCAGATGGGAGCTATCGATTTTCTTTCATTTCCATCTAAAAACATTGCCATTGGCATCGACCTTTGAACTTAGTTTAGTTTGGCATCAATATTTCCCCTTGGCACACCCCTCAGAGCACATTTATGGTCAGATCACATTGATACCTAGTATGCTTGTTTAAGGTGGCCTCTAGAGGGGAGCTATCGAGTTTCTTCTATTTCCTTAAAAAAATGTTGCTGTTGGCAATGACCTTTGGCATGTTCTACAGGGCACATTTATGATCCGATCAATTTGAAACCTGGTATGCTTGTCTGGGGTGACCTCTAGATGGGAGCTTTCAGGTTTCTTCCATTTCTGTCGAAAAAAGTTGTTGTTGGCTACGACCGTTGATGAACTTTGCACAGTTATGCTTGTGCAGTTATGCATCAATATTTCCCTTTGGCACACCCGACAGGGCACATTTATGATTGGATTTCTTTGAAACCCGGTATGCTCATTTGGGCTGACTACTAGATGGGAGCTGTCGATTTTCTTCCATTTCCATCCAAAAACGTTGCCTTTGGCAATGACTTTTGAACTTAGTTTAGTCAAGCATCAATATATTCCTTTTGGCACACCCTACAGGGCACATTTATGATCAGATCGCTTTGAAACCTGATTGCTTGTTTGGGGTGACATACAGATGGGAGCTATCGATTTTCTTCCATTTCCGTCAAAAAATGTTTACGTTGGCAACAACCTTTGAACTTAGTTTAGTCAGGCATCAATATATTCCTTTGACACCCCCTACAGGGCACATATGATCAGATCGCTTTGAAACCTGATTGCTTGTTTGGGGTGACCTCTAGATGGGAGCTATCAATATTTTTTCCATCTTTTTTTTAAAATGTTGCCATTGGAAATGATCTGTGATGAACTTAGTGCAGTTATGCATCAATATTTCCCTTTGGCACACCCTGCATGGAACATTCATGATTGGATCACTTTGAAACATTGCCATTAGCAACGACCTTTGAACTTAGTGCAGTTGTGCATCAATATAATCCTTTGGCATGCCACAGGGCACATTTATGATCAGATTGATTTGAAACTTGGTATGCTTGTTTGGGGTGACCTCTGTATGGGAGCTATCGATTTTCTTCCATTTTCATTAAAAACCTTGCCGTTAGTATCGACCTTTGAACTTAGTGCATTTATGCATCAATGCATTCCTTTGGCACACCGCATAGGTCACATTTATGATCGGGTTGCTTTGAAACTTGGTATGCTTGTTTGAGTTGACCTCTTGATGGGAGCAATCAATTTTCTTCCATTTTTGTCAAATAAGTTGCCGTTAGCAATGACCTTCAAACTTAGTGCATTTGTGCATCAGGATTTTCCTTTGGCATCCCTACAAAGTACATTCATGAATGGATCGCTTTGAAACTTGATATGTTTTTTGGGTTGACCTAAAGAAGTTGGGAGCTTCTTTCATTCCTGTCAAAAAAGTTACTGTTAGCAATGACCTTCAACTTTGCCCTTTTGTGCATTGACATTTTCCTTTGGCACACTGCACAGGTCACATTTATGATACAATTGCTTGGAAATTTGGTATGCTGGTTTGGAGTAACCTTTAGATGCGAGCTATTGATTTTCATTTATTTCAGTCAAGAAACGTTGCTGTTAGCAATGATCTTTGAACTTTTGCCATTTTTACATCAACATTTTTCTTTAGCACGCTCTGCAGGGTGCATTTATAAATGGATTGGTTTGAAACTTGGTATGCTTGTTTTGTGTGACTTCTAAATGAGAGCTATAGATTTTCTTCCATTTCTGTCAAAAAATGTTGCCCTTAGCAATGACCTACAGCTTTACCATTTTGTTTGTCGACAGTTCTCTTTGGAACACCACACAGATTATGTTTATGATTCGATCATTTTGAAACATGGGGTGCTTGTTTGGAGTGACCTCTAGATATGAGCATTGATTTTCTTTCATTTCTCTCGAAAAAAATGCTGAATATTGCTGTTAGCAATGACCTTTGAACTCATAGCATGAATTTATGAATGAATCATTTTGAAACTTGGTATTCAAGTTTGAGGTAACCTCTGGATGTGAGCTATCAATTTTCTACCATTTCCATGAAAAAACATTGCTGTCAGCAATGACCTTTAAAATCAGTGTATTTGGGCATAAATATATTCCTTTGACATGCCCTACAGGGCACATTTATGAATGGATTGCTTTGAAACCTGGTTCAAGTTCATCAAAAAATGTTGCCTTAGCAACGGCCTTGGAACTTCATGCATTTGTGCAACAACATATTCATTTGGCATGCTGTATAGGCACATTTATGAATAGATTGCTTTGAAACCTTGCATGCATGTTTGGGGTGACCTCTAGATGTGATCTGTTTGATTTTCTTTAATTTCCATCAAAAAATGTTGTTAGCGCCAACCTTTGAACTTAATGCATTTGTGCAGCAACTTATCCCTTTTGCACTCCGTATAGAGCATATTTACGAATTTTCATCAAAAAAAAGAAAAAAAAAAACCCTTACCACTAGAAATGACCTTCAAACTTAGTACATTTGAGCATTTGGTACACCTCATTGGGCACATTCATTATCGAGTTGTTTTGAAGCTTGGCATGCTTATTCAGAGTGACCAAGATATGAGCTATTGATTTTCTATTCACTTCCATCTTACTGTTGCTGTTAGCAATGACCACTGAATTTAGTACAGTTTTGCATCAACATTCTTCTTTGACATAGCCTACAGGGCGCATTTATCATAGGATTGTTTTTGAACTTTGTGTGCTCATTAGGCAAGACCTCTAGATAAAAACTATCAATTAGCATTCATTTCTGAGAGAAAAGTTGCTGTTTACAATGACCTTTAAACTTAGTGCATTTGTGTATCAACATTCTTCCTTTAGCCAGCCCTACAGTTTACATTTAAAAATGCATGGATTGCTCTGATATTTTGCACAAACAATGCTGATCTGTCGAAGTTCACCAAATAACATTGGAACCAGTGATCTTCGATTTTGCCATTTCACTTATATCTTGCCAAGTTCAAGTTTGTCAAAGTTGAGTTACAGTGTCATTGACACTTTCATTGCCATACAGCTTCTTTCATTGCTTTGAAACTTGGTATGCATGTTCGGGGTGACTTCTAGTTGCAATGTAGGGTGGAGTGTATTTGTGTAGCAACTTATCCCTTTTGCACTTCCCACAGGGCATATTTATGAAATTCCATCAAAAAAAAGAAGAAAAAAACCCATTGTCACTAGCAACGACCTTCAGACTTCATACATTTGTGCACTAACATTTTCCCTTGTCACGCCTCAGAGGGTGCATTCATTATTGAGTTGTTTTGAAACTTGGTATGCTAATTCAGGGTGACCAAGATAGGAGCTATCAATTTTCTTTTCATTTCCATCAAAAATTGTTACTGTGTCAACCACCTTTGAAGGTAGTGCATTTGTGCATCAACATTCTTCTTTGACAGGGCCCACAGAGTGCATTTATCATAGGATTGTTTTTGAACTTGGTGTGCTCATTAGGCGAGACCTCTAGATAAGAGCTATCAATTAGCATTCATTTCTGTGAAAAAAGTTGCCATTTACATTGACCTTTTTAACTTAGTGCATTTGTGTATCAACATTCTTCCTTTAGCCAGCCCTGCAGTTTATATTTAAAAATGCATGCATGGATTGCTCTGACATTGTGCACACATAATGCTGTTATGTTGAAGTTTCACCACATAACATTGGAACCAGTGATCTTCAAGTTTGCCATTCCACTTATAACTTACCAAGTTCAAGTTTGTCAAGTTGAGCTACAATGTCATTGACACTTTCATTTGGTATTCTGCTTCCTTTTTTGGTCACGAATAAAATTTGTTCAAATGAAGTTTGTGGTTCAATATTTGTAGTCAGCTTGTAAGCGTCAAAATTTTTGGCACCACCCAATTTTTCACTATTTAGAACTCTTTGTTCGATTTTAACAAATTTTGATATGCTGTATAAGTGGGCAATGGTATTTGATTTATATGAAAAAAGTAACCCTAGACTTGACATGTAATAAAAATAGAAACAATACATAATTCCAAGATCATTTTATAAGAATCTGTGTGGCTGAAGAATTCAGTATTTTTTCTCAAGTACCCTCTAGAGGTGTGTAACTAAGATAAATCCCCATAGGTAGTATCAAGATTCACGATAGGGGTGCTATATTTTTTAAGTTATGATTAACTGGAAAAAAGGCATGATGCTTGGATTATTTTTGGGGCTCCTGAGAGGCTCAAAGACTGACAATGGATCCAATGGAGATTGATTGCTTAATGTATCATCATTATAGACCACTGTTTATATGGGGTTCTGTTCAAGGTGGGCACCTCAGGCTCCATGGGGCCTATTGTTTTTACCTGTCATCTTCAAATTTTTACCTGGATACTCAAGTGAATAATGTTACAATTCTTTTAATATACTGTGTATAATTGTATTAAAAATCTATACTTTGTTTAGTTTAGTTTAAACAATAGTTTTATTTAAGTTAACACGTTATATGTATACAAAATTTGGGATATGATATATAAAAAACAATACACATAATAATGGCTATACAATATAACAGAAGGCTAGGACACAAATTAAGGATGGGATTCGACAGAAAGCTTAAAGCTTATTAATGGTCTTTTCCCAATCAATGAAATATGTACACAAATGAGGCTTTGACAGTATATCAGCTATAAAAGGAAATTGTTCAGACTAAAGTGAACTAAAGTGAACAGAAGAGAGAGAGAGAGAGAGAGAGAGAGAGAGAGAGAGAGAGAGATAACAAGTACTAATAACTGTCGAAAGATGGGATAGAGAGAAACACGTCATGCAGATCACTTTGCACATCGTACACAAGTAACGTCAGTATACAAACATCACACCATTTCATCCATGCCAACATCTACGTTGGGATAGAAGCCGGCATGGATGAAATGGTATGTCATCTCTATTTCCATCAATGGAGTTTTGCCTTACTTTCAGACAATGGGTTTCTTCGTAGTAAAGTCTACGAACTTATAGTCCCACATTTCAGAAGAGAGGTGGTAAAAAAGGAAGAAAAATTGAAACAAAAAAGTGAATAAAAAAAAAATGAATAAAAGTGGAGGGGGTTACAGTAGTAAGCCAACTTGAATAATAATAATATAAGGACAATAAAGAAGGGTCCGAGTAAGCCCCAGGGTGCACCAAGCGGCGCCACGCCACACCCAGATGTCCCTGGTGTATACGACCCCATTTAGGAACAACAAATCACTTCATACTCAAATTGCGGCAACCCGGTGCAGCACAGCACAGCCCAGAACGACCTGGTGTCCAGTTGGACCAACACGGATACCAACAAGCAATATGCTAAAATTATAAGGACTGGATACCTTTATTTAGCTGCATAATGTATAAATTATATTTGGGAGAGCGTCAACGATAGTAACTTAAGCAACATAGATCACTAGGGTCCTGTACTACCCGAAGCGCACACTTAACAAAATAAATTTCTGCACTTCTTCAAAAATACGATGGTTCTCGGTATTCCCAAGTAAGTTCAAGCCAAACAGAAGAGTTGGAGAATCGAAAACAAATGGCAGAGCACTAATTGAGTGAATGCGAGCATTCAGGTGGCGAGGACAATATAAGAGAAAGTGATCAGTTGCCTCAAGTTCTCCACATTGGCAGAAAGGGGTGATTGATAAATGGTTATCGAATAAATGGGCATTTAGGTTACTACAACGCAGACGCAACCTACAGTGGTAAACTTGGGCTACACGAGATCTATTGCTACTATAGAAATGAGGTGGACGTGTGTTGCCGCTATTAAGGAAACATTTAAAGTTGCAAATAGATGAATTGTTACGGATAGATAGAGGCAAGTTATTCCATTGACTAGTAGTACTAGGAATGAATGACCTTTGGTACAAATTAGTGCGGCAGAACGGAATTCGGTGGTTCTGGGAAGATCACAAACTGTGTCGAACACCGGTGGATGAAACAGGCGGCAGGACTTTAGTTGCAATGTAGGGTTTAGTAATATTATGATACATCTTAAAAAATCGCACAAGTTTATGTTTTCATCGTCTTTCTTGGAGAGGCTCCCAACATGTTTCAGTGTATAGTAATGTCTTGCTCGCACTCACAGTTGCACCAGTTATGATTCTCGCAGCAGCTATTTGAATTTTCTCTAAGTCTGCTGCCTTGAACGCAGAACAATTGTCCCATACGGTATCTGCGTATTCTAAGAGAGGTCTGATAAATGCAAAGTAAATTTTCTCTAGAATCTTGCGATCCAGTATGAATTTATATTTCCTCAGTAAGTCTACACGTGTCCATGCCTTGTTACAGACATGGTCAATGTGATCATCCCACGTGCCAGTATTATTTATGGTTAATCCCAAATGCTTGTGATTATTACCCTCAGAAATCCAAGTACCACAAAACATTAGTGGAGGGTGAAGTAGCTGATTTTTTTTATGTGATAGCAACATGCATTCTGTTTTCTTGGGATTAAACTCTACTAGCCACGTTTTCGCCCAGTGATCTATTGATGTCAAGTCACGATTCATTAAAATTGATGTTTGATCCGGATTTTCAACACTGAGATATAACGACGTATCATCTGCAAAGAGACGTATAGAGCTAAGTAAATTTTCGGTGGTACCGTTGATGTATATTAGAAACAGTAAAGGCCCAAGTATAGATCCTTGAGGGACCCCTGCATTAATGGGTTTCCAGGAAGATGATTCAGAACCTACGACGACTCATTGGGACTGGTGCGAGAGATAGGATTTAAGAAACAATTTGAGATCACCGGAAACACCGATTCTTTTAAGCTTGTGAATAAGCCCAACATGCCACACCTTGTCGAAGGCTTTACTGATGTCGCAAAATACTACTCGAACTTCTTTACCTTCGTCTAGAGCTCGACAGAACTCATCGTATAAGTCAGTCAACTGGAGAACAGTTGAGTCTCCAGGAGTAAAACCAGACTGAAAATTACTTAAAATATTGTTGTCAGCTAAAAATTTCCATAAGCGTCTAAACACACATTTCTCGAATATCTTGCCAACACAGCTAATTAGAGATATTGGACGGTAATTAGTTACCAAATTGGCAGGGTTCTTTTTCAGAACTGGGGACACATTTGCCTTTTTCCACTCAGATAGAAAATGGGAATTATCTAGCAGAATATTAAACAAGACCAAAAGAGGTCCACACAGGGACAACTTACATTCTTTAAGCAGTCGAGGGCTTATAAGGTCAGGTCCACATGCCTTGGAGGCTTTAACAGATTTTATCACTTCATACAACTCGCTATAATTAAGGGTTATGCTATCAAGGGTTTGTACGGGAGTAGGGGCAGGAGTCGGAATGTGGGCATTTAAATCATCAATAGTTGAGATCGAGCAGAAATAATCATTGAACAACTCAGCCTTCTCAGTATTAGAGGAGTAGAGAATATCAGAATGACAGAGAGGGGGAATTGCAGGTACATTATTATTTACGAATGACTTGAGGGTTTTCCACCAATGAGACGGGGCTGTTTCGTGGCTACCTAATGTTGATTGAACTTTTGAAAGGTATGAATTTTTTGTCCTCCTAACGGCCGCTACTACTTCATTCCTTTTTATTTTGTATTTCTCCCATGCTTGGGGGGTGCCGTTGCATTTTGCAATACGGTATAAACGTTTACGTGTCTAATCAAGAGACGAATTTCATTATGCATCCATTTGGGCTGGGATGCCCTGAATGTAATTAGTTTAGTGGGTATATGCTTCGATGCAATATCAAGTATCTTACTGGTGATGTTAGTCACAATCGTATCGAGGCAGGGGTCGTCGAATAGGATGTCCCATCTTTCATCACTGTACGCAGCATTTAACATTTCATAATTTCCTTCTGAATATAACCATATATGCCTTTTAAAGTTGACTTGGCATGGCTTAGTGAATTCAATATCAATGGAAACTGGACAATGGTATCGGATCATTTCGGGTATAAGTGGCTCAAGAACTTCACAGGCTAGTACGTTGACTGAATTGCTGACCGCAAAGAGATCAATCAGCGAAGCAGATGACTCAGTAAAGCACGTTGGTTCACTCACAAGCTGACGGAGGTTATAACACCTAATTATATTGGAAAATTGGCTGTTTGGAGATGTTAACTGGTTATCATTGAAATCACCTGTGATGATAATATCATCAATTGCAATATCTTTAGCTTTATCAATTGATGCTTGTATATTCTCCCAAATTTCAGAAACACTATTTGGTGGGCGATAGAATACACCTAGAAGCAATGGTCTTCGATATTTTGTAGAGATTTCTGCCCACAGGCATTCAGAGTTCGGAGTTTCCAGATCTTGTCTATGGCGAGTGCAAATATTATCTTTGAAGTAAATGGCAACCCCACCTCCTCTAGTTGAGTGGTTAAATCTCAAAGGTTCCTGGAAGCCATGCATCATAATATCAGAGGAAGGATCAGCATTTTGTAGCCACATCTCAGTAAAAGCTAGAATATCATATTCGGAAAATTCACGTTGAATACGATCAAGTTTAGGCTTTAAACTCTGGATATTCTGATGCAGAACTCTCAGGGTATTAGGATTGTTTACCTGTTTGGTGGGACACGGGCCTGGATTTGTTTCAATATCTCCCGACAATATGAGTAGGAAAATCAGGATAAAGAATCACATACAGCAAGTGAGGGCTAAGGGTAGTACTATGGATAACATCACATTTGGATTTGGATGAGCACACATCAGTTTAAGATCTGGGCAATGGGATTGTGAATCATCTCGACGACACTCTTAAGTCGATAGGATTCCCCAGTAGCATATCAGAGGAATATTCCTGCTTGATTTAAAAAGACAGAGCAACCATACAAGTAAAGCTTTTACCCAGCTCCACACCACTCAGTCTTAAAAGAGTGTAAGTCAGAGTACACAACGAATGATGACGTTACAGTCTATGTTTTAAACAACGTACATAAACAGCAGCATTGAATGTTCCAATACGAGCACGGTATAGGTCGTTATTACGCATTTAGCAATTTTGAATTTGTGGGATAGTAGATATTGTATTGGTTCAAGTTGGCTAGGAAATGTAGACTTAGATAATAACAAAGGTGTTCCAATTGAATAACAATTAGAAAGATAATTTAAAGAGGAAAGTACATCAACATATATACATATTTGGCAAACAGTATTCAACAGAAGAGAAGACCCGAGAATATCGGGCGTTTGGAATAGTTGTATTTACAAGTGCTACAAAGTCATTGGAGTTCCGGAAGGTTGATTCACAAAGGATTTATATACAGGAGATTATCAATAGTTAATGTTGTCGGGGGAACTTAGAGCAGTTGTGGACCACAATTCATATATTATTAGTGACATCTTGAGATCAAGTGTGAACATATTGCCTTAAACATAATCAACCATACTTGCTATGTGTGTGTTGGGGTGGGGTGGGGATGGGACAGGGGGCAGGGGTAAACTAATCTAAAATAGTTGAACTACTTTATGAGAATAGGGGAGCAGAGCCATGTTTCGGTGGTGTCAGCTGTTGCCTCAGGGTGGCAAGTGCTTACTGTATCTACCGCCCAAAGCTCACATCTCTTAACGAAAAGAACCCTATAAGCTTCGCAACCATTCTTGATGGAGTGAGACTAAATCTAAAACGGTTGAACTGGATTCATTTGAATAGGGTAAAAGAGCCAAGTGTCAGCGGTGTCAGATGTTTGCTCAAAATGGCACGTATTTGCTGTAACTACAGCCCACTGATCACATCCCCAGATAAAAAGAAACCGATAAGCTTTGCAAGGGGGAAGGGGGTGAGGCTGCAGGTTGAATCATGTAAGTAATAATAAAAATAATAATAATAATAATAATAATATTAACAAAAGTAAAAATAATAATAATAATAAAGAAAATTGCATTATCGAGGATAGCTGTTTGTTATATACGGTGAATTAGGTGGAATATGGTAGTGTAAGTTAGGCTCCCATCCTGTCTCGAAATTAAGAGCGAAATATGTCAGGAAGAGAAGGCAATCTACCTACAGCCACAATTCAAGTGGGATTCGCCCCTAGCTTAAGTTTCGTTCCTTGCACTAGAAGGTTGTGGCCGACCGAACACTCCATGTAATTGCAAGGAAAGAATCTAAGGACATCACAGATGATGGGAAGTAATGAATCCAGAACAACTAAACATGGTTTATAGGATCCAGGCATATAGTAGAGGAGATATTTGTAACTGGGGCACTATAGACATAGTTAAATATACTTAAAATGTATATACTCGCTAACTTCTTTAAGAAAGATTATTATACTGGCGGGAAGAAAAAAAAAAAAAAATACAGTTGGATTAAATTAAATACAATAGATAAGAAGCTGTTTGACGGCAGCCACGACCCAATTGGAAAATTCCTGAAATATCATTTTTAGTACAATTTACAGGCCATGGAAATCTTACCCTTTATTTTCAATGGATGAGCCCAATCGACAAAGGCTTGTGGAGGTCCGATTTAATCGATAGCTTGATAGAATACTAATTGCCAATTCTTATTGACAAACCTGGCCATGACTGCTTCTCAGCAGCCATAAATCAGTTCGACCATAAACTCAACAGAATATTCCTAACATAATTTTTTCTTCTTTTTTTTTTTTAACAAATTTCATATCTGATATGTTTTGTGAAGGGAGTAAAAAACCAATAAGGGCAGAAGTCAATAGTTTGACGAACATTCCTCAAGCTCACAGATTCACAACAGTATATTCTTTACCTACAATCTTGACATATTACAAATCAAATATTTAGTGACGAGATAGAAAAAGGGAAAAGGGCAGATATCTATTTAACAAGGGGGTAGGGACTACCGAGCTGCCATATCCAACTGGCAAAATTAACTGGTGGGTGTAAACAGTTTGCTCATAACTTACACAATTCACAAAACTACCGTTAACTTTGAGTTACTGGCCAGTTGGAAATTTAAGCAGTCCATCAGTAAATAAACCAACTGGCTAATAAAACCAACTACCAAACAGTCAATTTATTTATTGATTAAATAATTTATTTAACTCTTTATTTACTAAATTTACTAATACTCTCATCTGTTTACGTAATGAAAGGGGGGTGGGGGGGGGGGTCAGGGTGGGTAGAAATGGGCCACCACGATACTATGTCTAACTGACAAAATTAACGTTCACTCATACCTTACTGAAGGTTCTAACACTAGGCATAATTTTGAGATAACAGTCGGTCGGAAATTTAAAATTGGGCAGGGTACCAAGTGTCCTTACTTAACCTTTTATTCAAAAATACCATGACCCTCATCTCCAGTTGACCGGTACATTAAGTACAGACACCCAGTCAGTTCAATTCTGCCCGACAACACCCAAAGGGCCCTGCCGATCAGGATTTGGCAGAATGAGTGCGTTATTCATTAGTCAAGATGTCAGGATGACGTTGAGTCACTGGTGTAAAGTTACCAAGTATAGACACATGGAGATGAGGGAGCGTTGTCCAAGTATAGCAGCAAATATACTTACTGGTCAAGCGTTTTCATGCACTACAAGTATCTTTGTCAGGTGTGCCATATAAAACAGCCAAAAGGCTAGATCTGTAAGATACGCAGTCAAGTTTATATAGGACTATAGGACTTGTATCAGCTACATAGGAGGCTGAACATGGTTGGCTAAACATAATTGCCAGGATTGTCATTCGACAGAAAAGATATTATAATTAATTTCATTCAGGCCTCAGAAACAGTAAACACCACACATGTGGCTCTCGAAATAGGCGGATTCAAGTCATCGTGATTCAATGGCAGTAAGTGTGAAAAGGAATGTGAGTTGATGAGAACACAAAGATTGAGAGGAAGATGATGGAAAAATAATGATAAAATAATAGCATTTAAGAAAGAAGAAGAAAAAAAAAAATTTTATCCGGGAAGAATGTTATTCCAAGATTTGGGACTGGGATTTATTTAGATCTATTCTTTGAACAATCCGGAATGTGCGTTCCAATTCACACATCTGCAAATGGGTTGTGATCCTTTTGACGGAGCCATCCTTGAGTTTTACAAAGATGACTCCGTCAAAAGTCCATGTCTCTGCTACTTTACCTTCGCGAGCCAGAAGTCTTGCACGTTTTGCCAGGGAGGCACAGGTTTTTATTAAGTCTTCATTAATGAAGACACCTGGTTTTTGGCAATCAATTTTAAGATGCTTAAGTTTTGTTCTGGCTTTAAATAGTCTGGCTCTAGTTCTGTAAATGTTAAGTCTAAATATTATAGGTCTGGCTGCTACCTGTTTGCCGTTAATAAACTTTGGGCCGACTCGATGACTCCTGGGGACATCCTCGAGAGTGAGATTCACATCAATTTTGTTTGCAATGTGAAGTACGATGTCATCCATATTCTCACCCGGCTTTTCGAGAATACCAGATAACCTCAGATTCGTTCTCCTACCATACTGTTCTAAGTCATCTAACCTATCATTTAGCTTGTCTATTTTACTGTCTTTCAAGTTAATTTCTTCTTTGAGGTCGTGCACTGATTGTTCTAATTCCGTGATGCGTTCATTCGCGGCTTCCACAAAAACAGATTTGAGAGCGTCTCGCACTGATGGGTTTTGAAGAACCTTTATTAACGCTGAGCTAAGACGGTTTTCGGAGCCCGAGAGATTTGGCGGTGTGGTTAGGTCATCCATTAAATATTCATTTATATCAAAGTCTTCATCAGAGCCACTACCTTCACGATACTTTTTTGAAACACCTGGTGAGGGGGTTTGGCCAACATCAGCCCACGATCTTTTGGAGTCTTTTACATTAGGTGTACTTGAGGGCGTATCTGAGATGGGGGTCGCCATGCTGATAGATATGTCGATTATTATGAAGGAATGCCAGTAACTAACTATGTTAATAACTGTTAATAACTTGTTACAGGCAAGATTACAATTCTGTATTCATTGGTAAACAACAACAAAAGAGCACAGTAAGACGTCAGCTCTTGGAAGCGAATGTGTTGACAATCACTTTGACACATTAGGACATAACGGTTTCAGAACATGACAAACGACGGAATTCAGACACTGTACAGGATCGTGAGTTGACGTTCATGCAGAGAGAATAAATCAATCACCGTCACACATGAAGACGCATTACGTTGAGTTGATGATCGCTGAGTTGAAGTTGTACAGAAGTAGTACAGATCATATGAAATTATGTGGCCATTCAATAACACAGCTTACAGGTGCAAGATTTTTTAGGAATTTAGGAGTTTAAACCTCATTGCACCGGAATAAAATTCAAGTCAAAATCAAAGTTTGGAAATTGTATAATTAAGATAGGTCTCCAGCACACATACATATTGATTTAGGATATCAACACGTCCAGTTTATTAAGATATCACTTATTGAGGCTGAGACTAAGATCAGTAATGATACACTGTGCAGACGACAGATAAGCTACTCTCAGTCTCAAATGCAAACAAGAGTGATGGCGCATTTGAGTTCACGAATTCACACTCCCCTCACCCAAAATACTTAGCTTTTCCAAGAAGCTGTTAATGACAGTTTATGACAACATGGTTGAAACAAGTACTCCTCTACCTCTAGTTTACACTCATTCCAGAATCAATCCTTGAAAGTACAATTTACACACATTAAAAAGACTTTGAAGCACGAGCGAAAGATTTCTGTCAAGCCTCCATCATGTCACGTGTTGTATACTTTGTTTGATTGTACCACCAATTGATTAACAAATGCTGTTGGCCAACTTAGAAAACTATTTTTAGAACCTCACTTCAAATGCAAACTGTTATTTGAATCACCAGAAATATTTTATTGTTGAAGTGTGTGGCAGAGCTTCAAATGACCCAATGATCTACAGTACAGCCTATAACAAAGTATACTGTTAGGTAATATTCTTTTGTTAATGACGCCATATTAGCGCCTTTATTTGGCGAAATTGCTATAGCATTAATGTGATATTTTCAGCATGTGGCGAATATCGCAAGACAAACATGTGCATGGCGCGATATTTTTATAACTAACGTTCGGAATTTTGGGGATGAAAAGAAGAGGAGTGAATACTTATAATAATATGGACGATTTGAGTCATGCAAAGCTATTTATGTTAAACAAACTGATGTAGTCAATGTATTCATTGATGTCAATGCAATTAAAGCTCAGATTTCCCTTGGCCTACCCGGCTTCACGAGTGTCCTTGAGAGTATGTTTACATAATTGCAATTTAAACTTATATAAATATAAAGCTCTCAATCTTTAAAGTCAAAGGAGGAGGGGGGAGTCTTTCTTTCACGCTCGATAATGACGATATGAAGCACGAATTGGGGTGATGTAAAATGAAATAGAAATATTCGTGAAAGCAATGAAATGGCCTGTTATTTGTAAACATACTCTCAAGGACGCTTCACGGGTGTCCTTGAGAGTATGTTTGCATAATTGCAATTTAAATTTTTATAAATATAAAGCACTCAATCTTTAAAGTCAAAGGGACGGGGGGTGGGGGGGGGGGGGCGAAATGGACTACTTAAATGTGTAAAATGAACCGATTCAAATTTATTTTAAAAAAGGAAACAGAAATTCCCGAGCCCCGCTATTAAACTGCATTGGATCAGACTGAGAGCTCAGTTTGGATGTGCAATTTTAAGACCATATTTCCAAATCACAGGTTCATCGTCTCCATCTGTGATATATTTTGGACACATTTTAAATAATATCTATTATAAATTTTAACAAAATATGAAGTACTTACATGTTTGAATTAAACATGTTTGTTTGAATTTAATTCCATGTGAAAAATATCCTTCATAATCCTTCGTGATATTTGAAAATTATCCAGAATTATATACACATATTAAAGCAAGAATATGTCCAAACTAATGAACTGACTGGAAAATACTGTGTTCAATTTCAGGATTGTTTTTTAGGTTTCTGCTTATTAAAATATGTCTTTGTGTACTTGTTTGTTTTGTAATTGCATTGAAATGATTGTTGTTAACAATTATTTGAGTGTTTATATTTGTTTACAGTTTAACATTGATACGACTTCACTAATTCTTTGTGCTTGTTTAACTGAAATGATTGCAGTTAATAATTAATCACGTGTTGTTTTTAATTTTGTATCTTGATGTGGTATAGGTGTTATAAATAATATAAATATACTGTAAACAAGAGAACAAAAATTGGTTTGGAAGTTAATATGTTATATAGTTTTTTTTATTTTGGCATTTTAGCGCGTTCGACCAGCGAAAAATCACAACCAACTGACGTGTTATTCCTATAAAAATATTGCAATATTCAGATACGAATGGCGCGTTATTAGCGCGACCAGGTTTCCACTTTATTGCAGGCTGTACTGTAATTCTTATTACAGTGACAGATTTATGACTGCCATGGTACTTTTAAATTGGTTCTGGTCAAAATGTCTCCGAACTTTGGTCAAAACACCCCTTGTGTTGGGAAAAAATGTGTGACTGCCATGGCACTTTTAAATTGCATGCTGGGCAAAACATCACCCAACTTACCGGTAGGTCAAAATGACTCACTTTTATTAGTCAAAGTGGTGTCCCCTCCCAATTGTCATAATGTCCCCAAGGAAAAGAAATATTAGTTTATTACATCATCAAAGATACCTCAAATGAAAAAAGACATTAATTTTGCATTTTCTTTGACTATTGTAAAATGTCCTACAAATACACAAAATGGAAATATTGTTTCTTTTTTCAAAAACTGTTTCAATCATGCAATGGAAGTTGTTTTCTATTATTCAACTTCATACTTGCATGAGCAAGGAGATGTGTGTGAGTACAAACACCCTTTTGGGGACAGTTTGACCAAGATGTGAATGACAAGACGGCTTGACCAATTTTGTTCAGGGGACATTTTTCTTAAGGATGTATTGATCAGCACCCCACAAGTGTTAACTAGTAGTCAACAAAATAAGCAGTAGACAGACTGAATGATTGATTGACTACTCAGTTGTTCAGTTAAATCACAGACGGTCATTTCATATTCATGTGTTTCAGCAGACACTCAAATTTTCCAGAAGGCACACTTGACCGTGACCCAAGTCGTGTAGTCTCGTAACCAATAAACACTTGAGTTGAAATTCTTTAGAATGTTTTTGGCTTAGGTTGTCAAGCTGCCTGATTTGTATGTGTAAGAGATTTGATGTGTTTATATTTATTTAGTGAATGAGGTGATTGTTTTCAGTTCCGTTTGTGTATTTTGCAATCAGTGAACTGGGAATCGAAAAATGCCAAGAGTTGATGTGCATGCACTCAGTCTGGATTTTTAACCAGTAGCATTGCTCAGTAAAATAAAGTTAGGAATTCTCTCTGAATTCCGTTGACTTTTATCTATTGAAGCATTTGATTGGTTCTGTTTATGTGCTGTGTGATGTCTAAATGGGGAAGTAAGTAAGTAATGTTTCCGTCGCTTGATGTTATGTAAATCACAGTCAGTGTATTTGTTTGAAGAATGATAAATAAAATATTGATGGATTTGATTACTTTTAAACATTTCCATGATCTTGATGCTTTGATTTCAGAATCAAATCATTTACTTACAAATAAGTGACCTGTCGCATGTGACAAGTATGTTTTATTTCCACCTGTTGGTGCTCAATTTCTGACAGTCGACGGCAGGTGGATAGGTGAACATTTTTAGTCTTGGCGCCAATGAGGAAATCCCAAAGGACAACACCCAATGCCAGCAGAAGATGAGCTGCTTTATAAGATGAATGGGGCTACTGTAATGTAAAAATTAGACACAAAATGGGCTTATCATCAATTTGAACTTGCAGAATCATCACGATATATCAACATTTGGTACTCACTAGGGTTTTTTTTTAGAGACAAAAGATTACTCTATCATGTAAATTCTGCATCTGAAATTTAACAACATATCACAGGACAGATTCTTGATGGATGTAATGGTGTTCCAAATCTGAGTGATGATATTATTTTTGCCAAGTCTGAAGAAGAGCATGATAATTTGCAAGCAGTTATGAGCAACCTTGAACAATCTGGTTTAACTTTGGACCCATCAAATTTGAATTTGGTATTGAAAGTCTTACATTTATGGAACACAAATTATCCAAATATGGCCCTGATAAAATTAAGGTTGATTCAGAAAAGAATGCTAGACCACCAAAATGTGTGTCAGAATTAATGAATTTTCTTGAACTCATTAACTTGTGGTCATATTTAATCCTGACAGTTCTTCAGTTTTAGAATCTCTCTAGAAATTGATCAAAAAGCAAATCCCATTGCCCTGGGATAAATATGAAAATGATGCCTTTCAGAAATTAAAGGATCTTTTGTCAGACAAAAAAACTTATTTTCACCTTAATGCACAAACAAATTTGATTATTGATGCTATTCCATATGGCCTTGGAGTAGTCCTTTACCAAAAATAAAATTGTAGGTCATTTCAATCAACTGCGTGGCTAGCAGAAGTCTTAAAAGATATGGAGACATATTATAGTCAAAATGAAAAAGAAGCTCTTTCAGCAGTATGGGGATGTGAAAGATTCAATTTCTACCTCAGGAATGTGCATTTCAATTTGGTTAGAGATCATAAGCCATTGGAAATGATTTTTTTAACAACCTGTAAACCACCTGCCCAAATAGAAAGGTGGTAAATGAGGCTAAAAGCTTATTCTTACAAGGTCAAATACAAATCATGTCACTAAAATATAGCAGATGCATTACCTAGGTTGGTACTGAAAGGTCAAAATAATATAATAAACAATAATATTAGAAACTCAATAGATAATAGAATATTATCTATATTATAGAGCAAATAGTTGTGATGCAAAGTCAATGACAAAAACAGAAAAGTTAACGTAAATTTGAAGAGTGGCCAGTGGAGAAAAGATGACAAATTTTACCAAATTAGACATGAATTATCAGTTATAGATGGAGCAATTCTCAGATGGAATAGGTTTGTTATTCCACAAAAGATGCTGAATCGAGTAATGGCTCATATTAGTAGGGCCATCACATGTTCCTGAGCCCATAAAATCTATACCTCTGCCAAAAGAGTGATGGCAGGCTATAGCTTTAGATATATTTGGTCTTTTTACAAGTGGGTACAGTATCCTAGCCTTATTTGATATGTATTCTAGATGGCTAGAAATTTCTATCGTTAAATCAACAACTGTTCAGACAATTGTGAAATGGTTAAAGAGTATCTTTTGCACTCCAGGGTTACCTGAACAGATTATTACTAATGGTCCACAGTTTTGGTCACATGAGTTCAAAGATTACTGTGATGAAAATAATATTTCACATTGGAAAGTCAGTCCTCACTGGCCTGCAGCAGTGGAGAAATAGAAAGACTGAACTGAAGTCTATAAGAACTAGAAATGTGAAACAGAGAAATTGGAAGTCTGAGATTTATGATTTTCTTTTAGCATACAGGCCTACTCCATATGCAACTATATATATTCCTCCAGCTGAATAGCTCTTTAATAGAAAAATTAAAAATAAGGCCCTATAAGGTAGCTTGTCTGTTTCACAACCATTTTTTGTAAAATTGTGTGTGGCTGGGTCCCCCGTGGGAACCCTGGGAAGTGAAGCAGTGCTTGTTTACTATAATAAACAAGCTCTGTTTCACTGGTAAAATAGGACCCAGTCACTAATGCTTGGGGTGTGAGTCCTCTAAAATAGGCAACATGGGGTATAAATGATTGACTGACCTTGAATTTATTTCCATGTTGTCATGATTAGCCATTGTGCAGAAGTATGTGACCTTAAACATCAATAAATAATGAAATAAATGTGGCGGGCGGTTTTTATGTTATTTTTATTTTTGTAATTATTTCACTGCCATCAAAAGTTCATGTTTTTGGTTTGTTTTATGTTTTTAGGTCTCATAATCTACAGAATAGCATGGGTGGTGGTGTATTTCGTCCCTTGAGTGCAAGAAGGCTTTGCAATATTTTAGCATTGCTGCATTCAAGGGACAAATTCAAGGGAAATTTGTCCCTTGAATGTTTAGCAGCCTGTAGAGGGGTTAACAAATGTTTAGCAGCCTGTAGAGGGGTTAACAAACATTTAGCGGAATATTCTATCCATCCAACTTGTAATACCACGTCAAGACCCGCCAATGTCCAATTGTTCTTGAAAATCACCAACAGGCAGTTAGCAAAATCCATGGAAAATGTAAATTTTAAACTTTTAAGGGGCATCTATCCATAACCAGTCCAAAATGGGTTAAACTTCATTTTTTTGAATACCCTTACTACTTACAAAACTGATCCTCCATGAATTCTATGCACGGTAAAAGAAGTTTTATTTATATTTTAGTTTAAACAATATTTATTGGAAAATTTGTTACTTGTATACATTACATAGCAAATAATAAGAAAGGTACAACACAAAATGCACAATAGTACACAAGATAACAAAGATGAACAAATAGATGGGTTACAATGTAAAGAAGGGATTCGACAAAAAGCTGACAGCTTATGTAAGTCGTCTCCCTAGCTAGTTTATTATATTTCACTCAGGCAGGTGGTAACAGTTAATAGGTAAACTTGCACATCGTCACCCGAGGACACCCACCCGCCCCTCGTAACCTCCTTCCCTACATGGATAAAGGGATGACAGTTACAAAAAGGATTTCATTGGGCATAGACAAATTTATTCCCTCAGAGACAGCCCATCACCCCCATTGGAACGCGCTTGATGTGATCGCTCCAATTGGGGGTCATAAGACAAGTCTCCGAGACCAAAACTGAAAACAGAATAAAATATGGTGACGAGCTTTATTAATAGCACTGATCGTACTGACCATCACGCGCAATAAGGGTGGGCGGGGGCAGACCACCGGGCAACGATATGCAAGCATGTTTGGACTACAACAGGAATGGAATAAGACAGATTTGAAACGAAAGAGGAAGAAAAGAAAAGAAAAAAAAAGAAAAGTAAAAAAAAAAGAACCAGATGAAAGAAAAAAAGAGAGTAGTTCAGTTAGAATACATGATGTATTAACTACACTCGAAGAGTGCTTAAGTGAGTAGGTTAAATCATTCAATTCATTTAGTAAAGAGTAATGAATGAAGTCAATAAATAGAGTCCATGAATAGAGTCGATGAATAGAGTCAAGGAGTCAAGGTGGCGTTGGGCTGCAGTGAAATTTGACCGGTGTGGTGGGAAATATTAGTGTCACTGTGCTAGTTTGGTACTGTTATTATTAAGTAAAATTGAATGGGTCATTGTTCTGTTACACATAGGTCAATCACTGGAATCGCTTACTCGATAAGATGAAGTCATGTACCACTTCAAAGATAAGGCGATTGTCTTCGTCATTCAGGAATTCTGAACCAAATAAAAGTGAGGATGTGGCTGCCTCAAAAGGGAGAAGATTGATGGTATAATTACGTATGTCTGAAAGGATTGGACAGTCAAGAAGAAAATGATCAGGAGTCTCGTGCTCGCCACACTGACATAGAGGGCTTGGTGATAGATGATTATCGAAAAGATGGGAATTGAGGTTACTGCACCCTATTCGTAGCCTACAATGATATATTTGAGCTGCACAAGATTTTGCATTACTGTAAAACCCTGGAGGTCGATGGTTTCCCTTATTTAGGAAAGTCTTGAAATTAATCAGTGACGAGTTCTCGCAGACAGGCAGGGGCAAATTATTCCATTGCTAGGGATGAAGGAAGACTTGTACAATTGAGTCCGACAAAAAGGAACTCGGTGGTTTTGATTTGATCGGAGACTGAGTGACGAAATAGTCGAAGAGGCAGGCGGGGGGGACCTTATTGGATAGGTAAGGAGGTAACATGCGATGATACATTTTAAAGAACTGAATTAGCTTGTGTTTACGAAGTCTTACTTGCAATGGGTCCCATTGCATTTCACGATAAAGCAAAGTCTTACTGGCACTAACGTTTGCCCCCATAATGATTTTAGCTGCTGCAATTTGTATTTTTTCCAGTTCCGCCGATTTGGTTTCAGAGCAGTTATCCCAAACCATATCAGCATATTCAGTAAGTGGCCTAATAAAGGCAAAGTATATTTTTTCTAAAACACTACGATCCAGATTAAATTTGTGCCTCCTCAGCAAGTCCAAACGGCACCAGGCTTTAGCGCAAATATGGTCGTTCCATGTACATGTACTATTCAGTATGACTCCTAAATGTTTATGGTTGGACACTTCAGATATCTGAGAATCGCCTAAAAATAAGGGTGGATGGGTTCTACTTTTACGCGAAATTAGCATACTCTCTGTTTTATTGGGATTGAACTCAACCAGCCATGTTTTAGCCCAATGTTCAATTGTGGCTAAATCGTGATTGATTAAGGTCGAGGCTTGATCTGGGTCCTCTATAATGAGATATAAGGAAGTATCATCTGCAAAGAGGCGTATACTGCTAAGCAGGTTATTGGTTATGTCATTAATGTAAATGAGGAACAGAAGGGGGCCGAGAATCGACCCTTGGGGAACTCCGGCATTGAGGGGTCTCCACGGAGATGCCTCTGACGCTACCGCAACAGCAGTTCTCCAGAAACGCCAATGGTCTCCAGCTTGTAGATAAGACCAGTATGCCATACTTTGTCAAAGGCCTTACTTACATCACAGAACACTACCCTAACTTCTTTGCCTTCATCGAGTGCGTGGCAGAATTCATCATATATGTCAGTCAGTTGGAGAACAGTTGAGTCGCCAGGTCGAAAACCTGACTGAAATTGACTGAGGACATTATTTTCAGTCAGAAACGCCCACAGGTGTTTAAATACACATCTTTCGAAAATTTTGCCAACACAACTGATCAGGGATATTGGGCGATAATTAACCACAGAATTAGAGGGTTGCTTTTTCAAGATTGGGGAGACGTTAGCTTTTTTCCACAGTGACGGAAAGTACGAGTTGTTCATTAGTATGTTGAATAAGATTGAAAGTGGCTCACATAAAGAGGTTTTACATTCTTTAAGAAGATGCAGGCTTATCAGATCTGGGCCAGATGCCTTGGACACTTTTATCGACTTCATTGCAGTATATACTTAGCTACAATGGAGGGTGATACTTTCAATACTTTCAGAAGCACGGACCGGTGGGTCAGGCAGGGAAGCATTCGAATCGTCAACTGTTGAGATAGAACTGAAATATACGTTGAACACTTCCGCTTTCTCAGCACTTGATGAGTATATTTTGTTTAAGTGGATGAGAGTGGGAATTCCTACTGTATTACTGCTACCGATAAATGATTTTAAGGTCTTCCACCACCGTGATGGTGGGGTTTCATTGCTCCTTAGAGTGGACTGGATTTTGGACATATATAACGCTTTGGCCTTCCTAACAGCCGACACAACTTCATTCTGTTTCAGTTTATATTTTACCCAGGCATGTGGAAGATCGTGCGTTTTGCAATGCGATACAAACGTTTTCTCTGTCTAATCAGTAATCTTATTTCGTTATGCATCCATTTAGGTTGGTCTATTCGCGTGGTAATAAATTTGTTGGGTATGTGGATGGATGCAGTATCAAGTATTTTGTCGGTGAAATCAGAAACTATAGTATCGAGACATGGATTATCGAATAGAGAGTCCCAGTCAGTGTTAGAAAAAGCATCATTCAATGCTTCATAATTACCCTGGGAATAGAGCCATATTCTTCTTTTAAATGAGAGAGGTGGTGATTTTAAAAATTCGACTTCAACTGAAATTGGACAGTGGTAACGAATCATGTCTGGGATAATTGGTTCCAGGACCTCACAAGTTTTCATGTGGATTGTATCGCTGAGAGCAAAGAGGTCCAGTATCGAAGCCGATGACTCGGTAAAACATGTTGGCTCACTCACAACCTGTCTTAAATTGAAATAATGTAAAATTTCAGAAAAAACGCTTCTTGAGGGAACCACTTGATTATCATTGAAGTCACCTGTAACAATTAAGTCGACAATTGACGTGTCTCTGGCTTTTTCAATGGATGCTGATATGGCTTCCCATGCATCGGGAGGACTGTTGGGTGGCCGGTAGAATACCCCCAACAATAACGATCTACTCTGTTTTGTATATACTTCTGCCCAGAGGCACTCCGTATTCAACGTACTTAGGTCCGGTCTTGGTCGAAATAAGATACCGTCTTTAATATAAATTGCGACCCCACCTCCCCTTGTCGTGCAGTTAAATCTCAATGGTTCTTGAAACCCATGGAGAAGGAGATCGGATGTGGGGTTATTGCTACACAGCCATGTCTCAGACAATGCCACGACATCAGGTGGTGCGAATTCACATTGAACGATATCCAGTTTGGGTTTTAGACTCTGGATGTTAAGATGGACAATTTTCAATGTATTCTGTTTGTGATCAGAGTTAAACGAATTTGGGCCAGGGTTAGTTTCGATGTCGCCGGACAATAATAATGTTAGGGCCAAGTGGAACAGCGATGTGACAAGGAAAGCTGAAATCAGTACTACTAGTGTAGGCACAACCTTTGACGCATTCACGTCACTGTAACGATATGGAATTTCATCAAGCGGATTTACTAAATCAGAAGTAACGGACTCACTGAAGGAGCCAAAGAACAACGTAACCACAGTAGTGAAGCTTTCATGCAGCCCAACCCCACTGAGACGTAGGAGCAGATAAGTTAAAACACAAGTGGAACTCATTTTTGGCAGACAATACTTCAAGTTACTACAATACATTTTAAGATTGAAAGTGCCTATCCGAGCACGCTATGATTCAAGGGAACACATTGTGAACTACTATGTAACCTGTTGATATAGATAAAAAATTATCTTCGGTAGTAAAATTGTATTCAAGCTGGCTAGGCAAAAGAGGATGAGGTGTAGAATAAGGAGAACAGGATAGTTGAACTTAAGACTAAAGAATACATAAAACACTAAGAAAAGTAGAAGGTAAATGTATACAGGATGAATGTAAGTGCTTATATATAAGTTTAGGATGGAATCTGCTTAACCGAGTTTGAGAATTGCTGTAACTAAGCGATGTGGATGTTCCGTATATTAATGCATTAGTTATCAGATCAGTGAAACAATATGACGGATATTGAGGAGTGCTGAGGGAGAGGCGTGTGACACTAAGACAGAGTATATGAATGGGGTTGGGGGAGGGGGGTTGAAGAGCGGTTGGGGAGCCTTATGTCATAGCTCACAAATACGTTGAAGCATTGGTGAGGTTCACAGCTTGACAACTTAGAAGATACTTGTCACATCGGTAGCACATGTTGGCAAGGAAGAAGATACCTTACAGAAAAAAAGTTACCGTGATTGATCCCCCACCTAAAGCGAAAGGCAGATACCACTTCTATGAACAATTAGTGCAACACTCAACTTTCACACCCTAATCTCAAAAGCACAACCCATGATCCCTCAAAGGAACAAGCTCATTGGGCTCGTTCCAATGAGGGGTCACGGACCATGTCTTGGAGACAGGGAGTGAAGGCATAACCAAATTCGAACGACCATAAATGTAAACTGCGTTGATCGCTCCTAACCAAATTCGAATGGCTATAAAGGTAAACTGAGTTGATCGCTCCTGGCCACAATGTCGGGCAAGGGCCCAACAAGTACGATATGACATAGGAAGTGCTAGAAGGAACAATAGAATGAAAAACGCAAGTCACAGGGGTGTAAAATGGCTTTGATTATTACTGTGTAGATTAATAATGCTTCTACCATTAAATGGTGGGTCGTAGAGTTTGTGCGGAAATAGAGGTCTGTTTATAATAACTGGGTGTTGCGCGGAAATCATCAAGGAATTGGTACCATTACCACAAAGCAGTCATATTTGGAATGATAGACAAACCCTTCTTGCCACGAAAGTGTCGAAAATTGGAAAGAAGGGAATGTTGTTGTTGTTGTTGTTGTTGTTGTTGTTGTTTGAAGTACAATGGCATGGGTGAGGGGGATTCACCCCTGAATAGGCTCGATCTTACAACTCTTATACTGGAACGATGTCATCCTGCAAAAAAAAAAAAAAAAAAAAAAATTGCAAGAGGGAGTCAAGGGTGTCCCACCTGACATGATGAATCTGGAGCAAGGTTGTAAATTGTATGTAGCAGCCAGCTAAGACTCTATAAACTTCTTTGGATTTTAAGTTGTTATTACAAAGATAGTTGCCTATGCCCACCAAGCTCCTTTTCTGAAAGATTAAATATTTCAACACACGGCTTGTGACCACCCATCGGAATGAGCGCGGCGAGCAAGCTCCAATGAGGGGTCACAAGACATGTCCTCTGGGCAATTAATAAGCAAATACACTAGCTTGGTTAGCAACTTTTGTAATTGTCAATAGGCAGTCTTTGCCTAGGTTGAGGTTGGATGTAGGTTTTACACTGTGTCTCCAATATGCCAAGTCTCAATGTAAAAGGGATAGCTAGATTCGCCAGAATCACTGAGCCAGGCAAGAATTATCTACAAATTATCAACCCAGAACAAAAATAGCACTGTAAACTTTAGTGAAAGGTGCCTTTCTTTTTCCGGCAAATACGATGTAATACAACGAGGTGAAAAGTGTCAAAGCGGAAATAAAACTTCGGTCGATCTCGAAAAAATCACGATCCAGTCGAAATTTTCTGACCGGCTTTGCGAGAATAGCACTGGATGTTGGTAGCATGGGGTAGATTGGGTGTGTAGGGTAAATTGTGATATAGTATCAATACATTAAGTACCACCAAGGTACGCTTATGATCACGCAGAAGGTATTTCGATCGATCAGATCGCAAATGAAGCGTGATACATTGCACACTGGTTAATTGTAATTTTTCGTAATTTGAAAATCGCAAGAGCAACGTTAGAAAATGATAATGCCATGACCGAAGCAGGGAACAAAGTGTTGGTTCCTTAGCGAGACTTAAGATTGAAAACTAGACCCAAAACTGAACATTCTCAAGTGCATATACGCATATATATATATTGAGCAGACAGTCATTAGTGAATTTATTTTTCTACATAAACCCGAGACAAAGATGTTAAAGAATCTTTTTTTGTTTTCCTTTTTTTTTTGGGGGGGGGGGGGGAGGGGGGGGGATTAAAATCTAGACTCAAAGTCAAACATTCTCAAGTGCATGTACGCATATATACATAATGAGCAGACAGACATAATCAGGCAACAATAGCAGATCAAGAAATTTATGCAAGTGTCGTTCACTATCCGGGTTGGGCAAGGTTTTTTTTACAGTGAAAAGGGAGCAAGCCGTGTGAAACACAGCCTTTAAAACAAAGCTCGCGACCCCCCACTGAAAGAATCGAGCTCATTGAGCTCGCTTCACTGAAGGATCACAAGCCTTAATCCTGAGCCCAAATCTGAAAACGTTCAATTATTAGGGAATGTCTTTTTGTAAGAGGCAAACTGCAGCTACAATTGCAATTATGACACATTTCTCGCCAGGAAGCGGTCGTCCAGTCGGCGATGAGGACTGACACTGGAAAATTAAAAGAATTGAAAGTATACACTGGTATCACATTGGTTCCAGAACCATCTTGTGGGTTAGGACGAGAACGTATATTGGATCTTTCCGACGGCTTGAAAACAGGCGCAATTCGAATTAGTCCTTTACCCAATGCAACGGTCAAAATTAGAAAAGAGTTCGAAGATATACACTGGACACATGTAGGTTTCAGAACCATCTCATGGGTGAGGACAAGAAATTATGCAATATTTTTCCAACGGCTGAGGGCAGTCACTATTGAAATTAGACTGTTACCCAACGCAATGGTCAATACTGGTCAATTCCACTCATAAGACCGAATTCGAATCCTACCATGTCTTTATCATTGGATCCAGAATTTCAGCCTACAAAACGTAGCCTATGACATAGCCTATGACCCCTCATCGGAGCGAGCTCTGTGAGCTTGCTCAGGTGAGGCATCTCAAGTCATGTCCTTGAAACCGAGAACGGTGGTTTCGTCACCGGAGACTGCTCGCCAGTTGGTGGTCGAGACCGATACTGAAGAAAATAGAGGATACCTACTGCTCTCAGCTGGGTGACAGATCTATCTTAAGATCAGTGACAGGGAAATAATGATACGATCTCTTTGATGGTCGAAGGCACATTATACATTTCGTACTACCTTATAAGGTAGAATATATAAGCGGTAAACAATTGTGTAGCTCACACTTACATCTGTATATGTATGGTTTTCACGAATCAAGATTCCTCAGTAATCTTACAGTTGCAGGGAGGAAAAAGTGGACAGAGATTTTCAATCGGATCGCAACCCAGTTGTAATCCGATCGAAACTTCCAGTACACCACCCTTATGGTCTTAAAATTGTGAGATAAAAGTCAGATAGAAGGCCTAGCCGTGGTTTATAACCTGTGACGTGTTTAGGTCAATGTTCATAAGAAGGCGGCCAAATTTGCTCTCTACCTCAGAAATTTGGGTGGGGTTTGTAATTCGCCTAACGGAGCCATCTTCGAACTTCACACATTATACATTTCGTACTACCTTATAAGGTAGAATATATAAGCGGTAAACAATTGTGTAGCTCACACTTACATCTGTATATATATGGTTTTCACGAATCAAGATTCCTCAGTAATCTTACAGTTGGAGGGAGAAAAAAGAGGACAGAGATTTTCAATCGGATCGCAACCCAGTTGTAATCCGATCGAAACTTCCAGTACACCACCCTTATGGTCCTCAAATTGTCAGATAAATGTCAGATAGAAGGCCTTGTATATTTATGAACCGATCTTTACAAAACTTCTTGGGTACCTTTGTTATGACAGTGGGACGAGAACAAGTGTTTTTGGGTCCAATCCGAAATTCAAGTTGGCCACTGGCAGCCATTTTGTACGAAATTAGGTGCAGTCAGATTTTTGCGCAGAACTTCCATATGAAAGTGCTGATTTGAATAATTTTTTGTATGAATGTTTAGTGCCATGGGATACATCACATATAATACGGGCTTTTTTCTCGTGCATAAATTATGCAAATTAGACTAACTTTGATGTTTTTTGGTGTTACTTTCAGCACTGTAAGTGCAAATGCCAATACGGCTCGGGCTAGAGGCTGTATTTATGAACCGATCTTTACGAAACTTCTTGGGTACCTTTGGTATCACCGTGGGACGAGAACGAGTGTTTTGGGGTCCGGTCCGGTCCGAAATTCAAGATGGCCGATGGCAGCCATTTTGTACAAAATTAGGTGCAATCAGATTTTTGCACAGAACTTCTATATGAAAGCGCTGATTTGAATAATTTTTTGTGTGAATGTTTAGTACCATGGGATACATCACATATAATACAGGTTTTTTTCTCGTGCAGAAATAATGCAAATTAGATGAACTTTGATTTTTTCAGTGCTACTTTCACACAGTAAGTACACATGTCAATACGGCTCGGGCTAGAGTCTGTATTTATGAACCGATCTTCACGAAACGTCTTGGGTACCTTTGTTATCACCTTGGGATGAGAACGAGTGTTTCTGGGTGCGGTCTAAAATTCAAGATGGCTGCCAGTGGCCATTTTGTACCAAAATTAGGTCTAATCAGTTTTTTGTACACAACTTCTATACGGCTCAGACTAGAGGCCGTATTTATGAACCGATCTTTACAAAACTTCTTGTGTACCTTTGTTATCACCGTGGGATGAGAACGAGTGTTTTTGGGTGTGGTCCGAAATTCAAGATGGCCACCAGCAGCCATTTTGTACCAAAATTAGTGCAATCAGTCTTTTATGCAGAACTTCTGTATGAAAGTTCTGATTTGAATAAATTTTTGTATGAATGTTTAGTAACATGGAATACATCACATATAGTACAGGTTTTTTTCTCGTGCAGATTTTATGCAAATTAGATGAACTTTGATTTATTCAGTGCTACTTATACACTGTAAGTGCACATGTCAATACGGCTCGGGCTAGAGGCTAAATTTATGAACCAATCTTCACAAAACTTCTTGGGTACCTTTGGTGTCACCTTGGGACGAGAAGGAGTGTTTCTGGATGCGGTCCAGAATTCAAGATGGCTGCCAGTGGCCATTTTGTACCGAAATTAGGTCCAATCAGTTTTTTGTCACAACTTCTATACAGCTCGTATTTATGAACTGATCTTCACGAAACTTCTTGGGTACCTTTGTTTTCACCTTGGGACAGGAATGAGTGTGTTTTGGGGTGCCTTTGTTATCACTGTGCTATGAGAACAAATATTTTGGGGTTCAGTCAGACCAACTGTGGGACTCAAAGATTTCTTTTCTAGTTTAGCATCTAACTGTCACCCACCCTTACAGTACTTTATCTATACATTTGTTACATGCTACGGTCAGTATTTATGTACAGACCATTACAATACTTTATATGTACCTTTGTTATCAGGTCATTACCTAGATGTTTGTCATTGCTGTGTCACATACTATACATGTACACGTCTTAACAAGTTGAGCTACAGTGTCATTAACACTTTCTTTTCTTCAAAGTCTACAAGAAGCGTTTAATGAAATCCACAGAAAATGGGAATTTAAAGCTTTTAAGGGGTATCTCTCTTTAAGCAACCCAAAATGGGTTAAGACTTGGACTTTTGAATATATTTACTACACACAAACATTTTTTCCTATAAATTTTGTGTCTGATAAAAGAAGTTATGTTTCTCTGTTACATATCCATTGGATGCTGATGGTGTCCGAAAACAGCCCATTTTATTGATGTTCAGCAGCCTGTGGAGGGTTAGCAAATGCTTACAGAATAATTTGTCCATGCAACTTGTAATGTCACACTAAGACCAGTGAATGGTTAATTTTTCTTGAAATCTACAAGATGTTTTTAAAGAAATCCAGGAAAAACATTAATTTTTAAGCTTTTGATGGGTATCACTGTTTAACCAGCCCAAAAAGGGTTAAGGATTGTTTTTTTGAATACCCTTATTACTTACAAAAATGATCTACGGTGAATTCCACTTCCAATGAAGGAAATTATGTTTATCTCTCAGCTACATGTTGGGTGCTGTGGGTGGCTGCAAACAGTCTATTTAATCAATGTTTTGATATTTGAGAGCCTGTGGAGGGTTAACAAATGCTTATCAGAATATTTTGTTCTTGCAACTTGTAATGCCACACCAAGACCAGCAAATGACCAGATTTTCATGAAAATCTACATGACATTTTAAGAGAAATCAACGTAAAACATGAATTTTTAAGCATTTGAGGGGTATCGCTCTTTAACGAGCCCAAAATGGGTTAACGCTTGTTTTTTTTAATAACCTTATTAGTTACAAACATGGACCTCGGTAAATTCCACTTCCAACAAAGGAGATTATGTTTATCTCTCAGGTACCCATTGGGTGCTGTGGGTGCCCAAAAAACAGTTCATTTTCTCAAAATTACAATGCTTGGCATCTTCTAGAGGGTTAATAAATGCTCACCGGAATATTTTGTCCATGCAATTTGTAATGTCACACCGAGACCTGCGAATAGTAAATTTTTCTTGAAAACCTACAAGATGTTTTTAGAGAAATGCACAGAAAATGGGTTAAGACTTCGACTTTTGAATACCCTTACTACTTACAAAAATGGTTCCCTATAAATTTTGCATCTGATAAAGGAAGGTACCTTTCTCTGTGGCATAGCCATTGGATGCTGTTGGTGTCCAAAAACAGCCCATTTTATCACAGTTTTAACGTTTAGCTATCCGTGGAGGGTTAACAAATGCTTACCAGAATATTTTGTCCATGCAACTTGTAATGTCACGTCAAGACCAGTGAGTAGACAATTTTTCTTGAAAATCTGCAAGACTCGTTTAGAGAAATCCACAGAAAACATGAATTTTTTAGCTTTTGAGTGGTATTTTGGTTTAGCCAGCCCAAAACAGGTAAACACTTGTTTTTTTTAATACCCTTATTGCTTACAAAAATGATCCACGGTGAATTGCACTTCCAATAAAGGAAGTTCTGTTTATCTGTCATGTATCCTTTGGGTGCTATGGGGGCCTGAAAACAGCCCTTTTCATCAAAATTTTGATGTTTGGTAGCCTGTTGAGGGTTAAGAAGTGCATTGCCTAACATCTCTTGTATATTAATAGTCGTGTCACAGTCAGGTCTAACAATGATGAATGTTTAAAAGAAAATCTACAAGATGCGTTTGGAAAAGTATCAATAAACCCTAATTTTGACAGTTTTTTGCCAATTCTGGCAAAATAAGGGTTAAATCGAAAGTTCCGCTTGGGTACATTTTTAGCTCACCGAAGGGAGCTTAACTTATCACTTGCCGTCCGTTGTCCGTCGTCGTCCATCGTTGTCATCGAGAACATTTTTCAAACGACTTCTCCTCTGAAACCACTGGTCCGATTTTCACAAAACTTCATGTGGATGTTCATTACTATATGGCAATTCATGTTTGTTCAAATGAAATGGCCACGTCCCTTGGGGGCTCTGTATGGGGCATAACTCTGATAGCACCGTATGAATTATAGAAAAATTATTAAAAAATCTTCTTCTCCACAACCAGTGGGCAGAATCTTTTGATACTTGGTATGCAGCATCTTGGTATGGGTCTGATTCAAGTTTGTTCAAATCGGCTCCCTGGATTCATATTTGGGCTCACTGTAGAAACCCAAATTCGAACTTAGTGCATTTCAGGTAAATTTCTTTAAAAATCTTTTTCTCCAGATCCAGCAGGCAGAATCTTTTGATATTTGGTATGCAACATTGTGGGGTGGATCTGATTCAAGTTTGTTCAAATCGGCCCCCGGAATTCACATTTGGGCTCAGTATAGAAGCCCAAATTCGAACTTAGTGCATTTCAGGCAAATTTCTTAAAAAATCTTCTTCTCAAGATCCAGCAGGCAGAATCTTTTGATATTTGGTATGCAACATTGTGGGGTGGATCTGATTCAAGTTTGTTCAAATCGGCCCCCTTGATCAATATTGGGGCTCCCTATAGGGGCATGAATTTTTCCTTAGGGCAATTTAAGGAAAAATCTTCTTCTCCAGAACCACTGGGCAGAATCTTTTGATATTTGGTATACAGCATCTTGGTATGGGTCTGATTCAAGTTTGTTCAAATGGAGTCCCTTGATCAATTTTGGGGCTCACTATGGGGACCTGAATTTTTACTTAGTACAATTTAAGAAAAAAAAATTAAAAATCTTCTTCTCTAGAACCAGTGGGCAGGATCTTTTGATATTTGGTATACAGCATCTTGGTATGGGTCTGATTCAAGTTTGTTCAAATTGAGTCCCTCAATCAATATTGGGGCTCACTTAAGGAGTGTGAATTTTTACTTAGTGCAATTTAAGAAAAAATCTTTAACAATCTTCTTCACCAGAACCAGTGGGCAGAATCTTTAGATATTTGGTATGCGGCATCTTAGTATGGGTTGGATTCATGTTTGTTCAAATTGAGTCTTTTGATCAATATTGGGGCTCACTATGGTGGCTTGAATGTTTACTTTGTGCAATTCAAGGAAAATTCTTTAAAAATCTTCTTCAAAACCATCATGCAGAATCTTTTGATATTTGATCAGCAGTATTGTCCCAGTCAGTCCTGTTGATGTTTTAGTTCCACAGAGAGTATAGATTTACTCTGTAGAACCTTAAGAATAGCTTTTGATAAAATGTGTGTCTTAACAGTATGGAACATTCGGTGAGCGCCTAAGGCCCCCTGGGGCCATCTTGTTAGATTATGTGCCCCTCCATGCGTGTGCAAAATTGTGTGAAAATCAGATTGAAAATGGCTTCTGAATCGTACGGACAAAATGTTTGGAAAAAAAACAAACATAGCTAGACTTTATGATTCTGGTGGATCATGGCTTTTCCAGATTTGATTCCATGATTTTTCATGACCTCAGAGTGTCTGATGAATTGTTTTTAACTGTCTCACTGAAGTTCCTTTATTGATGTTATGAGAAAGGTGGGTATAGTAGTCTCAAATGACTCAGTTTGATAAAAAAATGTTTAGGTAAAAAACATCATTAATGGTGGAGAGGGTTAATATCAATATCGCCATCCGACAAGTTAATGACCGACAAAATGAGTTATGTTTGTTTGACACATACCCACTAAGTGCTGTGGCTATTTGAAAATGGTCCATTTTATCTCAAATGTATCCAAAATATTGATGTCTGGCAGCTTGTAGAGGGTTAACAAGTGCTAACAGGAATATTTTTCCATGCAACTTGTAATGTCACACCAAGAACTGCAAATGGCCATTTTTTCTTTAAAATCTACAAGATGTTTTCAGAGAAATCCAGGAAGAACATGAATTTTAAGCTTTTGATGGGTATGATTGTTTATCCAGCCCAAAACGGGTTAAAAAGGTTGTTTTTTGAATACCCTTATTACTTCCAAAAATAATTCTCAGTGAATTCTACTTCCACTTATGTTGATCTCTCCTCTTAACTTTGGGTGCTGTGGGTATGCAAACACAGCCCATTTTATCAAAATTTTGATGTTTGAGAATCTGCATAGGGTTAACAAATGCTTACTGGAATATTTTGTACATGCAACTTGTAATGTCACACTAAGATCTGCGAATGGCCAATTTTTCTTGAAAATCTGCGAGATGCTTTTAGAGAAATCCTCGGATAACATGAATTTTTTAACCTTTTGAGGGGTATCACTCTGTAAGCAGCCCTAAATGGGTTAATGCTTGGTTTTGTGAATACCTTCATTACTTATAAAAATGATCCTTGGTGAATTCCACTTCCAATGAAAGAGGTTATGTTTATCTCACAGGTACACATTGGGTGTTATGGGTGCCCAAGAACAGCCCATTTTCTCAAAATGTCTATGTTTGGAAGTCTCTGGAGGGTTAACAAATCCTTACCAGAATATTTTGTCCATGCAACTTGTAATGTCACTCCAAGACCTGCGAATGGTCAATTTTTCTTGAAATTTTTTTTTGAGAAATCCACAGAAAACTGGGATGTTAAGCTTTTAAGGGGTATATCTCCTTAACCAGTCAAAAATGGGTTAAGACCTTGATTTTTGAATACCCTTACTACTTACAAAAATGTTTCCCTATCAGTTTTGCGTCTGGTAAAAGAAAATTACGTTTCTCTGTGGCATTCCTATTTGATGTTGTTGGTGTCCAAAAACAGACTATTTTTTCAAAATTGTGACATTTAGTAGCCCATGGAGGGTTAACAAATGCTTACCGGAATAATTCATCCAATCACCTGGTAATGTGACACCATGACCTATCAATGGCCATTTTCTCTTGAAAACCCAACAAGATGTTTTGTAAAGAAATCCAGGGGAAAACATAAATTTTTTAAGCTTTTGATGGGTATCGCTATTAAACACCACAAAAGGGGTTAACGCTTGGTTTTTTGAATACCCTTATACAAAAATGATCCTCGGTGAATTCCACTTCCAACAAAGGACATTATGTTTATTTCACGGGTATACATTGGGTGCTGCGCCTGTCCGAAAACAGCCCATTTCAACAAAATTACGATGCTTGGCAGCCTGTAGAGGGTTAATAAACGCTCACCGGAATATTTTGTCCATGCAACTTGTAATGTCACACTAAGATCTCTGAGTAGTCAATTTTTCTTGAAAACCTACAAGATGTTTTTAGAGAAATGCACAGAAAATGGGAATTTTAAGCTTTTAAGGGGTATCTCTCTTTAGCCTGCCCACAATGGGTTAAGACTTCGACTTTTGAATACCCTTACTACTTACAAAAAATGTTTCTGTATAAATTGTGCGCTCGATAAAAGAAGGCACTTTTCTTTGTGGCGCACCCATTGGGTGCTGTTGGTGTCCAAAAACAGCCCATTTTATCACAATTTTGACATTTAGCAGACCGTGGATGGTTAACATATGCTCACCGGAGTATTTTGTCCATGCAGCTTCTATTGTCACACCAAGACCTGCGCGTGGCCAATTTTTCTTGAAAATCTACAAGACTTGTTCAGAGAAATCCACAGAAAACATGAATTTTTGAACTTTTGAGGGGTATTGCAGTTGAACCAGCCCAAAACGGGTTAACGCTTGGTTTTTTGAATACGCTTATTACTTGCAAAAATGATCCACGATCAATCTTACTTCCAATAAATGAAGTTATGTTTATCTGTCGTGTATCATTTGGGTGCTGTGGGGCCCCAAAAACGGCCCCATTTCATCAAAATTTTGATGTTTGGCAGTCTGTGGAGGGTTACCATATGCATTGCCAAAAATCTCTTGTATATGAATGATCCTGTCACAGACAGGTCTAACAATGATGAATTTTTTAAAAAAAATCTACAAGACGCATTTTGAGAAAGTGCCTATTAACCCTAATTTTGGCATTTTTTTTGCAAATACTGGCGAAATAAGGGTTAAATTGAAAATTCCGCTTCGGTACATTTTTAGATTTTGTGCCCCTCTATGTGTGTGCAAAATTTTGAGAAAGTCGGTTCGAAAATGGCTTCTGATTCGTGCGGACAAAATGTGTGGAAAAAAAAACAAAACAAAAAAACTAGACTTTATGATTCTGGAGAATCATGGCTTTTCCCAATGAGATTCCATGATTTTTCATGCCCCCACAGTGTCTGATGAATTGTTTTTAACTGTCTTACTGAAGTTCCTTCATTGATGTTGTGAGAAAGGTGAGTATAGTAGTCTCAAATGACAGTTTGATAAGAAATGGTTTAGGTAAAAACCATCATTAACGGTGGAGTGGGTTAATGTCAATATCGTCGTCCAACAAGTCAATGACCGACAAAAGGAGTTATGTTTGTTTGACACAGGAAGAACATGAATTTTAAGCTTTTTATGGATATTATTGTTTATCCAGCCCAAAATGGGTTAAGAGTTGTTTTTTAATACCCTTATTACTTCCAAATATAATTCTCAGTGAATTCTACTTCCACTTATGATGGTCTCTCCTCTTACCGTTGGGTGCTGTGGGTACGCAAACTAGAGATGTACGGTTATGAAAATTTTACTTTGGTTTTGTTTTTTTTTATTGACAAAAAGAGTTGGTCTCCACTCGGTTTCGGTTTTTCCGACCAACACCACAAGTGAAGCTTCCTATGGATCGGGAGGCACATAATTGTTGATTGAACAAGCTTGGGAATAAAGGGTTGGTTGAAGGAAGTGACCGTCGTGAAATGCTGACATGACTGACGCAAACTTATGAACTGTAATTATCCCGTCGGTATACCTTTCAGTTTCAGTTATCGCACACTACATATTTTTGGACTGAAGAATTTGTGTTCTGAACCCTCGATTATGACTGGTTGATTCCAAATAATTCTAACATTTATTTGAGTAAAATATTTCTCACCAGAAACACCAAAGTATGTAAAAAATGACAACTATTCCACCTTCCAAGTTCCAAGACAAAAGGCAAAATTATACACGTGGGAAGTCCCCTTCGAAAACGAAACTAAAACGTCATTGGAATCGAAGTATCACATGGTACAAGAAAATTGTATGCATGGCTGCATGCTTGCTCGTGCCCGCCAGCTGAAATTCTTTGACGAATTCGAAAGGAAGGTGCAGAAGGGGACGTGTTTTTGCAATGAAAAGAAGAGATAACACACGCAATATTTTATATTGTTAGTGGAATATGAAACTCTGTCTTGCATTTCACTTCATTAACTGTGTGAAATATTAGAGAAAGAGGAGGCTTGTGGAAGACATTTAAGAAGAATTTTAGGTTAGGTTAACTTACACGTCAGGCGGTGAGGGAGGGCTGAAAGCTTTCTTAGTTTCCTAACCCCCCCCTCAAAAAAAAGATAAAAGCAGCGACTTGAATTAAATGTACTTCTCATTCCTAATAAATTCATTCTATTTTTCTTCCCACCTGATGGATATTACATTAAGCAGAGACCGAAACAACTTGGAACCATAACATCCCAAGGCTAAAATGTCCATATCTGATACCCCCGTACAATTTTATGTTGCTAGTGAAATTGTTTCGAGTTTCATTAATGGTATGAATTATTAAAAGGGAGGAGGTGGCAGAGGCATAAGGAAGATATTTTAGAAGGAAATACACACTTTCGCAAAGTTTAGATTGAATGTCGTGGGTGGGGTTGGGGTTGGAGGGGGGCTTTTCTATCCAAGAAAAAAATAAAAATAGCGACTTCAATCAAAGTCACTGTTACTTCTTAATATTGCGTTAGCTAAATCATTCTAACTCCCCCCCCCCCCCCCCCCCCCCCCTCCCCAGGTATGTCTGTTTGGGTTTTTACATTTTTGTCAGTGTCGGTGCTGAATGAGGGGGAGGGGGTAGGAGGGAGGGTGTGGGTTACTTTCTCATCCAAGAAAATATAAAAGCTGTGACTCCAATAAAAGTAATTTCCTAATACTTTAAGCCAGAGCTACCTGATGGGGGTTTTCATCTGCAGGGCCGAAACTTCCCGTACTAAGCCCCAAACGCCCCTAAGATTTTGTATTGTTGTTGAAATATGAAACTCCATCTCGCATTTCAATGACAGTTTGAAATATTGGGGGCAGTGGGGGGGGGGGGGGGGGGGGGGGGTGTGTGTGTGCATAAATGAGACATTTTAGAATGGAATTTAGAGCTATACGCTTTGTTAAATATTAGGATGCGTGTCGGGGGAGGTGGGGAGCACTTTCTTATCCAATAAAAAATAAAAGCCGCGACCTCAATGAAATTTAGGCCTACTGTCCATTCTTAATATTGTGTAGATCAAAGCTAAAATCATTCTATTTCCCTCCCACCGGATAGGTGTTTCAATATGTAGGGGCCGAAAACAACTCAAGGGGCGAAACACCCCAAGGCCAAAACGTCCATAGGCCTATTCGGCTATCCCCCTAAGATTTTATATTGGTGATGCATTTTATAAAAAACAGTGTGAAGTATTAGGGACGTGGGACATGTGGAAGACAATTCAAGACATCTTAGAATGGAATATACTATGCTTTGTCAATTTTTAGGTTCTGTGTGTGTGAGGGGTATGGGTCAAAATGTACCCAGACCGAAACGTACCCAGACCAAAACATACCCAGACTGAAATGTACCCAAGGAGTCAAAACGTACCCAGACCAAAACATACCCAGACCGAAACGTACCAAACCATGAGTCAAAACGTACCTAATACCCTTTTTCTCAAATAAAATGAGATAAAGAAAGAAGAAGTCATTGATTCAAAACATGATGTGAATGAGAGTGTTATATTAGTAAAAACAATCGCAGAATCAAGTATATTTTCTGTTGGTACAGCCAATTATTATTAATCTATTATTATTCAATTATTCTAGGACGGCAAATAGAGTCAGGCAAGCACTGCAGAACCCAAAGATTTAAATTTTGAACTCAATACAACATATATTGAGGAGGATTTCTTAAAATCTGATTTGTGGGTTGATAGCAAACGTCACATAATTTTTGCTGCTGGTGATCAACTTGAACTTCTGTCAAAGTTTCGACGTTGGTACGTGGATGGAACATTTAAAATTGTTCGGAAACCTTTCGTTCAATTCTTTTGTGTCCATGCTTTTGTGAAAAAGGACGGAGAAACAAAAATGGTGCCATCAGCATACTACCACATGAACCAGCTGTGACTAAACTTGTTGCCGATTTTGAAAAAGGGTGCTGGAAGGCTGCCAGGACCGTATTTCCTAATGTAGAAATGCATGGGTGTGCATTTCATTGGGGTCAGGCTGTGTGGCGCCACTGTGTTAATCTAGGGCTCCGACAGGAATATATTGACAAGTCAGCTGTGTATTTATACCTCCGAAAGGTGATGGCATTGCCATTTTTGCCCAGTGAACATATACGACCAACTTTTGAACTTTTGAAATACAACTCACGAGAATATTCCACCAGTAAACTGTTGAGAGTGTGTGGTTGTATATATGGACCAACTGATGTGTGAGATGTACTTTTAATTTGAGTTATACGAGAATTTGTTTTACAAGTGTCGTCTGCACAACATGTATCGTTAGGTAAAGGGTTAATAGTTGACACCAGCAGAAATGACAATATCGGATTATGTGATAAACAGAATCTCGAACCCGTTCCCATTTAATTTTGAAATTTAGGATGTTTGGGAGTCCAATCGGTGGGTGTGATAATATCAAAATATCAAAAGTTGGGATTAGAAGCCAACATTTACATAAGGTGAGAGGTAAACAATTGGGGGATTAAGTTATTATATCATGGGTAGGTGGTGATCAATTATTTATTTGAATTTGAGTGTATATGACAATAATGTTCCTATCAAAGATAATGACTAATTTTCTCGTTTTCAGTAAAACCCATTCAAAGCATAGCTCATGTTCTCTCCATGGAACAAACTCTGTTGAGGAAGTTGCGTGGAAAGAACATTCGCTATGTTCGCCATGGTTTTCCGAATTTTGTTTCTTCTTGTCGAAGATAGTGACTACTTTCCCCAATTACCATTCGTACTCTCCTTACACATGTACTTTTTTTAGCTCAACTTTGGCGAAGCCAAATTTGAGCTTATGCCGTAGCCAGTCGTCCGTCTGTCCGTCAACAATTCAATACGGCTCGGGCTAGAGGCAGTATTTATGAACCGATCTTTACGAAACTTCTTGGGTACCTTTGTTATGACCGTGGGACGAGAACGAGTGTTTTGGGGTCCGATCCGAAATTCAAATTGGCCACTGGAGGCCATTTTGTACAGACTTAGGTGAAATCAGATTTTTGCGCAGAACTTCCATATGAAAGCGCTGATTTGAATAATTTTTTATATGAATGTTTAGTACCATGGGATACATCACATATAATACAGGTTTTTTTCTCGTACGTAAATTATGCAAATTAGACTAACTTTAGTGTTACTTTCAGCACTGTAAGTGCAAATACCAATACGGCTCGGGCTAGAGGCGTATTTATAAACCGATCTTTGCGAAACCTCTAGGGTACCTTTGGTATCACCGTGGGACAATAACGAGTGTTTTTGGGTGCAGTCCAAAATTCAGGATGGCCGATCGCAGCCATTTTGTACAAAATTAGGTGCAATCAGATTTTTGCACAGAACTTTCATATGAAAGCGCTGATTTGAAAAAATTTTTGTGTGAATGTTTAGTACCATGGGATACATCACATATAATACAGAATTTTTTCTTGTCCAAAATTCAAGATGGCTGCCAGTGGCCATTTTGTACCGAAATTAGGTCTAATCAGTTTTTTGTACACAACTTCTATACGGCTCAGGCTAGAGGCCTTATTTATGAACTGATCTTTACGAAACTTCTTGGGTACCTTTGTTATCACTGTGGGATGAGAACGGGTGTTTTTGGGTGTGGTCCGAAATTCAAGATGGCCACCACCAGCCATTTTGTACCAAAATTAGTGCAATCAGTCTTTTGTACAGAACTTCTGTATGAAAGTTCTGATTTGAATAAATTTTTGTATGAATGTTTAGTAAAATGGAATACATCACATACAGTACGGGTTTTTTTCTCGTGCAGAAATTATGCAAATTAGATGAACTTTGATTTATTTAGTGCTACTTATACACTGTAAGTGCACATGTCAATACGGCTTGGGCTAGAGGCTGTATTTATGAACCGATCTTCACAAAACTTCTTGGGTACCTTTGTTATCACCTTGGGACGAGAACGAGTGTTTCTGAGTGCGGTCCAAAATTCAAGATGGCTGCCACTGGCCATTTTGTACCAAAATTAGGTCCAATCAGTTTTTTGTCACAACTTCTATACAGCTCGTATTTATGAACTGATCTTCACGAAACTTCTTGGGTACCTTTGTTTTCACCTTGGGACAGGAATGAGTGTGTTTTGGGGTGCCTTTGTTATCACTGTGCTATGAGAACAAATATTTTGGGGTTCAGTCAGACCCACTCTGGGACTCAAAGATTTCTTCTCTAGTTTAGCATCTGACTGTCACCCACCTTTACAATACTTTACCTATACATTTGTTACAGGCTACGGTCAGTATTTATGTATAGACCGTTACAATACTTTATATGTACCTTTGTTATCAGGTCATTACCTAGATGTTTGTCATTGCTGTGTCACATACTATACATGTACATGTCTTGACAAGTTGAGCTACAGTGTCATTGACACTTTCATTATTTTTACCTGTTGCTATATTTATCACTAATATCGTGCTATTTGTAGATGTGTAATGTACGTTTATATATATATTCAACTAATAAATGTTGTTGCATAATAAATCTTCTTTTTTATCAATGGGTATATAGACGAGCCCCAAATTGTCTGCCAGAAGTTTCGCCGAACAGACCAGTTTTTCGGTTAATTATATATGTGGGTACGTTTTGACTCATGGTTTGGGTACGTTTTGGTCTGGGTACATTTCCGTCTGGGTCCGTTTTGACCCGCATCCTGTGTGAGGAGGGGGAGGGGCGCACTTTCTTATCCAGGAAAAAATAAAAGCTGCAACTTTATTTAATTCAACTTTTGAATTCCTCAAATTGCGCTAGCTAAAATCATTCTATTTCTCCTCCCATCTGATAGGTGTTTCTGTGCACAGAAGACGAAAAAACTCGGGGTCGAAATGCCCCAAGCACAAAACGTCCATATCGCCATCACATTTTATATTGTTAGTGAAATATGAGACTCTGTCCGGCATTTCATTAGACCCAACAGTATAAAATTAGGAGGAGAGGTGGCATGTGGAAGACATTTTTGAAGGGAATATACATTTTGGCAAACTTTAAGATGCATGTCGGAGAAGAGCACTTTCTTATTTAAAAAAAAAATAAAATAAAAACCGCGACTTCAGTTAAATTTACTTTTCATTCTTAATATGGCATAGAGGCAAAAATCATTTTATCTTCACTCGTAACTGCTAGGTATTTCAATATGCAGAGGCCGAAACAACTAGAGAACGAAATGTCCATACTCACATAACTTGAGTCTGAGTCGTAATTCTCTCTCTTTTGTCAGGGATTAATCGAGTGTCCCTACTTTTGTCTAGCCACGTGGAGTTCATCGTATTCCCGTGTTCACCAGATGTGGATTCTTTACAAAGCTGACATGCAATTTAAACAGTTTTCATGTCGTTTCTTATGAAATATTCCCACACGTGACACTTTTTTGGCCATTTTTTCGGAAGCAAACGGAGTGTGGATCTGAGTGACAGTGTTTGCCAAATGCTTTTGTAAACAACCGAGATCACGGTTTTTACAATTTTCTCGGTGTCGGTTTCGTTTTTTTCTTCAAATAACCGAAACCGAGTTGTTCTCATGGTTAACAGTACATCACTAATGCAAACACAGCCCATTTTATCAAAATTTTAATGTTTGAGAACCTGCATGGGGTTAACAAATGCTTACTGGTATATTTTGTGCATGCAGCTTGTAATGTCACACTTTGATCTGAGAATGGCCAATTTTTATGTGTACCCATACTATGTATGGTACATATAATGCCGGCATCTGGGGTGGCCATCCGTCGTTCGTCCATCCTTTGTCCATCCGTCCATCTGTCCATCTGGCGTCCGTATCCATTTCTTTGGCATTCGATAACTTGAAAAATATTGCTTGGATTGTCAAGTTACTTTATATTTGTGTTCAGGTTACTGATGTGCCGAGCTGTATAGTTTTTGGTGTAAATCTGATAATTTGATCCTAAGATATTAACTCTTTATCCTTCAAATTGAGAATTCTTTCAATCCCTTTGGCATGAGATAAAAAATATCAATCCAATTGTCATGTTACTTTATATATATCTTCAGATTACTGATTTTCCGAGCTGTATAGTTTTTGGTGTAAATCTGTTATTTTGATCCTGAGATATTAACCCTTTATCCTTCAAATTGAAAATTCCTCCAATCCCTTTGGCATGAGATAACTTGAAAAATGTTGCTTGGATTATCAAGCTACTTTATATTTGTGTTCAGGTTACTGATGTGCCGAGCTGTATAGCTTTTGGTGTAAATCTGATAATTTCATTCTGAGATATTAACCCTTTATCCTTCAAATTGAAAATTCCTCCAATCCCTTTGGCATTCGATAACTTGAAAAATATTGCTTGTATTGTCTAGTTACTTTATATTTGTGTTCAGGTTACTGATTTGCCAAGCTGTATAGTTTTTGGTGTAAATCTGTTATTTTGATCCTGAGATATTAACCCTTTATCCTTCAAATTGAAAATTCCTCCAATCCCTTTGGCATTCGATAACTTGAAAAATATTGCTTGGATTGTCAAGTTACTTTATAGTTGTGTTCAGGTTACTGATGTACCAAGCTGTATAGTTTTTGGTGTAAATCTGTTATTTTGATCCTGAGATATTAACCCTTTACCCTTCAAATTGAAAATTCCTCCAATCCCTTTGGCATTCGATAACTTGAAAAATATTGCTTGGATTGTCTAGTTACTTTATATTTGTGTTCAGGTTACTGATTTGCCAAGCTGTATAGTTTTTGGTGTAAATCTGTTATTTTGATCCTGAGATATTAACCCTTTATCCTTCAAATTGAAAATTCCTCCAATCCCTTTGGCATTCGATAACTTGAAAAATATTGCTTGGATTGTCAAGTTACTTTATAGTTGTGTTCAGGTTACTGATGTGTCAAGCTGTATAGTTTTTGGTGTAAGTCTGTTATTTTGATCCTGAGATATTAACCCTTTATCCTTCAAATTGAAAATTCCTCCAATCCCTTTGGCATTCGATAACTTGAAAAATATTGCTTGGATTGTCAAGTTACTTTATTGTTGTGTTCAGGTTACTGATGTACCAAGCTATATAGTTTTTGGTGTAAGTATGTTATTTTGATCCTGAGATATTAATAACCCTTTATTCTTCAAATTGAAAATTCCTCCAATCCCTTTGGCATTCGATAACTTGAAAAATATTGCTTGGATTGTCAAGTTACTTTATATTTGTGTTCAGGTTACTGATGTGCCAAGCTGTATAGTTTTTGGTGTAAATCTGATGATTTGATCCTGAGATATTAACCCTTTATCCTTCAAATTGAAAATTCCTTCAATCCCTTTGGCATTCGATGACTTGAAAAATATTGCTTGGATTGTCAAGTTACTTTATATTTGTGTTCAGGTTCCTGATGTGCCGAGCTGTATAGTTTTTGGTGTAAGTCTGTTAATTTGATCCTGAGATATTAACCCTTTATCCTTCAAATTGAAAATTCCTCCACTCCCTTTGGCATTCGATAACTTGAAAAATATTGCTTGGATTGTCAAGTTACTTTATATTTGTGTTCAGGTTACTGATGTGCCAGGCTGTATAGTTTTTCGTGTAAGTCTGATAATTTAATCCTGAGATATTAACCCTTTATCCTTCAAGTTGAAAATTCCTCCAATCCCTTTGGCATGAGATAACTTGAAAAATGTTGCTTGGATTGTCAAGTTACTTTATATGTGTGTTCAGGTTACTGATGTACCGAGCTGTATAGTTTTTGGTGTAAATCTGTTATTTTGATCCTGCGATATTAACCCTTTATCCTTCAAATTGAAAATTCCTCCAATCCCTTTGGCATGAGATAACTCAAAAAATATCAATCTGACTGTCATGTTACTTTGATCCTGTGATATTAACCCTTTATCCTTCAATTTGAGAACTCCAATCCATTTCTTCGGCATGCGATAACTCAATAAATATTAATCCAATTATCAGGTTACTTTATATGTATTCAGGTTACTGATGTGCTGTACTGTATAGTTTTTAGCTTACCAACTTTAGTTGTGTGAGCTTATGGCAGGGCTCGATTGGTCGGCTTTGGCATCGGCGTCAGCGTACGTGTCCAATAACGTTAAAGCTTCTGTTTAGGGCACTTACTCACCCTATTTCCATATCATGGCTTTTATAATGCTTCTATATGATGATTATTATCATTTTACCATGATTTAACTCCTCATACCCTACATTTTAGACATTTTTCTTGACATTTTTAGTTGCGTTTAGTTTTCTGTTTAGCTCAGAATTTCAGGTTTAACTTAGTGTTTAGGTCAGCTGCTGTGCTCCTTCTCTTCCCATGGCACTTATATTCATCATACATGTTCCTCAGTATCATGTTCCATGATTAACCCCTCATACCCTGCATTTAAAACATTTTTCTTGACATTTTTAGTTGCGTTTAGTTTTCTATTTAGCTCAGAATTTCATGTTTGACTTAGTGTTTATGTCAGTTTTTGTGTTTTACTTTTAAGAGGTTGTGTTTAGGTCAGCTTTGTCGCATGTTATGAGCCTGTTTGATACAGTTCTTGTGTTTGCCAAAGTTACTATCAAAGAGGAATGTTGGTGAGCTATAGGGCGTTGGCGTCCTTCTTGTTTATGTAAATTTGATAATTTGATCCAGAGATATTAACCCTTTATCCATCAATTTAGGCTCTCCTCCAATCCATTTCTATATGTACCCATACTATGTATGGTGTACAAAATTCGGCATCAAGGGTGGCCCTCCGTCATACAGCTTTCTACTAGTTGTGCGTATGGGTACACATCTGACGATTTCATCGACCTATTTTTCTTGAAAGTCTACGAGATGTTTTTAGAGAAATCCTCGGATAACATGAATTTTTAACCATTTGAGGGGTATCACTCTGTAACCAGCCCTAAACGGGCTAATGCTTGGTTTTGTGAATACATTCATTACTTACAAAAAGTATCCTCGGTGCATTCCACTTCCAATGAAGGAGGTTATGTTTATCTCAAAGTAACACATTGGGTGTTATGGGTGCCCAAGAACAGCCCAGTTTCTCGAAATGTCTATGCTTGGCAGCCTCTGGAGGGTTAAAAAATGGTTACAGGAATATTTTGTCCATACAAATTGCAATGTCACCCCAAGACCTGCGAATGGTCAATTTTTCTTGAAAATATTTTGGAGAAATCCACAGAAAACTGGAATGTTAAGCTTTTAAGGAGTATATCTCCTTAACCAGGCAAAAATGGGTTAAGACCTTGATTTTTGAATACCCTTACTACTTACAAATATGTTTCCCTAATCCCTATCAGTTAAGCGTCTGGTAAAAGAAGTTACATTTCCCTGTGGCATTCCCATTTGACGTTGGTGTCCAAAAACAGACTATTTTTTCAAAATTGTGACATTTGGCATCACATGGAGGGTTAACAAATGCTTACCGAAATAATTTATCCATGCAACTGGTATTGTGACACCAAGACCTATCAATGGCCATTTTCTCTTGAAAACCCAACAAGATGTTTGTAATGAAATCCAGGGAAAACATGATTTTTTAGCTCACCTGAGCGAAGGTGCCACGCCCCCAAGGGGCACCAAAATCTTTGTAAATCTTCTTCTCATGAACCAGCAGTAGCAGAGACTTGATATTTGGTGTGCAGCTTCCTTTTGAGGTGTAGACTCAGATTTGTTCAAGAGAAGTTTGTGGGGCTATACTTGGCGTCGTTATGGGAGGGGCAAAATTTTTTGCCCCGCCCAAAATTTCTATTTTCCAAACCGAGAGGCTGATTTGAACGAAATTTTATGTGAGGGCTTATTGGGTCATGAGTACTTGATTTATGCAAAAAAAAATTTTCCCGCAGCCCCGTGGGAACCGCAGGAGCTAAAAATAGAAAAAATTTAAAACGCCCATATCTCCAAAACTGCACGGCACTGAGAATTTTTATTTGGTGTGCAGCTTCCTTATGACCAACAGAAAGGATTGGTAAAAAAAAATTGCCATCGGTTTTATCATAGGGTACAGTTTCGGGACTTTGAAAAAGTGCTGAGTCAGCACTTTTTAACACTGTAGGCAATGGGAAAAACATTAAAAAATCTTCTTCTCCAGATCCAGCAGGCAGAATCTTTTGATATTTGGTATGCAACATTGTAGGGTGGATCTGATTCAAGTTTGTTCAAATCGGCCCCCTGGGTTCATATTTGGGCTCAGTATAGGAGCCCGATTTCGAACTTAGTGCATTTCAGGCAAATTTCTTAAAAAATCTTCTTCTCCAGATCCAGCAGGCAGAATCTTTTGATATTTGGTATGCAACATTGTGGGGTGGATCTGATTCAAGTTTGTTCAAATCGGCCCTCTGGGTTTATATTTGGGCTCAGTATAGGAGCCCAAATTTGAACTTACTGCATTTCAGGCAAATTTCTTTGAAAATCTTCTTCTCCAGATCCAGCAGGCAGAATCTTTTGATATTTGGCATGCAACATTGTAGGGTGGATCTGATTCAAGTTTGTTCAAATCGGCTCCCTAGATTCATATTTGGGCTCACTATAGGAGCTTGAATTCGAACTTAGTGCATTTCAGGCACATTTCTTCAAAAATCTTCTTCTCCAGATCCAGCAAGCAGAATCTTTTGATATTTGGTATGCAACGTTGCGGGGTAGATCTGATTCAAGTTTGTTCAAATCGGCCCCCTGGATTCATATTTGGGCTTACTATAGAAGCCCGAATTCGAACTTAGTGCATTTCAGGCAAATTTCTTAAAAAATCTTCTTCTCCAGATCCAGCAGGCAGAATCTTTTCATATTTGGTAAGCAACATTGTGGGGTGGATCTGATTCAAGTTTGTTCAAATCGGATCCCTGGGTTAATATTTGGGCTCAGCATAGGAGCCCAATTTCGAACTTAGTGCATTTCAGGCAAATTTCTTAAAAAATCTTCTTCTCCAGATCCAGCAGGCAGAATCTTTTGATATTTGGTATGCAACATTGTAGGGTGGATCTGATTCAAGTTTGTTCAAATCGGCCCCCCTGGGTTCATATTTGGGCTCAGTATAGAAGCCCGATTTCGAACTTAGTGCATTTAGGCAAATTTCTTAAAAAATCTTCTTCTCCAGATCCAGCAGGCAGAATCTTTTGATATTTGGTATGCAACATTGTGGGGTGGATCTGATTCAAGTTTGTTCAAATCGGCTTCCTAGATTCATATTTGGGCTCACTATAGAAGCTCGAATTTGAACTTAGTGCATTTCAGGCAAATTTCTTTAAAAATCTTCTTCTCCAGATCCAGCAGGCAGAATCTTTTCATATTTGGTAAGCAACATTGTGGGGTGGATCTGATTCAAGTTTGTTCAAATCGGCCCCCTGGGTTTATATTTGGGCTCAGTATAGGAGCCCAAATTTGAACTTAGTGCATTTCAAGCAAATTTATTAAAAATCTTCTTCTCCAGATCCAGCAGGCAGAATCTTTTGATATTTGGTATGCAACATTGTGGGATGAATCTGATTCAAGTTTGTTCAAATCGGCTTCCTAGATTCATATTTGGGCTCACTATAGAAGCTCGAATTCGAACTTAGTGCATTTCAGGCAAATTTCTTAAAAAATTTTCTTCTCCAGATCCAGCAGGCAGAATCTTTTGATATTTGGTATGCAACATTGTTGGATGGATCTGATGCAAATTTGTTCAAATCGGCTCCTTAGATTCATATTTGGGCTTACTATAGAAGCTCGAATTTGAACTTAGTGCATATCAGGCAAATTTCTTAAAAAATCATCTTCTCCAGATCCAGCAGGCAGAATCTTTTGATATTTGGTATGCAACATTGCGGGGTGGATCTGATTCAAGTTTGTTCAAATCGGCCCCCTGGATTCATATTTGGGCTCACTATAGAAGCTTGAATTCGCACTTAGTGCATTTCGGGCAAATTTATTAAAAAATCTTCTTCTCCAGATTCAGCAGGCAGAATCTTTTGATATTTGGTATGCAACATTGTGGGGTGGATCTGATTCAAGTTTGTTCAAATCGGCTTCCTAGTTTCATATTTGGGCTCACTATAGAAGCTCGAATTCGAACTTAGTGCATTTCAGGCAAATTTCTTAAAAAATCTTCTTCTCCAGATCCAGCTTCAAAATCTTTTCATATTTGGTAAGCAACATTGTGGGGTGGATCTGATTCAAGTTTGTTCAAATCGGCCCCCTGGGTTTATATTTGGGCTCCGTATAGGAGCCCAAATTTTAACTTAGTGCATTTCAGGCATATTTCTTAAAAAATCTTCTTCTCCAGATCCAGCAGGCAGAATCTTTTGATATTTGGTATGCAACATTGTGGGGTGGATCTGATTGTGATTCATGAACGTATTTATTTGTAAAGTTGATAGAATCTTAGACAAAATTTGCAGAAAAGATCTACTATAGAAGGGGTGGTATCCAGGGTGAACCGTTTACCCAAATCTAGCAGTACTAATGCATTATTCACTCAAATCTCTGTTCAAATTTTATGACCCCTCATTGGAACACACGCATTCAGCTCATTCCAACAAAGGTCATATGCCATGTTTTCGAGACAAAAGAATAAAAATTTTAGTTATTCATGAAATTTTTAGGCAACTGTTGTCTGTTATTCACATTGCTTCATGAAATTTCAGTACTTTTAGAAGTTACCTCAGTAATCAAGGGTTAATTCCCCTTAATTAAATGTCGCCTCTAAAAAACAACCACTTTGCATATCTTACCTTTTTACCAGCATAACTGCCAAAACTTGTCAGCATTCTTCGCAAAAATCGCTATTCAAATTTTAATTTTTGTCTCTTAAACATACATGTACTTATCGCTTGTAAATACCTCATTGGAATGAGCTTTTTGAGCTCATTCCAATGAGAGGTCGCACACCATGCTTTTTGAGTCAAAAAAGCAATTTTTTAGTTATTCCAGAATTTCGTACGTAAAACACAGCTTTATGACTTCACATTAAAATGAGCTCTCTAAGCTTGTTCCAATCAACATTCACGCACTATGTCTTTCACACAAAAAATAAAATTTTCCATTTATTCAGGAATTTTGTTTGCAAGAACACTCTTATCCCCACCCCCCCCCCCCCCCACCCCCACACACACACACACACACACACACACAAACACAGACACACACATCTAAAAGTTCGGGCAGCAAAAAAACAGTTACTTCAGTTTTTAAATGCATTATAGGAACAACTTGCCTAATCAAATTTAAATACTTTTGCATCATTCTGTATCTAGAACAAACCATTTACCATATCTTTACGCAAAATTCTCCAGCATCATTCACAAAAAAACACCATTATTTATATATTCACATTTCTGTCTCAAAAATATACCTGATCTTCACATACCCCTATTGGAATAAGCTATTTGAGCTTGTTCCAATGATGATAAAAAAAACTAATATTTTGGAAAATTTGTGAAAATTTTTGTTTTCTTGCATGCAAATATGTACATGTAGCACATGGAAGATATCCACAGTTGGGGAGAGATGTCCAAGGCTATCTCTTCACATTCCTTGTTTGTGCTTCAAGCTAAACCAGTTTGTCTGCAGAGATAAATTTGCTTTATTAAAAATCATTGGAGATTGGCCACACACCAATGATTTTAAATAAAACTAATTTTAGGTAACAAATGTTGAACTTCAAACAAAATCTATCACTCAACCAGTTAATGTTGATGAGGCATGACATGGTGAAGGTGACCTAAAATACTTCTTAGAGTCACTTAGTCAGGTGAGCGATTAAGGCCACGTGGGGCCTCTTGTTTAAGCTTTTGATGGGTATCACTATTAACCACCACAAAAGGGGTTAATGCTAGTTTTTTTTAATACCCTTATTACTCACAAAAATGATCCTCGGTAAATTCCACTTCCAACAAAGGAGATTATGTTTATTTCTCGGGTATACATTGGGTGCTGTGTGTGTCTGAAAACAGCCCATTTCAACAAAATTACGATGCTTGGCAGCCTGTAGAGGGTTAATAAATGCTCACCGGAATATTTTGTGCATGCAACTTGTAATGTCACCCAAAGATCTGCGAGTAGTCAATTTCTTATCAACCTACCTTGCAATTGTTTACCACAGGCTTGCACTACAGTGGAAGAACCTAACTCGGATAAAATACTCTCTATTTTAATCTTTTCCAAGAGATTTGGGAAAGAAAAGTGGTGTAAAAACACCACGAAAAAATAAACCAAAACTGGGTCGAGCGCCATCGGCGCACACCCAGTATGGGATGCTCTTCCATAGTACAAATCCACGACTTCCGTAAAACAGTGCGCAGTGCGTCAATTCGTCATTCTTTTTTTATCCGAGACACGTGGAAGATGTGTCTCCGCCATATGCATTTTGAAACAGTGATAATTCAACTCGTCGATAATGGTTTTCCTGTGACTGGAATTATGGATTTGAAGATCGTATAATAACAGGACTGTGTTTTATATATTCTCATTAATATTTTCAACCACATTCTCATTGTATATTATTTACTATTCCGTTTTCGCGAATGTTTTGTTTTCGGCTTCGTGTCAACGCGATTCGACAATGAATTTTTCAGTTGATAAAAATTTAATTGTTATTGGAGTTAGGTGTCAATCAGGGACTGTCTAGACAGGATTTCTTCACTCTGTTGAGGGCTGAATTTCTGGTTTTTTCGGTCTCTGTCGGCTGTCTGGGTTCTGTCGTGTACCCAACGTTTTTTTTCTGCCACCTTCTCTCGTTGTTGAGTGTGTTCTTCTACTTTCTCTTTCTGTTGAGTTCACCTTTTTCTTCTACTGCTCTCACCTCTGTTATGTCCAGTTCGGTTCCTTTTGGGCAATTCCTTTTGCCCTCACCTTGGTGCATTCTCGTGTCCGTTTCGTCCGCACCTGCGGGTGGTGTGCACCACTGTGGTTTCGGGAGCCTCCCGACTCGACCACGTCTGATGTGAGTTATACCCCCTCCATGGGGGATGTGCAGCTCCTCGGGCACCTGCTGGGGGAGGGGGGGGGTTGGTTGAAGCTGCCATTTCGAGGCCCCCCGACTTGACCACGTCTGGTGTGCGTTATACCCTCTCCATGGGGGATGTGCAGCTCCTCCCGCTCCCGTGGGGGTGGGAAACCACTGTCGTTTTGGGCTGCCCGACTCGACCATGTCTGGTGAGAATTGCTCCCCCTCCGTGGGGGATGTGTAACTCCTCCCGCACCAGCGGGGGGGGGGGGGGGGGGGGGGGGGGGGGGGTAGAGGGGGGGGGGGTAGGGAACGCTGTCGTTTCGGGGCTTCCCAACTCAACCATGTCTGGTGAGAGTTATTCCCTTTCCATGGGGAATGTGCAGTTTTTTTTACCATGGTGGATACCGCGGGAGCTGTTGGATTTCTGGTAAAGAGATGCCTGGTTCCGGGACTATGCGCCTTCTCCAGTCGATATCTGAGGCTGTCACTAGGATTGTGACTCCTCCTTTGCAGGCCGAGCTAGGTGGCTCTCTTCACTTTTCTGGCAGTTCCAACAGCTCCCGTCGTATCTGCTGCTACTGCTGTTCTGTCTACAACATCATTGGGCACCGTTTTTAGCCGGCCTCGGCTTATCCCTGCAAAGGTCTGCAGGGATGTCTGTAGAGTGGTTGTGGGGTATCGGCCTCAGCCTTCCCCGACTTCAACTCGGCGAAGGCAGAAGTGGCTGCCGACTGAACCCCCTACTGTGTCCTCTCAGCGATTGAGCACAGTAGTTTTTTACCTGCAGTGATCTGCTGCGATGTCTGGGAGTGTAGACGTGGGGGTATCGGCCTCTGCCTTCCCTGACTTCAACTCGGCGAAGTTGGAAGTGGCTGCTGACCCTCTACTGTGGTCTCTGCGCCGTCAAGCACCACAGTTGTGTCATTGGACTCGGATGTTCTTAGTGGGACACTATGAACTCTGTGGCGTTTCCGTCCACTCATTCTGGCCACACAACCAGCTTTGGGGGACCAACGTCTTTTGTGCAGCCTGGACCTTCTGCCCCGCAGTGACTCTCATGAGTTCCCGCTATGTTGATCCTCGGGGTGTGTCGCACCCCTATACACGTCTGCCTTCAGACATTTCGGCTGCCGCCCGTCGTCCCGTGTCGGGTGTTTTGGAGGATCGTGACCCTTCACTGGTTAAGAGGGTCAGAGGTGAAGCCACTTTGCCGGTTCATTCCCCTGTCGAACTGGCCAGTACGAGCAGTGAGCTTAGGGAGGCCCTCTCCTTACTCACTCAGGTTCTGTCAAAGAGCCTTCCCGTTGCTTCCAGCGAGGCAGCGAGTGGTTTCCAGGCGCCCCCTATGGCGCCGCCTCCCGGGATTAGAAACAGGCCACTTTCTGATCCTCTTGGTGTTCCGACACCATGGGAGGCGTCAGCTGGTTTGCCCACGATGGGCTATGTGCCTTCTGACTCAGGGGAAGAGTCAGACATGCTTGATGTCAAGAGCCAGCAGTCTTCGGACTTGGGGGCAGCTCTTGATTTTGTGTTTGGGTTCCTTCCGGATCTCAAACCATCAAACCAGTCGACAGTGTCAGCCAGGCCACGATCATCGGTCGCACGCCAACAGCCTATGGAGCAACCTGCTTCTGGGCGTCTTCGACTGTGCCAGTCGATACAGTTGGTTGAAGCATTTTCAGCCTTGGACTCTAAGCTGAGTTCCAAGGCTATGAAGGCTCCGTTCTTCACCAGGGTTGACACCTTTTTGCCTCCGGCACATTATCATTCCTATGATTCCGCCAATCCATCAATCTGCCAGACTTTGACAGTTTTGGATCAGGACTCCAATTCCCTCGGGCTTTCCAAGCCCAAGTCTGCCGTCATTCCGATGACGACTCTGGAGTCCAAAATGGGCTTATCGAGAGATGCTTGGTATGCTTTCTCTCTCCGATCACGTCGTCTCAGTTTTAGCTGCTTATCTGCCTCTGGATAAGTTTGACGAGGTACAGGCTCCTTTGCGTCTGCTGTCCAAGGCGCTGATGCATCTTACTCACACGCATGCCTGTAACACGGAATTAGTTCGAAGGGACTATGTGCTGGACACAGGCCGATCCCTTCCCGAGGAGCAGCGCGCTACTCTTCGATCTGCTTCTTTGGCAGGTCCGCAACTTTTCCATGGTTCTGTGTCGACGGTCCGGGATGACGTCCTACATCATTCCAAAGATCAGCTGCTGTTTCTTCAGCTTGATCAGCCTTCTAGGGGAGGCAGGGGCCGTTCCAAGCCTAACAAGTACCCTTCTGCTTCCTCTGCGAAGCAAAAGGCTGATCCTTCTGCCACCGCTTCTACTTCTTACTCAAGGGGTAAGGGTAAGCGTAGGCAGACTAGAGGGAAGTCTCAGGATTCTTCATTCAGTAGAGGAGGTGGTTTCTCCTCTCGCGGGCCTCATCGGGGCTCGAAATGAAGGTCCTCACCTCGACTCGTCCCAGGTTGGAGGAAGGATAGCAGAGTTCGCAGACCGTTGGGCCACCATCACATCCCATCCTTCTGTGTTAGATGTTGTTCAGTCCTGAATGCGAATATCTTTCCGAAGGCTCCCCATTCTGTCCAGGGTCCCTCTTCCAACCACAGTTCCTTCAGGCGTTTTACGTCGGGAACTTTTGTCCACGGAGATAGACAATCTCCTGACAAAGGGGGGCGATCGAGGTCATCAAGAACGTTCAGTCAGTGGGGTTCTATTCTCGCCTGTTCTTGGTTCCGAAGAAGGACGGCCGACTCCGACCGGTTATCGATCTGAGTATCCTGAACCAGTCTATCATTGCTCCCAAGTTCAGCATGGAGACTTTCAGGTCGGTCTGCCGTTCAATTCACCAGGGAGATTTCGATTCCAGCATCGACCTGCGAGACCCTTACTTTCACGTTCCGATTCATCGGGCGTCACGGAAATATCTCAGGTTCGCCTTTCTGGGGCGAGTTTACCAGTTCAAGGACATGCCTTTCGGCATCAACCTGGCTCCTTGGGCCTTCACCAGACTGATGTCGCATATGATAGCTTTTCATCGCACACAGTCCAGGGTGACTACTTCGGCATATCTGGACGATATCCTCCAGAGGCCTTCCAATGCTGCCTTACTGGAGTCGGATGTTGCCACTCTGTTGAGCTTGCTCATGTCGCTAGGATTCAGAGTCAACAGGAGAAGTCGGACCTGGTCCCTTCTCAGTCGTTTTGTCATCTGGGGATGGCTTTCTGCACCCAATTCAATTTGGTGCCGGTTCTCCAGGCCAAGGCTGTGATTCTCTCAGCTTTTGCTCTGACTCTGTCCCAGTCCACATCCGCGATGGCACGGAGTATTCTCTGGCTGGTCGGTCTCTGCGGTTCGATGACGGATCTCATTCCTCTAGGTCGGCTGCACGTCAGACCTCTCCAACACTTTCTGCTCAGTTTTTGGAGGCCGAATGTCGATTCTCTGGATCTGGTGCTTCAGTTACCAGATTCTCTTATCCTCACCTTCTCCTCTGGACGAATGTTCAGTGGCTCATGCAGGGTGTCCTGTTGGACTTACCCACGTCCGATCGCGTTCTGATGGCAGATGTCAGCAATCTTGGATGGGGTACAACGTTGGATCCTCTAGGTCTTTCCCTTCACGGGATGTGGGACCAGGATCGGGCATCTCCACACATCAGCCAGAAGGAGCTTCTTGCTCTTCTTCTGAGTTTCAGGCAGTGAATCCCTCACCTGTCGAATCGTCAGGTCCTTCTGTTGTTCGACAATTTGACAGTGGTTGCTTACATTCGGGAACAGGGCGGCACGCACTCGGGTTCCAATGTACGAATTGGCTCGGGATCTTCTACTGCTCGCTCAGGATGTCAACGCCGGGGTGGTTGTTCGTCACATTTCCAGTCGTCTGAACGTCCTTGCCATCTCCCTGTCCCGATGGGGCAGGTTCTTTTCCACCGAGTGGATGCTCCACATGGCGGGTTCCATCGATATCTTTGCGACTCGTTGGAACCATCAGTGGACACTTTCGTGTCCCTGTGTCCATATGCTCTGGCTTTCGCCGTGGATGCTCTGGCCCTCCTTTGGGATGGTCTTGTCGGCTACGCCTTCCTGCCGGTTCTGATTCCATCTCAGGTTCTCTCCCAGATATGAACCTGCAGTCAATCTGCTCCGCTCTCTGTTAGCGGCGGTTCCGGCATGTCTCCCTCTACATCGCGACTTTCTTTGCAAAAGTCGCCCGAGGAGGTTTCAAGTTGACCCGACTTCATTGTGCCTTTGCACATGTCTTTTATCGGGTCCTGTCTCCTCCATAGTGGTTTTTCAAGACACGGAGGCACTCACTCCACTGGTTTAGCCTCTCGATGGTGTGCGATCACTCTGTTGCTTCTGTCACTCCTTCGATCACACCGCTTGCGGAGTTTCTGGTATATGTTTGTTTCTGGGGGTCTCCAGCAATGGGTACAAGTCCATGCTTCGGAGACCTTTTTCATATGTGGTACCGCATTGTTTCGACACTCATCCTTGCCTCTCCAAGCTTGTTCAGCTCTTTTCCTTGAAAAGGCCTAGGACTGTGCAGTTTACTCCAAGATGGTCACTTTTTTGGGCGCTGCTCTGCTTGGGGGTGGGGGGCATTCGCACCTTTATCCTGGATGGATATGCATTTTCTCACGTGCCAGATCTCTCCTGCATCCATTTCTTGATGGATTTGTCTTGCTATTCGTGCAGCTTCCGCTCGTCTAGCTACTGGTGATTGTATTACCAATTGTTTTTTCTGCCACGAGGTGCGTGCATTGTCTTCCTCTTTAATGACTCTGTCATGTTGTCGGATGACGGATGTTATACTGGCAGCCTACTGGAGAAATGCTACTTTCTTCTTTTATCTGTGACAGTTGCAGGAGCTGACAGAGGACCTTTGTCCTCGGGGCCCTCTTTCTTCGGCTCAGGCTGTTGTCTATCCCAGCCATTCATCTTTCTGTCTGTGCATCGCACTTCACCATATGCCTCATCTTTCATTGCCTTTTAATAATGTTTGTGATGCTATGGTTTGATAGGCCTCGGGATCTCTTCCTCTGTCCACGGTTCCAGTGCTATTGAGTTATGTGTGGGTTGGTTATGTGATTCCCTCCATCCTTTTGTCTATTCAGCCTGTAGTAAACAATTGCAAGGTAGGTTGATAAGAAATATAAATTTTATAGTAAATTTCCTTTCTTTTTATACCTACCGCAATTGTTTACATGGAGGACCTCCTGTCTTCTTATTCAGGGAAGAATCCTTCCTCTCCGCTGATCACATAACTCCTGTGTTGTCGGAATCAAAAGAATGATGAATTGACGCACTGCGCACTGATTTACGGAAGTCGTGGATTTGTACTATGGAAGAGCGTCCCATACTGGGTGTGCACCGATGGCGCACGACCCAGTTTTGGCTTATTTTTTCCTGGTGTTTTTACACCACTTTTCTTTCCCAAATCTCTTGGGAAAGATTAAAATAGAGAGTATTTTATCTGAGTTAGGTTCTTCCACTGTAGTGCAAGCCTGTAGTAAACAATTACGGTAGGTATAATAAGAAAGGAAATTTACTATAAAATTTATATTTTTCTTGAAAACCTACAAGATGTTTTTAGAAAAATCCACAGAAAATGGGAATTTTAAGCTTTTAAGGGGTATCTCTCTTTAGCCGGCCCAAAATGGGTTAAGACTTTGACTTTTGAATACCCTTACTACTTACAAAAATGTTTCAGTATCAATTTTGCGCTCAATAAAAGAAGGCACTTTTCTTTGTGGTGTACCCATTGGGTGTTGTTGGTGTCCAAAAACAGTCCATTTTATCACAGTTTTGACTTTTAGCAGCCCGTGGAGGGTTAACAAATGCTCACCGGAGTATTTTGTCCATGCAACTTGTATTGTCATGCCAAGACCTGCGCGTAGGCAATTTTTCTTGAAAATCTACAAGACTCGTTTAGAGAAATCCACAGAAAACATGATTTTTTTTAGCTTTTGAGGGATATTGCAGTTTAACCAGCCCAAAACAGGTTATAGCTTGGTTTTTTGAATACCCTTATTACTTGCAAAAATGATCCATGATCAATCTCACTTCCAATAAATGAAGTTATGTTTTTCTCTCGTGTATCGTTTGGGTGCTGTGGGGGCCCTAAAACAGCCCATTTCATCAAAATTTCCATGTTTGGCAGCCTGTGGAGGGTTAACATATGCATCGCCGAATATCTCTTGAAGATGAATGGTCGTGTCAGATAGGTCTAACAATGATCAATGTTTAAAAAAAATCTGCAATTCACGTTTTGAGAAAGTGCCTATAAACCCTAATTTTGACAGTTTTTTTCCAATTCGGGCGAAATAAGAGTTAAATCAAAAATTCCGCTTCGGTACATTTTTAGATTTTGTGGCTCTCTATTCACATGCAGAATTTTGTGAAAATCAGTTCAAAATGTGTGGAAAAAAACCAAAAAAAAAACCCCAAAACTAGACTTTATGATTCTGGAGAATCATGGCTTTTCCAGATGAGATTCCATGATTTTTCATGATGCCAGAGTGTCTGATGAATTGTTTTAACTGTCTCACTGAAGTTCCTTTATTGATGTTATGAGAAAGATGGGTATCGTAGTCTCAAATGACTCAGTTTGATAAAAAAAATGTTTAGGTATGAACCATCATTAATGGTGGAGAGGTTTAATATCAATATCGTCGTCCGACAAGTTAATGACCAACAAAAGGAGTTATGTTTGTTTGACACATACCCAGCTTGTGCTGTGGCTATTTGAAAATGGTCCATTTTAACTTAAATATATCCAAAATATTGATGTCTGGCAGTTTGTAGAGGGTTAACAAGTGCTAACAGGAATATTTTTCCATTCAACTTGTAATGTCACACCAAGACCTGCGAATGGCCATTTTTTCTTAAAAATCTACAAGTTGTTTTCAGAGAAATCCAGGGAGAACACAAGATTCCATGTTTTTTTAGCTCACCTGACTTTCAGTCAGGAGAGCTATAGTGATCACTCACCGTCCGTCAACATGGTGTTTGCGTCTTCTCCTCCCAAACTGCTGAACCAATTTAATTGATATTTGAGATAATAGTTTGTTATGACATTGCAATTTGATTTGGTTCAAATCAAGTTGCCTCGCCCCTTGGTAGGGCCACACCCAAAAAGTGTGCTTAAATCTTAAAAAATCATCTTCTCATGAACCAGCAGTAGCAGAGACTTGATATTTGGTGAGCAGCTTCCTTTTGAGGTGTAGACTCAGATTTGTTCAAGAGAAGTTTGTGGGTCTATATTTGCCGTCATTACGGGGCTTTCACATGTTTATTGAAATCAATTTCCTGGATCCATATTTGGGCTCTCTATGGGAGCCCAAATGTTTAAATTAGTTCAATATGAGGAATATTCTTTAAAAACCTTTTTCTTCAGATCTACCAATAAGAATCTTTTGATATTTAAGTTTGTTCAAGCCAAGTCCCTGGGTTCATATTTAGGTTGAAAATTTGGGGTCCCATTTCTTGGGGTCCCGAAATTTAGGACCAAAATCCAGAAATTTTTTGTTGTTGTTTTTTTATGCGTTTCGGTCAATTTTAAGACAAAATTTTTTTTTTTTTTTTTACACTGAAAATTTGAGGGCCGGGTGGCACTTCGAAAATTTGGGACCAAAATCCAGAAATTAGTTTTTTGGTTTTTTATGCATTTTGGTCAATTTTAAGACAAAATTTGGGGTCCGGGTGGTATATTTTGTTTGTGACTTCGAAAATTTCCGAACAAAAATAAAAAAAGAATCTGTTTTTTCTGCATTTATCTCAATTTTGGGATGTAAAAGTGCAGGAACTGAAAATAGAAGGAAAATCCTGTGTATTGTGTGGGCACAACTGCTTCATCTAATTTGTATATGCTTTTCTTAGGAGGGGTGTATGCAGCTTATTCAGGTCAAGTCCCTGGTTTGATATTTAGGCTACCATGTCAGGTGAGCGCCATCAGACCCCCTGGGACCTCTTGTTTATGACCCTGGAGTGTCTGAAGAATTGTTTTTAATTGCATCACTGAAGTATTTTTATTGATGCCTTGAGAAAAGTGGGTATGATTGTCTCAACCCAGTGTGATAAAAGAAAGTTTTGGTTAAATTATCATTGTTGGTGGAGAGGGTTAATATCAATATCAGCGTCTGAGAATCAGCATCTAATGCAAATAGCACATTATATCTCAAATTTATCTAAAATTTTGATATTTGACAGTTTGTGAAGGGTTAATGAAGGCTTGCGAGAATAATTCTTCTCCAGAGTTTATTTGTTCTTGAAAATCTGTAAGAACCACTTGAAGATACCCACAGAAAATGTGAACTTTAAGTTCTTAAGCATGTCATGTGTAGTCCCTGTATCAATTATCTCCTATTTCACCACAGTTGTTATACATCATTATGTCATCTTTTCACACCTTCTACAGTTATTGAGAACAATGAGAAGCATGAAGTTATAGACAACAATAATTACATATATAAATAGGAAGTGTTGTTCGCACATCTATGTAAATAAAATATAAGCTGGGATGGAGGAGGGGCAGTATAGCCATCTTACAAACTAGTATATACCTAGCCCCACTGCCGGGGAAATGTTGGCGCCATCACTGCATTTGATAACCGCCTAACAGAGTATTAAATATACCTTCACCCCATCCCATGTTTGGGAACTCCCCCATTTTATTGTAAGGTTTCTTAAGCACAATATAGCGTCTGTAAGATGGCTATATACTGCCACCCTGGGGTGGAGGATGGGCAGTGTATAGACGTTTTAAAGACTAGTATATACCTGGACCCACTGTCGGGGAAATGTTATAGTGTCAACACTGTATTTGATATTACAAGTAACTGATCCCATTGTAGCTAACGTTATTTACTGCTTTCTTATCATGCAGTGGCGGAGCACAGTGGCATTGTGGTAACCGGTTCTCGTCAGATCACCGAAGTTAAGCAATGTCGAGCCCGGTTAATCATTGGATGGGTGACCGTCTGTGCAATCAATTCGGACTCCAGCGTTGTGTCCTTGGGCAAGGCACTTAATGCTGATTGTCCATATGGGGGCACAATGCCGTAGTGTACTAAGGCGTACTGCACGTTGATGGTATGCATGTCTTCAACCAATCTAACCCTGCCTGTGCTGCAGTGCGGAGATAGGATGTTGGGGAGCTGGCAGCTGCTCATCGTAGCTCGGTGGTTCTCTCCAGGTACTCCGACTTCCTCCACCCGTAGAACTGTCACGGTCATGATAAATAATATCATGCAGTGCCGTGTGGAATATGAAGTGAGGCATACCTTTCAATGTGTGTTTGGTTGGATAAAGAGGCAGGGAGGGGGTGGTAAGATCGGTAATTTTGTTGGGATAAATCGACCGATGGCGTGGGACACCGTGGAATTGACCGATGAAATGGGACACAGTGAGAGTGGAACTTATGGGCAATTATTCTTGATAATAAATAAATATACACTTACTTTTGAATTCATGTTGGAGCTGATTCACTGGAAATCGTATATAGACCACCGATACTTCTCAGTTATGCTCTGCTCCCCATCCTATGAATTGCACTTCAGACTTCTCAAATCTAGCACCCACCCCCACCCCCACATCATACTTTGCCAGAATTTTATTTTTCCACACATTTTGTCTGTACGATTCAGAAGCCATTTTCGAACCGAACTGAACTTATTTTTACTTTATTCTCCCAATGACAACTAGAGGTGCTAAGCAGGGTCACCTGGAGCACGAGTGGGCAGGGCATATTTAACCCATATTTTCGGGGCTCGTTCCCCAGGTCAGTATGCCAGCTATACTCACAACAATGCCCTCTCCCCGTCGGCCTGGTGCTTTTAAAGATAGAAAGATCAATGGGGGAGGGGCCCGTTAGCAAACAGACAGGGGCAGGTGTCCTTGGTAAAAAAAACAGCAGGGGGCAGGTGCCCCAGGTAAAAAAAACAGCAGGGTGATGGGGTGGGGGGGGAGGGGCAGATGTCCCTGCTAATTAATTTTGATAGGAGGCAGTTGTACATGGGACAGGTGTCCGTATCCCATTGTCCAGTATTCCAAATTTTCTATGGTACTTGGCCTTGACGGAAACAACATTTTAACAAGAAACAACGAGAAACCTATTTGCAGTAACACTGCAAATATAAACTTGATTTTAGGACCATTCAATGGACAGTTTAAAGCCTACTTCGATGTCAGCGTTCCTTATTCTCGTCCTTTCGGTGCATCACCGCAGTATTTCACCTGAATCGAGTTCTGACGTCATGAAAGTTTGTCCGACATGCTTTCAGTTTTGTTATTGCCAACTACATATTTATAATTTCATGATTACTGATCGGAATTTTGAAAATGACACATGTAATCATGACAGAGTTTTCTGAAAAACTCGATTCTGCAAAAGGTTTTAGTGAAATTTGATTATTTTTTTTATTTTCAATTTTGATGGCTCTTGTCGAAATGGTGTTAATTACTGATCGTCCCAAACGAGATCAAAGATTGATGCTGAAGATTAATAACAGACAGAGAATCTTCTAAAAGTATACATGTTCAATCCTAAAATGCAATAAATCAAGTCTTTTTTTCACGTTTTATGAGAGAAATATGTCCAATCGTATCATTGAATCATTTTTAGGTATATGTGGGTGAGAAATTTTGCAAGAAAATTGCTGCTTCGAGTGGCCACAGACTCGAAATGCTTGCCTGTCCTCCAATCGGGACAGGTTAGTCTCCTCATGGGGACAAGTGAAAAATTATCCCAGCATATTCATCTCTAACATTGTGGTATGAACCTTCATTCGCATTGATATAAGCAACGGCCCGACGATGCACCAAAACACAGACCCCCACCTCCCTCTGTCGGCAGGGGCGACAATAACTAAGCCCCAGTGCCACTTTCCACAAATATTTGAGTGATTGACTATCGAGGTCTATCCCCCACCCCCACCCCATCATTAGCTCACCTGACTTTCAGTCAGGAGAGCTATAGTGATCACTCACCGTCCGTCGTCCGTGAACATGGTGTTTGCGTCTTCTCCTCCCAAACCGCTGAACCAATTTAATTGATATTTGAGATAATAGTTTGTTATGACATCGCAATTTGATTTTGTTCAAATCAAGTTGCCCCGCCTGTGGGTAGGGCCACACCCAAAAAGTGTGCTGAAATCTTAAAAATCTTCTTCTCATGAACCAGCAGTTGCAGAGACTTGATATTTGGTGTGCAGCTTCCTTTTGAGGTGTAGACTCAGATTTGTTCAAGAGAAGTTTGTGGGGCTATACTTGGCGTCGTTATGGGAGGGGCAAAATTTTTGGCCCCGCCCAAAATTTCTATTTTCCAAACCGAGAAGCTGATTTGAACCAAATTTTATGTGAGGACTTTTTGGGTCATAAGTACCTAATTTATGCTGATTTTTTTTTCCCCGTAGCCCCATGGGAACCGCAGGAGCTAAAAATAGAAAAAAATTAAAACGCCCATATCTCCAAAACTGCACGGCACCGAGAATTTTTATTTGGTGTGAAGCTTCCTTAGGACCAACAGAAAGAATTGGTAAAAAAAAAATTGCCATCGATTTTATCATAGGGTACAGTTTCGGGACATTGAAAAAGTGCTGAGTCAGCACTTTTTAACACTGTAGGCAATGGGAAAAACATTAAAAAATCTTCTTCTCCAGATCCAGCAGGCAGAATCTTTTGATATTTGGTATGCAACATTGGAGGGTGGATCTGATTCAAGTTTGTTCAAATCGGCCCCCTGGGTTCATATTTGGGCTCAGTATAGGAGCCCGATTTCGAACTTAGTGCATTTCAGGCAAATTTCTTAAAAAATCTTCTTCTCCAGATCCAGCAGGCAGAATCTTTTGATATTTTGTATGCAACATTGTGGGGTGGATCTGATTCAAGTTTGTTCAAATCGACCCCCTGGGTTTATATTTGGGCTCAGTATAGGAGCCCAAATTTGAACTTACTGCATTTCAGGAAAATTTCTTTGAAAATCTTCTTCTCCAGATCCAGCAGGCAGAATCTTTTGATATTTGGTATGCAACATTGTGGGGTGGATCTGATTCAAGTTTGTTCAAATCGGCCCCTTGGGTTTATATTTGGGCTCAGTATAGGAGCCCAAATTTGAACTTAGTGCATTTCAGGCAAATTTCTTTGAAAATCTTCTTCTCAAGATCCAGCAGGCAGAATCTTTTGATATTGGGTATGCAACATTGTGGGGTGGATCTGATTCAAGTTTGTTCAAATCGGCCCCTTGGGTTTATATTTGGGCTCAGTATAGGAGCCCAAATTTGAACTTAGTGCATTTCAGGCAAATTTCTTAAAAAATCTTCTTCTCCAGATCCAGCAGACAGAATCTTTTGATATCTGGTATGCAACATTGTGGGGTGGATCTGATTCTATTTTGTTCAAATCGGCTCCCTAGATTCATATTTGGGCTCACTATAGAAGCTCGAATTTGAACTTAGTGCATTTCAGGCAAATTTCTTAAAAAATCTTCTTCTCCAGATCCTGCAGGCAGAATCTTTTGATATTTGGTATGCAACATTGTGGGGTGGATCTGATTCCAGTTTGTTCAAATCGGCCACCCGAATTCATATTTGGGCTCACTATAGAAGCCCAAATTCGAACTTAGTGCATTTCAGGCAAATTTCTTTGAAAATCTTCTTCTCAAGATCCAGCAGGCAGAATCTTGTGATATTTGGTATGCATCATCCTTAGGGGGTGAGATTCAAGTTTGTTCAAGCCATGTCCCTAGGTCCATATTTGGGCTCACTGTGGGAGCTTGAATTGTAACTTTGTTCGAAATGAGGAATTTTCTTAAAAAATCTTCTTCTTCAGATCCAGCAGTCGGAATGGTTTGATATGTTTTTGATATTTTTTATGCAGCATCCTTAGGGAGGTAAGATTCAAGTTTGTTCAAGCCATGTCCCTAGGTCCATATTTGGGCTGATTGTGGGAGCTCGAATTGTAACTTGGTTCAAAATGAGGAATTTTCTTTAAAAATCTTCTTCTTCAGATCCAGCAGTCGGAATGTTTTGATATTTGGTGTGCAGAATCCTTAGGGGTGTGAGATTCAGGTTTTTAAAGCCAAGTCCCTGGGTTCATATATGGACTCCCTGTGGGAGCCCGAATTATGACTTAGTTCAGTATGAGGAATATTCTTTAAAAATCTTTTTTTAGATCCACTGGTCAGAATATTTGGATATTTGGTTTCAGCTTTTCTTAGGAGGAGCAGATGCAACTTGTGAAAATCAATTTTCTGGGTTGATATTTAGGCTACCATGTCAGGTGAGCGCCGTCAGGCTCCCTGGGGCCTCTTGTTCCATTTCTTAGCAGCTCCAATATTTTTCCTAGTGCAAGTAAGCCCTACCATACTGCGATAAGATATTGGATGTCAGTAATTGTTGGATGTTGATATTTCTGTACATTTGAAATGTTAACTTTGTCAGCAAACGGGAAGCATCTTCTCTCTCTGATACTGATTTTAGTGTTGTTTTTCTGAAAAATTACACGGAAAACGAATTATTTTTAAAAAACTAGGATTCTATTCCCAGCCTACCTTATATGACCTGAAATCGGATTTTTCTCTCGATTTCATCCAAATTTCTACAATTTATTTGAATCAGTATTTCACAAACAAATGACAGTTTTTTAAAAATAAAATGTTTCCGTAAATTGCCGACTTTCATTCTACACCTCTCAATTTCAAACCATTCAGACTATTTCCGAATTCCTTACTCGCATTTAAATTCGAGCACCCCTTGGTGTGCGAATTTAAAACTGAGCAAATTATATATAGTACGATATTTTCGACTGCTTGTAATGGCAATGTATGAGTTTTCGAGTGATGGGGACTGTTCATACGTAGAAAATAAATTCCCACGTGGGCTGATTTATATGATTTTGAAATACACACACCTTTACACAGTGTGTGTGCTTGTGGGGGTATTCCATTGGATGCGTGCAGCGGCGAGTGTGAGGTCAGTGCAAAAGGGGTGTCTCCCTGTCGTCGAGAGGGAGGGATGCATGAGGCTACAGTACCCGTTGAAAAACTGATCAATTGTACAAAATACCATTGGACAAAATACCCTCAGACAAAATGTATTGAAAGTTTGTTTTTTTTTTGGGGGGGGGGGGGGGGGGTGATGAGCGGTGACTGCATGCAATCCAAGTAACCATCAAGCCTTCCCAGATCTTTGCCACACGATTTGGCTCAGAAAAACATTATTAGTTCCTCTACTGCTAAAATGGGGGGCACGGGAACTCATGTCCAAATTTGTAATTTGTTATAACATGCATGGGGAGGGGGCTCATGCCCGGGTGGCAAATGTTTGGACCCCCCTGCTAGTTACTCGTATGCAGTCACCGAAACCAAAAGAAAAAACTTTATGTACATTTTTTCTGATGGTATTTTGTCCAAGGGTATTTTGTCCTACCCAGCCTGGGTATTATATCTTCGGGGTATTTTTCGAGGGTATTATGTCCTAAGGGTATTTTGTCCGGATACCACCGAATCCAGAGATGGACTAAAAGCTCTGTATAGACTGATGAAAAGGGTGGCGCCATTCATGATTAAGCGTGGTCATAACCCACAATACACAGAAGTTCCATATGCATGGATATTTAATACATGTTTAATGACAACACGGATGAAAAAAGCTGTCCAAAAAAAAATATAAATAAATAAAAATGTTAGTCTTGAATTCGCGCATGGGGGTGCACGAATTTATAACTGAGCGAATTATAATACTGCGCGATTTCAAATACAAGTAAGGTACTAGGTATCAAATTAAAGAGGATATAATAAGTTTTGCATTGATGTATCACTTTACCGTTCAGCCTTCTTTTCTTCCTCATAATTAGCGAGAATTTGGTGAAAGCATGGTCGAAAATGTGGCAATTTCTAATCAGACACGCGTATGCACAAAGAAATGTTTGTGTGTCAGTTTAAGGTGTCTTGGGGCTACTTTTTACACCAATCGGAAGCTAAACAAAACAAAATTTAGCTTTCAAAGTGCAATAAAACAATAGGCTGCTGTTTGGTCAAAGAAGAGGTCAGAAGAGAACGCACCCAAAATTTCTGGGGTAATTTTTCTTTCTTTTTTTTTTGCCTCAAACATTACCAGAACGCATAATAAACAGTAAAAAATTCCAATTTTGGGCCAAACTCATACTGTTGGGCAGGTCGGGGGGTGGTGGGGGGGGGGGGGGGGGGTTATTGTACAAACAAGAATACACAGTACATCCTACTCCTTCCTTGTAAAAAACACCTACTCGGCGTTACAGAGTGTTCTGTCACCAGGTAAACTAGGCCCCTATTGAAGCTCATGATATTCTAACAACTTGATACATCACTTCTGCAAAAACAAATATTTGGTAAAAACGTGTTCTGACTCACCACTTTCACAAAGGAAGCTGTCTTGGTGTGCCCGAACACTAGAAATGCCTTTCTCTGCTTTTTCTGAACTTCTCTAGGGGAGGAAGCCCACTCGCATTAATGTTGGCAGCTCGCGGCAGAAACCTGCGCCCGCCCAACACAAACAAGTTCTAATTTGGCTGTGACATTTGGCAATACCGTCGGAATCGCCACCGTCATCAAATTCAGTGAGGGCGGGGGAGGGGATGAGTAGCTGGAGTCATATGCCCATAAAAAATAACAGACTCTCAGTGTTCTACTTTCGATTTCAGTTTAGGATTCAAAATACCATGTAACGTTATGTACAGCGTTCACTGAAGTTGAGGTCGCCGGGTGCAAAATGATCAATGTTTTTCAGACATGTTTCCTGGCTTGGACGCCAGAGTCTGTAGAGTCCAACTAATGGGCGTTTTGTGTTGGGCAGTCACGTCGGATAGTTTTACAGGTGGAGGAAGAGCCTCAACATCCAAATTCTGAATAACAGCCGCTTTAACCCATCTCGTGGTACAGTTTTGTCAGGTCAAAGTGGCGATCGAAGAAAAAAGTTTGGTTTTTGATCAAAAATTTTCAGTCCAAACTGAACCAAAAATTTCCAGGTAAAAAAAAAAAAATTTCGTCTCAAAATTGACCAAAATGCATAGACAACCGAAAAAAAAAATTCTGATTTTTAAAAAAATATTTTCCAAGTCCAATCATAGAAGCCTTATATGAGTCAAGAATGCTGAGTATTCTCATGCCAAAAAGAGGGTGTATGGACTGTTGAGAGCCTGAGAGTGTAACTTTGGCGACCACCTGAAGCCAAACGCAATAAAATAGTGCTTCCAAACTACAGGGAATCTTTTTACCTATATACGGGCTACACATTCTCAATCACCGCCGCTTTTAACCCACTCCGGTAGTACAGTATAATCAGGTCAAAGTACCAGTCCGAATACCGATTTTTCGTTTTTTGGTCGTGGAGTCCGAACCAAAATGTTTTGGGAGGAAACATTTTTGGGGGTGTTTTTTGGGCTATTGACTGATACAAAGCAAACAAAAAATCAAATTTTTTCTCTCGATTTTTTGGCCATTTTGGAGGACCTTTCGGCTTCAAAAGAGGGTCATAGGAGATTTTAGCCCAAAATGGTTTAGTGACACAAGCATATACTTTGGGATGCTCTACGCATTCCCCAAGTTTAAAAAAAATCGTTTCCGATATTTAGTGATTATAAAAGGGTTGGAAAAAATAAAAATAAGAATTCCGAAGAATAACAAATGTATTTTCTTTTTTCAAAGGAAAATCCAAATAAGAATTCCGAATAATAAAAAATGTATTTTCCTTTTTCAAAGTAAAATCCAAATAATAATCAATAGAAAAACAATAGTCTTTTCCAGAGGGAAAAGCCTAACTAGATTTTTTGATTTCAAGAAATTGAGAGATTCATCCATTTTGCTTGCTTTTTGAGGCACCGGCAAAATCAGCCTGCTTTCATAGTTGGGAAATATTTCAGGCTACTCAGTCTGTAACCGATAGAAAAAACTCTCTACAGTCTCTAATAATTCTTTCGGCAATACTCTTTCTCATTGATGTGAATGCTGTATGGTTAATGTCCAAGTTAGGGGTAAATAGCAAACCTGTTGAACAGATCGTGTATACTTGATAATAACAACATGTGCGTATATGGCATCACAGATTGTGGCAAACATTTTCGGAGCAGCGATTCCAAACTTTCAGCATTTGTTCTTGAAGCTCGACTGAACGCGGTCATATTACACGATAGAATGCGAAATTGGTGTCGCTCTCTGTGTGAAATGATGCGGTAACTATTTGTGAAGAACGGGTGAAAAATTTCATGGAAATCAGCCAAGAATTGGCTGAGATATAGCGTTTTGATAAGTGGAGGTAATTGTTTGAATTTGGTCTTTTTCTTGCTGGTGTGACCTCGAGCTGGGTATATGTCTGGGGTTGTGGCAGTGATCCCCCTCTGAGGTAGTTCCGTTTGAAACTTTGAATTCACAGCTACTGGTAGAGAGATGCTGGTGACTGAAAGATGCATCGTGTACCCTGGCGCAAAAGGGAACCCGCCAAGCCGGGTAACAGTTGGATAATTGACAGAAATGAAAATGAGACAGAAATCGCGCATGGGTTAATGGCGAAAATGCGGTAATTTGGCTAATTTGACACTAAAATTGAACAGACAGCAGTGTCGCTCATATGCCCACTGCGTCCAGACCACTGAAGGCACCTACACGAAATCTTCAGAAGTTGTTCTGCTATCCCTGCTCGAGAGGTTAGTATCTTTGTCGAATGGCGTGAACACCTGGAAATAATGTGGATCGAGTGGAAACCGAGGGGACGATTCGTCCCTACTCTATTCTCAATGCAATGACGTTTCCATTCACTATTTACCTGTTACCGGTTGAGTTTTGCATTATTTCTGTCTATTTGATGAACTGTTCAGCTTGAAATATTCGCACCTTTGAATGGGACAGAAAGTTTGGAGTTAAACTGCTTATTTCAGACCGTCCCGGGAGAAACAGACAACACGATCCGGTGGCGAAAAAGCTGGCATTTGGCCAATTTGACATTCAGATTCTACAGACACAGTGTCGTATATATGCCAGTTGTGTGCAGACCATGCAAGGCAGCTACTTGAAATTCTCAGAATGTGTTCTACTGTCCCTGCTCAATGTTATAGTATCATTGTAGAGTGCCGAGACCGTGTGGAAACAACGTGGATCACGTGGAAACCGAAGGGACGATTCGTCCCTACTTTATTCTCAATTCAGTGACTTTTCCATTCATTATTTACCTGTCACCAGACGAGTTTGGCATTATATCTGTCTATTTGATGAACTGTTCAACCATAACTATTTGCAGCTTCATGTTGCATCACCGAAAGGCCACTGCACGGTTACAAATATATTGAGGGATTGATTTTATGAAAATAACAATTATTTTGACTGTGCCCATGTGGGAACTCTCAAATCTGACAAGGGTTAAACTTTTAATAATAACATTTCAAACAAAAATTGTCATGCTATGCTTGCTGCATGCAGACATAGAAAACATTCAGCGCTCAATGAATTAGCAATGGAGTAAATTGTCACTTAAACCTACGAAATTCTGAAAAAATGAGAGTTTTTTGCACCGGAACCTTTATGCAACCGAGACAGCGATTGCGTTACACTTTACAGCAATCTTATTACAGAAAATATTCTTGGAATTGAACTGTGAATCCGAATTTCGAAAGCATTTTCAGATATTATATTCCAAACTGCCACTGCACGCTTACCAATATTCATTGATTTTATGAAAATATCAATTATTCTGACTGTACCCATATGGGCAGTCTCGAATCTGCCAACGGTTAAACTTTTAATAATGACATATAAAACAAAAGTTGTCATACTATGACTGCTCCATACAGCCATAAAAAATAATCAGTGCTCAATCAATTAGGAATGGAGAAAATCTTCACTTAAAACATACCAAATTCTGAAAAAAATGGGAGTTTTTTTTTTTTTGGACTGCACCTATCTTTATGCAAGCAGAATGGGCATAGCATTAAACTTTACAACCAAACTTACATCAGCACATATGCTCGGTAGGCAACTGTGAATATGAACATGTAAATCATTTTTCGATATTCCATTTGAAAATGGAAGAAAAGTGACCTCCAAATGAGCCAATTTTATGAAGAATTTTAGGGTACTCGAATTCAAGGCCCAAAAACTGGGTGAGGGTTAAAACTTTGAATAAAACATATAACAGCAAAATTGTTCTTGGATGAAGGCCCAATCTTCTCATGGGAAATGTTTTGAGAAAATTTGGTTGCAGTGCTGAGAAATCACATATGAAAATTGACCAATTTTCCCCTAAAATGCACTTTGCTCTAAAAACATACTATCGGAATATTTTACCCATGCAGCTGGTAATGTGACACCAAGACATATCAGTGGCCATTTTCTCTTGAAAACCTACAAGATGTTTGTAAAGAAAGCCAGGAAATACATGAATTTTTTAAGCTTTTAATGGGTATTGCTATTAACCACCCCAAAAGGGGTTAACGCTTGGTTTTTTGAATACCCTTATTACTTACCAAAATGGTCCTCGGTGAAATCCACTTTCAACAAAGGAGGTTATGTTTATCTCTCGGGTATACATTGGGTACTGTGCGTGTTTTTAGAGAAATCCACAGGAAACGGGTATATTAAGATTTTTATGGGTATCTCTCTTTAACCTGTCCAAAATGGGTTAAGACTTCGACTTTTGAATACCCTTACTACTTACAAAAACATGTCCGTGTTGATTGTGCGCTCAATAAAAGAAGGCACTTTTCTTTGTGGCGTACACATCGGGTGCTGTTGGTGTTCAAAAACAGACCATTTTATCACAATTTTGACTTTTAGCAGCCCCTGGTGGGTTAACAAATGGTCACCGGAGTATTTTGACTTTGCAACTTCTATTGCGACACTAAGACCTGGGAGTGAGCAATTTTTCTTGAAAATCTATAAGTATCATTTAGAGAAATCCATGGAAAACATGAATTTTTGAGCTTTAGATGGGTATTGCTGTTTAACCAGCCCAAAACGGGTTAACGCTTGGTTTTTTGAACACCCGTATTACTTCCAAAAATAATCCTCGGTGAATTCCACTTCCAATAAAGGAAGTTATGTTTTTCTCTCGTGTATCGTTTGGGTGCTGTAGGGACCCGAAAATGGCCCATTTCATCAAAATTTTGATGTTTGGCAGCCTGTGGAGGGTTACCATTATGCATTGCCTGATATGTCTTGTGTATCAATGGTCGTGTCACAGGCAGGTCTAGCAGTAATGAATGTTTAAAAAAAATCTACAAGACGTGTTTCGAGAAAGTGCCGATCAATTTTGGCAGTTTTTTGCCAATTCCACCCCCCCTGCAAAAAAAAAAAAAAAATACAAAAGTCTTTCCAGAGGGAAAAGTCTAAAAAAACAAAACAAAAACAAGATTCCATGATTTTTTATGACCCTGGAGTGTCTGAAGAATTGTTTTTAATTGTATCACTAAAGTATTTTTATTGATGCCTCAAGAAAAGTGGGTATAATCGTCTCAAATGACCCAGTGTGATAAAAGAAAGTTTTGGCTAAATCATCATTGTTGATGGAGAGGGTTAATATCAATATCAGCGTCTGAGAATCAGTGTCTAATGCAAATAGCCCATTATATCTCAAATTTATCTAAAATTTTGATATTTGACAGTTTGTGGAGGGTTAATGAAGGCTTGCAAGAATAATTCTTCTCCAGAGTTTATTTGTTCTTGAAAATCTGTAAGAACCACTTGAAGATATCCACAGAAAATGTGAACTTTAAGTTCTTAAGCATGTAATGAAAAGTCCCTGTATCAATTATCTCGTATTAGACCACAGTTGTTATGCATGATTATGTCATCTTTTCACACCTTCTACAGTTCACACTGTCTATAAATCGCAGAACTGCTTTTCTCTCCAATTGTTTTTTCCCAATAGGATTAGTTTTATTTATTACAATGAAGATATCCATACAAACAACGAGAAACATGAAGTTATTGACAACACGAGAAACATGACGTTATAGACAACAATAATGACATATATAAATAGGAAGTGTTGTTCGTACATCTATGTAGATAAAATATACCCTGGGATGGAGTAGGGGCAGTATAGCCATCTTACAAACTAGTATATACCTAGCCCCACCGCCAGAAATGTTGGCGCCACCACTGCATTTGATAACCACCTTACAGAGTAGTAAATATTCCTGCCCCCCCCCTTCCCATGTTGGGGAACTTCCCCTTTTTATTGTAAGGTTCCTTAGGCACAACATAGCGTCTGTAAGATGGCTATATACTGCCATGTTGCCACCCTGGGGTGGAGGAGGGGCAGTGTATAGCCGTTTTACAGACTAGTTTATACCTGGACCCACTGCTGGGAAATGCTATAGTGTCAACACTGTATTTGATATTATAAGTAACTGATCCCATTGCAGTTAACGTTATTTACTGCTTTCTTATGCAGTGGCGGGATGTGGTGGCATTGCGGTAACCGATTCTCATCAGATCACCAAAGTTAAGCAACGTTGAGCCCGGTTAATCATTGGATGGGTGACCGTCTGAGCAGTCAATTTGGACTCCCGCATTGTGTCCTTCGGCAAGGCACTTAACCCCGATTGTTCACATGGGGGCACGATGCCGCCGTGTACTAAGGCGGACTGCACGTCAATGGTATGCATGTCTTCAACCAATTTAACCCTGCCTGTGCTGCAGTGCAGAGTTATGATGTTGGGGAGCTGGCAGCTGCTCGTCGTTGCTGTGTGGTTCTCTCTGGGTACTCCAGCTTCCTCCGTTCCATAGAACTATCACAGTCATGATTAGCCATTGTGCATAAGTATATGACCTTAAACACCAGTAAATAAATAAATAAATAATAAATAATATCATGCAGTGCAGTGTGGAATACGAAGTGAGGCGTACCTTTCAATGTGTGTTTGGCTGGAGAAAAAAGGCAGGGAGGGGGTGGTAAGCTCGGTAATTTTGTTGGGATTAATCGACCGCTGGTGTGGGACACAGTGGAATTGACCGATGAAACAGGACACAGTGAGAGTGGAACTTATGGGCGGTTATTCTTGATAATAAATAAATATACACTTACTTTTGAGTTCATGTTGGAGAGGATTCACTGGAAATAGTATATCGACCACCAATACTTCTCAGTTATGCTCTGCTCCCCATCCTATGAATTGCACTTCAGACTTCTAAAAAAAAAAAACCCATCCCCATCATTCCCCGCCAGAATTTTGGCTCGCTTGAAACTTATTTTTACTTTATTCACCCAGCATCAAACATAACGACAACTAGAGGTACTTCGCAGGGCCACCGGGAGCACCAGAGGGCAGGGCAACCCATATTTTCTGGGCTCTTTCCCCAGGGCAGTATGCCAGCTATGCTCCCAACCACACCTCTCCCCATCGGCCTGGGTGCTTCCAAAGATATAAAGGTCAATGTGGGAGGGGCCTGTTAGCAAACAAACAGGGACAGGTGTACTTAGTGAAAAAAACAGCGGGGGCAGGTGTCCTAGGTCAAAAAACAGCAGGAGGCAGGTGTCCTAAGTAAAAAAAAAACAGCAGGGGGGCAGATGTCCCTGTTAATTAATTTTAATAAGGGGCAGTTGTTCATGGGACAGGTGTCCGTATCCCCTTACCACATACAAACATTTTCCCTATAAATTTTGCGTCTGATAAAAGAAGTTATGTTTCTCTGTTACATATCCATTGGATGCTGTTGGTGTCGGAAAACAACCCATTTTATCAAAATTTTGATATTTAGCAGCTCGTGGAGAGTTAACAAATGCTCACCGGAATATTTTGTCCATGCAACTTGTAATGGCACACTAAGACCTGTGAATGGCCATTTTTTCTTGAAATCTATAAGATGTTTTTAAAGAAATCCAGGGAAAACAGGCAAGCCTTTGATGGGTATCACTGTTTAACCAGCCCAAAATGGGTTAAGGCTTGGTTTTTTAAATACCCTTATTACTTGAATTCCACTTCCAATAAAGGAAGTTATGTTTATTTCCCAGCTAAGTTTGGGTGCTGTGGGAGGGGGGGGGGGGGGGGGGGGGCGGGGGCTGAAAACGAAAACAGCCTATTTTATCCAAGTGTTGATATTTGAGAGCCTGTGGAGGGTTAACAAATGCTTATAAGAATATTCTGTCCTTGCAGTTTGTAATGTGACACCAAGACCTGCAAATGATCAGTTTTTTCTTGAAAATCTACACAACATTTTTAGAGAAATCCATGTAAAACATGATTTTTTAAGCATTTGAGGGAATCACTCTTAAACCAGTCCAAAACGGGTTAACACTTGTTTTTTTTGAATAATGTTATTACTTACAAAAATGGTCCTTGGTGAATTCCACTTCCAACAAAGGAGATTATGTTTATCTGTCAGGTACACAGTGGGTGCCCAAATACGGCCCATTTTCTTAAAATTACGATGCTTGGCAGCCTGTAGAGGGTTAATAAATGCTCATCGGAATATTTTGTCCATGCAACTTGTAATGTCACACCAAGACCTGCGAATAGCCAATTTTTCTTGAAAACCGACAAGATGTTTTTAGAGAAATCCACAGAAAATGGGTATTTTAAGATTTTAATGGGTATTTTAACCAGCCCAAAACCACCTACAAAATGTTTCCCTATCAATTTTGCGTCCGATAAAAGAAGGTACCTTTCTCTGTGGTATACCCATTGGGTGCTCTTGGTGTCCAAAAACAGCCCATTTTATCAAAATTTTTAGCTCACCTGACTTTCAGTCAGGAGAGCTATAGTGATCACTCACCGTCCGTCGTCTGTCATCGTCCGTGAACATGGTGTTTGGGTGTTCTCCCAAACCGCTGAACCAATTTAATTGATATTTGAGATATTAGTTTGTTATGACATCGCAATTTGATTTTGTTCAAATTAAGTTGCCTCGCCCAATGGTAAAAAGTGTGCCTAAATCTTAAAAAATCTTCTTCTCATGAACCAGCAGTAGCAGAGACTTGATATTATGTGTGCAGCTTCCTTTTGAGGTGTAGACTCAGATTTGTTCAAGAGAAGTTTGTGGGGCTGTTATGGGAGGGGCAAGAATTTTTGCCACTTCCAAAATTTCTATTTTCCAAACTGAGAGGCAGATTTGAACCAAATTTGATATGAGGGCTTATTGGGTCATAAGTACTTAATTTATGCCCAAATTTTTTTTCCCGTGGCCCCATCGGAACCGCAGGAGCTAAAAATAGAAAAAAATTAAAACGCTCATATCTCCAAAACTACACGGCACTGAGAATTCTTATTTGGTGTGAAGCTTCCTTAGGACCAACAGAATGGAATGGTAAAAAAAATTGCTATCGGTTTTATCATGGGGTACTTTTCTGTGACTTTGAAAAAGTGCTTAGTCGGCATTTTTTAACACTGTGAGTAATGGAAAAACATGTAAGACTACTTTTCTCCCAAACCACTGCTCCAAAAGCTTTAAAATTTCACATATAACATCTTTGGAAAATTGTTTCACATGTTTATGGAAATCAATTCCCTAGGTCCATAGTTGGGCTCTCTATGGGAGCCCAAATGTTTAAATTAGTGCAGTATGAGGAATATTCTTTAAAAATCTTCTTCTTCAGATCTACCAATAGGAATCTTTTGATATTTGGTATGCAGCATCCTTAGGGTGGTGAGATTCAAGTTTGTTCAAGCCAAGTCACTGGGTTCATATTTAGGCTGAAAATTTGGGGCCCCGTTCCTGACTTAGAAATTTTGGACCAAAATCCGGAAATTTTTTTTTTGTTTTTTTATGCGTTTCGGTCAATTTTAAGAGAAAAAAAAATTTTTTCTTACACTGAAAATTTGAGGGTGAGACTTTGGGAAAAAAATCTGCTTTTTATACGTTTATCTCAAAAAACGTAAAAGTGCAGGAACTGAAAATAGAAGGAAAATCCTGTGTATTGTGTGGGCACAATCGCTTCATCTAGTTGGTATATGCTTTTCTTAGGAGGGGCATATGCAGCTTATTCAAGTGAAATCCCTGGTTTGATATTAAGACTACCATGTCAGGTGAGCGCCCTCAGGCCCCTTGGGGCTTCTTGTTATGTTTAGCAACCCGGGGAGGGTTAACTAATGCTGACCGGAATATTTTGTCCATGCAACTTGTAATGTCACACCAAGACCTGGGAGTGACCAAATTTTCTTGAAAATCTACAAGACTCGTTTAGAGAAATCCACAGGAAGCACAAATTTTTTAGCTTTTTGGGGGGTATTGCTGTTTAACCAGCCCAAAACAGGTCAACGCTTGGTTTTTGAACCCCTCGTATTACTTACAAAAATGATCCTCGGTGAATTCCACTTCCAATAAATGAAGTTATGTTTATCTCTCTTGTATCATTTGGGTGCTGTGGGGGCCTGAAAACAGCCCATTTCATCAAAATTTCGATGTTTGGCAGCCTGTGGAGGGTTTACCATATGCATTGCCTAATATGTCTTGTGCATCCATGGTCATCTCACAAGCAGGTCTATCAATGATGAATGTTTAAAAAAAATCTACAAGACGCGTTTCGAGAAAATGCCGATAAACCCCAATTTTGACCGTTTTTTGCCAATTCTGGCGAAATAAGGGTTATATCGAAAATTCTGCTTCGGCACATTTTTAGATTTCGTGCCCTCTATGCGTATGCAAAATGTTGTGAAAATCGGTCCGAAAATGGCTTCTGAATCGTACAGCCATTTTTGTTGTGTTTTTTAAGCTTTTGCTCTATTTTATGTTATCACCCCTCCCTCCAACATGGTTCAAGCTACGCCTTTCATATATGGTACATAGATAAAGGGTTGTGAGGGGATTATCTACGCTCAATATTTTTTTTCAAAATCCAAGATGCTTATGTACTCAAGTGTCTTCTGTGACAAAAACACCTTATGTCACAAAAGCGTCGTAGGGGACTACGTCGTAGGGGACTAATACCACCTCGGTGGTCAAACACTTGTTACTTATAAAAATAATTCTCAGTGAATTCTACTTCCACTTATGTTGATTTCTCCTCTTAACTTTGGGTGCTGCGGGTATGCAAACACAGCCCGCTTTTTCAACATTTTGATGTTTGAGAACCAGCATAGGGCTAACAAATGCTTACTGGAATATTTTGTACATGCAACTTGTAATTCACACTAAGATCTGAGAATGGCCAATTTTTAATGGTAATCTAGGCGATGTTTTTAGAGAAATCCTCGGATAACATGAATTTTTAATCTTTTGAGGGGTATCACCCTGTAACCAGCTCTAAACGGGTTAATGCTTGGTTTCATGAATACCTTCATTACTTACAAAAATGATCCTCGGTGAATCCCACTTCCAATGAAGGTGGTTATGTTCATTTCGCAGGTACACATTGGGTGTAATGGGTGGCCAAGTACAGCCTATTTCTCAAAATTTGCTCCTCTGGAGGGTTAACAAACGCTTGCCGGAATCTTTTGTTCATGCAACTTGTAATGTCACTCCAAGACCTGCAAATGGTCAATTTCTCTTGAATACTTACTAGATTTGTTTGAGAAATCCACAGAAAATGGGAATTTTAAGCTTTTAAGGGGTACATCTCCTTAACCGGGCGAAAATGGGTTAAGACCTCAATTTTTGAATACCCTTACTACTTACTAAAATTTTCCCTATCAGTTTTGCGTCCGGTAAAAGATGTTATGTTTCTCTGCAGCATTCCCATTTGTTGTTGTTGGTGTCCAAAAACAGACTATTTTTTTTTTTGAAATTTTGACATTTAGCAGCCCATGGAGGGTTAACAAATGCTTATCTGAATATTTTATCCATGCAGCTGGTAATGTGACTCTAAGACCTATCAACGGCCATTTTCTCTTGAAACCCTACGCGACGTTTGTAAAGAAATTCAGGGAAAACATGATTTTTTAAGCTTTTGATGGGTGTTGCTATTAACCATCCCAAAAGGGGTTAATGCTTGGTTTTTTGAATACCCTTATTAGTAACAAATTTGGTCCTCGGTGAATTCCACTTCCAACAAAGTAGATTATGTTTATCTCTCGGGTATGCATTGGGTGCTGTGCGCATCTGAAAACAGCCTATTTCAACAAAATTACGATGCTTAGCAGCCTGTAGAGGGTTAATAAATGCTCACCAGAATAGTTTGTCCATGCAACTTGTAATGTCACACAAAGGCCTGCGAATAGTCAATTTTTCAAGAAAACCTACAAGTTGCTTTAAGAGAAATCCACAGAAAATGGGAATTTTAAGCTTTTAAGGGGTATCTCTCTTTAACCAGTCCAAAATGGGTTAAGACTTCGACTTTTGAATACCCTTACCACTATCAAAAATGTTTCCCCATCAATTTTGCGTCCGATAAAAGAAGGAACCTTTCTTGGTGGTACACCAAGTGGGTGCTGTTGGCGTCCAAAAACAGTCCATTTTATTGCAATTTTGACTTTTAGCAGCCCGTGGAGGGTTAACAAATGCTCACCGCAGTATTTTGTCCATGCAACTTCTATTGTCACACCACTCGGTTCGAATCCCATCTGCAGCAACTGCGTTGTGTCCTTGGGCAAGACACTTCACCCCGATTGCCTACATGGGGGCACGATGACGCTGTGTACTGTGGCATACTGCACGTCGATGGTGCGCATGTCTTCAACCAATCTAACCCTGCCTGTGCTGCGGTGCAGAGTTCAGAGTTACGATGTTGGGGAGCTGACAGCTGCTCGTCGTTGCTCGGTGGTTCTCTCCGGGTACTCCGGCTTCCTCCACCCGTAAAACTGTCACGGTCACGATTAGCCATTGTGCATAAGTATGTGACCTTAAACACCAATAAATAAATAAATAAATATTGTTACACCAAGGCCTGGGAGTGACAATTTTTTCTTGAAAATCTACAAGACTCATTGAGAGAAATCCGCGGATAATACAAATTTTTGAGCTTTATGAGGGTATTGTTGTTTAACCAGCCCAAAACGGGTTAACGCTTGGTTTTTTGAACACCCTTATTACTGACAAAAATGATCCTCGGTGAATTCCTCTCCCAATAAAGGAAGTTATATTTATCCGTCGTGTATTGTTTGGGTGCAATGGGGGCCTGAAACCGGCCTATTTCATCAAAATTTCGATGTTTGGCTGCCTGTGGAGGGTTACCATATGCATCGCCTGATATGTCATGTGTATCAAAGGGCGTGTCACAGACAGGTCTAGCAATGACGAATGTATAAAAAAAAACTACAAGACGTGTTTCGAGAAAGTGCCGATAAACCTCAATTTTGGCGTTTTTTTGCCAATTCTGACGAATCAAGGGTTAAATCGAAAATTCCGCTTTGGTACATTTTTAGATTTTGTGCCCCTCTATGCGTGTGCAAAATTTTGTGAAAATCGGTCCAAAAATGGCTTCGGAATCGAGCGGACAAAATGTGTGGAAAAAAAAAAAAAAAAAAAACCAAAAAAATTATAATCCGTAGAAAAACAATAGTCTTTTCCAGAGGGAAACGCCTAATAATTATCCATAGAAAAACAATAGTCTTTTCCAGAGGGAAAAGCCTAAATAAATAAAAAAACAAAATAATAATAATCCGTAAAAAAACAATAGTCTTTTCCAGAGGGAAAAGCCCAACAACAACAAAAAACAAGACTTTATGATTCTGGAGAGAATCATGGCTTTTCCAGATGAGATTCCATGATTTGTCATGACCCCAGAGTGTCTGATGAATTGTTTTTAACTGTCTCACTGAAGTTCCTTTATTGATGTTATGAGAAAGGTCGGTATAGTAGACTCAAATGACTCAGTTTTATAAAAAAATGTTACGGAAAAAATCATCATTAATGGTGGAAAGGGTTAATATCAATATCGTCGTCCAACAAGTTAATGACCGACGAAGGAGTTATGTTTGTTTGACGCATACCAAACTGGGTGCTGTGGCTATTTGAAAATGGTCCATTTTATCTCAAATGTATCCAAAATATTCATGTCTGGCAGCTTGTAGAGGGTTAACAAGTGCTAACAGGAATATTTTTCCATGCAACTTGTAATGTCACACCAAGAACTGCGAATGGCCATTTTATCTTTAAAATTTTCAAAGATGTTTTCCGAGAAATCCAGAGAGAACTTGAATCTTAAGAAATTGATGGGTATCATTGTTTATCCAGCCCAAAACAGGTTAAGGGTTGTTTTTGAATACCCTATAATTTACAAAAATAATTCTCAGTGAATTCTACTTCCACTTACGTTGATGTCTCCTCTTAACTTTGGGTGCTGTGGGTATGCAAACACAGCCCATTTTATCAAAATTTTGATGTTTGAGAACCTGCATAGGGTTAACAAATGCTTACTGGAATATTTTGTACATGCAACTTGTAATGTCACACTAAGATCTGAGAATGGCCAATTTTTCTTGAAAATCTATGAGATGCTTTTAGAGAAATCCTCGGATAACATGAATTTTTAACCTTTTTTGGGGTATCGCTCAGTAACCAGCCCTAAACGGGTTAATGCTTGGTTTTGTGAATACCTTCATTACTTACAAAAATGATCCTCGGTGAATTCCACTTCCAATGAAGGAGGTCATGTTAATCTCGCAAGTACACATTGGGTGTTCTGGGTGCCCAAGGCCAGCCCATTTTCTCAAAATGTCTATGCTTTGCGCCCTCCGGAGGGTTAACAAATGCATACATGGATATTTTGTTCTTAGAACTTAGTCTAGTCAGAATACCACAATATTTCCCTTTGGCACACCCTACAGGGCACATTTATGATTGGATTGCTTTGAAACCTGGTATGCTTATTTGGGGTCACCTCCAGATGGGAGGTATCAATTTTTTTCCATTTCTGTCAAAAAATGTTGCCGCGGCCAACGTTCTTAGAACTTAGTTTAGTCAGAAGACCTCAATATTTCCCTTTGGCACACCCTACAGGGCACATTTATGGTCAGATTGCTTTGAAACCTGGCATGCTTGTTTGGGCTGACCTCTAGATGGGAGCTATCGATTTTCTTCAATTTCCGTCAAAAAATGTTGGCTCTGCCAACGTTCTTAGAACTTAGTTTAGTCAGACCCAATATTCCCCTTTGGCCCACCCTACAGGGCACACTTATGATTGGATTGCTTTGTAACCTGGCATGCTTCTTTGGGGTGACCTCCAGATGGGAGCTGTCAATTTTCTTCAATTTCCGTCAAAGAATGTTGCTGCGGCCAATATTCTTAGAACTTAGTTTAGTCAGACCTCAATATTTCTCTTTGGCACACCCTACAGGGCACATTTATGATTGGATTGCTTTGAAACCTGGTATGCTTGTTTGGGGTGACCTCTAGATGGGAGCTATTGATTTTCTTCCATTTTCGTCAAAAAATGTTGCCGCGGCCAACGTTCTTAGAACTTAGTTTGGTCAGACCTCAATATTTCCCCTTGGCACACCCTACAGGGCACATTTATGATCGGATTGCTTTGAAACCTGGCATGCTTGTTTGGGCTGACCTCTAGATGGGAGCTATCGATTTTCTTCCATTTCCATTAAAAAATGTTGCCACGGTTAATGTTCTTAGAACTTAGTTTAGTCAGACCTCATTATTTCCCTTTGGCACACCCTACAGGGCACACTTATGATCGGATTGCTTTGAAACCTGGCATGCTTGTTTGGGGAGACCTCTAGATGGGAGCTATCGATTTTCTTCCATTTCCGTCAAAATATGTTGCTGAGGCCAATGTTCTTAGAACTTAGTTTAGTTAGACCTCAATATTTCCCTTTGGCACACCCTACAGGGCACATTTATGATCAGATTGCTTTGAAACCTGTCATCTTGTTACGGCTGACCTCTAGATGGGAGCTATCGATTTTCTTCCATTTCCGTCAAAAAATGTTGCCACGGTTAACAACTTAGTTTAGTCAGACCTCAATATTTCCCTTTGACACACCCTACACGGCACACTTTATATGATTGGATTGTTTTGAAACCTGGCATGCTTGTTTGGGGTGACCTCTAGATGGGAGTTGTCGATTTTCTTCAATTTCCTTCAAAGAATGTTGCCACGGCCAACGTTCTTAGAACTTAGTTTAGTCAGACCTCATTATTTCCCTTTGCCACACCCTACAGGGCACATTTATGATCGGATTGCTTTGAAACCTGGTATGCTTGTTTGGGGAGACCTCTAGATGGCAGCTATCGATTTTTTTCCATTTCCGTCGAAAATGTTGCTGCTGCCAACGTTCTTAGAACTTAGTTTAGTTAGATCTCAGTATTTCCCTTTGACACACCCTACAGGGCACACTTATGATTGGATTGCTTTGAAACCTGGCATGCTTGTTTGGGGTGACCTCTAGATGGGAGCTCTCGATTTTCTTCCATTTCCGTCAAAAAACGTTGCCACGGTCAACATTCTTAGAACTTAGTATAGTCAGACCTCAATATTTCCCTTTGGCACACCTTACAGGGCTCATTTATCATCGGATTGCTTTTAAGCGTGGCATGCTTGTTTGGGCTGACCTCTAAATGGGAAGTATCGATTTTCTTCAATTTCCGTCAAAAAATGTTGCCACGGCCAACGTTCTTAAAACTTAGTTTAGTCAGACCACAATATTTCCCTTTGGCACACCCTACAGGGCACATTTATGATTGGATTGCTTTGAAACCTGGTATGCTTCTTTGGGGTGACCTCTAGATGGAAGGTATCGATTTTTTTCTATTTCCATAAAAAAATGTTGCCGCGGCCAACATTCTTAGAACTTAGTTTAGTCAGAAGACCTCAATATTTCCCTTTGGCACACCCTACAGGGCACATTTATGATCAGCTTGCTTTGAAACCTGGCATGCTTGTTTGGGGTGACCTCTAGATGGGAGCTATTGATTTTCTTCAATTTCATTCAAAGAATGTTGCCACGGCCAACGTTCTTAGAACTTAGTTTAGTAGACCTCAATATTTCCCTTTGGCGCACCCTAAAGGGCACATTTATGATCGGATTGCTTTGTAACCTGGCATGCTTCTTTGCGGTGACCTCCAGATGGTAGCTGTCGATTTTCTTCAATTTCTGTCAAAGAATGTTGCCGTGGCCAACGTTCTTAGAACTTAGTTTATTTCAGACCTCAATATTTCTCTTTGGCACACCCTACAGGGCACATTTATGATTGGATTGCTTTGAAACCTGGTATGCTTGTATGGGGTGACCTCTACATAGGAGCTATCGATTTTCTTCCATTCCCGTCAAAAAATGTTGCCGCTCCCAACATTCTTAGAACTTAGTTTAGTCAGACCTCATTATTTCCCTTTGGCACACTCTACAGGGCACACTTATGATCGGATTGCTTTGAAACCTGGCATGCTTGTTTGGGGAGACCTCTAGATGGGAGCTATCGATTTTCTTCCATTTCCGTCAAAATATGTTGCTGAGGCCAATGTTCTTAGAACTTAGTTTAGTTAGACCTCAATATTTCCCTTTGGCACACCCTACAGGGCACATTTATGATCAGATTGCTTTGAAACCTGTCATCTTGTTACGGCTGACCTCTAGATGGGAACTATCGATTTTCTTCCATTTCCGTCAAAAAATGTTGCCACGGTTAACAACTTAGTTTAGTCAGACCTCAATATTTCCCTTTGACACACCCTACAGGGCACATTTATGATTGGATTGCTTTGAAACCTGGCATGCTTGTTTGGGGTGACCTCTAGATGGGAGCTATCAATGTTCTTCCATTTCTGTCAAAATATGTTGCTGCAGGCCAACGTTCTTAGATCTTAGTTTAGTTAGACCTCAATATTTCCCTTTGGCACACCCTACAGGGCACATTTATGATCGGATTGCTTTGAAACCTGGCATGCTTGTTTGGGATTACCTCTAGATGGGAGCTATCAATTTCTTCGATTTCTGTAAAAAAATGTTGCCACTGGCAATGACCTTCAATGAAGTTAGTAAAAACTTAGTGCAGTTAAGCATCAATATTTCCCTTTGACACACCTTGCAGGGCACATTTATGATTCGATCGCTTGCAGACTTGTTGAGTTTGTGTGGGGTGACATTTGTATGGGAGCTGTCGATTTTCTTCTATTTCTGTCAAAAAATATTGCCGCTGACCTTTGAACTTTTTTTTTTTTTTTTTAAAAGTTAAGTATTCCTTTGTAGTGATATGGGGTTTCCTTTGTAGCTGCACTATAGGGAATGGGGTATCTGTAATATGATGTTGCAAGATACTGCTGTGTGTGTTTTGCAAGCAATTCAGTGTTTTAAATACATATAACCTAAACATACAAGTACAAGTATATAATTACATCTGTGCATTTCTGTAGTTGTGTATAAACTCCATTGTCGCAACCTCTCAATTTCGCCAAAAATTGGAGGATTAGTTAAGTTGTGACCATATAACGATATCTGTAGTGACTGCTGTAAATTGATTATGCGATTTTTGTGGAGGGAGACCTCATTTAATTGGTTGAGTGGTAGAAGCCACAATTGGGGCTTTCACAAAAACAACCGAGTACCGGTGAGTGCGGGTGCAAAATCCAGCATTTTGCTTTCTTATGTTTCGTAGTCAGTCAAGCACAAATACTATTTTGTTTGTGTAATTTGTTTTATTCCAAGTTACTGGTGAGTGCTCATGGAAACTCTCCGATAACTTTTCATAAACAAATTTTGAACACCAAGTTCAGACCACCAAAATAATTCAGCCCCCAACCAGTTAACACGACCAGAAATGCACCGACCAAGCCATTCTGAACATCAGCTAGTGAATTACACACATTTACTTTTCAACTTAATGTCTAATCGGAAAGAATTGACCAAAAAATTACAGGAGAAGCCTTAACCCCTTCCCCAGCGTAATGGCTATGCCAAACCACTCTACAGTTTCATGATTCCTTTCCCCCTCTCTCAAAACACGCCCCCCTCCCCCCCCCCTCCCAGTGGAACAAGCACGTCGTGTTCGCTCCACCGAGGGGAAGAAATGCATCCAGGAGGAAGAATAAGAAAAAATAACTAAATAAATAAAATCATTTAACATTTTTGAGCAGGCGTCATTATATTTTCAAAACGTTATGCAAGGCAAAGGGTCAAGGCAACTCGATCCACAAAAGAAATAAAATGGGTTAACCAGGTAGCAGAGAACTGATTGCATCCCATCTTAGTTTTATTTCTTGTGTACATTTTTTCGAGTATGAATATTTGGATATGAGTTCTAAATTTCTGTAATTTTTTAATTGTTCAATAAATCCTTTGTAGGAAGGTGGACTCTTTTTCACTTTGCAGGAATAAATAAACTTTCTGTAGATAAACATATAGAAGTATGTTGTCTTATTAGAAGGGGCATGGTTATTTTTGTAGCCTAAAATAACATATTCTGGGGTTAAAGGAAACTCAACATCACACTTGTCCCTCAAATGTTCCAAAAAATTTAGAAGAACTGTTTTCTCAACAGAACATTCAAAAAACAAGTGAAGTATTGTTTCCTTTGTATTGCAACAAAAAGTGCACAGTTCCGTTTCAGATAGTTTGCATTTATAAAGTTTTGAATTCGTATATAGAATTTTATGGACTATCTTGAGATGCAAATTTTGTAGATATGTATCGTCCGTGACTGCAAATGGGATTTTATATATACAATTCCAGTCATCAGAGTGCAGATTTATATCTAAAACCTCATTCCATTTATTCTGCGTTTGAATAGGAGGTGTTGTGTGCAGTTGTAAAAACTTAAAATGAAAGGCTCGGGAGACTTTATTGGTAGATGTTAAAAGGTCAACGTTTATGTCCTGAATAATTGGCAACTTTTTATTGGATCTAATCGTAGTTTTCCAGGATTTGGGTAACCCATTTATAATACCCTGAAAAACTGTAAATGGGGTGTTGATGTTATACTTGTTGGAGAAGTCAGAAAAGGTTAGGAGGCCGTTATTTTCAGATACTAGGTCATTTACGAAGTAAATACCTTTATTACACCAAGTTTTATTGAAAAAGGGTTGTCCGTTTACTTTTATTTGATTATTTAGGAAAATAGTTTCAACCAGTATTTCTGCAGGGGTTATGGTGCTTTTATTGTTAAGAAGAGCCCAGGCCAGAAGAATATCCTTCCAGAACGTGTTCACATGTTTCCCAACCACTTTTAAACCTTCTTTACGTAAGTGCCAAAGCTTGTAAGTTCCAAACACTTCTAATTCGTCAATTACAAGGGTTTTCCATGCTGCCAATAAGGATGAATCCACTAGTTTCTTAACCCAAATCGTCTTTAGGGCACGATTAAAAGTTTCAACATTTGGAAATTTGATTCCGCCGTTTTCAAAGGGGCCAATAATAGTTGTACGTTTAATTTTTTCGACTTTGCCAGACCACAAGAAATTATAAAAAATTGTTTGAATTTTGTTAAATATCTCTTTTGGTGGGTCTGGTAGAACCATAAGACAATGTGTCAGAATTGGTAAAGCCAATGTTTTTATGGTGGTATTTTTTTCCAATTAATGTTAAGTTACGGAAAGACCAGTCGCTTAGTAATTTTTCAATTTTCTGCATTTTGTTAGTATAATTATTTAATATATAATTGTCACAAAATAGATTGAATTCAACCCCCAGAATTTTGAATGATCTGGAATGATTCCAAACGACTTGTTAAATTTTAGGGACGCGCTAACAATTTCTACACCAAGAATAAAAAGATACGGCGATAACTGGTCACCTTGCCTTACGCCTCATTCTATATTGAATCTTTCAGAACAATGGCCATTATTAAGTACGCAACTAGAAATGTTGCTGTAAAAGGTTTGAAACCACCTTATCATAGAGGGTCAAAAATTCAAGAATTTCATCGTCTTTTTGATAAAAGTCCATTCCAGAGAGTCGAAAGCCTTTTCAAAATCTATAAGAACTAGGATGCCTGGAATGTCTAGTTTCTCACATTTAGCAATTAAATCGAGAGTTAATCTGGTACATTCCCCAATGTAACGGCCCTTCATAAAACCGAGCTGGGTGTCTGAAATTAAATTGGGAAGAACTGTTTTTACTCGGTTTGCAATTGCTGCTGATCCTATTTTTGTGTCTACATTAATTAGGGATATGGGGCGCCAGTTTTTTATGTATTGTTTTGATTTGTTTTGTTTTGGTATACAAGTAATAATTCCAAGTCTGTGTAATTGAAAGTTGTTCCAGATCGTAGCCTTAATTCAGCGAATTAATTAGATAAGTGCCAATATCTTTCCAGAAAAATTTATAGAACTCGGCAGTGAAGCCGTCAGAACCAGGGGTTTTATTGTTTTGCATTGTTTTAAGGGCATTTAAACTTTCCGAAGGTGTTAAGAGTCCTTCAAGGGATTCTTTTTCGTCATCGCTTAAAAAGTTAAGAAAGGGGTTAATTTTGTAAAAAAATATATCATCTGTATCAAGAGGTTGATTTTTTGATAATTTTGACGAATATAAGTTTGCATAAAAGGATTTTTGCTCGGTCAGAATGTCGCGTATATCAGTAATTTCCGATCCATCATCCTTTATTAACATGGGGATAGTTTTTTCTCTAAGATGCAGAAGTACTTGGTTGGTTTTTCCCCCTCTATTTTCCATTTTGATTTTGTTCTCATTATTATTCCCTGGATTTTTTTATCCCTGATGGTTTCAAGTTCTTTCTCAAGTGAGCTCATTTTTCTGACACTGACTCATCCCCCCTGTCCAGTTTAGAATTCAGCATTTTTAGCTGATCTTCTATTTCTTGTTGCCTTTTGTCGGTTTTGCGTTTTACAGAAGAGGCGTATGCTATACTTTTCCCTCTTATCATAAGTTTTAATGTTTCCCCAAGAAGCTGATTAATAGTGTAACTTTCTGTGTTATCATTTGTATATTGGTCTATTGATTCCGCTATGACTTGTTTAATAGGAGTTACATAGTCCGGATCACTGAGAAGGCTATTATTAAACTTCCAAATACCCTTTCCCCGAAGCTGGTTATCAAAAGATAGTTTTATGCTTACTGGATTATGGTCGGAGCGATATGTAATATGGATCTCAGCATTAGTAAGAAAGGGTTGTAAGTCTGATGATAATAAAAAGTACTTCAGATGAGAATGGAAATTTTATAATTCTGGACGCTACTATAAAGGACCAAAGATTAACCCTATCAGTGGTCTACGGTCCTAATGATGATAGGCCACAATTCTATGATGACTTATTCTCCAAAATCGAAAGCATGGGAAATGATTAACAAATAATAGGAGGGGATTGGAATGTTCCACAAGATTATGAAAAAGATACTATTAAATATAAGCAAAAAAACAACCAAAAGGCAAATAAAAAATTATTGATCTCAATGGAAACGTATGACTTATTTGATGTTTGGCATCTCGAAAATACAGAGGAGAGGCGTTATACTTGGAGAGGGCCTGAAAACAAAATGGCACTGATAGGGTTAATCTTTGGTCGTTTATAGTAGCGTCCAGAATTATAAAATTTCCATTCTCATCGGAAATACTTTTATGTATGGTGAAACTAAAAGTGTTTTTGAAAAGTATAGCTACACCTCTGCTTGAACTTGAGTGAGAACAAAAAACAGCCTAATAACCCCATTCGCTCCTCCAACAATTTTACACTTTCTTGCTCGAATGCGTGTCTACCAGGAAAGTTATATCAAATTTATCCCTGCATCGAGAAAAAATGTCTCGTCGTTTATAAGAGTCCGAAGATAGGCCACGACAGTTCATACTTCCTATTATTATGCTAGCCATTTAAGTAAGTTATGGATAAGTTAAGAATATATGTGCAGCTACAATGTTGTGAATCAGTCATTTTTCTATTTCTAAGCTTACTTATTTGTACAGAGCAGTTCATGGAAAGACCTAAAAATCTGAAAAAATTGTTAACAAATTTTTGAAAAACAAATAACATTAACAATCGAATTAACAGAAACATTTTCGGGTGACTCTGTAGCATTCAAGATAAATGAGATGCTCATCTTTTAAAGTCGGTTTCTCATGATCCATACTGAGACTTTTGTAGACGTTTTGTGTAAGGGGGAGGGAGGGGGTTGCATTCGAAATTTATCATGTAAATGGAACTTTCTATGCACAAGATTTAAGAATAAAATTGCAATGGGGGCAGTTATATCGCATGCACGCTTATATGGCAGCAGGTATGGTCAGCTATCTAGGTGGGTTAAAATTAAAACAAAACAAAAAAGTTATGTACATCATACGGGTGTGGTACATTGATAACGTAATTACAAGAACACCTAACATCGGAGTGAGGGTCAGGATTGGAAGGTGGAGTGGGGTGGGGATGTTACCTAACTGAGAATAGATATTTTTCTAAAAGGTTAAACATCAACAAAACTAGTGAAAATTGTCTCTGCGTAATCAGCACTGTGGGCAATTTCTGCAGGAAGTTGGGGTATTAGAGAAAACACAAGAATCGATGAGGCAGCCCATAACTCCTTCAGCTCAGCTTGGTATTATAATCAAACCAGGGCGGGACGTGCGCCAGCGAATTCAAAAACATTTTGACACGAAGTTACAGGTCACAAAAAAAAGAAAAAGGAACCCCCCCCAAAAAAAAAGAAAAAAAAAAAAAAAGAAATACTAATATTATACTAATACTAATAATAGTAATAATAAAAAATGTTTACAGTGTAGAGGGTAATACTCCACTCCAATGTTTTCAGTTAAAAAAATTATCATACCACAATATGGCTGCTGTGGTCTTTTTCTGGGTAACCTTAACGATAAACAAAAAGTTATGTACACCATTTGGGATATAGTACACTGGTGATGCAATTTCAAGAATACATAACCTAGGGGATGGGGCTCAGAAGTGGGGGATTGGGTGAGGAGAGGACATGTTGTAATGCTGCCTAACTGGGAATAGATATTTTCCTTAAGAGACTAACGACGCCCATTAACTATAGTGGGAACTTGTCTCCACCCAGTCAGCACTGTGGAGAATTCCTGCAGGGGTGTGGAGAGTAGAGAGAGAGTGAGAGAGAAAAGAATCGATTCCGGCAACCCATAGACCTTCGGCTCGGTTATGAATTATAGTGCGGTCAAAATGTGCGATAGGGTGTTACGATTCGCATACTTTCATTTCGAATCGATTCCCGAATCAAGTCTATTATTTGCAATCAAATTGAAATCGAATCAACCTAAAATCGAATACAGGCCTCTTGAAGTCACGATTGATAAAAATATTCCAACTCCACCATCAGGGCATGCCTCCATCAGAAACTTGCCCTGATCATGAACTTGGAGTATTGCCCAGTAAGGAGTTTTGTTCGAAAATAGAAACGAGTGCGAGAATTTTGTAATCCCAGAATTCTGCACCAGACACTCAATTACACTCAATTTATTCTTACCATTGTATATGTGCAATTTTCATCTCAGTTATACGTTTTCATGAGAATACTAAGATGATTGATGCGAGGCGAAATTCCAGTAAAAAAAAGAATTAGACTGCTGATTTCGAATCAAACCAAAACACCAGACCTATGATTCGAAATCGAATCAAATCTCGATACTTCTCATGTCCCTAAAATGTGCCAGCGGAACCCCTCCTTGTGCACCCCGTTCAAAAATGTAGTGTTCAAAAACATCTGGGAACGGTTTTATGAGTCAGAAGCAGTTTACGAAAAGAGCCCGCAAGCGCATGCCAGGTTTCATGCAGAGATATTCCATAAATTTAGAATTTTCACATTTCGGCACTGGTATATATGATCTTTTCTCCCATCTCACTCCTCCCAGCTCCATAAAAATGTAGGAAATAAAATAATAATAAATAAACAGAAAATGTTTCTTTTTTGGTTCAACCCGGAGGTTCATTGGCTGGGGCCTTGCATGTGCTCATTATGCCTTGCAACAAATTGACAGTTATTCCTTAAGCTGCCATCAATAACACACCCTTCACACACTGTAGGTCTTTACTAAACAAAAACTTTGAATTCCCCACTTTGACTACTGTCGATAGCCACAACTGAACCTGAAAATGAAATACTTCCTGAAAAAAACTATCAGTCACCGATGTGCGTACATGCACAATGAGTTTTAATATCTGCGAGATGTTGCTTTGGGGGAATGAAGTATGTCAAGAGAGTTGAGTGTTTTTCACACCTTTTTCACAACAAAGCGTTTATAATATTTTTCCACAGTGTTGGTTCACATGGTTAATGTTTGCTCATTAATTGAACTTAGTCAGACCTCAATATTTCCCTTTAACACGGCCTTCAGGGCACATTTATGATCAGATCACTTTGAAACTTGGTATGTGTGTTCCGTGTGACCTCTAGATGTGAGCTATTGCTTTTTTTTCATTTCCATAAAAATTTATTGACGTTATCACCAACCTTTGAACTTACTGCATTTGTGCATCAACTTATCCCTTTTGCACTTTCTGCAGGGTATATTTATGAATTTCCGTAAAAAACTCATTGCCACAAGCAATGACCTTCTACTTAGTGCATTTGTGAATTAACATCTTCCTTTGGCATGCCTCAGGGGACACATTCATTATCAGGTTGTTTTGAAACTTTGTATGCTTATGCAGGGTGACAAAGATAGGAGCTATTGATTTTCTTTTCATTTCCATCAAAAACTTGCTGTTAGCAACAATCTTTGAATTTATTGCGTTTGTGCATCAACATTCTTTGACATGGCCTACAGGCCACATTTATCATAGGATTGTTTTTGAACTTGGTGTGATCATTAGGCAAGAACTTTAGATAAGAGCTGTTGATAAGCATTCATTTCTGTGAAAAAAAGTTGCCATTTACAATAACCTCTGAACATACTTCAATTGTGTATCAACTTTCTTCCTTTAGCCAGTCTTACAGTTTACATTTAAAAATGCATGGATTACTCTGACGTTATGTACACACAATGCTGTTATGTTGAAATTTCATCAAATAACATTGGTACCAATGATCTTCAATTTTGCCATTTCATTTATAACTTACCAAGTTCAAGTTTGTCAAGTTGAGCTACAGTGTTATTGACACTTTCATTTAAGCTTTTGATGGATATCACTGTTAACCACCCCAAAAGGGGTTAACGCTTGGTTTTCAGAATACCTGTATTACTTACAAAAATGGTCCTCAGTAGATTCTGCTTCCAACAAAGGAGATTATGTTTATCTCTCGGGTATGCATTGGGGGCTGTGCGTGTCTGGAAACAGCCCATTTCAACAAAATTACGATGCTTGGCAGCCTGTAGAGGGTTAATAAACGCTCACCGGAATATTTTGTTCATGCAACTTGTAATGCCAGACAAAGACCTACGAATAGAAATTTTTTCTTTAAAACCTACAAGTTGCTCTTAGAGAAATCCACAGATAATCAGGGCTGAGATAATGGGAATTTTAAGCTTTTAAGGGGTATCTCTGTTTAGCCTGCCCAAAATGGGTTAAGACTTTGACTTTTGAATACCCTTACTACTCACAAAAATGTTTCTGGATAAATTTTACGGTCAATAAAAGGAGGCACTTTTCCTGGTGGCGTACCGATTGGGTGCTGTTAGTGTCCAAAAACAGCCCATTTTATCACAATTTTTACTTTTAGCAGCCTGTGGAGGGTTAACAAATGCTCACTGGAGTATTTTGTCCATGCAACTTGTATTGTCACACCACGACCTGTGCGTGGCAAATTTTTCTTGAAAATCTACAAGACTCGTTTAGAGAAATCCACAGAAAACATGAATTTTTTAGCTTTTGAGGGGTATTGCTGTTTAACCAGCCCAAAATGGGTTAGTGCTTGGTTTGTTGAATACCCTTATTACTTACAAAAATGACCCACGATCAATCTTACTTCCAATAAATGAAGTTATGTTTATCTCTTGTGTATCGTTTGGGTGCTGTGGGGGTCCGAAAACAGCCTGTTTCATCAAAATTTCGATGTTTGGCAGACTGTGGAGGGTTACCATATGCATTGCTGAAAATCTCTTTATATGAATGGTCCTGTCACAGACAGGTCTAACAATGATGAATGTTTAAAAAAAAATATACAAGATGCATTTTGAGAAAGTGCCTATAAACCCTAATTTTGACAGTTTTTTGCCAATTCTAGCAAAATAAGGGTTAAATCGAAAATCAAAAATTCTGCTTCGGTACATTTTTAGACTTTGTGCCCCTCTATTCGTGTGCAAAATCTTGTGAAAATCGGTTTGAAAATGGCTTCTCAATCTTACGGACAAAATGTGTGGGGAAAAAAAAACAAAAATCCGTAAAAAAACAATAGTCTTTTCCAGAGGGAAAAGCCAAATAATTTTTCGATTTCAAGAAATCGAGAGATTCACCTATTTTGCTTGCTTTTTGAGGCACCGGCAAAATCGGCCTGCTTACTTAGTTGGGAAATATTTCAGGCTACTCAGTTCGTAACTGATAGAAAACTCTCTGCAGTCTGTAACAATTCTTTTGGCAATACTCTTTCACATTGGCGTGAATGCTGGATGGTTAATGTCCAAGTTAGGGGTAAACAGCAAACCTGTTGAACAGATTATTATTATTTATTTATTTATTTATTATTGTTTAAGGTCACATACTTACCACAATGGCTAATCGTGACCGTGACAGTTTTACGGGTGGAGGAAGCTGAGTACCCGGAGAGAAGCACCGAGCAACTGTCAGCTCCCCAACATTCTAACTCTGTTCAAGCTCCGCTCATGCTGGGTTACAGCGGTTGAAGACATGTGCACCACCGGCATGCAGTATGCCTTAGTAAACGGCATCATCATGCCCCCATGTAGGCAACCGGGATAAAGTGCGTTGCCCAAGGACACAACGTGGGTCATCCCGGACTGGGATCGAACTCGGGACCTCTAGCATAGAAGTCCAACAGTCTACCACTGAGCCACCATGCTCCCTGTTGAACAGATGGTGTATACTTAATAATAACAACATGTGCGTATATGGTATCATAGATTGTGGCGAACCGTTTTGGAGCAGCGATTCCAAACTTTCAGCGTTTGTTCTTGAAGCTTGCCTGACTTGATCATATTATTAGAAAGTCCCGAAACCAAGCATGGTCCACATGCACATAAGCTCTCCTGACATTCAACATGATAGAATGTGAAATTGGTGTCGCTCTCTGTGTGAAAATGATGCAGTAACTATGTGTGAAGAATGAGTGAAAATTTCATGGAAATCGGCCAAGAATTGGCTGATATATAGCGTTTTAATGAGTGGAGGTAATCGTTTGAATTTGGTCTTTTCCTAGCCGGTGCGACCTGGTGCTGGGTATATGTCTGGGGTTGTGGCAGTGCTCCCCCTCTGAGGTAGTTCCGTTTGAAACTTTGGATTCATAGTTACTGGTGGAGAGACGCTGGTGACTGAAAGATGCATTGTGTACACTGGCGCCAAATGGAACCTGCCAAGCCGGTAACAGTTACATGATTGACAGAAATGGAAAGGGGACAGAAATCGCGCTTGGGTTAATGGTGAAAATGCGGTAATTTGGCTAATTTGACATTAAAATTGAACAAACAGCAGTGTTGCTCATTTACCACTGCGTCCAGACCACTGACAGCACCTACACAAAATCTTCAGACTTTGTTCTGCTGTCCCTGCTCGACAGTTTAGTATCTTTGTCGAATGGCGTGACCGCGTGGAAACATCGTGGAACGAATGGAAACCGAGGGGATGATTTGTCCCTACTCTATTCTCAATGTAATGATGTTTCCATTCACTATTTACCTGTTACCGGTTGAGTTTTGCATTATTTCTGTCTATTTGATGAACTGTTCAGCTTGAAATATTCGCACATTTATATGGGACAGAAAGTTTGGAGTTAAACTGCTTATTTCAGACCGCCCCGGCAGAAACAGACAACATGATCCGGTGGCAAAAAAGTCGTCGTTTGGCCAATTTGACATTCAGATTCAACAGACACATTGTCGGATATACGCCAGTTGTGTGCAGACCATGCAAGGCAGCTACTTGAAATTCTCAGAATGTGTTCTACTGTCCCTGTTTAACACTTTAGTGTCTTTGTAGAGTGCCGAGACTGTGTGGAAACAGTGGATCACGTGGAAACTGAAGGGTCGATTCGACCCTACTTTATTCTCAGTTCAATGACTTTTCCATTCATTATTTACCTGTCACCGACCGAGTTTGGCATTATATCTGTCTATTTGATGAACTGTTCAACCATAACTATTTGCAGCTTCATGTTGCACCAAAAGGCCACTGCACGGTTACCAATATATTGAGGGATTGATTTTATTAAAATAACAGTTATTTTGACTGTAACCACATGGGAACTCTCAAATCTGCCAAGGGTTAAACTTTTAATAATAACATTTCAAACAAAAGTTGTCATGCTATGGTTGGCATAGAAAACATTCAGTGCTCCATGAATTAGCAATGGAGTAAATTGTCACTCTAACCTGCGAAATTCTGAAGAAAAAAAAAAAAAAGAGTTTTTTTGCGCCGGCACCTATCTTTATGCAACTGAGACAGGGATTGCATTAAAATTTACAGCAACCTTATAACAGAAAATATTCTTGGAATTGAACTGTGAATCCGAATTTCGAAAGCATTTTCAGATATTCTATTCCAAACTGCCACTGCACGCTTACCAATATTCAGTGATTTTATGAAAATAATAATTATTCCGACTGTACCCATATGGGAAGTCTCAAATGTGCCAAGGGTTAAACTTTTGATAATAATATATAAAACAAAAGTTGTTATGCTATGACTGCTGCATACAGCCATAAAACACAATCAGCGCTCAATCAATTAGGAATGGAGTAAATCGTCATTTAAACGTACCAAATTCTGAAAAAACGAGAGGTTTTTTTTGGACTTCACCTGTCTTTATGCAAACAGAATGGGCGCAGTATTAAACTTCACAACCAAACATACAACAGCAAATATGCTTGGTAGGCAATTGTGAATACGAACATGTAAATCATTTTTAGATATTCCATTCGAAAATGGAAGAAAAGTGTCCTCCAAATGAGCCAATTTTATGCAGAATTTTATGGTACTCGAATTCAAGGCCCGAAAACTGGGTGAAGGTTAAAACTTGAATAAAACATATAACAGCAAAATTGTTCTTGGTTGAATGCCCAATCTTCTCATGGGAAACGTTTTGAGAAAAAATTTGGCTGCAGTGCTGAGAAATCGCATGTGAAAATTGACCAATTTTCCCCAAAATAGCACTTTGGTCCAAAAACATACTATTTTTTCAGAATTTTGACATTTAGCAGCCCATGGAGGGTTAACAAATGCTTTCCGGAATATTTTACCCATGCAACTGGTAATGTGACACCAACACCTACCAGTGGCCATTTTCTCGTGAAAACCTACAAGATGTTTGTAAAGAAAGCCAGGAAATACATGAATTTTTTAAGCTTTTGATGGGTATCGCTATTAACCACCCCAAAAGGGGTTAACGCTTGTTTCTTTGAATACCCTTATTACAAAAATAGTCCTCGGTGAAATCCACTTTCAACAAAGGAGATTATGTTTATCTCTCGGGTATACGTTGGGTGCTGTGCGTGTCTGAAAACAGCCCATTTCAATAAAATTACGATGCTTTGCAGCCTGTTGAGGGTTAATAAACACTCACCGGAATATTTTGTCCATGCAATTTGTAATGTCACTCAAAGGCCTTCGAATAGTCAATTTTTCTTGAAAACCTGCAAGTTGTTTTTAGAGAAATCCACAGAAAATGGGAATTTTAAGCTTTTAAGGAGTATCTCTCTTTAGCCTGTCCAGAATGGGTTAAGACTTCGACTTTTGAATATCATTACTACTAACAAAAATGTTTCCGTATAAATATTGCGCTTGATGAAAGAAGGTACTTTTCTTTGTGGCATACCCATTGGGTGCTGTTAGTGTCCAAAAACAGCCCATTTTATCACAATTTTGACTTTTAGCAGCCTGTGGAGGAGGGTTGACAGATGATCATCGGCGTATTTTGTCCATGCAACTTGCATTGTCACACCATAGACCTGCACGTGGACAGTTTTTCTTGAAAATCTACAGGACTCATTTAGAGAAATCCACAGAAAACATGAATGCTTGAGCTTTTGAGGGGTATTGCAGTTTAACAACCCAAAACGGGTTAACGCTTGGTTTTTTGAATACCCTTATTACTTACAAAAATGACCCACGATCAATCTTACTTCCAATAAATGAAGTTATGTTTATCTCTCGTGTATCGTTTGGGTGCTGTGGGGGCTTGGAAACAGCCCATGTCATCAAAATTCCGATGTTTGGCAGCCTGTGGAGGGTTAACATATGCATCGCCTAATATCTCTTGTATATGAATGGTCGTGTCACAGACAGGTCTAACAATGATGAATGTTTAAAAAAAAATCTACATGACATGGTTCGAGAAAGTGCCTATATTACCGTAATTTTAACAGTTTTTTCCAATTCTGGCAAACCAAGGGTTAAATCGAAAATTCCGCTTTGGTACATTTTTAGATTTTATGCCCCTCTATGCGTGTGCAAAATTGTGTGAAAATCGGTTCGAAAATGGCTTCTGAATCGTACGGACAAAATGTGTCGCAGTTTGTAGAGGGTTAACAAGTGCTAACAGGAATATTTTTCCATGCAACTTGTGATGTCACACCAAGAACTGCGAATGGCCATTTCTTATCAACCTACCTTACAATTGTTTACTACAGGCTTGCACTACAGTGGAAGTCCCTAACTCAGAAAATATACTCTCTATTTTGATCTTCCCCAAGCGATTTGGGAAAGAAAGTGGTGCAAAAGCACCAAGAAAAAATAATCCCAAACTGGGTCTTTTCCCAAACTGCTACCGGCTTACATCCAGTAGGGGACGCTCTTCTCCTTGAACAGATCCACGGCATCTTCTCCTTGAACAGATCCACGGCATTTTGGGGGCGAGTTTACCAGTTCAAGGCCATGCCTTTCGGCCTCAACCTGGCTCCTTGGGCCTTCTCCCGACTGATGTCGCTTGTGATAGCCTTCCATCGCACACAGTCCAGGGTAACTCCTTCGGCGTATCCGGACGATATTCTGGAGTCAGATGTTGACACACTGTTGAGCCTGCTCGTGTGTCTAGGGTTCAGAGTCAAAGAAGTTGGACCTGGTCCTTTCTCTGTTGTTTTGTCATCTGGGGATGGACTTCCGTACTCAGCTGAATACAGTGGCAGTTCCCCAAGTGAGGGTTGTGATACTCACGGCTTTCACCCTGACTCTGTCTCAGTCCACGTCCGTGACAGCTCGGAGTATTCTCCAGCTGCTCGGCCTCTGCGATTCGGTGACGGATCTCATTCCTCTAGGTCGGCTGCATGTCAGACCTCTCCAACACTTTCTGCTCAGTCATTGGAGGCCGAATGTCGATCCTCTGGATCTGGTGCTTCAGTTACCAGACTCTCTTCATCATCACCTTCTCCCCTGGATTATGCAGGGAGTCCGTTGGACTTGCCCACGTCCGATCGTGTTCTGATGGCAAACACCACCAATCTTGGATGTGGTGCGATGTTGGATCCTCTAGGTCTTTCCCTTCACTGGGTATGGGACCAGGGTCAAGCAGCTCTTCACATCAACCAGAAGGAGCTTCTTGCTCTTCTGAGTTTCCGGCAGTGGATTCCCCACCTTTCAAATAGTCAGGTCCTTCTGTTGTCTGACAATTCGACAGCACTCAGTTCCCATGTACGAATTGGCTCGGGATCTTCTACTGCTAGCTCAGGATGTCAACACTGGAGTGGTGGTTCGTCACATTCCCGGTCGTCTGAACATCCTAACCGACTCCTTGTCCTGAAGCGGCAGGGTAATTTCCCCCGGGAGGATGCTTCACAGGGTAGTGTTTGCGATCTCTGGGGTCGTCCCCACATCGATTTTTTTGCAACCCGTTGGAACCATCAGGTGGACACTTTCGTGTCCCCATGTCCAGATCCTCTGGCTTTCACCGTGGATGCTCTGTCACTCGATTGGAACGGTCTAGTTGGCTATGCCTTCCTGCCGGTTCTGATTCTGCCTTGGGTTCTAGCCAAGATACGAGCCTGCAATTGTTGAATCATTCTGATCGCTCCCCTTTCGCCTCAACAGGTGTGGATCAATCAGCACCGCTCTCTGTTGTCTCCCTCTATGTCATGACCTTCTTTGCCAAGGTCACCCGAGGAGGTTTCATGTCGACCCATCTTCATTGTGCCTTCACGCATATCTTTTGTCAGGTCCTGTCTCCTCCGTAGTGGTTTTTCGAGATGAGCAATGGAGTGCATTTTTTCTTCAAGGGGGCACTCCACTGGTTTAGCCTATGCGGCTAAGTGGAAGGTCTTCTGTCGATGGTGTGCTGATCACTGTTGATTATGCCAATCCTTCAATAACACAGATTGCGGAGTTTCTGGTATATCTGTTTGATTCTCGGGGTCTCCAGCCTGTTACCATCAATGGGTGCAGGTCCATGCTTTCGGAGACCTTTTTGTATGTGGGAAAGCATTGTATCGGCACTAATCCATACCTCTCCAAGCTTATTCAGCAATTTTTCTTGGGTCCTGCTTTGCAGGTGGGGGGGGGGGGGGGCACCGTTCGAACCTTTATCCCAGATGGATAGGCGTTTTCTCACATACAAGTCATACAAGGCTTTTCTGATGGCTTTTGCCTCAGCCAGATGGGTTAGCGAGCTTCATGCCCTCTCGGTTGATCCAGTCTTTTTCAGGAGCTCCGCCAACAGTGTTACTTTTACCACTGATTGCTCCTTTCTGGTCAAGAATCAGATACCAGAAACAACTCCACCTCTTATCTTTATCAGGGCTCTTCCTTCTGCTGAGGGTAATTGTCCTTTGCTCTGTCCGGTTTGTGTACTTCACATTTATCTCAACTGGATGTAGTTCATTAGGAAAGGCAAGAAATGATTCTTTCTTTCTCTTATTCCTGGTCGATCTCTCCTCAATCCATTTCTCGATGGATTTGCCTTGCTATTCGCATGGCCTACGCTCGTCTAGCGACTGATGATTATATTACCAATCGTATTTCTGCCCACGAGGTGCATGCCTTGTCTATCTCCTGGGCTTGTGCTAACTCCGTCAAGTTGTCGGATGTTATTCAGGCAGCCTACTGGAGAAATGCTTCTACTTTCTCCACCCTCTATCTGCGTCAGTTGCAGGAGCAGTCTGAGGACCTTTTTTCTTTGGGCCCTCTTTCTTCTGTTCAGGCTGTTGCCTACCCTAGCCATTAGGCCTCTTACAAGGTCAGTTCCACCCCTGTGCTGTTTTACTGTCCTTTCTGTGAGTGCGTGACGCAGAGCCATCTCTCAGTGTCTTTTACTAATGTTTGTGATGCTATGGTTTGATAGGTCTAGGGAACTCTTCTTCTGTCCATGGTTCCAGTGCAGTCGGGTTATGTGGGGGTTGGTTATGTGATTCCCTCCTCCTATTGTCTATTCAGCCTGTAGTAAACAATTGTAAGGTAGGTTGATAAGAAATTTAAATTTTATAGTAAATTTCCTTTCTTATTATACCTTCCACAATTGTTTACATGTACGCCCTCCCATCTTCTTATTCGGGTAAGAATCCTTCCTCCCCGCTGATCACATAACTCCAATGTTGGCGGATTCAAAAGAATGAGTCATTGGTTACACATCTGCGCTCTGGTACCAGAAGCCGTGGATCTGTTCAAGGAGAATAGTGTCCCTTACTGGGTGTGCGCCGGTAGCACTTGACCCAGTTTTGGCTTATTTTTCTTGGTGCTTTTGCACCACTTTCCTTTCCCAAATCGCTTGGGAAAGATCAAAATAGAGAATATATTTTCTGAATTAGGGACTTCCACTGTAGTGCAAGCCTGTAGTCAACAATTGTGGTAGGTTTAATAAGAAAGGAAATTTACTATAAAATTGAAATTTTTTCTTAAAAATCTACAAGTTGTTTTCAGAGAAATCCAGGAAAAACATGTATTTTAAGCTTTTGATGGGTTTATCCAGCCCAAAACGGGTTAAGGATTGTTTTTTGAATGCCCTTATTACTTACAAAAGTAATTCTCAGTGAATTTCACTTCCACTTATGTTGATCTCTCCTCTTAACTTTGGGTGCTGTGGGTATGCAAACACAGCCCATTTTATCAAACTTTTTATGTTGGAGAGCCTGCATAGGGTTAACAAATGCTTACTGGAATATTTTGTACATGTAACTTGTAATGTCACACTAAGATCTGCGAATGGCCAATTTTTCTTGAAAATCTACGATATGATTTTAGTGAAATCCTCAGATAACATGAATTTTTAACCTTTTGAGGGGTATCCTTCTGTAACCAGCCCTAAACGGGTTAATGTGAATGCCTTCATTACTTACAAAAATGATCCTCGGTGAATTCCACTTCCAGTGAAGGAGGTTATGTTTATCTCGCAGGTACGCATTGGGTGTTATGGGTGCCCAAGAATAGCCAATTTTCTCAAAATGTCTATGCTTGGCAGCCTCTGGAGTGTTAACAAATGCTTTCCGGAATATTTTGTCCCTGCAACTTGTAATGTCACTCCAATACCTGCAAATGGTCAATTTTTGAAAACTTACAAGATTTTTTGTAGAAATCCACAGAAAATGGGAATTTTAAGCTTTTGAAGGGTATATCTCCTTGGCCAGTCAAAAATGGGTTAAGACCTCAATTTTTGAATACCCTTTCTACTTACAAAAAATTTTCCCTTTCAGTTTTGTGTCCGGTAAAGGAAGTTACATTTCTCTGTGGCATTCCCATTTGATGTTGTTGGTGTCCAAAAACAGACTATTTTTTCAAAATTTTGATATTTAGCAGTCCATGGAGGGTTAACAAATGCTTACCGGAATATCTTATCCATGCAACTGGTAATGTGACACCAAGACCTATCAATGGCCATTTTCTCTTGAAAACCTACAAGATGTTTGTAAAGAAATCCAGGGAAAACATGAATTTTTAGCTCACCTGACTTTCAGTCAGGAGAGCTATAGTGATCACTCACCGTCCGTCATCCGTGAACATGGTGTTTGCATCTTCTCCTCCCAAACCACTCGACCAATTTAATTGATATTTGAGATAATAGTTTGTTATGACATCGCAATTTGATTTTGTTTAAATCAAGTTGCCTCGCCCCTTGGTAGGGCCACGCCCAAAAAGTGTGCTTAAATCTTAAAAAATCTTCTTCTCATGAACCAGCAGTAGCAGAGACTTGATATTTGGTCCAACAGGACCAACAGAATGGAATGGTAAAAAAAAATGCTATCGGTTTTATCATGGGGTCCTTTTCTGGGACTTTTGAAAAAGTGCTGAGTCAGCATTTTTTAACACTGTGGGTAATGGGAAAAACATTTAAGACTACTTTTCTCCCAAACCACTGCTCCAAAAGATTTAAAATTTCACATATAACATCTTTGGAAGATTGTTTCACATGTTTATTGAAATCAATTCCCTGGGTCCATATTTGGGCTCTCTGTGGGAGCCCAAATTTTTAAATTAGTGCAGTATGAGGAATATTCTTTAAAAATCTTCTTCTTCAGATCTACCAATAAGAATCTTTTGATATTTGGTATGCAGCATCCTTAGGTAGGTGAGATTCAAGTTTGTTCAAGCCAAGTTCCTGGGTTCATATTTAGGCTGACAATTTGGGGTCCCGTTCCGGACTTAGAAATTTTAGACCAAAATCCGGAAATTTTTTTGTTGTTTTTTTATGCGTTTCGGTCAATTTTAAGACAAAATTTTTTTTTTTTTACACTGAAAATTTGGGGGCCAGGTGGGACTTAGAAAATTTTGGACCAAAATCCGGAAATTAGTTTTTTGGTTTTTTATGCGTTTTGGTCAATTTTAAGACAAAAAAAAAATATTGTTTTTTACACTGAAAATTTTGGACCAAAATCCGGAAATTAGTTTTTTGGTTTTTTATGCGTTTTGATCAATTTTAAGACAAAATTTTTATTTTTTTTTTTATACTGAAAATTTGGGGCCCGGGTGGAACTTCGAAAATTTTGGACCAAAATCCAGAATTTTTGTTTTTTTGTTTTTTTTATGCGTTTCGTTAATTTTAAGACAAAAAAAAAAATATTGTTTTTTACACTGAAAATTTGGGGGCCGGGTGGGACTTTGAAAATTTTGGACCAAAATCCAGAATTTTTTTTTTTGTTTTTTTATGCGTTTCCGTCAATTTTAAGACAAAAAAAAAATTTTTTTTTTACACTGAAATTTTGGGGGCCGGGTGGGACTCTGAACAAAAATTTTTAAAAATCTGTTTTTTATGCGTTTATCTCAATTTTGGGACGTAAAAGTGCAGGAACTGAAAATAGAAGGAAAATCCTGTGTATTGTGTGGGCACAACTGCTTCATCTAGTTGGTATATGCTTTTCTTAGGAGGGGCGTATGCAGCTTATTCAAGACCCTGGTTTGATATTTAGACTACCATGTCAGGTGAGCGCCCTCAGGCCCCCTGGGGCCTCTTGTTTAAGCTTTTGATGGGTATCGCTATTAACCACCCCAAAAGGGGTTAACGCTTGGTTTTTATAATACCCTTATTACTTACAAAATGGTCCTCGGTGAATTCCACTTCCAACAAAGGAGATTATGTTTATCTCTCCGGTGTACATTGGGTGCTGTGCTTGTCCGAAAATAGCCCATTTCAACAAAATTACGATGCTTGGCAGTCTGTAGAGGGTTAATAAACCGGAAATTTTGTCAATGCAGCTTGTAATGTCACACAAAGACCTGCGAATAGCCAATTTTTCTTGAAAACCTACAGGATGTTTTTAGAGAAATTCACAGAAAAGGAGAATTTTAAGCTTTTAAGGGGTATCTCTCTTTTAAGACTTCGACTTTTGAATACCCTTACTACTTACAAAAATGTTTCCGTATAAATTGTGCGCTCGATAAAAGAAAGCACTTTTCTTTGTGGTGTACCCATTGGGTGCTGTTGGTGTCCAAAAACAGCCCATTTTATCACAGTTTTGACTTTTAGCAGCCTGTGGAGGGTTAACAAATGCTCACTGGAGTATTTTGTTCATGCAACTTCTATTATCACACTAAGACCTGCGTGTCGCCAATTTTTCTTGAAAATCTACAAGACTCGTTTAGAGAAATCCACAGAAAACATTAATTTTTTAGCTTAACCCGCCCAAAATGGATTAACGCTTGGTTTTTCGAATACCTTTATTACTTACAAAAATGAATCCCACTTCCAATAAATGAAAGTTATGTTTATCTGTCATGTATCGTTTGGGTGCTTTAGGGGACTGAAAACAGCCCATTTCCTCAAAATTTTGATTTTTGGCAGCCTGTGGAAGGTTAACATATGCATCGCCTAATATCTCTTGTATATGAATGGTCGTGTCACAGACAGGTCTAACAATGATGAATGTTTAAAAATAATCTACAAGATATGGTTCGAGAAAGTGCCTATAAACCTTAATTTTGACAGTGTTTTGCCAATTCTGGCGAAATAAGGGTTAAATCTAAAATTCCACTTTGGTGCATTTTTAGATTTTCTTCCCCTCTAGGCGTGTGCAAAATAGGTTCGAAAATGGCTTCTGAATCGTACAGACAAAATGTGTGGAAAAAAAAATAAAATAATAATCCGTAGAAAGGGAAAAAGCCTAATAAAGGAAGTTATGTTTATCTCTCTTGTAGCCTTTGGGTGCTGTAAGCACCTGAGAACGGCCCATTTCATAAAAATTTGCGATGCTCAAGGGGAGCTTTACTAATCACTTTCCGTCTGTTGTCCGTCCGGCATTAACTTTACATTATCGACTTCTTCTCACTAACTACTCAGCCAAATTGAACCAAATCTGGTGTGCATGTTCGCTATCATATGCCAATTCAAGTTTGTTTAAATCAAGTTCACCCGCCCCTTGGTAGGGCCACGCCCAAAAAGTGAGCCTAAATCTTAAAAAATCTTCTTCTCATGAACCAGCAGTAGCAGAGTCTTGATATTAGGTTCGGCTTCCTTTTGAGGTGTAGACACAGATTTGTTCAAGAGAAGTTCTAGGGGCTTTATTTGCTATCGTTATGAGAGGGGCAAGAATTTTTGCCCCGCCCAAAATTTATATTTTCCATCCCGAGAGGCTGATTTGAACCAAATTTGATATGAGGTTTTATTGGGGCATAATTTATGCCAAAAAAAAATTTCCCGTCGCCCCATGGGAACCGCAGGAGCTAAAACTAGAAAAAATTTAAAACACCCATATCTCCAAAACAGCACGGCACTGAGAATTTTTATTTGGTGTGAAGCTTCCTTAAGACCAACAGAATGGAATGGTAAAACAAAATTGCTATCGGTTTTATCATAGGGTACTTTTTCGGGACTTTGAAAAAGTGCTCAGTCAGCATTTTTTAACAATGGGGAAAATATTAAAGAATCTTCTTCTCCCAAACCACTGGACCAAAGGCTTTCATATTTCACATATAACATCATTGGAAGATTGAGTCACATATTTGTTGAAATCAATTCCCTGGGTCCATATTTGGGCTCACTATGGGAGCCCAAGTGTTCAAATTAGTGCAATATGAGGTATATTCTTTAAAAATCTTCTTCTTCAGATCCACCAATCAGTATCTTTTGATATATGGTATGCGGCATCCTTAGGGGGATGAGATTCAAGTTTGTTCAAGCCAGGTCCCTGGGTTTATATTTGGGCTCACTATGGGAGCCCGAATCATAACTTAGTTCAATATGAGGAATTTTCTTTAAAAATCTTCTCCAGATTCAGCAGTCAGAATTTTTTTATATATGGTATGCAGCATCCTTAGGGCAGTGAGATTCAAGATTGTTCAATCCAAGTCCCTAGGTTTATATTTGGGCTCCTTGTGGGAGTCGAATGGAAAAATAAATGGTAAAAAAAAAATTGCCATCGTTTTTTTCATAGGGTACTTTTCCAGGGCTTTGTAAAAATGCTGAGTCATCATTTTTTAACACTGTGATTAATGGGGAAAACATTAAAGAATCTTCTTCTCCCATACCACTGCTCCAAAGGCTTTTATATTTCACATATAACATCTTCGGAAGATTCATTCACAGTTTTGTTGAAGCAAATCCCTGGGTCCATATTTGGGCTTTCTATGGGAGCCCAAATGTTCAGATTAGAGCAATATGAGGAATATTCTTTAAAAATCTTCCTCTTCCAATCCACCAATCAGAAGCTTTTGATATTTGGTATGCAGCATCCAAAATGGGGTGAGATTCAAGTTTGTTCAATTTGAGTCCCCGGCTTAATATTGGGGCTTTCTAAGGGTGGGGTGGCGGGGGGGGGGGGGGGGGGGGGGTGCATGCCTTTCTTGACTTCATTCCTTTGTAGTGTTGAGGAATCATGTCTAACTTAATGTGACCCCAAATACTTCTTTGAACCACTTTGGCAGGTGAGCGATTAAGGCCACTTTGGGGCCTCTTGTTAGATTTTGTGCTCCTCTATGCATTTGCAAAATTGTTTGAAAATCAGTTTGAAAATATCTTCTGAATCATACAGACAAAATATGTGGAAAAAAAAAATAAAACATGAAAAAAATAATAATCTGTAGAAAATCAAGAGTCTTTTCCAGTGAGAAAAGCATAATAATCCGTAGAAAAACAATAATCTTTTCCGGAGGGAAAAGCCTAAACATTGGTCTTGTCAAATTGTACAAAGGAAATAAAATGTTCCAGAAGTTGCTGATGAATCCTTGTGTGGAGACACTGAATGTGCTATTGATTTTCCAGTTGTTTCAATAGACACATTGTGAAGAGTGCTTTTCAATAACCCCAACTTCCAACACAAATGGAAACTTCACCATCTTGTGGAGATACCCTGTCAGGGGCAAACAAGTTCCATTGATATTTGGGGATTTTGTCATGTAAGGTATTTTGCTAGTCTAAGGGAGACAACCCCATTTGAGTGACTTGAAATTTCAAAATAAGCATAGTGCATGCTCAGTGTATTGTTACAGCCAAGTTAATGACACTCATAGGTATAATTAATGTTTTTATTTCATTTACTTTTTACAGGCCTGCAGATAAAGCTGTTTTTGCCTAATTTTTAGATCACCTGAGCAAAGCTCAGAGGGAGTTTTACTGATCACTTTCCATCTCTGCCCAGTGTTAACTTGACTTCTCAGAAACTACTGTACTAAATTGAACCAAATCTGGTGTGTATGTTCCTTATCATATTTCAATTCAAGTTTTTTTTCAAATAAAGCAGCAATGCCCATAAGGGGTGTAACTGATAGTACCCACATATTTGAAATTAAAAAAAAAGATAAATGCTGAGTCAGCATATTTGCAACAAATTTTTTTTTAAATTTCTTCAGAATCAATGGTCAGAATCTTTTGATATATGGTATACAGCATCCATAGGGGGTCGGGTCGGGTCAAGTACAAGTTTGTTAAAATGAAGCCCCTTGGTTCATATTTGGGCTCAATACAGGAGCCTGAATTTTCAACTTAGTGCTATATGAGGGAATTTCTTTAAAAATCTTCTTCAGATTCACCAATCAGAATCTTTTAATGTTTGGTATACATCATTGTGATGAGGGTCAGATTCAAGATTGTTCAAAGCAAGTCCCCAGGTTAATATTTGGGCTTCCTATGGAACCCCAAATTTTAACTTAGTGCAATATGGGGGATAATTATTAAAAATCTTCTTTTTCAGGTCCACCAGTCAGAATGCTTTCATATTTGGTATACACCATCTCTAGGGGGGTCAGATTCAAGTGTGTTCAATTCAAGTGCATGGGTTAATATTTGGACTCCCTATGGGAACCCAAATTTTAACTTAGTGCAATATGAGGGAATTTCTTCAAAAATTTTCTGCAGATTCTCCTGTCAGAAACCTTTCATATTTGGTTTTCAACATCTCTAGGGGAGTCAGATTCAAGTTTGTTCAAATCGGGTCCATAGGTTAATATTTGGGCTCACTATGGTAGCCCAAATTTTAACTTAGTACAATATGAGGAAATTTCTTTAAAAAATTTTCTTCTTCTGATCCACCAGTCAGAATGCTTTCATATTTGGTAAACAGCATCTTTGGGGGATCAGATTCAACTTTGTTCAAATCAAGTGCCTGGGTTAATATTTGGGCTCCTTAAGGGAGCCCAAATTTTAACTTGGTGCAATATGAGGAAATTTCTTTAAAAATCTTCTTCTTCAGATCAACCAGTTGGAGTGCTTTCATATTTGGAATACAACATCTCTTGGGGGTCAGATTCAAGTTGGTTCAAATCGGGTCCCTAGTTTAATATTTGGGCTCATATGGTAGCCCAAATTTTAACTTAGTGCAATATGAGGAAATTTTCTTCTTCAGATCCACCTGTCAGAATGCTTTCATATTCGGTATACAACATCTATAGATTTGTTCAAATCGAGTGCCTGGGTTAATATTTGGGCTCTCTAAGGGAGTTGGAATTGGCCATGTAGCTGAAGAATTGGAAATTTTTCATTAAGTACCCTCTAGAGGTGTGTAACTAAGATTTTAGAGGTGTGTAACTAAGATTAATCCACATAGGTTGTATCAAGGGGCTCTATAGGGTAGCTCCACTTTTTACATTATGATCGACTGAAGAAAAGGCATGATGCTTGGACTATTTTAGTCACTCCCGAGGGACTCAAGGACTGACAATGTATCCTATGGAAATTGATTGCTTAATGTAGATTCTTTCCTGGACTCTGTTTGTATCGGGTTCTGCTCAAGGTAAGTGCTTCAGGCCTTGTGGGGCCTCGTGTTTTCAAATGTGGTGTATGAGTTCATATTTGGGTTCACAATAAGAGCCCAAATTTTAACTTTGTGAAACATGAGAAATGTTCTTTAAAAATTTTCTACTTGGGATCAACCAGTCAGTGTCTTTTCATATATGGTATGCAGCATCTTTAAGGACTTCAGATTTAAGTTTGTTCAAATCAAGTCGGTGGGTTCGTATTTGAGTCCATCCACATGTCAACTTAGTGCAATGTGAAGAAAACCCCACAGAATCTTCTGATATTTGGTACACATCATCCTCATAGTGTCAGATTCAAATTTTCAAGTCAAGTCCACAGGGTTCCTATTTTGGTCCCTCAAACCTAAATTTGAACTTGGTGCAATATGAGAAATATTAATCGAAAATCTTTTTTCAGATCCACCGAGCAGAAACTGGGTTTATATTTGGGATCCTTATGGAGGCTGAACTTTAACTCCATGCAACATTAGCAAAATTCTTTAAAAATCTTGTTTTTCAGATCCACTGATCAGAATCGTCTCATATTTGGCATACAGCATCCTTAGGGTGGGAGTGACAGAGGGGTTGGGGTTGGGGGGGGGGGCTTTTTAGATTTGAATTAAGTGCAAATCAGGTCTATTGATTCATATTTGGGCTCCCTATTAGACCCAAAATTCAACATAATGCTATATGGGGAATACTCTATGATATATGCTTTGGAGTAAGAGTAGGGGGTTGAAAAATAGACATTATTTTTCAGAGACTTTTTTGGCAACAGTCATTGTAGTATGCACACATGTACAAGTTGACACTTTCGTTTTGCCTTCATCTTTCTCTGATCCCCAAACAGTTATACGCTTATTCCATGTAGACAACTTGATCCACGCGAGCGGTTTACTTGGCTCACTTGAGCCTCTAGTTGTATTCCCATCTTGGGTTTATAAAAGTAGCACAGAGTTGTAGGGACTTAACTGGTAGAGTGCCGGAAGCCCTTATTTGAGCTTTAATCTGAAGTGCAGGTAACCCATCTTAAATAATTCATATTCAGTGGATGAACTTCATATTATCCTTGAAATGAAATTTTTAGCCTATGGGCACTCTCCCATAATTTTTAACAAATCAAATATATGCTGACAAATGTTAATGACCAAAAATAATTTAGCTGTCTATCAGTTAAATAATGTGAGGTATTCCTCGATTTATTGAGAGTTTGTCGATTTACCACAAACAGTGTGACAACTACTTGAAATTAATGTAAATGGACCCGACAGTTGTTTTATCTGGATCATATTCTAGAATACTCAGGTTCTTCCCACTCTGAGCCCTCTTCTTGACTCTCCTTGCAAACTGCCTTATCCTAGCTACTCTTTGACATTTCTGGTCCTGTCCGATGTCCTTGATCAAGATTGAGTTAGAATGGGGCCATTCACCTTACCGCCACAATCCTGTGCCCAAGTTGAGATGTGCTTATGTGAGAGCTAATAATGTGCAGACAACACAAAGACACAATCTAGAAGTACTGAGATGTGCTGATGTGATAATACACTTTGTGCATTAGCATACAGGCACATGCTGGATGTGCCTAGATGTACTTATATGATTGTGCACATTGTGCCTCAAAAACTTAGAGCAGACCTGCTGTTCATACAAGTGTAACAGATCGAGAGAGAAGTGCGGGAGCCGAGGCTTGAACCGTCGACCTCTAGCGCATAAAGCGACCGATTTACCACGAGACTAAGATATTCGGACCTACCAGGCTCATTTGTAAATGACCCTTATACCTTGACCACTACACTATTCTCACGTTCTTTGAGATTCACCCACGGTGAATCTCACCCCAAATTTCACCTCAGAGCAGTCGAAACATCCACCATGCTTCACAAAGTGCTGAGGACTGGTCACTTGCCCAATGTAACAGATTGAGAGAGAAGTGCAGGAGCTGAGGCTCGAACCGTCGATCTCCAGCACACAAAGTGACCAATTTACCACAGGATGAAGAGATAATTTAGCACAGGCTGGTTGGTAAATAATCCTTATACCTTGACCGGTACACTACTGACACGTTCTTTGAGACTCACCCATGGTGAATCCCACCCCAAATTCCACCTCAGAGCAGTCAAAACATCCATCATGCTTCACCAGTGTTCACAATGCCACCAATTGCTGAGATCCTAGTCATGGCACCAATGTAACAGATCGAGAGAGAAGTGCGGGAGCCGAAGCTCAAACTGTCAACGTCTAGCTCACAAAGCGACCGATTTACCAAGAGATCTGGACCAACCAGGCTGGTTGGTAAATGACTCTTATACCTCGTCCGTTACACAAGCATTTGAGGATACTTAGGAAATGTTGATGTACTATTGGAGGATATATTTGTGAGGATAGCTGTATGAGAATAGCTATCTAAAGATAGCAGGTGACACAGTTCCCGAGGATATTCCCTTTCCCTGTTGAAAAACAACATTCAATATATTACCTCAAATTTATTTAGTTTTCTTTACAAAAGTTAACAGTGGGTTAAAGTTCAAAATTTGAGAAGAACTCAATGATAATAGTCCCGTCTTTGTTCACTACTTTCTCCTCTTCGAGCTTCCTTCTGTTCAGTTCTCTTTAAACTTCATATTCTTTTCAGTTCACTTTGTTCTCTGTTGCTTTCATTGTGTTCAATTTCTTCAATCATTATTCACATAGCTCTCTTCAGTCTCCATTCTCTGGTCACAGGTCCTATATCTTAATTGTAATAGTTTGTGGTGTTATGGGCTTATATAGAATTTCTCAATATGTCTGTAAGATGTAGTTGTACTGAAGAACCTTTTCGTGTTCATTCGTGGTTTGTGACCCCATGTTCTCTCACATTTGTCTGTCCAAGTCCAATGCAGCACACTTGTTCGAGTGTCAGTTGACTACATTCTTTAAGCTTTCCAGATGTACTTATTCTATTCTTGTTCCTTTGTTGTTGGAATGTGGTGGTATAATAGTGGGACTGGTCATATATTTTCTACTAGAGACATTGGTGTCAATTTCTGATTAGTTGATCATTTGGATACAGATGTTCCATCTGTTTTGCTGGGTTTTTACTTCGGTTCTTCTCATTCTCTTTGAGCCATATGTGCCCAAGAGTTTCCAAGTGGTTGTCTCTATTGTAGTAGTTCTAGTGATCTCTTGTGTGTTTTCACATGTTTTCTTATGTTGTTTTTTCTGTTCAGTTTTTTTGGACACCTAGTGCAGTGGTAGATTCCGGATATGTGGGCAGTCTTCATTGGCGATAAAGATTGCATTCTTTGTGAACATCTGGCAGTCTTTACAGATGTGATGTGAAGCCATGCCAGTCAGGGATCAAAATGCTGAAGTTGTGTGATATCCTAACTTTTATACCCTGATGTCACCTGTTATTGGGAAATAGCTATCCCCAGAATAGTATCCCCTAATGGTACATCACCATGTCATAAGTATCGTCAAATACCTGCATCTGCACATGTGCTATAGTTTTGTGAACCACATTGTGCACTATCACATAATCATATCCTGGCACATCCAGTTTGGTACTTCTTGTATGCATCTGTGTCCTTCATGTGTAATGCAATATAAACAAGTCGCAGGTAGAAATGAGACTCATGTTAACTTGTGTAAGGAACTGTATTATGGACTGATGCAAACTTAGATGAATGGAGCGATTTGATTGGTCTTAAGGCAGAGGTCGAGACACAAGTTCAGAGACAGCTGGAAAGCCAGTAGTAATGCTACAAGTCAGTTGTAATGGCAGAAGACTCTTGTACAGGTGGGATAATGGTAGCCATGGCACAAGCCAGCATGAACAGTAGAACACTAGTGTTGGATGAAGATGGTGCAGGCTGATCATAGGACAGACATTGGTGACCATGGATACGGCAGAAGCAGTGGTAGAGTACCCCTACGGAGACCATGGGATGCCAGGAGTAGAAGTAAAAGTGGAAGAATCTGGTACAGAACAGATAATTTTAACTATGACATGAGGCATCATGAGTAGTAGAACACTTTAGTGCTGGATGAAGATGGTGGAAGCTGATCATAGGACAGACAGTCATTAGTAGACCCCGAAGCCGCCACCGTGAGCCTCCGCCAGCCATATTCACCTCAAGCCGTAGCCAGCCAAATTTTGTGTCCACCCAACCACGGTTAAAAAACGCTGCCATAAACATTTTTCACAGCTGAGCCAATTCAGTTGTCAAACATCGTCATTATTGTAATTCGTTATTGAATATATCCGTTGGTATTTTACTTCCAAAAGTTTTGAAAATGTTTTTCTTGCTTCTATTGACCTCCATACTCATTATTCAACTAAAACAACCAGGACATATGTGTAATTAAATCCCATTTCTGAAAATATGACACTTGAAACATTTGGTCTTGTCACGAATTGTCACTTGTTCCAATAGATCTTAAGATTTTTTCTAATCTCAGCCGGCTGAGCCACCATATTCTTTCAGCCGCAGAATCCATGGCTGAGCCAACTAAGCCGACTAGCCAGTCGTGAAATTGCTCAGCCAGCCATAAAACATATATTTCACGGCTTCGGGGTCTCGTCATTAGTACTTGGCCACCTATGTTTTTCAAGCTCTTGGGGCATTGGAGGTGTTCTTAGGGGTGTTTGGAAAGTGGGACATGCTCGTTATAATGACTTTACAATTGGTTCAATAACTCATTATAACTTGTCAACTCATTATAACGACTTGTCAACTAGCTATAACAACTTCACAACTCATTATAATGAATTGTCAACTCATTACAATGACTTAACAACTCATTATAATTATTTCACATTTTATAATAATGATTTGTGAACTTGTTTTAACAACAACTCATGATTACGACTTAACAATTTGTTGGAACGACTTTTCAACTCATCATAACGATTTCACACTTTGTTATAATGACTTGTTATAATGACATGTCAACTCATTATAATAACCTTTTGAAGACTGATGTTATATTTACCATATCTCTTTCATATCAGCTGACAGATCACTCAGTACAAAGAAGCAAAAGTCAACATGTACATTGACAGCTGATCGGACGTGGTCACTGCTTTTGAGGGATGAGGGTGGGGGTGATGGGGTGTCTCCACGGGGAGAGGGGGGGGTCAGGTTTATATTAATTGTTAATTGCTAACCTGCTATCAATTCTATCGAATCAAATTTTAAATCACAAATTAATTATCGTCTCTAACTGATCACCAATGAGTTGATCTGAATGAAATTAATTAATTATCCGAGCCCTTGAACATGGTTTTTGAATTGGCTTTTCATTGACTATAAATCTGGACTTAACTCCTATTACTACACTTTCTATTGAGTACACCCATAAAGAATAAAAATAATGCTAACTCAGCACATCATTTCCAGTTGTTCTAAACTGAATACCATGTAAATCCCAACTAAAAATATTAATGTAAGAACTCTTCACAACCAAGAACAGCAGCATAAAAACAACTACTCTACTCTTCCACCTTCTCTATTTCAATCTGCATCCATTGATTGCGTCCATGAAGCTGTCGATGCACAAGCCAAGCGAGGCTGACTTGCCAATATAAAAGGTTTAAGATAATGTAAAATTGAACTTCAAATAATTACAAATTCACTCGCCTAAACATAGCCAATCACGCCCGATCTTGCTACGATCCAATATTGTACATATGTTATACTTCTTCTCTTCATTCCATTTTTGTTCTTACCATTTTACTATTCTAACTCATGTTTGTTATTTAGACCCTCGTCGCTCCCAACACCGACGAGATTAATAGATTACATTTTGTCACTCTTTGTACCGCTGTCTGATAACCCCGACAACCACCTACCCGTCAACATTATCAGTCAGACCAAAGCCCATTCTAGGACTCACACAGAGCCTTTAGTGATATATGACATACCCACTCTCCATATCTCTAATATATTTAAGTTAGACAAACCTGACAATGGCTAATGAGAATATGAACAGACTTAGAGTGGGTCTTTTTGCGCCGATCGCTCTCTGTGGGGGACACCGCAAAAAATGTCTCAATATAATGGATGTAATTTTTGCTAATCTTCTCTGTAGTCTTGGCGTGAAAGGCTTAACCCTGATGATTTTTTACCGAATCTTCGTCATCATTATTAGATTTAATAATTACAAATGACCCCCAAATTATAAGGTCGCAAAGTGTCGGAGACTCTTTTTATGCCGAGATGGTTCAATATCACTGTCCAGTATTAGCAAATCTTAATTTTCCCAATAAACGACCACAATCTATCAGACGACGTATATGGCTCTATAATGAGGCAGACTTCGACAGTCTAAACAAAAGTCTACTAGGGAGAAATTAGGATGATATTATTAAGCATGCCCATTCAGCTCAGGTCATTGACCACTTTGTATCTCACTTGGAAAATCTCGCATCAAATTTTATTTCAAATAAATTGATTACAAGCAGACAGAATGAACCCCCGTGGATGCACTCTGAGATTCGGCGACTAATCAGACAGCAGAAGCGCCTTCACAGGTTGGCAAAGTCGCGAAATACTCCTCATGCATGGGAAAGGTACCGCCGAAAAAGAAACGAAACCACATCATTCATAAGACAATCAAAGGCAAAAGATTTCTTAAGAATAGAGAATATCCTAAACTGTCAGACAACACCCTCTCATACTTGGTGGAAAACATTGAAACTACTCATAGGCAAGAAAACGTCTGTCATACCCGATCTCTACCATGATGGCTGCACTATCTTGTCGTCTGTTGCTAAAGCTGAGGCCTTCAACGAATACTTCTGTTCTATCTCTAGTATTGACGATTCTAACACCCCACTCCCACCTATCTCGTTTAACTCGACCCACCCTCAACTCTCCAAAATTATACTCGAAGAAGATATACTAGAAGCGTTGCACCTGCTAAAAGTTTCCAAAGCATGTGGCCCCGATAATGTTAATCCAAGGATACTGAAGGAGTGCTCGAAGTCCTTATTGAAGCCACTTACACAAATTTTTAACTGCTTCCTCATTGAACGTTATTTTCCACTCCAATGGAAAAGAGCGAATGTTTCACTGATATTCAAAAAGGACTCCCCAAATTACGTGGCCAACTATCGACCCATATCTCTTCTTAGTTGCATAGGTAAAGTCTTCGAAAGATGTATTTTCAAGAAGGTATTTTCCTTTCTCAAATCTAATTCTCTCCTGACTCAATTCCAGTCTGGGTTTATTCCAAAAGACTCAACAGTACTTCAACTTTCCGAAATATACAATACAATCAGCCAGGCTCTCGACGAAGGCAAAGAAATACGATTCGTTTTTTGTGATGTAAGCAAGGCTTTCGACAAGGTGTGGCACAAAGGATTATTACTAAAATTACAAAAAATAGGCATCGCAGGCAGTTTGCTAGAGTGGTTCAAATCATACCTGAATCAAAGACAACAACGCGTTGTAATCAAATCAAACTCGTCCGCATGGAGAGCAGTTTCTGCAGGAGTTCCACAAGGATCAATATTGGGACCTCTTCTCTTCCTAATTTACATTAACGACATTGTGGAAGATATTTTTTGCGGCATTCAGCTTTTTGCAGACGATACCTCCCTCTACGTTATTGTAGAGGATACGGGCCGAGCTGCAGAGATTATGTCTGATGATATAAGAAAGATCGAAAGCTGGGCAGATAAATGGTTAGTAGGCTTCAACCCCAAAAAAAACAAATCAATGGTTATCTCAGAGACCACACATCCTTCTCTTTTAATGTCTGGCACATGTATAAAAGAAGTCGCAGAACACAAACACCTGGGATTGACCTTCAATGATCACGGGGCGTGGGGAAATCACATATCCAACACAATCTCGTCTGCTTGGAAACAACTGGGACTCATTAGAAAACTCAAATTTTCCCTTGACTGTAAAACCTTAGAGAAGATATACTTTGCCTTCGTGCGTCCTGTACTTGAATATGCGGATACAGTATGGGATAACTGTAACGAGGGTGAGTCCATGGAGCTTGAGAAACTCCAAATAGAGTCTGCTCAAATTGTCACTGTGGCGTCGAGAAGTGTTAGCAAGGAATTGTTATATATGGAAACAGGGTGGGAAACACTGCAATCTCGTAGGAAGAAACACAAATTGATCCAACACTTCAAAATGTATCATCGTCATGTGCCTCGCTACCTTTCTTCCTTAATTCCGCCATCCTCGTCAGCATCACACGAATACTCACTTCGTGGCAATACAGATTTATCTGTACCTTCAAGTCGTACTGTATTACATCAAAGATCATTTATACCATCTTTTACCCGGCTATGGAACAGCTTACCAATAGCAATCAGAGAAAACAATTCGATTACAAACTTCATAACCCATATCAACCGAGAAAAGCCTTTTATACCCAGTACTTTTTACTTTAGTAAGTCGCGCCGAACGCAAGTGCTCCATTGCAGATTGCGGCTGAGGTGCAGCAATCTCAATGAGGGTTTATATAACAATAATTTAACAAGCAATCCAGACCGTAGTTGTGGCATTCGGGAATCTACTGAACACTACCTTTCTAATTGTCATCTGTATACAGAAGCAAGGCGCGAAACTCTCGATTGCCTTACATATCCCATCGACACGAACATTCTCTTATATGGAAATCCGCTTTACGATGCCCAGACTAACCAGAGAATTGCGAATTGCCTCCATGACTACATTCAGGAAACTGGTAGGTTTTAGTCATAACCATTCAACAACCCTGATACAGGGCGGGCAGAGGGCTGTTAATCTGCATGGTTTGAAATATTGTGCCCCCTCCTCTTCCCAGTCCTAAATTTTTTCTAGAAGGTACCCGGTTTAATGGCGATTTCACCCCTTTGCTTTTGGTGAATAACTTCTCAAACTAGTGGCTTAATACTTAATTATTACTTAGACTGGTAGGTGTTCGTCACAACCACCCAGCCACTTAGATACACAGTGGGTAGAGGGCTGTTATTATTCTCTGAAATATTGTGACACTTCCCCCTTCCCAGTTCAAAAGCTGTCAAGCAGGTACTTGGTTTAATGGTTTAATGCCCCCCCCCCCCCCCCCCCCCCCCCCCCCCCCCCCCCCCGTCCCTGCCTTCGGTGATTAACTTCTCAAACTACTGCGCCCAGCTGGGTTAAACACTAATTAAATTCTTAATTATATACTAGTGGTGTCCCATCTTATGGCAGCAAGTTTGTTCATAGACGTCTCGAGTCCTAGCTACCTAATCTCACCCAATTCCTAACATCCAAAGTTTTGTGAGGACTACTTCACTTTGATATGAGGGGTGCCGGTGAATCTCGAGCTGATTGTGAATCCATCACAGTGCATTTGAGATTTACTGTCACCCTTCGTAACTATATTCTCTTCTGACAAAGAAAAACATAAGAGCGTGAATAACATACAGGTGCTGTTAGTCCTCTCATGGCTTATCCAACTGTTAACTACCACCCACAGTTCTGCCATCAACAGATCCAGTCTTAATACAAACTTACACAAATATCTGTTCTTCTCAGCTGTTTTGATTTTTAGGCTTTCCCAAACCCAGTTTGGGAAAGACTCTTGTTATTCTTCTTTTTCAAATTTTTTCTTCTCTATTTTTTATTTTAGGCTTTCCCAAACCCAGTTTGGGAAAGACTATTGTTATTCTTCTTTTTCAAAATTTTTCTTCTCTATTTTTTTTTTCTTTTTTTTTTTTTTTTTTAGGCTTTCCCAAACCCAGTTTGGGAAAGACTATTGTTATTCTTCTTTTTCAAAATTTTTCTTCTCTATTTTTTTTTTTTTTTCCTCCCTGAATTTTGTCTGTTGAACTGCTCGAAAACAAGTTGTACGATTTTGACCAAATTTGGCACACTTATGTAATGTCATAAAATCTAGTGAAATGCGGTATCGTCATATCTGTGAAAACGCGTATTTTCAAAATATTCTGCCAAAACCTTCAAAATTTCACCATTTTTCGAATGTCTCAAAATTGTTTACAGTTATTTCGCTCAAATTTTCCACACATTTACAGCATAATATGATACACCACAATCACCACTCAAATCTTTCAACATTAACCCCCACTGGCCAAAAATGACATGAATATAGATTTTCTCTTCAAAATTGACCAACTTCAAGGGCAAATTTCTCTAATAACAAGGTTGTTGTAACAATTATTTTGGTCTGGATAGATGCAACAGTGATTGTGGAATAAAGTTACTGTTTACTTTTTAATCTCAGCTTTAACCCTCAAGCACAATGAGGGCGAGGATAAGAGTACCGTTTGAAAATGCCAAAATTAGCCAACTTTGGTTGCTTTTTCTATCATTTTGGAAAGGGTTAAATTTCAAACACTTTTCATATACATATTCACAATTGACTACCGAGCATATTTGCTGTTGTAAGTTTGGTTGTAAAGTTTAACCCTATCCCATTCTGGTTGCATAAAAGTAGGTACTGTCCAAAAAAAACTCCAATTTTTTAAGAATTTGATAAGTTTAGGTGGCGATTTACTCCATTTTTAATTGCTTGAGCTCTGAATGTTTTCTGTAGCTGCTTGCATCAGCCATAGTATGACAAATTTTGTTCTATATGTTATTATTAAAAGTTTAACCCTTGGCAGATTTGAGACTTCCCATAAGGGTACTGTCGAAATTTTTGTTATTTTCGCCAACTTCAAGGGCAAATTTCTCTAATTACAAAGTAGTTGTAACAATTATTTTGATATGGCTGGATGCAACAATGATTGTGGAAGAAAGTTACTGTTTACTTCTTAATCTCAGATTTGACCCTCAAGCACAATGAGGGCGAGAATAAGAGTACCGTTTGAAAATGCCAAAATTAGCCATCTTTGGTTGCTTTTTTCTATCAATTTGGAAAGGGTTAATTTCAAAAACTTTTCATGTACGTATTCACAATTGACTACCGAGCATATTTGCTGTTGTAAGTTTGGTTGTAAAGTTTAACCCTATCCCATTCGGGCTGCATAAAAAAGTAGGTACCTTCCAAAAAAAACTCCAATTTTTCAGAATTTGGTAACTTTAGGTGGCGATTTACTTCATTTATAATAGCTTGAGCTCTGAATTTTTCTATAGCTGCTTGCAGCAGTCAAAGTATGACGAAGTTTGTTCTATATATTATTATTAAAAGTTTAACCCTTAGCAGATTTGAGACTTCCCATAAGGGTACTGTCGGAATAATTGTTATTTTCACCAACGTTTACATGCACTTTCTCAGCACTGGAGCCATATTGTCTCAAAACCTTTTCCATGCAAGGATTGGGCCTTCATCCAAGAACAATTTTGCTGTTATATATTTTATTCAAAGATTTAACCTTCACCCAGTTTTCTGGCCTTGAATTTGAGTGCCCTAAAAATTCTTCATAAAATTGGCTAATTTGGAGCTCACTTTTCTTCCATTTTCGATAGGAATATCGAAAAATGATTTACATGTTCGTATTTATAATTGCCTACCGAGCATATTTGCTGTTGTAAGTCTAGTTGTAAAGTTGAACCCTATGCTCGTTCTGTGCATAAAGATAGGTGCAGTCCAAAAAAACTATTGTTTTTCAGAATTTGGTAAGTTTAAGTGATGATTTACTCCATTCCTAATTGATTGAGCGCTGAATGTTTTCTATGGCTGTATGCAGCAGTCATAGTAGTGACAACTTTTGGTTTTATATGTCATTATTAAAAGGTTAGCCATTGGCAGATTCGAGACTGGCCATATGGGAACGGTCGGAATAATTGATATTTTCATAAAATCACTGAATATTGATAAGCGTGCGGTGGTAGTTCGGAATAGAATATCCGAAAATGCTTTCGAAATTCGGATTCACAGTTCAATTCCAAGAATATTTTCTGTTATAAGGTTGCTGTAAAGTTTAACTCCATCCCTGTCTCAAATGCATAAAAATTGGTGCCGTCGAAAAAAAACTCTCATTTTTTTCAGAATTCCGTAGGTTTAAGTGACAATTTACTCCATTCCTAATTCATTGAGCGCTGAATGTTTTCTATTCCTGCATGCAGCAAGCATAGCATGACAACTTCTGTTTTATACATTATTATCAATAGTTTAACCCTTGGCATATTTGGGAGTTCCCATGTGGGAATAGTCAGAATAATTGTTATTTTCGTAAAATCAATCCCTGAATATATTGGTAAACGTGCAGTGGCCTTTCGGTGGTGCTACATGAAGCCGCAAATAGTTAAGGTTGAAAAGTTCATAAAATAGACAGATATGATGCCTAACTCAGCCGGTGACAGGTAAATAATGAATGGAAAAGTCGTTGAATTGAGAATAAAGTAGGGAGAATCGTGCCCTCGGTTTCCACCTGATCCACAGTATTTCCACGCACGGCACTTGACAAAGATACTAAACTGTTGGGCAGGGACAGTAGAAAACATTCTGAGAATTTCAAGTTGCTGCCTTGCATGGTCGGGACATAATTGGAGTATATCCGACATTGTAACTGTTCAATTTGAATGTTAAATTAGCCAGGTGACGACTTTTTCTCCACCGGATAATCCCACCTGCGGCAACCGCGTTGTGTCCTTGGGCAAGACACTTCATCTCCACTGCCTGCGTGGGGGCACGGTGGCGTTATGTACTAAGGTGTACTGCACGTCGATCGTGCACTTGGCTTCAACCAATGCTAACCCTGCTTGTGTGGAGTTCGTATGTTGGGGAGCTGACAGTTGCTCGCCGTTGCTCGGTGGTTCTCTCCGGTACTCCGGCTTCCTCCACCCGTAAAACTGTTGCGGTCATGATTAGCCAGTGTCCATAAATATGTGACCTTAACCACCAATAAATAAATAGATAAATTCTCCACCGGATCGAGTTTCTGCCGGGACGGTCTAAAATAAGCAGTTTAACTCAAAACTTTCTGTCCCATATGAATGTGCAAATATTTAAAGCTGGACAGTTCATCAAATAGACAGAAATAATGCCAAACTCGACTGGTGATAGGTAAATAGTGAATGGAAACGGCATTTCATTGGGAATAGAGTAGGGACGAATCGTCCCCGCAGTTTCCTCACGATCCATGTTGTTCCCACGCGGTCACGCCACTTGACAAAGATACTGTTCTGTCGAGCAGGGATAGTAGAACAACTTCTGAAGATTTCGTGCATCTGCCTTCACTGGTCTAGACGCTGTGTACTAAGGCATACTGCACGTCGATGGTGCGCATGTCTTCAACCAATCTAACCCTGCCTGTGCTACAGTGCAGAGGCACTATGTTGGGGAGCTGGCAGCTGCTCGTCATTGCTCGGTGGTTCTCTCTGGGTACTCCGGCTTGCGCCACCCATACAACTGTCACCAACATAATATGACCTTGGCTGTTAATGTGTCGTTAAACCCTAATAAATAAATAAATAAATAAATAAATAAATAAATAAATCCAGTACCAGTTTTGCTCATACAAATGATAGTACCATCAGACAAAATTCATTTTCTGATTAATTTCGTACTTTTCTGTACTCACCTTCCCTGAGTAAGTTTGGTATATCTTTTCAATCTCAGATTTAACCCTCAAGCACAATGAGAGCGAGAATAAGAGTACCATTTGGAAATAAATAAATTATCCAACTTTGGTTACTCGCTACTATCATTTTGGAATGGGTTAATTTGAGACACTTTGCTTTGCTATATGCAGAGATGTTTAATCAATAAATCCGGCTTTAGTTATGTTCTGGGACTTAATGAAACATGTGCTTTGGACACTTAAAAATAGCACTGTCTGCAAAAAAATAACTGAGTGAATACTCACTTGTCCAAAAACAAAAAGGAATGAGCTCTTTGAGCTTTCCATAACTGCTTTCAAAAATCAATGGGGAACAAATTTTGTGTTGTATGTTTTGGTGTTCTGTGTTATCCAACCCCAGTTTAACCGTACAAATATGAATAACGCCAGGAAAGAAAGCACATTTTCTCAGTGATAGACTGTTTGACTTCTATGATAGAGGTCCCGAGTTTGATCCCTGTCTGGGACGACCCACGTAATGTCCTTGGGCAAGGCACTTTATCCCGGTTGCCAACATGGGGGCACAATGATGCCATGTATTAAGGCGTTCTGCATGTCAGTGGTGCACATGTCTTTAACCGCTGGTACCCTGCTTCAGCAGAGCTTGAACATAATTACAATGTTGAGCTGACAGTTGCTCGTCGATGCTCGGTGGTTCTCTCTGGGTCCTTCGACTTCCCCCACCCGTAAAACTGTCACAGTCACGATTAGCCATTGTGGATAAGTATGTGACCGTAAACACCAATACATAAATTCCGTCAGGGAAACCCTCTGTGAAATCCTTCTGTCAATAAATAGCAAAGTAGTAATGTAATGCAAGAAATATTAACAAGCTGTTCAACATCCCTTTAATCAACTCATTTTGACTTCAACTGTACCTATCACTGTGTATACTAGCTCTCTAGATGATTTAAACCATATCAAATAAACAACTAATTTGTGTGTGACAGTAACTCATATTACATGTATTTCATTGTATCTGAAACAGATGTGTTGGAAAAATTGTGAAATCATGGAGTAGGAAGCTTACCCTCGTTTGTTGACAAATCCCACACATTCACAAACAGATAGAATGATAGAGAATAAATTAATTATTGATATTTAAGGTTACTTTCAGAATCTTCAGCTATATCATGACCATAATATAGGTATTTATTCAAGTCCGGGTATTCATTGCATAGACGTACAGGGCTATTTTTCAGGGGGCAGGGGGGGGGGGGGGAACCCTTTTAGCCCGAAAAAGTTGAATCTCAGGAGGAAATGCCAAATGCGGGTATGGGAGGGGGGGGAGACCCCCCCCATTGAGTACCTGGAGAGAACCACCGAGCAATGGCAAGCGACTCAGACTTCCCGACATACTAACTCCACAAAAGGAGGGTTAGCATTGGTTGAAGACAAGTGCACCCTCAAAGTACCCTTAGTACACATTGCCATCATAAAGCCCTCACCCCCCCCCCTCCCCCCCCCCCCCCCCCCCCCCCCCCCCCCCCCCCCCCCACGTGGGAAATTAAATTGGGATGAAGTGTCTTGCTCAAGGACACAATGTGGTTGCCACAGGCGGGATTCAAACAGAGGACTTCTTGGATTGCAACAATCATCTCTACCTTCTGAGCCACCGCGCTCCCCGTAATATGTAGTAATAGAACTCTTTATATGTACTTGTGTGATTATAAATGAATAATATTAACGTGGATATGGTTCCACTGAATCAACTTGTACAGTATAATGGTCAGTTTACTTGCAACTTCTAAGTGCTGAGATAGGAAAACAACATTTCGTGTGGAAAACCAAAATGTTTTGTGGTCATTTCTGGCAACTAAATTGTCCGAAATTTTCTGGCATAGTGGCTGAAAGATCAGCTCCTTCCTGACTCAGGAGTGGGTTGGGGCACAGTCCCTCCATGAAACCCTGGCCCCTATGCCCATAATTCATATATGTACTTATTTTTTTCAAAGCAGAAAGGACATCGCTTGTTTTGCTTTCTATGAAAATATTCTGTAATTATTGAAGAGCAAATTTTGTGTTAAATGTTTTGGTGTCCTGCTGTATCTCAAATATCTGTTTTGGCTGCATAAAAACTAGCAGCATCACAAAAACTTTGATTTCCACTAAATTTTCTGTTCTCAAAACTGATCGATAGTTTTGTGTACAATACAGTTTGCCTTTTCACATTAAAAAGTTGGGAAAGCCCGTAATTTGTCCAACAAATTACAATTCTCTAGTTTTATTTTTAGGCTTTCCCAAACCCAGTTTGGGAAAGACTTTTGTTATTCTTCTTTTTCAAAATTTTTCTTCTCTATTTTTTTTTGTTTTTTTGTTTTTTTTTGTTTTTTTTGTTTTTTTTTTTTTCCTTCCTGAATTTTGTCTGTTGAACTGCCCAAAAACAAGTTGTACGATTTTGACCAAATTTGGCACACTTATGTAATGTCATAAAATCTAGTGAAATGCGGTATCTTCATATCTGTGAAAACGCGTGTTTTCAAAATATTCTGCCAAAACCTTCAAAATTTCACCATTTTTCGAATGTCTCAAAATTGTTTACACTTATTTAGCTCAAATTTTCCACACATTTACACCATAATATGATACACCCCAATCACCACTCAAATCTTTCAACATTAACCCCCCACTGGCCAAAAATGACATGAATATAGAATTTTTCTTCAAAATTGACCAACTTCAAGGACAAATTTCTCTAATAACAAGGTTGCTGTAACAATTATTTTCGTTTGGATAGATGCAACAATGATTGCGGAATAAAGTTACTGTTTACTTTTTAATCTCAGATTTAACCCTCAAGCACAATGAGGGCGAGAATAAGAGTACCGTTTGAAAATGCCAAAATTAGCCAACTTTGGTTGCTTTTTCTATCATTTTGGAAAGGGTTAATTTCAAACACTTTGCATGTACATATTCACAATTGACTACCGAGCATATTTGCTGTTGTAAGTTTGGTTGTAAAGTTTAACCCTATCCCATTCTGGTTGCACAAAAGTAGGTACCGTCCAAAAAAACTCCAATTTTATCAGAATTTGATAAGTTTAGGTGGCGATTTACTCCATTTTTAATTGCTTGAGGTCTGAATGTTTTCTGTAGCTGCTTGCATCAGTCAAAGTATGACAAATTTTGTTCTATATGTTATTATTAAAAGTTTAACCCTTGGCAGATTTGAGACTTCCCATAAGGGTACTGTCGGAATAATTGTTATTTTCGCCAACTTCAAGGGCAAATTTCTCTAATTACAAAGTAGTTGTAACAATTATTTTGATATGGCTAGATGCAACAATGATTGTGGAAGAAAGTTACTGTTTACTTATTAATCTCAGATTTAACCCTCAAGCATAATGAGGGCGAGAATAAGAGTACCATTTGAAAATGCCCAAATTAGCCATCTTTGGTTGCTTTTTTCTATCAATTTGGAGAGGGTTAATTTCAAAAACTTTTCATGTACGTATTCACAATTGACTGCCGAGCATATTTGCTGTTGTAAGTTTGGTTGTAAAGTTTAACCCTATCCCATTCTGGTTGCATGAAAAAGTAGGTACCTTCCAAAAAAACTCCAATTTTTCAGAATTTGGTAACTTTAGGTGGCGATTTACTTCATTTCAAATAGCTTGAGCTCTGAATTTTTTCTATAGCTACTTGCAGCAGTCAAAGTATGACAAATTTTGTTCTATATATTATTATTAAAAGTTTAACCCTTGGCAGATTTGAGACTTCCCATAAGGGTACAGTCAGAATAATTGTTATTTTCGCCAACGTTTACATGCACTGTCTCAGCACTGGAGCCATATTGTCTCAAAACCTTTTCCATGAGAGGATTGGGCCTTCATCCAAGAACAATTTTGCTGTTATATATTTTATTCAAAGATTTAACCTTCACCCAGTTTTCTGGCCTTGAATTTGAGTGCCCTAAAATTCTTCATAAAATTGGCTAATTTGGAGCTCACTTTTCTTCCATTTTCGAAAGGAATATCGAAAAATGATTTACATGTTTGTATTTACAATTGCCTACCGAGCATATTTGCTGTTGTAAGTCTAGTTGTAAAGTTTAACCCTATGCTCGTTCTGTTTGCATAAAGATAGGTGCAGTCCAAAAAAAACTATCGTTTTTCAGAATTTGGTAAGTTTAAGTGACGATTTACTCCATTCCTAATTGATTGAGCACTGAACGTTTTCCTAGGGCTGTGTGCAGCAGTCGTAGTATGACAACTTTTGTTTTATATGTCATTATTAAAAGTTTAACCGTTGGCAGATTCGAGACTGCCCATATGGGTATGGTCGGAATAATTGATATTTTCATAAAATCACTGAATATTGATACACATGCAGTGGTAGTTTGGAATAGAATATCCGAAAATGCTTTCGAAAATCGGATTCACAGTTCAATTCCAAGAATATTTTCTGTTATAAGGTTGCTGTAAAGTTTAACTCCATCCCTGTCTCAAATGCATAAAAATTGGTGCCGTCGAAAAAAAACTCTCATTTTTTTTCAGAATTCCGTAGGTTTAAGTGACAATTTACTCCATTCCTAATTCATTGAGCGCTGAATGTTTTCTATTCCTGCATGCAGCAAAGCATAGCATGACAACTTCTGTTTTATACGTTATTATCAATAGTTTAACCCTTGGCATATTTAGGAGTTCCCATGTGGATATAGTCGGAATAATTGTTATTTTCATAAAATCAATCCCTGAATATATTGGTAACCGTGCAGTGGCCTTTCGGTGGTGCTCCATGAAGCCGCAAATAGTTAAGGTTGAAAAGTTCATCAAATAGACAGATGTAATGCCTAACTCAGGTGGTGACAGGTAAATAATGAATGGAAAAGTCGTGAATTGAGAATAAAGGAGGGACAAATCGTGCCCTCGGTTTCCACCTGATCCACGATATTTCCACGCGCGGCACTTGACAAAGATACTAAACTGTCAAGCAGGAACAGTAGAAAACATTCTGAGAATTTCAAGTTGCTGCCTTGCATGGTCGGGACATAATTGGAGTATATCCGACATTGTAACTGTTCAATTTGAATGTTAAATTAGCCAGATGACGGCTTTTTCTCCACCGGATCGAGTTGTCAGTTTCTGCCGGGACGGTCTAAAATAAGCAGTAAAACTCAAAACTTTCTGTCCCATATGAATGTGCGAATATTTAAAGCTGGACAGTTCATCAAATAGACAGAAATAATGCAAACTCGGTCGGTTATAGGTAAATAATGAATGGAAACGGCATTGCATTGGCAATAGAGTAAAGAATCGTCCCTGTAGTTTCCATGCGATCCACGTTGTTCCCACCGCGCTCACGCCACTCGACAAAGATACTGTTCTGTTGAGCAGGGATAGTAGAACAACTTCTGAAGATTTCGTGCATCTGCCTTCACTGGTCTGGACGCTGTATACTAAGGCATACTGTACGTCGATGGTGCGTATGTCTTCAACCAATCTAACCCTGCCTGTGCTACAGTGCGGAGGCACTATGCTGGCGAGCTGGCAGCTGCTCGTCATTGCTCGGTGGTTCTCTCGGGGTACTCTGGCTTGCGCCACCCATACAACTGTCACCGACATAATATGACCTTGGCTGTTAATGTGTCGTTAAACCCTAATAAATAAATAAATAAATAAATAAATAAATAAATTCAGTACCAGTTTTGCTCATACAAATATTAGTACCGTCACACAAAATTCATTTTCTGATTAATTTCGTACTTTTCTGTACTCACCTTCCCTGAGTAAGATTGATATATCTTTTCAATCTCAGATTTAACCCTCAAGCACAGTGAGAGCGAGAATAAGAGTACCATTTGGAAATACCTAAATTATCCAACTTCGGTTACTCTCTACTATCATTTTGGGATGGGTTAATTTGAGACACTTTTCTTTGCTATATGCAGAGATGTTTAATCAATAAATCCGGCTTTAGTTATGTTCTGGGACTTAATGAAACGTGCTTTGGTCACTTAAAAATAGCACTGTCTGCAAAAAATGACTGAGTGAATACTCACTTGTCCAAAAACAAAAAGGAAAGAGCTCTTTCCGCTTTCCATAACTGCTTTCAAAAATCAATGGGGAACAAATTTTGTGTTATATGTTTTGGTGTTCCGTGTTATCCAACACCAGTTTGGCCGTACAAATATGAATACCGCCAGGAAAGAAAGCATATTTTCTCAATGATAGACTGTTTGACTTCTATGATAGAGGTCCCGAGTTTGATCCCTGTCTGGGACGACCCACGTAATGTCTTTGGGCAAGGCACTTTATCCCGGTTGCCAACATGGGGCACGATGATGCCATGTACTAAGGCATTCTGTATGTCAATGATGCACATGTCTTTAACCGCTGGTACCCTGCTTCAGCGGAGCTTGAACATAATTAGAATGTTGAGCTGAGAGTTGCTCGTCGATGCTCGGTGGTACTTTCTGGGTCCTCCGACTTCCCCCACCCATAAAGCTGTCACGGTCACGATTAGCCATTGTGGATAAGTATGTGACCGTAAACACCAATAAATAAATACCCGTCAGGGAAACCCTCCTTGAAATCCTTCTGTCAATAAATAGCAAAGTAGTAATGTAATGCAAGAAATATTAACAAGCTGTTCAACATCCCTTTAATCAACTTATTTTGACTTGAACTGTACCCATCACTGTGTATACTAGCTTTCTAGATGGTTTAAACAATATCAAATAAACAACTAATTTGTGTGTGACAGTAACTCATATTACATGTATTTCATTGTATCTGAAACAGATATGTTGGAAAAATTGTGAAATCATGGAGTAGGAAGCTTACCCTCGTTTGTTGACAAATCCCACACATTCACAAACAGATAGAATGATAGAGAATAAATTAATTATTGATATTTAAGGTCACTTTCAGTATCTACAGCTATATCATGACCATAATATAGGTATTTATTCAAGTCCAGGTATTCATTGCATAGGCATACAGGGCTATTTTTCGGGGGGAGGGGGGGGAGGTGGGTGAACCCTTTTAGCCCGAAAAAGTTGAATCTCAGGAGGATATGCCAAATGCGGGTATGGGAGAGGGGGGTCTCCCATTACCCCCCCCCCCCATTGAGTACCTGGAGAGAACCACCAAGCAATGGCAAGCGTCTCAGACTCCCTGACATACTAACTCCACAAAAGGAGGGTTAGCATTGGTTGAAGACAAGTGCTCCCCTCAAAGTACCCTTAGTACACATCGCCATCACCCTCCCCCCCCCCCCCCCTCCCCCACATGGGAAATTAAATTGGGATGAAGTGTCTTGCTCAAGGACACAATGTGGTTGCCACAGGTGGGATTCGAACCGAGGATTGCAACAATCATCCCTACCTTCTGAGCCACTGCGCTCCCGTAATATGTAGTAATAGAACTCTTTATATGTACTTGTGTGATTATAAATGAATAATATTAACGTGGATATGGTTCCACTGAATCAGCTTGTACAGTATAATGATCAGTTTACTTGCAACTTCTAAGTGGTGAGATAGGAAAACAACATTTTGTGTGGAAAACCAAAATGTTTTGTGGTCATTTCTGGCAACTAAATTGTCCAAAATTTTCTGGCATATTGGCTGAAAAATCAGCTCCTTCCTGACTCAGGAGTGGGTTGGGGCACAGTCCTCCATGAAACCTCGGCCCGTACGCCCATAATTCATCTGTACTTATTTTTTTCAAAGCAGAAAGGACATTGCTTGTTTTGCTTTCTATGAAAATATTCTGTAATTATTGAAGAGCAAATTTTGTGTTAAATGTTTTGGTGTCCTGCTGTATCTCAAATATCTGTTTTGGCTGAATAAAAACTAGTAGCATCACAAAAACTTTGATTTCCACTAAATTTTCTGTTTTCAAAACTGATTGATAGTTTTGTGTACAATACAGTTTGCCTTTTCACATTAAAAAGTTGGGAAAGCCCATAATTTGTCCAACAAATTACAATTCTGCAGTTATTTTTATTTTTTGTTTTCCTCCCTGAATTTTGTCTGTTGAACTGCTCGAAAACCAGCTGTACAATTTTGACTAGATTTGGCACACTTATGTAATGTCATAAAATCTAGTGAAATGCGGTATCGTCATATCTGTGAAAACGCGTATTTTCAAATATTCTGCCAAAACCTTCAAAATTTCACCATTTTTCGAATGTCTCAAAATTGTTACAGTTATTTAGCTCCAAATTTTTCACACATTTAGAGCATAATATGATACACCACAATCACCACTCAGATCTTTCAACATTAACCCCCGCTGACCAAAAATGACATGAATATAGAATTTTTCTTCAAAATTGACCAACTTCAAGGGCAAATTTCTCTAATAACAAGGTTGTTGTAACAATTATTTTGGTTTGGATAGATGCAACAATGATTGCGGAAGAAATTTACTTTTTACTTTTTAATCTCAGATTTAACCCTCAAGCACAATGAGGATGAGAATAAGAGTACCGTTTGAAAATGCCAAAATTAGACAACTTTGGTTGCTTTTTCCATCATTTTGGAAAGGGTTAATTTCAAACACTTTTCATGTACGTATTCACAATTGACCACCGAGCATATTTGCTGTTGTAAGTTTGGTTGTAAAGTTTAACCCTATCCCATTCTGGTTGCATAAAAGTAGGTACCGTCCAATAAAACTCCAATTTTTTCAGAATTTGGTAAGTTTAGGTGACGATTTACTCCATTTTTAATTGCTTGAGCTCTGAATGTTTTCTATAGCTGCTTGCAGCAGTCAAAGTATGACAAATTTTGTTCTATATATTATTATTAAAAGTTTAACCCTTGGCAGATTTGAGACTTCCCATAAGGGTACTGTCATACTGTCAGAATAATTGTTATTTTCGCCAACGTTTACATGCACTTTCTCCACACTAGAGCCATATTGTCTCAAAACCTTTTCCATGAGAGGATTGGGCCTTCATCCAAGAACAATTTTGCTGTTATATATTTTATTCAAAGTTTTAACCTTCACCCAGTTTTAGGGCCTTGAATTTGAGTGCCCTAAAATTCTTCATAAAATTGGCTAATTTGGAGCTCACTTTTTTTCCATTTTCAAAAGGAATATCGAAAAATGATTTACATGTTCGTATTTACAATTGCCTACCAAGCATATTTGCTGTTGTAAGTTTGGTTGTAAAGTTTAACCCTATGCTCGTTCTGTTTGCATAAAGATAGGTGTAGTAAAAAAAACCTCTCGTTTTCAGAATTTGGTAAGTTTAAGTGACGATTTACTCCATTCCTAATTGATTGAGCGCTGAACGTTTTCTATGGCTGAATGCAGCAGTCATAGTATGACAACTTTTGTTTTATATGTCATTATTAAAAGTTTAACCGTTGGCAGATTCGAGACTGCCCATATGGGTATGGTCGGAATAATTTTAATTTTCATAAAATCACTGAATATTGATAAGCGTGCAGTGGTAGTTTGGAATAGAATATCCGAAAATGCTTTCGAAATTCAGATTCACAGTTCAATTCCAAGAATATTTTCTGTTTTTAGGTTGCTGTAAAGTTTAACGCAATCCCTGTCTCAGATGCATAATGGTAGATGCCGTCGAAAAAAACTAATTTTTTCAGAATTTCGTAGGTTTAAGTGACAGTTTACTCCATTCCTAATTCATTGAGCGCTGAATGTTTTCTATGCCTGCATGCAGCAAGCATAGCATGACAACTCTGTTTTATACGTCATTATCAAAAGTTTAACCCTTGGCTCATTTCGGAGTTCCCATGTGGGTATAGTCGGAATAATTGTTATTTTCGTAAAATCAATCCCTGAATATATTGGTAACCTTGCAGTGGCCTTTCAGTGGTGCTACATGAAGCCGCAAATAGTTAAGGTTGAAAAGTTCATCAAATAGACAAATATAATACCTAACTCAGTCGGTTACAGGTAAATAATGAATGGAAAAGTCGTTGAGTTGAGAATAAAGTAGGGACGAATTGTGCACTCGGTTTCCACCTGATCCACGGTATTTCCACACGGTCCCGGCACTTGACAAAGATACTAAACTGTTGGGCAGGGACAGTAGGAAACATTCTGAGAATTTGAAGTTGCTGCCTTGCATGATCGGGACATCGTTGGAATATATCCGACATTGTATCTGCCGGATATATTCTAATTATGTCCCGATCACTTCACCCCAACTGTCCGCATGGGGGCACCATGACGCTGTGTACTAAGGCATACTGCATGTCGATGGTGCGTATGTCTTCAACCAATCTAACCCTGCCTGTGCTACAGTGCGGAGGCACTATGTTGGGGAGCTGGCAGCTGCTCGTCATTGCTCGGTGGTTCTCTCTGGGTACTCTGGCTTCCTCCACCCATACAACTGTCACCGATATAATTTGACCTTGGCTGTTAATGTGTCGTTAAAACCTAATAAATAAATAAATAAATCCAGTACCAGTTTTGCTCGTACAAATATTAGTACCGTCACACAAAATTCATTTTCTGATTAATTTCGTACTTTTCTGTACTCACCTTCCTGAGTAAGATTGGTGTACCTTTTCAATCTCAGATTTATCCCTCAAGCACAATGAGAGTGAGAATAAATGTACCATTTGGAAATACCCAAATTATCCAACTTTGGTTACTCTCTACTATCATTTTGGAATGGGTTAATTTGAGACACTTTGCTTTGCTATATGCAGAGATGTTTAATCAATAAATCCGGCTTTAGTTATGTTCTGGGACTTAATGAAACATGTGCTTTGGCCACTTAAAAATAGCACTGTCTGCAAAAAATGACTTTGAGTGAATACTCACTTGTCCAAAAACAAAAAGGAAAGAGCTCTTTGAGCTTTTCATAACTGCTTTCAAAAATCAATGGGGAACAAATTTTGTGTTATATGTTTTGGTGTTCCGTGTTATCCAACACCAGTTTGGCCATACAAATATGAATACACCCAAGAAAGAAAGCACATTTTCTCAGTGGTAGACTGTTTTACTTCGATGATAGAGGTCCCGAGTTTGATCCCTATCTGGGATGACCCACGTAATGTCCTTGAGCAAGGCACTTTATCCCAGTTGCCAACATGGGGGCACGCTGATGCCATGTACTAAGGCGTACTGCATGTCGATGGTGCACATGTCTTCAACCGCTGGTACCCTGCTTCAGCGGATCTTGAACATAATTAGAATGTTGAGCTGACAGGTGCTCGTCGATGCTCGGTGGTTCTCTCTGGGTCCTCCGACTTCCCCACCCATAAAACTGTCATGGTCACGATTAGCCATTGTGGATAAGTATGTGACCGTAAACACCAATAAATAAATACCGTTAGGGAAACCCTCTGTGAAATCCTTCTGTCAATAAATAGCAAAGTAGTAATGTAATGCCAGAAATATTAACAAGCTGTTCAACATCCCTTTAATCAACTCATTTTGACTTGAACTGTACCCATCACTGTGTATACTAGCTCTCTAGATGGTTTAAACCATATCAAATAAACAACTAATTTGTGTGTGACAGTAACTCATATTACATGTATTTCATTGTATCTGAAACAGATATGTTGGAAAAATTGTTAAATCATGGAGTAGGAAGCTTACCCTCATTTGTTGACAAATCCCACACATTCACAAACCGACAAAATGATAAGAGAATAAATTAATTATTGATATTTAAGGTCACTTTCAGCATCTACAGCTATAAATATAGGTATTCATTCAAGTCCAGGTATTCATTGCATAGGCATACAGGGCTATTTTTCAGGGGGGGGGGGGGGGGATGAACCCTTTTAGCCCGAAAAAGTTGCATCTCAGGAGGAAATGCCAAATTTGGGTATGGGAGGGAGGGGGGTTCTCCCTCCCATTGAGTACCTGGAGAGAACCACCGAGCAGTGGCAAGCGACTCAGACTCCCCAACATACTAACTCCACAAAAGCAGGGTTAGCATTGGTTTAAGACAAGTGTACCCTCTAAGTAAAGTACCCTTAGTACACATCGCCATCATGCCCCCCCCCCTCCCCCCCCCCCCCCCCCCCCCCCCCCCCCCCCCCATGTGGAAACTTAAATTGGGATGAAGTGTCTTGCTCAAGGACACAATGTGGTTACCACAGGCAGGATTCGAACCGAGGACTTCTTGGATTGCAACAATCATCTCTACCTTCTGAGCCACCGTGCTCCCGCAATATGCAGTAATATAGCTCTTTATGTGTACTTGTGTGATTTTAAATGAATAAGGCTAAAAAAAAATAATGTTTTGATTCTCAGGCCCTCCCTCGTTGGATTTGAACCTCCTCATTACACATTTTTATTATGTCATGTTTTTTAAAGAATTTGTGAAAACTTGGAATGGTCATTTTTTCACATTTCTCGACATATAATTATTCAGCTGTGTTTGCAGTAAATTGGTTTTTCTTGTTGCAGTTTATGGGAGAGTGCCCAGAGGCACTCTCCATAAACTGTAACAAGGCAAATTCTGATATACTGTATCATGATTTAATTATTTATTTATTTGCTGGTGTTTAAGGTCATATATTTCTTCACAATGGCTAATAATGACCGCAACACCGATATAAACTCAAGTTTAACCAATCATTTAGAGCCATGTTTCCCATTTTAAAGGACTCCTACCCCAAGCATTGGTTACTGGGGCCTATTCTAATGGATCATGATGCTTGAGAGATCTGTACCATTAAAAAGAACAATAAAATACAAATCCTTTTAGCTGTTGTTACGGCAGTTAGTTATAAAAGGTATACTATAATTACACTAAAATACAACCTTTTCTCTTTTTCAAGTGGAAAGACAGCAAAAAGATTTACTGAGTATACTCAACCCTTTTACACGAAAAAAAAAAAAAATTAAAAAAAAAAAATAAAAATAAAATCCTCCCTCCCTCTCTGATTTGAAAAAAAAATTGCCTGAGAATCAATTCATTTTTTTTATTTGGCCTAATATTAACGTGAATATGGTTCCACTGAATCAACTTGTACAGTATAATGGTCAGTTTACATGCAACTTCTAAGTGATGAGATAGGAAAGCAACATTTTTTGTGGAAAACCAAAATGTTTTGTAATTTCTGGCAACTAAATTATCCGAAATTTTCTGGCATATTGGCCGAAAAATTGGCTCCTTCCTGACTCAGGGGTGAGTTGGGGCACAGTCCTTCATGAAACCCCGGCCCGTACTCCCATAATTCATATGTACTAATTTTTTCCAAAGCACAAAGGACATCGCTTGTTTTGCTTTCTATGAAAATATTCTGTAATTATTGAAGAGCAAATTTTGTATTAAATGTTTTGGTAGCCTGCTGTATCTCAAATATCTGTTTTGGCTGCATAAAAACTAGTAGCATCACAAAAACTTTGATTTCCACTAAATTTTCTGTTTTCAAAACTGATCGATAGTTTTGTGTACAATACAGTTTGCCTTTTCACATTAAAAAGTTGGGAAAGCCCGTAATTTGTCCAACAAATTACAATTCTCTAGTTATTTTTATTATTTTTTTTCCTCCCTGAATTTTGTCTGTTGAACTGCTCGAAAACAAGCTGTACGATTTTGACCAAATTTGGCACACTTATGTAATGTCATAAAATCTAGTGAAATTCGGTATCGTCATATCTGTGAAAACGCGTGTTTTCAAAATATTCTGCCAAAACCTTCAAAATTTCACCATTTTTTGAATGTCTCAAAACTGTTTACAGTTATTTAGCTCAAATTTTCCACACGTTTAGAGCATAATATGATACACCCACAATCACCACTCAGATCTTTCAACTTTAACCCCCACAGGCCAAAAATGACATGAATATAGAATTTTTCTTCAAAATTGACCAACTTCAAGGGCAAATTTCTCTAATAACAAGGTTGTTGTAACAATTATTTTGGTTTAGATAGATGCAACAATGATTGCGGAAGAAAGTTACTATTTACTTTTTTAATCTCAGATTTAACCCTCAAGCACAATGAGGTTGAGAATAAGAGTACCGTTTGAAAATGCCAAAATTAACCAACTTTGGTTGCTTTTTCCATCATTTTGGAAAAGGGTTAATTTCAAACACTTTTCATGTATGTATTCACAATTGACTACCGAGCATATTTGCTGTTGTAAGTTTGGTTGTAAAGTTTAACACTATCCCATTCTGTTGTATAAAAGTAGGTACCGTCCAAAAAAACTCCAATTTTTTTCAGAATTTGGTAAGTTTAGGTGACGATTTACTCCATTTTTAATTGCTTGAGCTCTGAATGGTTTCTATAAATGCTTGCAGCAGTCAAAGTATCACAAATTTTGTTCTATATGTATTATTAGAAATTTAACCCTTGGCAGATTTGAGACTTCCCATAAGGGTACTGTCTAAATATTTGTTATTTTCGCCAACTTCAAGAGCAAATTTTTCTAATTACAAGGTAGTTGTAATAATTATTTTGGTATGGCTAGATGCAACAATGATTGTGAAAGAAAGTTACTGTTTATGTCTTAATCTCACATTTAACCCTCTAGCACAATGAGGGCGAGAAGAAGAGTACCGTTTGAAAATGCCAAAATTAGCCATTTTTGGTTGCCTTTTCTATCATTTTGGAAAGGGTTAATTTCAAACACTTTTCATATACGTTTTCACAACTGACTATCGATCATATTTGCTGTTGTTAGTTTGGTTGTAAAGTTTAACCCCATCCCATTCTGGTTGCAAAAAGTAGGTATCATCCAAAACAATTCCAATTTTTTCAGAATTTGGTAAATGTAGGTGGCGATTTACTCCATTTTTAATTGCTTGAGCTCTGAATGTTTTCTATAGCTGCTTGCAGCAGTCAAAGTATGACAAATTTTGTTCTATATGTTATTATTAAAAGTTTAACCCTTAAAGATTTGAGACTTCCCATAAGGGTACTGTCAGAATAATTGTTATTTTCGCCAACGTTTACATGCACTTTCTCCACACTAGAGCCATATTGTCTCAAAACCTTTTCCGTGAGAGGATTGGGCCTTCATCCAAGAACAATTTTGCTGTTATATATTTTATTCAAAGTTTTAACCTTCACCCAGTTTTAGGGCCTTGAATTTGAGTGCCCTAAAATTCTTCATAAAATTGACTAATTTGGATCTCACTTTTCTTCCATTTTCGAAAGGAATATCAAAAAATTATTTACATCCTCATATTTACAATTGCCTACCGAGCATATTTGCTGATGTAAGTTTGGTTGTAAAGTTTAACCCTATGCTCGTTCTGTTTGCATAAAGATAGGTGCAATCCAAAAAAACTCTCGTTTTCAGAATTTGGTAAGTTTAAGTGACGATTTACTCCATTCCTAATTGATTGAGCGCTGAACATTTTCTATGGCTGTATGCAGCAGTCATAGTATGACAACTTTTGTTTTATATGTCATTATTAAAAGTTTAACCGTTGGCAGATTCGAAACTGCCCATATGGGTATGGTCGGAATAATTTTAATTTTCATAAAATCACTGAATATTGATAAGCGTGCAGTGGTAGTTTGGAATAGAATATCCGAACATGCTTTCGAAATTCGGTTTCACAGTTCAATTCCAAGAATATTTTCTGTTATAAGATTGCTGTAAAGTTTAACGCAATCCCTGTCTAAGATGCATAATGGTAGATGCCGTCGAAAAAAACTCATTTTTTCAGAATTTCGTAGGTTTAAGTGACAATTTACTCCATTCCTAATTCATTGAGCGCTGAATGTTTTCTATGTCTGCATGCAGCAAGCATAGCATGACAACTTCTGTTTTATATGTCATTATCAAAAGTTTAACCCTTGGCCTATTTAGGAGTTCCCATGTGGGTATTGTCGGAATAATTGTTATTTTCGTAAAATCAATCCCTGAATATACTGGTAACCATGCAGTGGCCTTTCAGTGGTGCTACATGAAGCTGCAAATAGTTAAGGTTGAAAAGTTCATCAAATAGACAAACATAATACCTAACTTAGCCGGTGACAGGTAAATAATGAATGGAAAAGTCGTTGAGTTGAGAATAAAGTAGGGATGAATCCTGCCCTTGGTTTCCACCTGATCCACGGTATTTCCACGTGGTCCCGGCACTTGACCAAGATACTAAACTGTCGGGCAGGGACAGTAGGAAACATTCTGAGAATTTCAAGTTGCTGCCTTGTATGATTGGGACATAAATGGAATTTATCCGACATTGTATCTGTCGGATACATTCTAATTATGTCCCGATCACTTCACCCCGACTGTCCGCATGGGGGCACCATGATGCTGTGTACTAAGGCATACTGGACGTCGATGGTGCACATGTCTTCAACCAGTCTAACCCTGCCTGTGCTACAGTCCGGAGGCACTATGTTGGGGAGCTGGCAGCTGCTCGTCATTGCTCGGTGGTTCTCTCTGGGTACTCCGGCTTCCTCCACCCATACAACTGTCACCGACATAATATGACCTTGGCTGTTAATGTGTCGTTAAAACCTAATAAATAAATCCAGTACCAGTTTTGCTAGCACAAATATTAGTACCGTCAAACAGAATTCATTTTCTGATTAATTTCGTACTTTTCTGTTCTTACCTTCCCTGAGTAAGATTGGTATACCCTTTCAATCTCAGATTTAACCCTCATGCACAATGAGAGTGAGAGTAAGTGTACCATTTGGGAAATACCAAAATTATCCAACTTTGGTTACTCTCTACTATATTTTGGAATGGGTTAATTTGAGACACTTTGCTTTGCTATATGCAGAGATGTTTAATCAATAAATCTGACTTTAGTTATGTTCTGGGACTTAATGAAACATGTGCTTTGGCCACTTAAAAATAGCACTGTCTACAAAAAATGACTGAGTGAATACTCACTTGTCCAAAAACAAAAAGGAAAGAGCTCTTTGAGCTTTTCATAACTGCTTTCAAAAATCAATGGGGAACAAATTTTGTATTATATGTTTTGGTGTTCCGTGTTATCCAACACCAGTTTGGCCGTACAAATATGAATACTGCCAGGAAAGAAAGCACATTTTCTCAGTGGTAGACTGTTTGACTTCTATGATGAAGGTCCCCGAGTTTGATCCCTATCTGGGACGACCCACATAATGTCCTTGGGCAAGGCACTTTATCCCGGTTGCCAACATGGGGACACGATGATGCCATGTACTAAGGCGTACTGCATATCAATGGTGCACATGTCTTTAAACCGCTGGTACCCTGCTTCAGCGGAGCTTAAACATAATTAGAATGTGAACTGACAGTTGCTCGTCGATTCTCGGTGGTTCTCTCTGGGTCCTCCGACTTCCCCCACCCCATAAAACTGTCACGGTCACGATTAGCCATTGTGGATAAGTATGTGACCATAAACACCAATAAATAAATACCGTCAGGGAAACCCTTTGTGAAATCCTTCTGTCAATAAATAGCAAAGTAGTAATGTAATGCAAGAAATATTAACAAGCTGTTCAACATCCCTTTAATCAACTCATTTGACTTGAACTGTACCCATCACTGTGTATACTAGCTCTCTAGATGGTTTAAACCATATCAAATAAACAACTAATTTGTGTGTGACAGTAACTCATATTACATGTATTTCATTGTATCTGAAACAGATATGTTGGAAAAATTGTGAAATCATGGAGTAGGAAGCTTGCCCTCGTTTGTTGACAAATCACACACATTCACAAACAGACAGAATGATAGAGAATAAATTAATTATTGATATTTAAGGTCACTTTCAGCATCTACAGCTATATCATGACCATAATATAGGTATTTATTCAAGTCCAGGTATTCATTGCACAGGCGTACAGGGCTATTTTTCAGGGGAGGGGGGGGGGGGGGGCTGAACCCTTTTAGCCCGAAAAAGTTGCATCTCAGGAGGAAATGCCTAATGTGGGGAGGGGGGGGGGGATCTCCCTCCCATTGAGTACTTGGAGAGAACTAACCGAGCAATGGCAAGCAACTCAGACTCCCCAACATACTAACTCCACAAAAGTAGGGTTAGCATTGGTTGAAGACAAGTGCACCCTCAAAGTACCCTTAGTACACATCGGCATCATGCCCCCCCCCCCCCCCCCCCCCCCCCCCACCCCCCCGCGTGGGAAATTAAATTGGGATGAAGTGTCTTGCTCAAGGACACAATGTGGTTGCCACAGGCGGGATTCAAACCGAGGACTTCTTGGATTGCAACAATCATCTCTACCTTCTGAGCCACCGTGCTCCCGTAATATGCAGTAATAGAGCTCTTTATGTGTACTTGTGTGATTATAAATGAATAATATTAACGTGGATACGGTTCCTCTGAATCAACTTGTACAGTATAATGGTCAGTTTACTTGCAACTTCTAAGTGATGAGATAGGAAAACAACATTTTGTGTGGAAAACCAAAATGTTTTGTGGTCATTTCTGGGAACTAAATTGTCTGAAATGTTCTGGCATATTGGCCGAAAAATCGGCTCCTTCCTGACTCAGGGGTGGGTTGGGGCACAGTCCTTCATGAAACCCCGGCCCGTACACCCATAATTCATATGTACTAATTTTTCCAAAGCACAAAGGACATCGCTTGTTTGCTTTCTATGAAAATATTCTGTAATTATTGAAAGCAAATTTTGTGTTAAATGTATTGGTGTCCTGCTGTATCTCAAATATCTGTTTTTGTTTTGGCTGCATAAAAACTAGTAACATCACAAAAACTTTGATTTCCACTAAATTATCTGTTTCAAAACTGATCGATAGTTTTGAGTAAAATACAATTTGCCTTTTCACATTAAAAAGTTGGAAAGCCCGTAATTTGTCCAACAAATTACAATTCTGTAGTTTTATTTTTTTTTTTTCCTCCCTGAATTTTGTCTGTTGAACTGCTCGAAAACAAGTTGTACGATTTTCACCAAATTTGGCACACTTATGTAATGTCATAAAATCTTGTGAAATGCGGTAGCGTCATATCTGTGAAAACGCATATTTTCAAAATATTCTTGCCAAAACCTTCAAAATTTCACCATTTTTCGAATGTCTCAAAATTGTTTAAGTTATTTCGTTCAAAGTTTCCTCACATTTACAGCATAATGTGATACACCACAATCACCACTCAAATATATCAACATTAACCCCCACTGGCCAAAAATGACATGAATATAGATTTTTTCTTCAAAAATTACCAACTTCAAGGGCAAATTTCTCTAATAACAAGGTTGTTTGTAACAATTATTTTGGTTTGGATAGATGCAACAATGATTGCGGAAGAAAGTTACTGTTTACTTTTTAATCTTAGATTTAATCCTCAAGCACAGTGAGGGTGAGGATAAGAGTACCCTTTGAAAATGCCAAAATTAGCCAACTTTGGTTGCTTTTTCTATCATTTGGAAAGGGTTAATTTCAAACACTTTTCAAGTACGTATTCACAATTGACTACCAAGCATATTTGCTGTTGAAAATTTAGTTGTAAAGTTTAACCCTATCCCATTCTGGTTGCATAAAGTTAGGTACCGTCCAAAAAAACTCCCAAGTTTTTCAGAATTTGGTAACTTTAGTTGGCAATTTACTCCATTTTAATTGCTTGAGCTCTGAATATTTCCTGTAGCTGCTTGCATCAGTCAAAGTATGACAAATGTTTTTCTATATGTTATTATTAAAAGTTTAACCCTTAGCAGATTTGAGACTTCCCATAAGGGTACTGTTGGAATAATTGTTATTTTCGCCAACTTCAAGGGCAAATTTTCTCTAATTACAAAGTAGTTGTAACAATTATTTTGATATGGCTAGATGCAACAATGATTGTGAAAGAAAGTTACTGTTTACTTCTTAATCTCAGATTTAACCCTTAAGCACAATGAGGGTGAGAAAAAGAGTACCATTTGAAAATGCCAAAATTAGCCATCTTTGGTTGCTTTTTTCTATCATTTTGGAAAGGGTTAATTTCAAAAACGTTTCATGTACGTATTCACAATTGACTACCGAGCACATTTGCTGTTGTACGTTTGGTTGTAAAGTTTAACCCTATCCCATTCTGGTTGCATAAAAAAGTAGGTACCTTCCAAAAAACTCCAATTATTCAGAATTTGGTAACTTTAGGTGGCGATTTACTCCATTTTTAATTGCTTGAGCTCTGAATTTTTTCTATAGCTGCTTGCAGCAGTCAATGTATGGCAAGTTTTGTTCTATATTGTTATTATTAAAAGTTTAACCCTTGGCAGATTTGAGACTTCCCATAAGGGTACTTTCAGAATAATTGTTATTTTCGCCAACGTTTACATGCACTTTCTCAGCACTGGAGCCATATTGTCCTTAAAACCTTCTCCATGAGAGGATTGGGCCTTCATCCAAAAACAATTTTCCTGTTATATATTTTATTCAAAGATTTAACCTTCACCTTGTTTTCTGGCCTTGAATTTGAGTGCCCTAAATTTCTTCATAAAATTGGCTAATTTGGAGCTCACTTTTGTTCCATTTTCGAAAGGAATATCGAAAATGATTTACATGTTTGTATTTACAATTGCCTACCGAGCATATTTGCTGTTGTAAGTCTAGTTGTAAAGTTTAACCCCAATGCTCGTTCTGTTTGCACAAAGATAGGTGCAGTCCAAAAAAACTATCGTTTTTCAGAATTTGGTAAGTTTAAGTGACGATTTACTCCATTCCTAATTGATTGAGCGCTGAACATTTTCTAGGGCTGTATGCAGCAGTCATAGTATAACAACTTTTGTTTTATATGTCATTATTAAAAGTTTAACTGTTGGCAGATTCGAGGCTGCCCATATGGGTACGGTCGGAATAATTTTAATTTTCATAAAATCACTGAATATTGATAAGCGTGCAGTGGTAGTTTGGAATAGAATATCCGAAAATGCTTTCAAAATTCGGATTCACTGTTCAATTCCAAGAATATTTTCTGTTATAAGGTTGCTGTAAAGTTTAACTCCATCCTGTCTCATATGCATAAAAATTGGTGCCGTCGAAAAAAACTCTCATTTTTTCAGAATTCCGTAGGTTTAAGTGACAATTTACTCCATTCCTAATTCATTGAGCACTGAATGTTTTCTATGCCTGCATGCAGCAAGCATAGCATGACAACTTCTGTTTAAAACGTTATTATCAATAGTTTAACCCTTGGAATATTTAGGAGTTCCTATGTGGATATAGGTCGGAATAATTGTTATTTTCGTAAAATCAATCCCTGAATATATTGGTAACCGTGCAGTGGCCATTCGGTGGTGCTAAATGAAGCCACAAATAGTTAAGGTTGAAAAGTTCGTCAAATAGACAGATATAATGCCTAACTCAGCGGTGACAGGTAAATAATTAATGGAAAAGTCGTTGAATTGAGAATAAAGTAGGGACGAATCGTGCCTCCGGTTTCCACCTGATCCACGGTATTTCCACGCGTGGCACTTGACAAAGATACTAAACTGTCGGGCAGGGACAGTAAAAAACATTCTGAGAATTTCAAGTTGCTGCCTTGCATGATCGGGACATAATTGGAGTATATCCGACATTGTAAACTGTTCAATTTGAATGTTAAATTAGCCAGATGACGGCTTTTTCTCCACCGATCGAGTTGTCAGTTTCTGCCAAACAAGTTGCTTTCAAAAATCAATGAGGAACAAATTTTGTGTTATATGTTTTGGTGTTCCATGTCATCCAACACCAGTTTGGCCGTACAAATATGAATACTACCAGGAAAGAAAGCACATTTTCTCAGTGGTAGACTGTTTGACTTCTATGATAGAGGTCCGAGTTTGATCCCTGTCTGGGACGACCCACGTAATGTCCTTGGGGCAAGGCACTTTATCCCGGTTGCCACATGGGGCACGATGATGCCATGTACTAAGGCGTTCTGCATGTCAGTGATGCACATGTCTTCAACCGCTGGTACCCCTGCTTCAGCAAAGCTTGAACATAATTAGAATGTTGAGCTGACAGTTGCTCGTCGATGCTCGGGGGTTCTCTCTGGGTCCTCCGACTTCCCCCACCCATAAAACTGTCACGGTCACAATTAGCCATTGTGAATAAGTATGTGACCGTAAACACCAACAAAAAAATACCTCCAGGGAAACCCTCTGTGAAATCCTTCTGTCAATAAATAGCAAAGTAGTAATGTAATGCCAGAAATATTAACAAGCTGTTCAACATCCCTTTAATCAACTCATTTTGACTTGAACTGTACCCATCACTGTGTATACTAGCTTTCTAGATGGTTTAAACCATATCAAATAAACAACTAATTTGTGTGTGACAGTATCTCATATTACATGTATTTCATTGTATATGAAACAGATATGTTGGAAAAATTGTGAAATCATGGAGTAGGAAGCTTACCCTCGTTTGTTGACAATTCCTACACATTCACAAACAGATAGAATGATAGAGAATAAATTAATTATTGATATTTAAGGTCACTTTCAGCATCTACAGCTATATCATGACCATAATATAGGTATTTATTCAAGTCCAGGTATTCATTGCATAGGCGTACAGGGCTATTTTTCGGGAGGGGGGGGGTTGAACCCTTTTAGCCTGAAAAAGTTGAATCTCAGGAGGATATGCCAAATGCAGGTATGGGAGAGGGGGGGGAAGGTCTCCCTCCCATTGAGTACCTGGAGAGAACCACCGAACAATGGCAAGCGACTGAGACTCCCCGACATACTAACTCCACAAAAGGAGGGTTAGCATTGGTTGAAGACAAGTGCACCCTCAAAGTACCCTTAGTACACATCGCCATCATACCCACCCCCACATGGGAAATTAAATTGGGATGAAGTGTCTTGCTCAAGGACACAATGTGGTTGCCACAGGCGGGATTCGAACGGAGGACTTCTTGGATTGCAACAATCATCCCAACCTTCTGAGCCACCTCGCTCCCGTAATATGTAGTAATAGAACTCTTTATATGTACTTGTGTGATTATAAATGAATAATATTAACATGGATATGGTTCCACTGAATCAACTTGTACAGTATAATGGTCAATTTACTTGCAACTTCTAAGTGATGAGATAGGAAAACAACATTTTGTGTGGAAAACCAAAATGTTTTGTGGTCATTTCTGGCAACTAAATTGTCTGAAATTTTCTGGCAATATGCTGAAAAATTGGCTCCTTCCTGATTCAGGAGTGGGTTGGGGCACAGTCCTCCATGAAACCCCGGCCCGTACACCCATAATTCATCTGTACTTATTTTTTTCAAAGCAGAAAGGACATCGTTTGTTTTGCTTTCTATGAAAATATTCTGTAATTATACCCCACGCAACGAAGTTGCGGGGGTATAATGTTTTTGACTGATCTGTCCGTCAGTCCCTCAGTCAGTCCTACTTGTTTTCCAGACTTTTTTATACGCCCGTTTGAAAAAACGGGACGTATTATGTTATGGCGTTGTCTGTCCGTCTGTCCGGGCAAACATATGGGGTTTAGGGGGCTATTTGTTGGTAGAAATGGGGGTTAGGTGACTATCGCAATTTATGTGACTAGTCACATAGTTAAATGTCATTATTCTAGGGTGGGGTTTAGAGTTGGAGTGGGGTGGGGTTAGGGTCAGTAAAGGGTAGGGTTAGGGTTTGCTACCACCCCAAAACTTTTTCACCCAAAAAGTTGTTTTAATACAATGGACATGCATTTTAGTTAAAATAGACTAGGAATATATTGAATTTTCATTAATCTAGGGTGGGGTTTAGAATTGGGGGTGGAGGGGTAGGGTTAGGGTCAGTAAAGGGTAGGGTCAGGGTTTGCTACCACCCCAAAAATTTTCCAAAAAATCACTTGTTTTAATATAATGGACATGCATTTTATTGTAGTCCCATAAAAATAGCCACATAACCACCAATTGTTAGAACGTCCGTCTGTCCGTCCGTCTGTCCGTCTGTCCGTCCGTCCGTCCGTCCGTCCGTCCGTCCGTCCAGTTGTCCGTTTGGTTTCCGAACAATAACTTTAGTATTTGTTTTCCGAGCGGCTCCAAATGTGGTATGTGGTTTAATCACAACAAAATACAGGTCAAGTTCGAATATGGGGTCGGTCCGAACATTTTTCGCGTGAATTATGGCCCCAGTTGGACTTAGAATTCGTCAAATATTTGGTTTCCGGATGATAACTTTAGTATTTGTTTTCCGATCGGCTCCAAATGTGGTATGTGGTTTAATCACAACAAAATACAGGTCAAGTTCGAATATGGGGTCGGTGCAAACATTTTTCGCCTGAATTATGGCCCCAGTTGGACTTAGAATTCGTCAAATATTTGGTTTCCGGATGATAACTTTAGTATTTGTTTTCCGATCGGCTCCAAATTTGGTATGTGGTTTAATCACAACAAAATACAGATCAAGTTCGAATATGGGGTCGGTCCGAACATTTTTCGCCTGAATTATGGCCCCTGTTGGACTTAGAATTCGTCAAATATTTGGTTTCCGGATGATAACTTTAGTATTTGTTTTCCGATCGGCTCCAAATTTGGTATGTGGTTTAATCACAACAAAATACAGGTCAAGTTCGAATATGGGGTCGGTCTGAACAATTTTTGCCTGAATTATGGCCCCTGTTGGACTTAGAATTCTTCGTCAAATATTTGGGTTCCGGATGATAACTTTAGTATTTGTTTTTTGATTGGCTTCAGACTTGTTAGTCTTTTTCTCAAATGACCGTAACATATATATATATGCCAGTATAAATTTCTCGCACTCTAAAAAAATTGCAAATGTGTTAAAATGGTACAATTTGAACAGTTCACGGGCGTATGATGCAATGCCCAGCGGTGCTCTTGTTTCTACACGCTTCCAGATTTTGTGCTGATTTTTGGTATGTGAGTCTAACATGGTGGCCTACAGATCAAGTTTGCATTTTGTTCTGCTCCACTGATTTTTACCAAAATTACGGCCCTTGGACTCTGAAAAATTCATCAAAATTACAGTTTTCCAGACTTTTTTTCTACACGCTTCCAGATATTGAGCTGATTTTTGTTATGTTAGTCCGACATGGTGTCCTACAGATCAAGTTTGCATTTTGTTCCGGTCCACTGATTTTTACCTAAATTACGGCCCTTGAACTTTGAAAAGTTCATCAAAATTATAGTTTTGCGGACTTTTTTCTTACACGCTTCCAGATATTGAGCTGATTTTTGGTACGTTAGTCTAACATGGTGGCCTACAGAACAATTTTGCGGTTTGTTCCGCTCCACTGATTTTTACCAAAATTACGGCCCTTGGACTCTGAAAAATGCATCAAAATTACAGTTTTCCAGACTTTTTTTTCTACACGCTTCCAGATATTGAGCTGATTTTTGGTATGTTAGTCTAACATGGTGGCCTACAGAACAAGTTTGGGTTTTGTTCCGCTCCACTGATTTTTACCAAAATTACGGCCCCATAGACTTTGAAAAGTTCATCAAAATTACAGTTTTCCGGGCTTTTTCTCTACATGCTTCCAGATATTGAGCTGATTTTTGGTATGTTTGTCTAACATGGTGGCCTACAGATCAAGTTTGCTTTTTGTTCTGCTCCACTGATTTTTACCGAAGTTACAGCCCTTCGACTTTGAAAAGTTCATCAAAATTACAGTTTTACGGACTTTTTTTCTACACGGTTTCAGATATTATCGAAATTACGGTCATTTTAGTATGTGAGTCTACCACAATGACTTGCAGATCAAGTTTGCGTTTCGTTCTGCTCGGCTGATTTTTGCGGAAATTACGGGCCCTGGACTCTGAAAAATACAAGTAACAGATTTTGGGTCATTTTCCTAAAAATTACAGTTTTCCAAGCTTGAAATATCGGGGCACGTGGGGTATGTGAGCATGCTCACTAAGGTTCTATATTTACTGAAGAGCAAATTTTGTGTTAAATGTTTTGGTGTCCTGCTGAATCTCAAATATCTGTTTTGGCTGCATAAAAACTAGTAGCATCACAAAAACTTTGATTTCCATTAAATTTTCTGTTTTCAAAACTGATTGATAGTTTTGTGTACAATACAGTTTGCCTTTTCACATTAAAAAGTTGGGAAAGCCCGTAATTTGTCCAACAAATTACAATTCTCTAGTTTTATTCTATTTTTTGTCTTCTCCCTTTTCCTTTTTCTTTTTTAAATCTCTTTCACTACTTATCATTCCTGAACACAGGAGTATCCCAGCTAATCTTTATGTAAAACAATTTTCTCGTCTTGCTGATATATAAATAATGTGTGCAAATACAACAGAGACAGCTCACATAAGCATATGCTTGCTGCTGAATCCATTTTCCATTTTTGTTCTACATATATCATTAGGCTTTTCCCTCTGGAAAAGACTATTGTTTTTCTACGGATTATTATTTTTTTTGTTTGTTTTTTTTCCACACATTTTTGTCTGTACGATTCAGAAGCCATTTTCGAACCGATTTTCATGCAATTTGGCACACGCATAGAGTGGCAAAAAATCTAAAAATGTACTGAAGCGAAATTTTCGATTTAACCCTTATTTCGCCAGAATTGGCAAAAAACTGCCAAAATTGGGGTTTATCGGCACTTTCTCGAAACACGTCTTTAGGATTTTTTAAAAATATTCATAATTACTAGACCTGCCTATGACACAACCTTTGATACACACGACATATTAGGCGATGCATATGGTAACCCTCCACAGGCTGCCAAACATCGAAATTTTGATGAAATGGGCCGGTTTCAGACCCCCACAGCACCCAAACGATACCCGAGAAGTAAACATAACTTCCTTTATTGGAAGTGGAATTCACCGAGGATCATTTTTGTAAGTAATAAGGGTGTTCAGAAAACCAAGTGTTAACCCGTTTTGGGCTGGTTAAACAGCAATACCCCAAAAAAGCTCAAAACTTTGTGTTTTCCGTGGATTTCTCTAAACGAGTCTTGTAGATTTTCAAGAAAAATTGGTCACTCTCAGGTCTTGGTGTGACATTACAAGCTGCATGGATAAAATATTCCGGTCAGCATTAGTTAACCCTCCCCGAGCTGCTGAACGTAAAAATTGTGATAAAATGGGCTGTTTTTAGACACCAACAGCACCCAAACGATATACCACAGAGAAAGGGGCCTTCTTTTAACGGACGCAAAATTGATCGGAAAATATTTTTGAAAGTGGTAAGGGTATTCAAAATTTGAAGTCTTAACCCATTTTGGGCTGGTTAAAGAGAGATACCCATTAAAATCTTAAAATACCCATTTTCTGTGGATTTCTCTAACAACATCTTGTAGGTTTTCAAGAAAAATCGGCTATTTGCAGGTCTTGGTGTGACATTACAAGTCGCATGAACAAAATATTCCGGTCAGCATTAGTTAACCCTCCCCGGGCTGCTGAAGGTCAAAATTGCGATAAAATGGGCTGTTTTTGCACACCAACAGCACCCAAAGGGTACACCACAAAGAAAAGTGCCTTCTTTTATCGCGCATACAATTTATACGGAAACATTTTTGTAAGTAGTAAGGGTATTCAAAAGTCGACGTCTTAACCCATTTTGGGCAGGCTAAAGAGAGATATCCCTTGAAAGCTTTAAATTCCCATTTTCTGTGAATTTCCCTAACGGTAACTTGTAGGGTTTCAAGACAAATTGACTATTCGTAGGTCTTTATGTGACATTACAAGTTGCATGGACAAAATACTCGGGTGAGCGTTTTTTAACCATCTACAAGCTGTCAAGCATCGTAATGTTGTTAATATGGGACTGTTTTCAGACACGCACAGCACTTAATGTATAATTGAGAGATAAACATAATCTCCTTTGTTTGAAGTGGAATTCACAGAGGACCATTTTTGTAAGTAATAAAGGTATTCAAAAAGCCAAGCGTTAACCCCTGTTGGGGAGGTTTAACAGGGATACCCATCAAAAGCTTAAAAAATAGTTTTCCCTGGATTTCTACAAACATTTTGTGGGGTTTTCAAGAGAAAATGGCCGTTGATAGGTCTTGGTGTCATATGACCAGTTGCATGGATCAATTATTCTGGTAGGCATTTGTTAACCCTTCATGGGCTGCTAAATGTAAAAAAAATTGAGGAAATAGTCTGTTTTTGGACACCAACAACATCAAATGGAAATGCCACAGAGAAACGTAACTTCTTTTACCGGACGCAAAACTGATAGGGAAACATTGATATTGATATTAACCCATTCTACCATTAATGATGGGTTTTACCTAAACATTTTTTTATCAAACCCAAACCGAGTCATTTGAGACTACTATACTCACCTTTCTCATAACATCAATGAAGGAACTTTAGTGAGACAGTCAAAAACAATTCATCAGACACTGTGTGGTCAAGAAAAATCATGGAATCTAATTGGGAAAAGCCATGATTCTCCAGAATCATAAAGTCTAGTCTGTATTTGTTTTCTATTATTGAGTCTATTGAACTCGGAAATAAATATTGTTTAAACTAAAAAATCTGCCCTTCAAAAAAGTTAGCTGAGTGTCCGAGATAAAAATAAGTTTAAACTTATTTCATATGACTGACAGTTACTGTTTCCGACTTTGATGTGACTGATGCCTTTCACGGAAACAGGTTGCTATCCTTTTTAAATTTACCACCACCAAAAAACCCTCAAAAACAGAAAAGTGCAACATTCTGGATTTGCATTTTCTAGAAGCTTTGAGAATGTATAACTCTTTACACTCTAATCACAACTTTTTAGATTTTGTGAATCCAAATTGTCTGAAAAATAAAAGTTTTGGATTTTTAATAATAACAACTTATAGAATATCAAATGCTTTACTTGCATGCTTTCAAATTAATTATATGTAAGATTTTAACAATGATCTTGTTTTGATACTTATGAAAATGATTGATTTAAGCCCCCCACCCCCACCACTGACATACTTGACTAGCATCTCTGTTACTTATTATTATGAAATATATTATCAGATAGTTTACAGTGTGGCAGAAATAGCTTGGACTTCAAATTGAAAGGTCCATGGTTCGATCTCCGCCAGGGGTTGCTGAGTTGTGTCCTTGGCTAGGCACTTCATCCTGATTGCCTGTGTGGGGGCATGGTGGTGCTGTGTATTAAGGCGTACTGCATATCGATGGTGCACTTGTCTTCAACCAATGCTTACCCTGCTTGTGTGGAGTTAATATGTTGGGGAGTCTGGCAGTTGCTTGCCGTTGCTCTGTGTTTCTCCCCGGGTACTTCAGCTTCCTCCACCCATAAAAAACTGTCTGACACGAGGTGACCCTGGCTGTCGAAAGTGTTGTTAAGGCTCAATAAATAAATTGTGGCAGAAGTGTGAAGTGTGCCAAGGAAAGAAACTTCCAATGAAAGTCAAAATGACTTATCATCAACAATCCCCACAAAAGATCAAAAACCAAAAGCAGTAGAATATATTGAATACAATATAATGTCTGGATACGCAAGGATCACTTACTAACTATGGCCTATGTAGGATATTTGTCAGTGAAAATAGAGACATGGAGATTTAGAATTCCAGGTCCTGGAATAACAACCCCTTTTTAACATAATTGGAAATCAAGGCATTATGTATGTGTTAGCATCTGAATACTAGAAAAATCATCCGGCATGGACAACAGAGTTATAAATAATTACACGATTTTATTCCTCTTTGTTAACAACTAACCATAGATGTTGAATTAAACTCCACTTAGCAGTATGTTTTAGTGGTAATTCACTCCATTTACTGAAGTTTTTATGGATGTTTTTACAGCTCACCTGGAAATCATATTAAAAGGTACATAATTATCCTATGTTTATGCCATAGATGAACGACATCAGGCTTTTACTGGAATTCCAGATTTTTGCCCAGTTTTGTTCTATTCCTGGATAGAGAAAATATTCCTGATTTTAAAAAAACCCAGTCACTTCCTATTTCCTGTTTCTTTGTTTTCTAAGGTTCCTCTCTGCAGTTTAGCGCTATTGCACAGGTGTAAAATTCTAAACTAAGGGTATATGTTGAAACTAATGCCATGTAAATTGGAGATGTATTTTTAGTATCACATATACGATTACATAAGGCAATTTGTTGGACAACAGACTTTGAAGTTTTGGTCACAGAGTTTGAGTCTAATGAATAGGGTACATTACCAGAGGAATTATGGGAAGCAGCAGCTTGAAAAATGAATGTTTTTCAAAATGTAATTTTTAGCCCGACTGTTTACAGTGAGGGCTATAGTAATGACTTTTGTCCGTCCGTCTGTCCTTCTGTTAACATTTAGAGTTTTGGTTAAAGTTTGTGGTTAAAGTTTTTTACTGAAGGTTCAAGTGGGTTTTTTTGGGGTTTTTTTCTTGTTTAGTTGACATTTGGAGTTTTGGTTAAAGTTTGTGGTTAAAGTTTTTTATTCAGCCTTCATGTACAGGCTATACCCGGTAGTTCTTGTCTGATCATCACGAAATTTCATATGCAGGTTTTAGGTCACATCTACATGAGAATGCCTCCTTTTCGTTGTGATCGGTCAACCGCCATGGCTGCCCGAGCCCAAAACCCGAAAACCATTAGCACAGTCTACAGGTTGTATTTATGAAGGGATTTCGTTGCAACTTCATAGAATGCCTCTGTATAATGCCTAGCTGAGAACGTCCCCGTTTGGGCATGATCTGTCAACCGTGATGGCTGCCCAAGCCCGAAACCCAAAAACTTTTAGCACAATCTGCAGGTCATGTTTAATATGGAGGGATTTCATTGTAACTTGATACGATGACTCCATATGATGTCTACATGAGAATTTCCCCACTTGGGCATGATCTATCAACCTTCATGACTGCCCGAGCCAGGGCTTGATTTAATCTGAAAATTTTGAATAGCAATTTACTATTCACCCTGGAAAATTGATTAGCAGTTGATCCAAAAGCACTTGAAACTAATAAATCTTGAATAGCAAAATTCAGAAATTGGAGAGCAAAGTGCTATGCTAATCCAGTTAAATCGAGCCCTGGCCCGAGCCCAAAACCCGAAAACCTTTAGCACAGTCTACAGGTCATATTTTTGGAGCTGTTGGTATTGAGAATACTTGATAGTAATCATGGTAATTCTCTATTCCACATCTGACTGTTTCTGCTATCCATATGATTGGGTTATATTTGCTCAGTTTTCCAGCTAAAAACTCTTAACCGCTTTGTATTCATTTAACTGGCATGGGATAGTTTGAATCAATGTGTTATCTTGTTCAGTAATCTCAGTACAAGTAAATGTATATTTTTTTATATAGTGTACTTGACTATTCTTATTACTAGTCAAAATTAGAATTTTTTTTCCCAAATTCTTGTTTTTCTAACTTTCAGTACTGCTCACTTTTCTGTCAGGATACATGAAATTCACTCTCAGAATATCCATTTTTCAAAATTGTTTCGGGGCCTAGGCAGTCCCAAACCCCAGCATATTACCTGATTTTCCCTCATAAACCATTTCCATCTGTGGTTTATCCTGCAACTTTGTATTTTGTTTGGTGGTATACTAGTATTAATTTTGGTTAGTTCCAATTCAGCTGTATTCCAGTGGATTACAGTGATTAAGAAGTTGTAATGACTTATAGCGATCCTTAGCTTTTTTTTTTTTTTTTTCTTTTTTATTGCACCCCTTTTCGGGTACTTTCCATGAAGTTATCCTAGTGAAATTTGGCACTATTAATAATGATAACACTTTGGCCAGCCGCTGATTTGTCGCGGTTCTTGGACGAGAAGGCCATGGTTACCCCTGTACTCCCAACTGCCTCCCTATTCCCACACTTCTCCTCTCCTCCCAACACTCGGAGACAAACTGCTTGATGACATCCCTTGCCCCATTCTTCCCAATCTCTCTGATTAGCATATTAACCCTCTCCTTTGAGTCTCCCCCTAACCACATGTCCGTCATTCTCCCATCCCACTTCCCCATTATACTCCCAGTGAATCTCATTCTTTTAGACTGATACTTTGGGCATTCTAGAAGAAAGTGTTCCAGGGTCTCCACCATGCCCAAGTTACACATCTGGCACTCCCTTTCACCGTCTTTCCCAATTTTTCCCCTCAGCTCCAGGGATCGTGACCTCAGCCTGAACAACAGTGATCCCCCCAAAGGTGCCATCAAGGTACTCTTCAAAACCTGGCTTCTCTTTATCACCCAGGCCACCCAAAGACCTCTTTGATTTGACTCCCTCTCACCAATTACGGTTACAATCCGCCATGACCCTTTCTCTGACAATTTTTTTACCCTGGTTTGCCCCAACGTCCAGGTCCGAGATCTCCAATGAGTAGTTCTCTACTAGCTCCCTCACTTGGACCATCCACCCCGTTTTGATATTTGAGTTGAAAATTCTCAGGAACATTACTTTACACCATCGACTGTCGGAGAGATTTACCAAATAATTAAGATAACCGAGTTTCAACAGGTCTATCCTGTCCTTGATCCCCATCCACTCTTGTACTCTTTTTGGTGTAGTTCTCAGCTAAGTGGCACTTTTTCATTTCGTACCTTTATCAAAAACACCGCCCAATGTAGCTGTTTTTGTTCATCTTTCAATTTCAACTTAACTATTACAATTTCCGTCTTGAAATTTTGGAAATATCTTCTCAGCAAAAACAATATTTAAAAATGAGGAACCGACCTTGGATATTCTAAAGGGCATTGGTTGCATTTTGGGGTGATGTAATTGACATCAACATCACAAAAAAATAAAATTTTCTGATTTTGATGAAATTTGAGTATGTTGTAGAGCTCAAAAATAAAAATTATATATATGCCTTTTTTGTATTTTTTCATTTGACATCATTTTGGCATTTTCATGCGATTTGACATTTTTTCGTTACCCTCACCCCTTCAGTGACAGCCCTACCCCCCCCCCCCCCCCCAAACTACAAAACATAGCACTATAATAATATCACATGCTGCAAAAGGAATAATAGAAGGGGTGAAATGCAACAGATATGACATAAACATTGGAAGTATCTCACCTTTCTTCTGGTGACAGCCCTACTCCCCAACTACATGACAAATTTGAGTATGTTGTAGAGCTCAAAAATAAAAACAGGAGTAGTTGAAGGGGTAATTGCCCCATTTGTTTCCACATTGTCAGAAATTAGGGTCCCAAAATGTCAAAATCATATTGCATAGCACAAACTTGAAATCAAGCCACATAATAAATAGTACTTGTGGCCCCCAAAACAGAGTTGAAAAAATTTTGAAAATCAAATTGGATACTGAAGATAGGACATAAAAACAATGTCAGGGTTCCCCTCCCATCCAGTGATAGCCCTACCCCCCACCCCAGTACATGACACAGCACTATAATAATATCACAATCCCATTTATTTCCACATTGTTGGAAATTAGTTAACGCTATAACGTATTACCCACTAAGGGTTGGAAAACGACAAAATTAAATATCATTGCATGAAAACTATCTAGTTATAATTGGATTTCTGTTCTATTTACTGGATGAAGTTTGAAATTCAATAAAATGGAGTGAGCAGAGAATAAAAAGAACTGAGTGACATATTCTGCCGAAGTTTGGAGTTTTTCATTGCATTTTCTTGCTTTGCTTCCCACTGTTAAGCTGATTTGTTAGAAATTTAATATATCAGCTACATGTAGGCAAAATTTAATTTGTTTTACAGCAAATTGTTCATAATTAAGTTACAAAAAATAGACCACAATAAATTCTCAGGTCTTGGAGGAACAGTCCCTGACTGGGCTTCCAGAATGCAAACAGTTAAATGTCACTGTCTTTGTCCACTATCATTCATTGTGATTACAAGTGACTTATCTCTCATCCAATCAGCTTGAAATGTCATAAAAGCTTAGCATAACATGTAACAACATGAGCTATTGAGTCTCATTGCAGAAACTAAAAAAAAAACATGGTCAGTGTTTGATTTTGTTGTTAAATCCTTTGGCACACACTACAGCCCACGTCCATCAACCAATTATTTTGATATTTCTTACACTCGATCAGAACAGCATTTCTGAGCTATGGAGTTGTATCTTGTTTCAATGACAAAAGGCAGCCATGATGGCCATCTTTGAGTTTGCCAATTATCCAATGGCATTTTCATTTACACTCTGCAGTCTTTATCTTTCATCTGATTGCTTTGAAATTTCTATTATAAGCATGGCATGACATCTAGATCTGTGTTAGTGGGGCCCCACAGTCTACAACAGTTGCCCCACAGTCTACAACAGTTGCCCTTTAGTGGTCAGCCTGTCCATCCATTCATCTATCCATTTGTCCATCCATCCATCCATCCACCCATCTATCCATCAGCCCATCCCATGTTTTCCACACTTTTTTATGCTATCGATGGAAATTTTGAAATGATTTTTTGTATGTAGCTTCCTGGTGGGAACTTACAGATCGTGTTTCAATCCCATTCTACTCAGTTGGTTTATTACAGAGTTATTGCCCTTGAACTTGGACATTTGACAGCTATAACAGGTTTTCGCACGTTTTTTTAGCTATGGATGGAAATATTGAAATGATTTTTTGTATGTAGCTTTCTCATGAGCACTTACAGATCAAGTGTCAATTCCATTGTGCTCGTATGGTTTATTACAGAGTTATTGACCTTGAATGTAGAAATTTGACAGTTATAACAGACCTTTCCACAATTTTCTTCACTAATATTTCACTTTTTTCAGCTATGAATGGAAATATTGAAATAAGTTTTTGTATGTAGCTTCCTGATGGGTAGTTACAGATCAACTTTCAATTCCATTTATTACAGAGTTATTGCCCTTGAACTTGAAAATTTGCTGGTTATAACAGGTTTTCCACTCTTTTTTCAGCTATGGATGGAAATATTGAAATGTTTTTTTTGTATGTAGCTTCCTCATGAGCACTTACAGATCAAGTTTCAATTCCATTCTACTTGTTTGGTTTATTACAGAGTCTTAAATTTAGAAATGTGACAGTTATAACAGACTTTCCGCACTTTTCTTCATTTATGTTAGGAATACATGAATGATTTTTGGTGTGTACCTTCCCTATAGCAAATTACAGATGGCATTCTGATACCATACAACATGACTCTCAAGACTGGTGGTCTTTCAAGGAAGGTTTTACTGTAATGCTGTATACTTATATTAAAAACTGACTTAAAAGTTCTTCTTGTTCAGGCCTATGGGTTGTAACGTTTAAAGTTCCAGGATCCATTTTGTCTCAATGCAATGACATTGTTGTGTTGTATTGAGAACATCAGAGTTGGAATGTAGTACCTGTACGCCCCCATGGGAACCCTGGGAAGTGAAGCAGTGCCTGGTCACTCCGGTAAACAGGCTCTGTTTTACTGGTGAAATGGGACCCCGTTACCAATGCTTGGGAGGTGCAAACCCTCTCTAAAAAGGGCAACATGGCTTATTAATGCTCACCCCTGGTCTTGAGTTGATACTCATGTTGTGGCCATGATTAGCCATTGTGCAAAAAATATGTGATCTCAAACACCAGTAAATAAATATTAGTACCTGTATGATGCGGTAGCAGAGATCCAAAAGGGAGTGGTTGGTAGAATTGAAGTGTATGGCAACAGGAGTGTCGTGTTTGTGTGTGATGTCCACAATATGTTCTTTAATGTGGTTTCTGAAACATCTCTTGGTTTCACCAGTGTATTGTTTCTGACATGATTTGCATGTTAGTAGATAGACGCAACTGCAAGTCATGCAATTAGTTTTGCAAGGACCGTGGAAACGTTTGTGACTGACGCTGCTTGAGAACCACAAATTGTTTGGAAGGTTTGTGCATATGGAACAACCATTTCTGTCACATTGTGTGGGTGGATTCCAGATAATTTTGACACTTATTTTCCACTCTATGGACATCACAACACTAATACCTTTTTTTAACCCCTCCCCGGGAAGTATATCATTAACAGACAATATAGCCCCAAATCTCCCACACCACCAACATCAACTATTGTATAACTATTGTTGAATGGCCATGCTAACACCAACACAAGCAATTTACACCAGATTCAGAAGCCAACATATGGGCTCTTTATAAAGAACGAACAAACTGTCACGTTTCAAGTGATTCATCTTGGTCATTCGCCAAAACTAATGGGTTATTCGCCAATCACTCACCAGAATTTAACACACACTGTTCACCAACTTGTCATTCGCAAGGTCATTTTCCTAGTCACCTGCCAAGTCACTCGCCAAAATCACTTATTATAAAAGGTTGACACCAACATTCTTACTCTTCCTCTGATGAAGTACACACCTGTACGAAACTGGTTAGGCGATTTCTGGGATAACGGATATTCAGGTCCTCTCGGACTTATGTAGTCAGTTTCTTATATATTGTACTGTACACTGTTTGAATTGCAAACCATTTTAAATGTGGGGCCCACAGTGATGGCTCCCGTCACTTTGGATCTAGTTGAGGTTTGTTGTGGAAGCTCAAAGAGCATGGCCTCTTGTGACCATTTTGGATTTCATGTTAAATCCCTTGGCACATGCTAAAAGAGCATGGCCTCTTTTGACCATATTGGCTTTCATGTTAAGTCCCTTGGCACATGCTACACATGCTAAAAGAGCATGGCCTCTTTTGACCATATTGGCTTTCATGTTAAGTCCCTTGGCACATGCTACAGCCAACATCCCTCAACCAATGAGTTTGAAATCTCAACATGTGATCTATGAGAAACATGCCTCTGTTCAGACATCATCTATACGTGAGCTCTTTAGAGTGAAAAACGTGGGCTATTGAGTTTCGTGGCAGAAACTTGAAAAACATAGCCTCTTGTGATCATCTTAAATTTTGCGGTAAAATCCTTTGGCAAACCCTACAGCCTGTATCCTTCAACTGGTGATTTTTAAATTTCATACGCATGCTCAGTATATCATCTAGATATGAGTTAATATTATTCAATGGCAGTTCCTTGTGTACACTCAGCAGCTTGTAATCTTCAGCTGATTAGCTTCAACTTTCATTTATTTATTTATTGGTGTTTAAGGTCACATACTTATGCACAATGGCTAATCGTGACCGTGACAGTTTTTTCGGGTGGAGGAAGCGGGAGTGCCCGGAGAGAAACATCGACGAACAACCGTCAGCTCCTCAACATTCTAACTCTTCCAAGCTCTGCTCAAGCAGGGTTACAGCGGTTGAAGACATGTGCACCATTGACATGCAGTATGCCTTAGTACACGGCGTCATCGTGCCCCCATGTAGGCAACTGGGATAAAGTACCTTGCCCAAGGACACAACACGGGTCATCCCAGACGGGGATCAAACTCGGGACCTCTTGCATAGAAGTCCAACAGTCTACCATTGATTCACTGCGCTCCCTCAACTTTCATTTAGAATATCACCTACATCTGAGCTACCAAAGTTTACTGAACTTTGGTGGATAAATGGTCATCTTGGATTTTGCACATTATTCAATTAAAATCCCTTCAACGCACTCTAGCCTTCAATCTGTAGTCTCATCCAATCAACTTGAAATTGTATATCCAAGCGTGGCTTGACATCAACATGTTATCCATGAGAAACATGCCTACTGATGGCCCAGGACTCAATACTGGTGATTTGATTCACAACAGGGAAAAACGGTTCTCATCAGATCACCGAAGTTAAGCAACGTCGAGCCTGGTTAATCATTGGATGGGTGACCGTCTGAGCGATCAATTCAGACTCCTGTGTTGTGTCCTTGGGCAAGGCACTTAACTCCAATTGTCCACATGGGAGCATGATGACGCTGTGTACTAAGGTGTACTGCACGTCGATGGTACGCATGTCTTCAGCCAGTCTAACCCTGCCTGTGCTGCAGTGCAGAGTTACAATGTTGGGGAGCTGGCAGCTGCTTGTCGTTGCTCGGTGGTTCTCTCCGGGTACTCCGGCTTCCTCCACCCATAAAACTGTCACAGTCATGATTAGCCATTGTGCATAAGAACATGACCTTAAACACCAATAAATAAATAACAGGGAAAAACAAACATGTACAATGCCTCTATGACATGCTTATGAACTTAGAAATATGCTCTCCAGGACATGTCTTCATATGAGGCCAACCATAGCACTTTTCATCATACGGTTTCAAATATTTTCATGTACACCAGAGTAGTTATTAAAAATTTAGCGCTTTTATGAAAAGTACACAGAGGTGTATTTCATTTTCATTTCAGTCAAACATACCACTTTTGTACTGAAGTGAGTGTGTTTCACACAATCCTGTATCTGTCATAATGATATGTGGATTAAGTTATTAAGAAAACTTCAACTTGAAGCTGAATTTCAGTTCTTGCACTAAGAAAAGAGTAGGGAAGTGATTTACTGTCCATCTGAAACTCTAAAAAAATTTCAGTAAGGTTGTCATTTTTTAAATCATTTCCCTGTGGGAACCTTGGGAAGTAAAGCAGTGCTTGTTTACTGTGGTAAACAAGCTCTGTTTTACTGGCTAAATAGGACCCGGTAATCAATGCCTGGTGAATCTCGGGAAGTAAAGCAGTGCTTGTTTACTGTGGTAAACAAGCTCTGTTTTACTGGTAAAATAGGACCTGGTAATCAATGTCAGGGGTGGAAGTCCTCTAAAATGGGCAACATGGGTATTAATGATTGGTTGGACTTAACTTTATATCTATGTTGTAGTCACGATTAGCCATTGTGCAGAAATATGTGACCATAAAATCCAATAAATAACTAGAGAATTGTAATTTGTTGGACAAATTACGGGCTTTCGCAACTTTTTAATGTGAAAAGGCAGACTGCATATAGCAAAGCAATGTGTTTGAAATTAACCCTTTCCAAAATGATAGAAAAAAACATCCAATGTTGGCCAATTCTGTCATTTTCAGATGATACTCTTTTTTTGCCATCAGTGTCCTGGAGTGTTAAATGTGAGACTAAAACATGAACAGTCCTCTATATGGGCAAACATTTTTCGGCAAACAGTTAGTTACTTTAATAGTCATTGCAGCAGAAATAAAGTTGTGTGGGTTTGGATTTAATGCCAGGAGAAATGAGTACACATGTAGAATGCAGTAAAATTCATGAAAATTAAAGGTTTTTCTGGATAATGGTGTCAAGACATGTGTTGGATTATGTGTGACACCAAAACTTATCACAGAAAATTTGTTTCTCTTTAATACACAATCCACAAAGGAAAATAGACTATTCCAATCCCGCCCAAGGAAACTGGGTACAGAAAAATACGAAATTAATTTGAAAATAAAATTTGTCTGACGATATTCATGTTTGTACAGCCAAAACTGGTATTGGATAAAGTGGGCCACAAAACCTATAACACAAAATTTGTTCGCCATTGATTTTAGATACAGTTATGAAAAGCACAATGAGCTTATTTCTTTCTTGTTTTCTGGACAAATGAGTACAGAAATTTGCAAAATTCACTAAAAATCCATTTTTTTCTGACAGTACTATTCTTTAAGTGGTCAAAGCATATGTTTGATTAAGCCCCTGAGCTTAACTTACCACAGCAGATTTGTTCATCAAGCACCTCTACTTATAGCAAAAGAAAGTGTTTGAAATTAACCCTTTCCAAAATGTTGGCTATTTTGGTATTTTCAAATGGTACTCTCATTCTTGCCATCATTGTGCTTGAGGGTTGAATCTGAGGTTAAAATTGTGTCTGCTGGTACTCATATTTGTATGGTCAAAACTGGTATTGGATAAAGTGGTACCCAAAAACATAAAACACAAAATTTGTTTGCCATTGATTTTTGATGCAGTTATGGAAAGCACAATGAGCTTTCTTGTTTCTGGACAATGAGTACAGAAATTTGCAAAATTCACTAAAAATCCATTTTTTTCTAACAGTACTATTCTTTAAGTGGCCAAATCATATGTTTGGTTAAGCCCCAGAGCATATCTTACCACGGCGGATTTGTTCATCATGCATCTCTACATGCAGCAAAGCAAAGTGTTTGAAATTAACCCTTTCCAAAACGTTAGAAATAAGCAACCAAAGTTGGCTACTTGGCATTTTAAAATGGACTCCCACTCTTGCCATAATTGTGCTTGAGGATTAAATCTGAGGTTAAAAGTAAACAGTACCTTTCTTATGTAATCATTGTTGCATCTATCCTCACCAAAATAATTGTTACAGTAACCTTGCAATTAGACGAATTTGCCCATGAAGTTTGTCAATTTTGAAATTTTTATCAGTTTTGGCCAATATGGGTTAATTTCGAAATATTTGCATGATGATTTTGGTATATCATATTATTCACTAAATGTGTGGACATCAATCACAGACTGGGTACCTGATAGGAGACATGGAGGAGTCTTGAATCTTGATATTTGAATGAACGTGTACAAGTTGAGGGTACTTCAATTCAAGGCCTGACAACTGGGCGAGGGTTAAATTTTTTAATAAAACATATAACAGCAAAACTGTTCTTAGATGAATGCCCTATCTTCTCATTGGAAATGTTTTGAGGAAATATGGCTCCAGTGCTGATAAATCGCATGTAAAAGTTGGAGAAAATAACAATTATTCCGACAGTACCCTTATGGGATGTCTCAAATATGCCAAGGGTTAAACTTTTAATAATAAGATATAAAACAAAATTTGTCATACTTTGAATGCTGCATGCAGCCATAGAAAACATTCAGCACTCAATCAAATAGAAATGGAGTAAATTGTCACTTAAACTTAACACATTCTGAAAAATGGGAGGTTTTTTTGGACGGTACCTAATTTTATGCAACCAGAAAGGCTTCAACTTTACAACCAAACTTACAACAGCAAATATGCTCCGGAGTCAGTTGTGAATACGGACATGCAAAGTGTTTGAATTTACCCCAATCCAAAATGATAGAAAAAAAGCAACCAAAGTTGTTTAATTTTGACATTTTCAAGCGGGACTCCTATTCTCACCCGCATTGTGCTTGAGGGTTAAATCTAAGATCAAAAAGTAAACAGTAACTTTCTTCTGCCATCATTGTTGCATCTACCCATACCTAAAAAATTGTTACAACAACCTTACAGTTAGAGAGAGAAATTTGCTCTTGAAGTTGGTCAATTTTAAAGACAAAAGTTCTATATTCATACCATTTTGGGCCAACAGGGGTTAATTTTGAAATATTTGTTTGGTGATTTTAGTGTATCATGTTATGCTCTAAATGCATGGACAACAATCACATACTGAGTATCTGATAAGAGACATGGAGGAATCTTGAATCTTGGTATTTGAATGAACATGTACAAGTTGAGGTTATTCCAGTTCAAGGCCTGACAAATGGGTGAGGGTTAAAACTTGGAATAAAATATATAACAGCAAGATTGTTCTTGGATAAATGCCCTATCTTTTCATGGAAAACGTTTTGAGAATAGATGGCTTCAGTGCTGAGAAATCGCATGTAAAAGTTGGCGAAAATAACAGTTGTTCCAACAGTACCCTTATGGGGGGTCTCATATCTGCCAAGGATTAAACTTTTAATAATAACATATAAAACAAAATTTGTTATACTTTGACTGCTGCATGCAGCTATAAAAAACATTCAGAGGTCAATCAATTAGAAATGGAGTAAATCGTCACTTAAACTTACCAAATTCTGAAAAATTGGAGTTTTTTTTGGGTAGTACCTACTTTTATGCAACAAGAATGGGCATAGGGTTAAACTCTACAACTAAAATTACAACAGCAGATATACGCGGTAGACAGTTATGAATATGGACATACAAATTGTTTGAAATTAACCCTTTCCAAAATGATAGAAAAAAGCAACCAAAGTTGACTAATTTAGGCATTTTCAAACAGCTCTCTTATTCTCGCCCTTATTGTGCTTGTGGGTTCAATCTGAGATTAGAAAGTAAACAATAACTTTCTTCTGCAATTATTGTTGCATCTATCCATACCAAAATAATTGTTACAACAACCTTGGAAATAGAGAAATTTCCCCTTGAAGTTGGTCAATTTTGAAGACAAAACTGCTATATTCATTTCATTTTTGGCCCACAGGGGTTAATTTTGAAATATTTGCGTCGTGATTTTGGTGTATCATATTATGCTCTAAATGTTTGGAAACATTGAGCCAGATAACTAAACAATTTCGATACTTTTGAAAAATTGTGAAATTTTGATGGTTTTGGCAGAAAATTTTGAAAATAAGCATTTTCATGAATAAGACAAAACCTCGTTTCTCCAGATATTGTGACAATAAATAAGTTTACCAAATCTGGTTGAAATCATACAGCTTGTTTTTGAGCTATGTTGAAAAATGCTGAAATTTTGAAGATTTTGGCAGAATATTTTGGAAATACGCATTTTCACAGATATGGTGATATCTCACTTAACTGGATTTCATGACATTACATAAGTATACCAAATGTGGTTGAAATCGTACAGCTTGCTTTTGAGCTGTGCAGGAGAATAACAAGAGTCTTTCCCAAACTGGGTTTGTGAAAGCCTAAAAACAAGAGTCTTTTCCAGAGGGAAAAGCTTAAAAAATAATAATAAAAACTAAAGAATTGTAATTTGTTGGACAAATTATGGGCTTTCCCAACTTTTTAATGTGAAAAGGCAGACTGCATATAGCAAAGTAATGTGTTTGAAATTAACCCTTTCCAGAAATGAACAGCAATGTTCCTATATATGTGCAAAACATTTTTTGGCAAACGGTTAGTTACTTTAGTAGTCATTTCAGCGGAAATAAAGTTATGCGGCTTTGGATTTAATGACAGGAGAAATGAATATACATGTAGAATTCAGTAAAATTCATGAAAATGAAAGGCTTTTCTGGTTAATGCTGTCAAAACATGTGTTGGTTTATTTGTGACACCAAAACTTATCACAGAAAATTTGTTTCCATATAATACACAATCCACATATGCAAAGGAAAATAGACTATTCCAATGCCACCCAGAAAAGTATGAAATTAATTGGAAAATAAATTTTGTCTGACGGTACTCATATTTGTATGGTCAAAACTGGTATTGGATAAAGTGGGACCCAAAAACATAAAACACAAAATTTGTTTGCCTTTGACTTTTGATGCAGTTATGGAAAGCACAATGAGCTTTCTTGTTTCTGGACAATGAGTACAGAAATTTGCAAAATTCACTAAAAATCCATTTTTTCTGACAGTACTATTCTTTAAGTGGCCAAAGTATATGTTTGGTTAAGCCACAGAGCATAACTTACCACGGCGGATTTGTTCATCAAGCATCTCTACATATAGCAAAGCAAAGTGTTTGAAATTAACCCTTTCCAAAATGTTTGAAACAAGCAACCAAAGTTGGCTTCTTGGCATTTTAAAATGGACTCCCATTCTCGCCATCATTGTGCTTGAGGGTTAAATCTGAGGTTAAAAGTAAACAGTAACTTTCTTCTGTAGTCATTGTTACATCTATCCTCACCAAAATATTTGTTACAATAGCCTTGCAATTAGGCAAATTTGCCCATGAAGGTAGTCAAATTTTGAAATTTATATCAGTTTTGGCCAATAGGGGTTAATTTTTAAATATTTGTGTGGTGATTTTGACGTATCATATTATGCACTAAATATGTGGACCTCAATCACAGACTGGGTGCCTGATAAGAGACATGGAGGAATCTTGAATCTTGGTATTTGAGTGAACAAGTACAAGTTGAGGGTACTTCCAATTCAAGGTCTGACAAATGGGTGAGGGTTAAATTTTTGAATAAAACATATAACAGCAAAATTGTTCTTGGATGAATGCCTATCTTTTCATGGAAACATTTTGAGGAAATATATCTCCAGTGCTGAGAAATTGCATGTAAAAGCTGATGAAAATAACTATTATTCTGACAGTACCCTTATGGGATGTCTCAAATCTGGCAAGGGTTAAACTTTTAATAATAACATATAAAACAAAATTTGTCATACTCTGATTGCTGCATGCAGCCATAGAAAACATTCAAAGCTCATTCAAATAGAAATGGAGTAAATTGTCACTTAAACTTACCAAATTCTGAAAAATGGGAGTTTTTTTGGACCATACCTACTTTTATGCAACCAGAATGGGCATAGGGTTCAACTTTACAACCAAACTTACAACAGCAAATACGGTTAGTAGTCACTTGTAAATACGAACATGCAAAGTGTTTGAATTTAACCCATTCCAAAATGATAGAAAAAAAAGCAACCAAAGTTGTTTAATTTTGACATTTTCAAATGGTACTCTTATTCTTACCCTCATTGTGTTTGAGTGTTAAATCTAATATTAAAAAATAAACAGTAACTTTCTTCTGCAATCATTGTTGCATCTATCCATGCAATAACAATGAAAGTGTCAAAGACACTGTAGCTCATCTTGTCAAGACAAAGACATGTACATGTATAGTATGTGACACAGCAAGGACAAACATCTAGGTAATGACCTGATAACAAAGGTACATATAAAGTATTGTAACGGTCTGTACATAAATACTGAGTGTTGCCTGTAACAAATGTATAGGTAAAGTATTGTAAAGGTGGGTGACAGTCAGATGCTAAACTAGAAAAGAAATCTTTGAGTCCCAGAGTGGGTCTGACTGAACCCCAAAATATTTGTTCTCATAGCACAGTGATAACAAAGGCACCCCAAAACACACTCATTCCTGTCCCAAGGTGAAAACAAAGGTTCCCAAGAAGTTTCGTGAAGATCAGTTCACAAATATGAGCTGTGTAGAAGTTGTGACAAAAAACTGATTGGACCTGATTTCGGTACAAAATGGCCACTGGCAGCCATCTTGAATTTTGAACCATGCCCAGAAACACTCGTTCTAGTCCCAAGGTGATAACAAAGGTACCCAAGAAGTTTTGTGAAGATCGGTTCATAAATACAGCCTCTAGCCCGAGCCGTATTGACATGTGCACTTACAGAGTATAAGTAGCACTGAATAAATCAAAGTTCATCTAATTTGCATAATTTCTGCACGAGAAAAAAACCCGTACTATATGTGATGTATTCCATGTTACTAAACATTCATACAAAAATTTATTCAAATCAGAACTTTCATACAGAAGTTCTGTACAAAAGACTGATTGCACTAATTTTGGTACAAAATGGCTGCTGGTGGCCATCTTGAAATTCGGACCACACCCAAAAACACTCGTTCTCATCCCACAGTAATAACAAAGGTACCCATGAAGTTTCGTAAAGATCGGTTCATAAATACGGCATCTAGCCTGAGCCATATAGAAGTTGTGTACAAAAAACTGATTAGACCTAATTTCGATACAAAATGGCCACTGGCAGCCATCTTGAATTTTGGACCGCACCCAGAAACACTCGTTCTCGTCCCAAGGTGATAACAAAGGTACCCAAGACGTTTCGTGAAGATCGGTTCATAAATACAGACTCTAGCCCGAGCCGTATTGACATGTGTACTTACTGTGTGTAAGCAGCACTGAAAAAAAATCAAAGTTCATCTAATTTGCATAATTTCTGCACGAGAAAAAAACCCGTATTATATGTGATGTATCCCATGGTACTAAACATTCACACAAAAAATTATTCAAATCAGCGCTTTCATATGGAAGTTCTGTGCAAAAATCTGATTGCACCAAATTTCGTACAAAATGGCTGCCATCGGCCATCTTGAATTTTGGACCGGACCCCAAAACACTCGTTCTCGTCCCACGGTGATAACAAAGGTACCCAAGAAGTTTCGTAAAGATCGGTTCATAAATACGGCCTCTAGCCTGAGCCGTATTGGCATTTGCACTTACAGTGCTGAAAGTAACACCAAAAAACATCAAAGTTAGTCTAATTTGCATAATTTACGCACGAGAAAAAAACCCGTATTATATGTGATGTATCCCATGGTACTAAACATTCATACAAAAAATTATTCAAATCAGAGCTTTCATATGGAAGTTCTGTACAAAAAACAGATTTCTGCATCGTCGGTACAAAATGGCAGCTGGCAGCCATCTTGAATTTTGGACCGCACCCAAAAACACTCGTTCTCGTCCCACAGTCATAACAAAGGTACCCAAGAAGTTTCGTAAAGATCGGTTCATAAATACGGCCTCTAGCCTGAGCCATAGCAGCTTGGCACTTACAGCTCTGAAAGTAACACTAAATAAATCAAAGTCAGTCTAATTTGCACAATTTACGCACGAGAAAAAAACCCGTATTATATGTGATGTATCCCATGGTACTAAACGTTTATACAAAACATTATTCAAATCAGAACTTTCATACAGAAGTTCTGTACAAAAAACTGATTTTTGCATCATCGGTACAAAATGGCTGCTGGCAGCCATCTTGAATTTTGGACCACACCTAAAAACACTCGTTCCCGTCCCAGGGTCATAACAAAGGTACACAAGAAGTTTCAAAAAGATTGGTTCATAAATACGACCTCTAGCCCGAGCCATAGCCAGTTGTTGACGTACGGACAGACAGACAGACGAATGACGGACGACGGGCCATGACAATAGCTCAAATTTGACTTCGTCAAAGTTGAGCTAAAAATGTTACGACAACCCTGCAATTAGAGAAATTTGCCCTTGAAGTTGGTAAATTTTTAAGACAAAAATTCTATATTCATATCATTTTGGGCCAATAAGAGTTATTTTTTAAATATTTGTGGGGTGATTTTGGTGTATCATATTAGGCTTTAAATGTTTGGAAAATTTGAGCTAGATAACTAAACAATTTTGAGACTTTTGAAAAACTGAAATTTTGTTGGTTTTGACAGAAAATTTTGAAAATAAGTGGTTTCACAAATATAACGATACCTCATTTCACTAGATTGTGTGACAATACATAAGTCTGACAAATTTCGTTGAAATCGTACAGCTTGTTTTTGAGCTATGTTGAAAAATGGTGAAATTTTGAAGGTTTTGGCAGAATATTTTCAAAATATGTGTTTTCACACACATGATGATACCTCATTTCACTAGATGTTATGGCATTACATAAGTATGCCAAATTTGGTTAGAATCGTCCAGCTTGTGTTTGACCAGTGCAACAGACAAAATTGACGCCAAAAAAAAAAAAAATAAAACTAGAGAATTGTAATTTGTTGGACAAATTACGGGCTTTCCCAACTTTTTAATGTGAAAAGGCAGACTGCATATAGCAAAGGAATGTGTTTGAATTTAACCCTTTCCAAAATGTTAGAAAAAAAAAAACACCCAAAGTTGGCCAATTCTGTCATTTTCAAATGATACTCTTTTTATAGCCATCAGTGTCCAGGATTGTCAAATGTGAGACTAAAACATGAAGAGCAGTGTTCCTCTATATGTGCAAACATTCTTCGGCTAACAGTTAGTTACTTTAATAGTCATTTCAGTGGAAATAAAGTTGTGTGGCTTTGGATTTAATGACAGAAGAAATGAGTATACATGTAGAATTCAGTAAAATTCATGAAAATGAAAGGCTTTTCTGGTTAATGCTGTCAAAACATGTGTTGGATTATGTGTGACACCAAAACTATTCACAGAAAATTTGTTTCCCTATAACACACAATCCACGTACACAAAGGAAAATAGACTATTCCAATACTGCCCAGGGAAACTGGGTACAGAAAAGTACGAAATTAATCGGAAAATAAATTTTGTCTGACAGTACTCATGTTTGTACAGCCAAAACTGGTATTGGATAAAACAGGACACAAAAACCTATAGAACAAAATTTGTTGGCCATTGATTTTTGATGCAGTTATGGAAAGCAGAAGGAGCTATTTCTTTCTTGTTTACGGACAAATGAGTACAGAAATTTGCAAAATTCACTAAAAATCCATTTTTTTCTGACAGTACTATTCTTTAAGTGGCCAAAGCATATGTTTGATTAAGCCCCAGAGCATAACTTACCACAGCGGATTTGTTCATCAAGCATCTATACATATAGCAAAGCAAAGTGTTTGAAATTAACCGTTTCCAAAATGTTAGAATCGATCAACCAAAGTTGGCTACTTTTGGCATTTTCAAATGGTACTCTCATTCTTGCCATCATTGTGCTTGAGGATGAAATCTGAGGTTAAAAGTAAACAGTAACTTTCTTCTGTAATCATTGTTGCATCTATCTTCACCAAAATAATTGTTACAGTAGCCTTGCAATTAGACAAATTTACCCATGAAGTTAGTCAGTTTTAAAATTCATATCAGTTTTGGCTGCTGCAAGCCGAGAGGTCCTCGGTTCGAATCCCACCTGCGGCAACCGCGTTGTGTACTTGGGCAAGACACTTCACCCCCCCATTGTCTATGTGGGGGCATGGTGACGCTGTGTACTAAGTCGTACTGCATGTCGATAGTGCACATGTCTTCAACCAATGCTAACCCTACTTGTGTGGAGTTAGTATGTTGGGGAGATGACAGTTGCTCTCCATTGCTCGGTGGTTCTCTCTGGGTACTCCAGCTTCCTCCACCCGTAAAACTGTCGTGGTCATGATTATCCATTGTGCAGAAATATGTGACCTTAAACACCAATAAATAAAAAATATCAGTTTTGGCCAATAGGGGTTAATTTTAAAATATTTGTGTGGTGATTTTGGTGTATCATATTATGCAGTAAATGTGTGAACATCAATCACAGACTGGGTGCCTGATAAGAGACAGGGAGGAATCTTGAATCTTGGTATTTGAATGAACATGTACAAGTTGAGGGTACTTAGAATACAAGGCCTGACAACTGGGTGAGGATTAAAACTTGGAATAAAACATATAACATCAAAATTGTTCTTGGATGAATGTCCTATCTTCTCAAAAAATATGGGTCCAGTGCTGAGAAGTTGCATGGAAAGGTTGGCGAAAATAACAATTATTCCGACAGTACCCTTATGGGAAGTTTCAAATCTGGCAAGGGTTAAACTTTTAATAATAGCATATAAAACAAAATTTGTCATACTTTGCCTGCTGCATGCAGCTATAGAAAACATTCAGAGCTCAATCAATTAAAAATGCAGTAAATCGTCACTTAAACTTACCAAATTCTGAAAAAATGGGAGTTTTTTTGGACAGTACCTACTATTATGCAACCAAAATGGGATAGGGTTAAACTCTACAACTAAAATTACAACAGCAGATATACGTGGTAGACAGTTATGAATATGGACATACAAATTGTTTGAAATTAACCCTTTCCAAAATGATAGAAAAAAGCAACCAAAGTTGACTAATTTAGGCATTTTCAAACAGCTCTCTTATTCTCGCCCTTATTGTGCTTGTGGGTTCAATCTGAGATTAGAAAGTAAACAATAACTTTCTTCTGCAATTATTGTTGCATCTATCCATACCAAAATAATTGTTACAACAACCTTGGAAATAGAGAAATTTCCCCTTGAAGTTGGTCAATTTTGAAGACAAAACTGCTATATTCATTTCATTTTTGGCCCACAGGGGTTAATTTTGAAATATTTGCGTCGTGATTTTGGTGTATCATATTATGCTCTAAATGTTTGGAAACATTGAGCCAGATAACTAAACAATTTCGATACTTTTGAAAAATTGTGAAAATATGGGTCCAGTGCTGAGAAGTTGCATGGAAAGGTTGGCGAAAATAACAATTATTCCGACAGTACCCTTATGGGAAGTTTCAAATCTGGCAAGGGTTAAACTTTTAATAATAGCATATAAAACAAAATTTGTCATACTTTGCCTGCTGCATGCAGCTATAGAAAACATTCAGAGCTCAATCAATTAAAAATGCAGTAAATCGTCACTTAAACTTACCAAATTCTGAAAAAATGGGAGTTTTTTTGGACAGTACCTACTATTATGCAACCAAAATGGGATAGGGTTAAACTCTACAACCTAACTTACAACAGCAAATATGCTCGGTAGTCAATTGTGAATAAGTACATGAAAAGTGTTTGAAATTAACTCTTTCCAAAATGATAGAAAAAAGCAAACAAAAAATGGCTAATTTTGGCTTTTTCAAACAGTACACTTATTCTCACCCTCATTGTGCTTGAGGGTTAAATCTGGGACTAAAAAGTAAACAGTAACGTTCTTCTGCGATCATTGTTACGTCTATACATACCAAAATAATTGTTACAACAACCTTGTACTTAGAGAAATTTGCTCTTGAAGTTGGTCAATTTTGAAGAAAAAATCTATATTCATGTCATTTTTGGGCAACAGGGGTTAATGTTGAAAGATTTGAGTGGTGAAAAAAAAACAAAAATTCTAGAGAATTGTAATTTGTTGAACAAATTACAGGCTTTCCCAACTTCCCATTGTGAAAATGCAGACTACATATAGCAAAGCAAAGTGTTTGAAATTAACCATTTCCAAAATGATAGACAAAAAGCATCCAAAGTTGGCTAATTTTGGCATTCTCTCACGGTTCTCTTATTATTGCCCTCATTTTGCTTGGGGGTTAAATCATACCAAAATAATTATTACAACAACTTTGTAATTAAAGAAATTTGCCCTTGAAGTTGGTCAATTTTGAAGAACAAATGCTATATTCATGTCGTTTGTGGCCAGCCAGGGTTAATGTTGAAAGATTTGAGTGGTGATTGTGGTGTATCATATTATGCTCTAAATGTGTGGAAAATTTGAGCTAAATAACTGTCAACAATTTTGAGACTTTCGAAAAATGGTGAAATTTTGAAGATTTTGGCTGAATATTTTGAAAATACGCGTTTTCACACAAACATGATGATACCACATTTCACTAGATTTTTAGCTCACCTGAGCGAAGCTCAAGGGGAGCTTTACTAATCACTTTCTGTCCGGCGTCCGTCGTCCGGCGTCCGTCGTCCATCGTCGTCCGTCCGGCGTTAACTTTACATTATCGACTTCTCCTCCTAAACCACTAGCCCAATTTTATTCAAATGTTGGCTAAATGTTTATTACCTAATGCCAATTCAGATTTGTTCAAATGAAGTTGCCCCTCCTCCTGGGTGGTGCCACGCCCCCAAGGGGCACCAAAATCTTTGTAAATCTTCTTCTCATGAACCAGCATAGCAGAGACTTGATATTTGGTGTGCAGCTTCCTTTTGAGGTGTAGACTCAGATTTGTTCAAGAGAAGTTTGTTGGGCTATACTTGGCGTTGTTATGAGAGGGGCAAAATTTTTTGCCCCGCCCAAAATTTCTATTTTCCAAACCGAGAGGCTGATTTGAACCAAATTTTATGTGAGGGCTTATTGGGTCATGAGTACTTGATTTATGCAAAAAAATTTTTTCCTGCAGCCCCGTGGGAACCGCAGGAGCTAAAAATAGAAAAAATTTAAAACGCCCATATCTCCAAAACTGCACGGCACTGAGAATTTTTATTTGGTGTGCAGCTTCCTTAGGACCAACAGAAAGGATTGGTAAAAAAAAATTGCCATCGGTTTTATCATAGTGTACAGTTTCGGGACTTTGAAAAAGTGCTGAGTCAGCACTTTTTAACACTGTAGGCAATGGGAAAAACATTAAAAAATCTTCTTCTCCAGATCCAGCAGGCAGAATCTTTTGATATTTGGTATGCAACATTGTAGGGTGGATCTGATTCAAGTTTGTTCAAATCGGCCCCCTGGGTTCATATTTGGGCTCAGTATAGGAGCCCGATTTCGAACTTAGTGCATTTCAGGCAAATTTCTTAAAAATCTTCTTCTCCAGATCCAGCAGGCAGAATCTTTTGATATTTGGTATGCAACATTGTGGGGTGGATCTGATTCAAGTTTGTTCAAATCGGCCCCCTGGGTTTATATTTGGGCTCAGTATAGGAGCCCAAATTTGAACTTACTGCATTTCAGGCAAATTTCTTTGAAAATCTTCTTCTCCAGATCCAGCAGGCAGAATCTTTTGATATTTGGTATGCAACATTGTAGGGTGGATCTGATTCAAGTTTGTTCAAACCGGCTCCCTAGATTCATATTTGGGCTCACTATAGGAGCTCGAATTCGAATTTAGTGCATTTCAGGCAAATTTCTTCAAAAATCTTCTTCTCCAGATCCAGCAGGCAGAATCTTTTGATATTTGGTATGCAACATTGTGGGGTGGATCTGATTCAAGTTTGTTCAAATCGGCTTCCTAGATTCATATTTGGGCTCACTATAGAAGCTCGAATTTGAACTTAGTGCATTTCATGCAAATTTCTTAAAAAATCTTCTTCTCCAGATCCAGCAGGCAGAATCTTTTCATATTTGGTAAGCAACATTGTGGGGTGGATCTGATTCAAGTTTGTTCAAATCGGCCCCCTGGGTTTATATTTGGGCTCAGTATAGGAGCCCAAATTTTAACTTAGTGCATTTCAAGCAAATTTATTAAAAAATCTTCTTCTCCAGATCCAGCAGGCAGAATCTTTTGATATTTGGTATGCAACATTGTGGGGTGGATCTGATTCAAGTTTGTTCAAATCGGCTTCCTAGATTCATATTTGGGCTCACTATAGAAGCTTGAATTCGAACTTAGTGCATTTCAGGCAAATTTCTTAAAAAATTTTCTTCTCCAGATCCAGCAGGCAGAATTTTTTGATATTTGGTATGCAACATTGTGGGATGGATCTGATGCAAATTTGTTTAAATCGGCTCCCTAGATTCATATTTGAGCTTACTATAGAAGCTCGAATTCGAACTTAGTGCATTTCAGGCAAATTTCTTAAAAAATCATCTTCTCCAGATCCAGCAGGCAGAATCTTTTGATATTTGGTATGCAACATTGCGGGGTGGATCTGATTCAAGTTTGTTCAAATCGGCCCCCTGGATTCATATTTGGGCTCACTATAGAAGCTCGAATTCAAACTTAGTGCATTTCGGGCAAATTTCTTCAAAAATTTTCTTCTCCAGATCCAGCAGGCAGAATCTTTTGATATTTGGTATGCAACATTGTGGGGTGGATCTGATTCAAGTTTGTTCAAATCGGCCCCCTGGATTCATATTTGGGCTTAATATAGAAGCCTGAATTCGGACTTAGTGCATTTCGGGCAAATTTATTAAAAAATCTTCTTCTCCAGATCCAGCAGGCGGAATCTTCTGATATTTGGTATGCAACATTGTGGGGTGGATCTGATTCAAGTTTGTTGAAATCGGCTTCCTAGATTCATATTTGGGCTCACTATAGAAGCTCGAATTCGAACTTAGTGCATTTCAGGCAAATTTCTTAAAAAATCATCTTCTCCAGATCCAGCAGGCAGAATCTTTTGATATTTGGTATGCAACATTGCGGGGTGGATCTGATTCAAGTTTGTTCAAATCGGCCCCCTGGATTCATATTTGGGCTCACTATAGAAGCTCGAATTCAAACTTAGTGCATTTCGGGCAAATTTCTTCAAAAATCTTCTTCTCCAGATCCAGCAGGCAGAATCTTTTGATATTTGGTATGCAACATTGCGGGGTGGATCTGATTCAAGTTTGTTCAAATCGGCCCCCTGGATTCATATTTGGGCTTAATATAGAAGCCCGAATTCGCACTTAGTGCATTTAAGGCAAATTTCTTCAAAAATCTTCTTCTCCAGATCCAGCAGGCAGAATCTTTTCATATTTGGTATGCAACATTGCGGGGTGGATCTGATTCAAGTTTGTTCAAATCGGCCCCCTGGATTCATATTTGGGCTTAATATAGAAGCCCGAATTCGCACTTAGTGCATTTCGGGCAAATTTATTAAAAAATCTTCTTCTCCAGATCCAGCAGGCAGAATCTTTTGATATTTGGTATGCAACATTGTGGGGTGGATCTGATTCAAGTTTGTTCAAATCGGCTTCCTAGTTTCATATTTGGGCTCACTATAGAAGCTCGAATTCGAACTTAGTGCATTTCAGGCAAATTTCTTAAAAAATCTTCTTCTCCAGATCCAGCTTCAGAATCTTTTCATATTTGGTAAGCAACATTGTGGGGTGGATCTGATTCAAGTTTGTTCAAATCGGCCCCCTGGGTTTATATTTGGGCTCCGTATAGGAGCCCAAATTTTAACTTAGTGCATTTCAGGCATATTTCTTAAAAAATCTTCTTCTCCAGATCCAGCAGGCAGAATCTTTTGATATTTGGTATGCAACATTGTAGGGTGGATCTGATTGTGATTCATGAACATATTTATTTGTAAAGTTGATAGAATCTTAGACAAAATTTGCAGAAAAGATCTACTATAGAAGGGGTGGTATCCAGGGTGAACCGTTTACCCAAATCTAGCAGTACTAATGCATTATTCACACAAATCTTCGTTCAAATTTTATGACCCCTCATTGGAACACACGCATTCAGCTCATTCCAACAAAGGTCATATGCCATGTTTTCGAGACAAAGGAATAAAAATTTTACTTATTCATGAAATTTTTAGGCAACTGTTGTCTGTTATTCACATTGCTTCATGAAATTTCAGTACTTTTAGAAGTTACCTCAGTAATCAAGGGTTAATTCCCCTTAATTAAATGTCGCCTCTAAAAAACAACCACTTTGCATATCTTACCTTTTTACCAGCATAACTGCCAAAACTTGTCAGCATTCTTCGCAAAAATCGCTATTCAAATTTTAATTTTTGTCTCTTAAACATACATGTACTTATCGCTTGTAAATACCCCATTGGAATGAGCTTTTTGAGCTCATTCCAATGAGAGGTCGCACACCATGCTTTTTGAGTCAAATAAGCAATTTTTTTAGTTATTCCAGAATTTCGTACGTAAAACACAGCTTTATGACTTCACATTAAAATGAGCTCTCTAAGCTTGTTCCAATCAACATTCACGCACTATGTCTTTCACACAAAAAATAAAATTTTCCATTTATTCAGGAATTTTGTTTGCAAGAACACTCTTACCCCCACCCCCCCCCCCCACACACACACACACAAACACACACACACACACACACACAAACACACACACACACATCTAAAAGTTCGGGCAGCAAAAAAAACAGTTACTTCAATTTTTAAATGCATTATAGGAACAACTTGCCTAATCAAATTTAAATACTTTTGCATCATTCTGTATCTAGAACAAACCATTTACCATATCTTTACGCAAAATTCTCCAGCATCATTCACAAAAAAACACCATTATTTATATATTCACATTTCTGTCTCAAAAATATACCTGATCTTCCCATACCCCTATTGGAATAAGCTGTTTGAGCTTGTTCCAATGATGATAAAAAAAAATAAAATTTGTGAAAATTTTTGTTTTCTTGCATGCAAATATATACATGTAGCACATGGAAGATATCCACAGTTGGGGAGAGATGTCCAAGGCTATCTCTTCACATTCCTTGTTTGTGCTTCATGCTAAACCAGTTTGTCTGCAGAGATAAATTTGCTTTATTAAAAATCATTGGAGATTGGCCACACACCAATGATTTTAAATAAAACTAATTTTAGGTAACAAATGTTGAACTTCAAACAAAATCTATCACTCAACCAGTTAATGTTGATGAGGCATGACATGGTGAAGGTGACCTAAAATACTTCTTAGAGTCACTTTGTCAGGTGAGCGATTAAGGCCACGTGAGGCCTCTTGTATGACATTACATAAGTATGACAAATTTGGTTAAAATCATACAGCTTGTTTTTGAGCAGTGCAACAGACAAAATTGGCGCAAAAAAAAATTTAAAATACTATATTTTCCGATTTCAAGAAATCGAGAGATTCACCTATTTTGCTTGCTTTTTGAGGCACCGGCAATATCGGCTTGCTTACATAGTTGGGAAGTATTTCAGGCTACTCAGTTTGTAACCGATAGAAAACTGTGTCTACAGTGTCTAACAATTCTTTTGGCAATACTCTTTCACATTGGCGTGAATGGTGTACGGTTAATGTCCAAGTTAGGGTAAATAGCAAACCTCTTTAACAGATCGTGTATACTTAATAATAACAACCTGTGCATATCAGGTATCATAGATTGTGGCAAGCATTTGCGGAGCAGCGTCTTCCAACTTTCAGTGTTTGTTCTTGCAGCTCTGCTGAACTCTGTCATGTTATTAGAAAGTACCAAAATGGGCCCCGTCGTGGGAGCCCCCCCACACACACACATGCACATACACTCTGCTGATGTTCAACATGATAGAATGCGAAATTGATGTCGCTCTCTCTGTGAAACAATGCAGTAACTATTTGTGAAGAATGAGTGAAAATTTCATGGAAATCGGCTGAGATATAGCGTTTTGATGAGTGGAGGTAATTGTTTGAATTTGGTCCTTTTCTAGCCGGTGCGACCTGGCACTGGGCAGATGTCTGGGTTGTGGCTCTGAAAATATTTAAAAATCAACCGCTATTGGCCAAAAATGACATGAATATAGCTTTTTTCTTCAAAATTGACCAATTTTAAGTGCAAATTTCTCTAATTTCAAGGTTGTTGTAACAATTATTTTGGTATGGATAGATGAAACAATGATTGCGGAAGACAGTTACTGTTTACTTTTTAATCTCAGATTTAACCCTCAAGCACAATGAGGGTGAGAATAAGAGTACCATTTGAAAATGCCAAAATTAGCCATCTTTGGTTGCTTTTTTCTATCATTTTGGAAAGGGTTAATTTCAAATACTTTGCATGTCTGTATTCACAATTGACTACCGAGGATATTTGCTGTTGTAAGTTTGCTTGTAAAGTTTAACTCTATACCCATTCTGGTTGCATAAAAGTATGTTCCGTCCAAAAAAGACTCCCATTTATTCAGAATTTGGTAAGTTTAAGGGACAGCTTACTCCATTTCTCAATGACTGAGCACTGAATGTTTTCTATGGCTGCATACAACAGTCAATGTATGCAAACTTTTGTTTTATATGTTGTTATTAAAAGTTTAACCCTTCGCAGATTTAAGACTTCCAATAACGGTACTGTCAGAATAATTGTTATTTCGCCAGCTTTTACATGTGATTTCTCAGCACTTGCGATTTCTCAAAATGTTTTCCGTAAGAAGATAGGGCATTCATCCAAGAACAATTTTGCTGTTATACGTCTTTTTCAAAGTTCTAACCCTCACCCAGTTCTCAGGCCTTGAATTAAGTACTCTCAAATTGTATATGTTCATTCAAATACCAAGATTCCTCCATGTTTCTTATCAGAAACTCAAGCTGTGATTGATGACAGGTCTCTGGAAAGTGAAATGAGGTACTGTCATATTCGTGAAAATGCTTGTGTTTTCAAAATATTCTGCTAAATCCATCAAAATTTCGCCATTTTTCAAAAGTCTCAAAACTGTTTACAGTTTTTTAGCTCCAGTTTTCCAAACATTTACATTTAGAGCGTAATATGATACATCAAAATGACCACACAAATATTTCAAAATTAACCCTACTCGATTCTCAATGCAAATACGCTTTCCATTCATTATTTACCTGTCACCGGTCAAGTTTGGCATTATTTTTGCCAAGGGTTAAACTTTTAATAATAACATATAAAACAAAAGTTGTCATACTTCGACTGCTGCATGTAGCCATAGAAAACATTCAGCGCTCAATCAATAAGAAATGGAGTAAATTGTCACTTAAACTTAACAAATTTTGAAAAAATGATAGTTATTTTCGATGGCACCTATCTTTATGCAACCGAAACAAGGATTGGGTTAAAATTAACAGCAACCTTATAACAGAAAATATTCTTGGAATTGAACTGTGAATCTGAATATCGAATGCATTTTTAGGTATTCTCTTCCAAAATACCACTGCACGCTTACCAGTAGTATTCAGTGATTTTACGAAAATAACAATTATTCCGACAGTACCCTTATGGGACCTTTCAAATCTGCCAAGTGTTAAACTTTAAATAATAACGTATAAAACAAAAGTTGTCATACTGTGACTGCTGCATGCGGCCACAGAAAGCATTCAGTGCTTAATCAATTATAAATGGGGGAAATTGTCACTTGGACATATCAAATTCTGAAAAATGAGGGTTTTTTGGATGGTACCTATCTTTATGCAGCCAGAATGGGCATAGGGTTAAATTTTACAACAAAACCCACAGCAGCAAATGTGCTCGGTAGTTAACTGTGAAAACGGGCATGCAACTCATTTTTCGATATTCCATTCAAAAGTGGCAGAAAAGTTAACTCAGAATGAGCCGATTTTATGAAGAATTTGAGGGTACTCCAATTCAAGGCCCGGAAACTGGGTGAAGGTTAAAACTTTGAATGAAACATATAACAGCAAAATTGTTCTTGGATGAATGCCGTATCTTTCCATGGGAAACATTTTGAGAAAATATGTCTCCAGTGCTGAGAAATCACATGTGAAAATTGGCAAAAATGACAATTATTCCGACAGTACCCTTATAGGAACTCTCAAATCTCCCAAGGGTTAAACTTTTAATAATAACATATAGAACAAAAGTTGTCATACTATGACCGTTCCATGCAGCCATAGAAAGCAATCAGTGCTGAATCATTTAGGAATGGAGTAAATTGTCTCTTAAACTTACCAAATTCTGAAAAAAAATGGGAGTTTTTTTGGATGGCACATACATTTACGGAACCATAATGTGCATAGGGTTAAACTTTACAAGCAAACTTACAACAGCAAATATGCTGGTTAGGTAACTATAAAAACAGACATGCAAATCATTTTTCGATATTTCATTCGGAAGTGGCAGAAAAGTGAACTCAAAATGAGCCAATTTTATGAAGAATTGGAGGGTACTCCAATTCAAGGCCCGAAAACTGGGTGAAGGTTAAATCTTCGAATAAAACATATAACAGCAAAATTGTCCTGGATGAATGCCCATTCTTCTCATGGGATGTGTTTTGAGAAAATTTGGCTGCAGTGCTGAGAAGTTGCATGTGAAAGTTGTCCATTTTTGCCAAAAATGCATTTTTGGAGGAAGTTTGTGGCAAAATAGGGTCAAGGTGTGTAATACCACCTACGTTGCCAGATGCAGTTGGTTATGCATTTTTTAGAATTGTGGCAAAACATGACATTTTGACTACATTTTTTACGGTTTTGGCAGAAAAAGAAATACTTCAGCAATGACGTAATATTCAATGACAAGATTTCTCAGAACTCTGCGAATATACAAAATTTCAGAAAAATCGTACATGTCGTTTTCAAGATTTCGTGTAGACAAAAATCATTGAAAAAAAAAAAAAAGAAAAAAAAAAAAAGAAGGAAAAATAAGAATCACTAAAGATTCACCTATTGGAAATAGGTGAATCTAAAATTAAGAATTACTAAAGATTCACCTATTGGATATAAGTGAATTTAAAAAAAAAAAATAGAGAAGAAAAATTTTTGAAAAAGAAGAATAACAAGAGTCTTTCCCAAGCTGGGTTTGGGAAAGCCTTATAAAGACAAGTTGTATGTTTAATATTTTCATTGTTGATAAAAATGATTTGATCACTGAAATATGTTATTTATTTTTAGAGTAGTTATTGAATGTTTGTTGCTGATGTCCAGAGAAGAAGAATTTTATACAAGATGTCATTCTGTTTATGGTAAATAATTTTCAGTATCCATTCCATTTATAATATAACTTTGTCTGAGGCCTATCAAACAAGCTTGATGTTGTTTTCGAAAAGCTGTTGAAAGTTCAACCAGTTATCAAGCTGGAATTACACTACTTTGAGTTTGTTTTTAAAAGTATCATCAAAATCATAATCATGGGAGTTGCCTTGTTGTCACAATAGACTAGTTTAATGGATTCATCTCACACAAACTTTTTCAGACATCTATCCTTTCTCATTATAAGTTTTTGTCATTGAGATCCTGGATAGTCACTTATATGTTGGGTTTGTTATTACTTTTTATACGCCCGTTTATAAAAAAGGTTGTATTATGTTATCAGACTGTCTGGCTGTCCATCAGTCTGTCTGTCTGTCTGTCTGTCTGTCTGTCTGTCTGTCTGTCTGTCTGTCTGTCTGTCTGTCTGTCTGTCTGTCTGTCTGTCTGTCTGTCTGTCTGTCTGTCTGTCTGTCCTTCTGTCCGTCTATCTGTCTGTCCGTCTGTCTGTCTGTCCGTAAACAATTTGGTTTCCATTCATTTACAGTCAAACGTCTTGACAGATTGACATCAAGCTTGCAGAAGTTGTTTTTAGCAATAAAATACAGGTCAAGTTCGATATTGGTGTTTCTCAGTCCATCTGCTGCAGAGATATGGCCCTTTGAAAACACAATTTTTCTAAAAAAATTGGTTTCCGTTCATTTAAAGCTGAACGCCTTGATGGATTGACACCAAATTTTTCAGATGTTGTTTTTAGCAATGAAATACAGTCAAGTTCAATATTGGTGTTTCTCAGTCCATCCGTTGCAGAGTTATGTCCCTTTGAAAACACAATCTTTAGAAAAAAATTGGTTTCCCATGATTTAAAGTCGAACGCCTTGACAGATCGACATCAAACTTTCAGATGTTTTTTGTAGCAATAAAATACAGATCAAGTTCGATATTGGTGTTTCTCAGTCCATCCGCTGCAGAGTTATAGCCTTTGAAAACACAATTTTTTTTAAAAAATTGGTTTCCGCGTTCATTTAAAGCTGAACGCCTTGACGGATTGACACCAAATTTTTCAGCTGTTGTTTTTATACGCCCGTTTGAAAAACGGGACGTATTATGTGAATGGTCTCTCCACCCGCCTGTCTGTCTGTCCGTCCATGGACACATTTCGTTTCCGGACGATAACTTTAGTTGTAATGGTTTAAGCTGAGTTAAATTTGGCATGTGGATTTAGTATGACAAAATACAGGATGGGTTCGATTTCTGTTTCTAGTGGCCCAGTTTGCCTTGACTTATTTGTTTCAAATTCTCAGATTTTGTTTATGACCACAAAGCACAGCTCAAGTTCACTTTCAGCCAAAATCGCTTGTACCTTTTCAGAGTCATTCCTCTTGAATTTGTGCATTTTGTGTTTTCCAGATTATAACTTTAGTATGGCCTGACTGATATTTTTATACGCCTGTTGAAAAACAGTTGAATTATGGAATCAGTCTGTCTGTCTGTCCATTTGTCCATCCATTTGTCCATCCGTCGGTCTGTCCTTTCGTCAACATTTGGTTTTCAGATGATAACTTTAGTATTTTTTTTTTCGATTGACTCCTAAACTTGGTATGTGGTTTAATCAAAACAAAAGACAGGTCAAGTTCGAATATGGGGTCAGTTCGAACTTCGAAGTTCCCCTGAATTATGGCCCTTGTTGGCAGGGCTGGGAGAAGTTAACTGTTAACGCGTTAAACGTGTTAAAATATTTTAACGTGTTAAAATTCTCTTAATGTCAGTTAATACGTTAAATTCAGAGGCGGATCCAGGATTTTAGGATAACATGTGCCATCCTGTCCCAAAGCCTAATATGTGCATTTAATATTGATTAAACCACCTAATTTAGCTATTTTAAGGGTTTTGTGTTTTGTCTGGCCGATAGGAGGGGGGGCGCCATGTGCCACACCCTTAAATTCGCCTGTGTAAATTTATGACTATATGATTTTATAACATGGCGCCATTATATTCGTCATATATTAGAAAATACACACGTTAGTCTCTTTTCTCATTGTCTCAAGTTTTTAACTGAGTCAGAGACAGTGGTCGGAACAAAAGAAAGTTTTTTGAATCGGGGGTCCAGGTAGCTCGAGATCAAGGGGATGCTCATGCTACCTAGGAATTCCTCATCGTCCATCGAAAGTCGTTCTGTTATGTTTCGTATGAGGTTCTTCTTTAAAATTTCTCCGTCACCGCCTTACTTTTTTTTTTCATACAGTCAATAACGGCAAAAATGACTGGATAAACTGTGGAAACGGTCACAAACTTTTGCCCCTGACACTGGTCTGTGGTTTTCTTCAAACTACCTAATAATTCAACAACATCCTCCAATAAAGCAATTTCATTTGGAGGAAACTCAGGAAAGTAAAACCTCTGCTTATCTTCTGGTTTGCAGATGTCCTTCACAGCTAAGACTACTGCAGTGTGCAGATCTAAGACGCTTCGAAGCAATGGAAGCATGATAACTGTCGAATTCCAACGTGTGTCCCAATCTTTTTGGAGCTCACGTTTTGTAGCTTTGGGTAGTAGCTGGTCCCTGTATTTGCGAATCTCCCGCGAAAGGTTTTCTGATTTCCCTTTAAAGTTTATGACATCACGAACTTTGGTGATCAGTTTGGCAATTTTCCCATTGCTACTCTTCTCGAAGGAGACTGAGCATCCCCTTGATCTCAAGCTACCTGGACCCCTGATTCAAAAAACTTTCTTTTGTCCTGACCACTGTCTCAGACTCATTTAAAACTATCATTCAAGAAGAAGTAACTAAAATGTGCCCTGTCAAAGTAGAACCGGGAAATGTTACAGTTTCTGTCTCAAATGATGAACCACCGGCGAAGGTTAAGAAGTCATTCTTAGAAGAACTCCTTGGAGACGGGCGTGAGTCCAGTGAAAACTGCAAAAGGGCAGACATTGATGATGAGATAGCGGAGTGTGAAAGGTCAAGGTCACTGTCCGTCGCCAATGATCCACTAGTCTGGTGGAAGGAAGAATTGAGAGACAGTCTTCCCCAGATTAGCCAAACTAGCAAAGTGTTATTTAGCAGTGCCGGCAACTTCCGCCTCGTCAGAGAGACTATTTTCTGCTTTTGGTTTAGTTTTTGAGCACCGCCGCATGTCGCTGTTAAGAGAAATGGCATCTGCTATTATTTTCCTGCACGAAAACTGTTCAGAATTCACCTTTTGGATTATGTTGCACCCATGGACTATGATTTTATGCTTTCAGCACATAAAGTTTCGCTTAAACATACAAATTGAGTTGAAATTGGTTTTGTTGTTCTTTTCGAGCATTTTAACCATTTTTAACACGTTATAACGTGAATTTCTTTAACGCGTCAAGGAAAAAATTAACTGCTCCCAGCCCTGCTTGTTGGACATAGAATGCATCAAATATTTGGTTTCCGGATGATAACTTTTATTATTTGTTTTCCAATTGGTTCCAAACTTGGTATGTTGTTTAATCACAACAAAATACAGGTCAAGTTCGAATATGGGGTTGGTCCGAACAATTTTCACCCTCATCCCCATCCTTACCCCAACCCTTCAAAAATACAAAACGGGCGTATAATGTCCCACTAGGCGGTGAACACTGAGATCCATTTTAGCTTGAGTTACCCAAAGTTGATATACCTGGGATCACCAGTAATAATAATTTAACAGATTGATAGAGTGCTTTATTAGCTCATCTGACTGAAAATCAGGATGAGCTATAGTGATCACTCACCATTGGTTGATAATTGGGCTTTCTAAAGGAGCCCAAATTTTTTCTTAGTGCAATATGAGAAATAATTTTTGAAAATCTTCTTCTTCAGATCCACCAGTCAGAATCTTTTGATATTTGGTATTCAGCAATCTTAGGGAAATCAGATCTAAGTTTGGTCAAACCAAGTCTTTCTGTGAATATCTGGACTCCCTATTGGAACCCGAATATTAACTTAGTCTCCAATATGAGGAATTATCTTTAAAACTCTTCTTCTCCAGAGACACAAGTCAGAATCATTTAATATATGGCATATAGAATCCTTGCATGGGTTGGATTCAGTTTGTTCAACTCAAGTCTCTGGGTTAATATTTGGGCTCCCTATTGGAGCCTGAATTTTAACTTTGTCCAATATGAGGAATAATCTTTAAAAATCTACTTCTTGAGATTTCAGAATCTTTTGATATTTGGTATTTATTTATTTATATTTATTTTTGTTTAGGGTCACATAGTTCTGCACAATGGCTAATCATGACCGTGACAGTTTTACTGGTGGAGGAAGCCAGAGTACCCAGAGAGAACCACCAAGCAACGGCAAGCAACTGTCAACTCCCCAACATACTAACTCCACACAAACAGGGTTAGAATTGGTTGAAGGCAAGTGCACCATTGACGTGTAGTACGCCTTAGTACACAACACCACCGTGCCCCCACGTGGGTAATGGGGTGAAGTGTCTTGCCCAAGGACACAACGTGGTTGCCATAGGTGGGATTCGAACCGAGGACCTCTCAGCTTGCAGCCTGCACCTCTACCTACTGAGCCACCATGCCCCTGATATTTCGTATAGAGCATCCTTAGAGGGTTCAGATTCCAATTATGTTTGTTATTTGTGTTCCCTTTGGTGGAGGGGGGGGGGGGGGGGTTGGGGGGCTAAATTTGCAAAATTGGTATAATTCTCAAAATCTTCTTCTCCAGAACCACCAGTCAGTATCTTCTCATATTTGGTTTTCAACATCCTTCAAGTTTGTTCAAGTTGAGTCCCGAAGTTGATATTTGGGCTCCCTGGTTTTGCATTACTGAAAATCTTGGCATTATTTCTGTGGTAGCAAAGTTAGCTAGGCATAGATTGTAATTCTCTCTCATCACCACTACTGGAAGAACCAAATGAGATACACGCCCATAACCAAACTCGATAGAGAATTCACTGCATGTCTAACCTTGATTGGATGAGGATGTGTATCTTGTCCTCTCTATTGGTTTTTTCACCACGTGTGATTTCATTATTCAACTCCTGTTGGTGAAAACATTTATTATTTTATTACCAATAACATTATTTCGAACAATGGATAAATTTTCATCTGTGTTTGTTGTCGGATAAATTCCAACTATTAATTAAAAAGTAAAACTTTCTAGCTTTGTACTTAAATAGTACATGTGTCCTTGACCATCATGGCTGATGGGGAAAAATCAACTCAAGGGAAGCAAAAAGATTTGAAGGATGATAAATCTCGTCCGTAGGATCATTAAAGTCGTTCCGATTCGCCTACGAATTTCTCACCGTCTGAAAGTGGCAGTAATATTTATAAAGAAGCAATTTCCATTCTAAAAGAAGTGAAGGAAAGTCAACAAAAACAAATGGCCACTCTTGAGAAATTGGCTACGCATGCGACGAAGAGGGAAAGTCAGTTCATTTATGAGAAAGACGTTTATGATATGGAGCATTCGCAGGTTTGTGGTGATGAAAATTGTGAACATGATAGCAAACCGCCTCCTCCTAAAAGGCTGAGGACCGAGGAAGAACAAACATTTTTTTCTGACTGTGAAATCAAAATTCTCCACTTCAGAGGATACCTCTGAGGATGTGCATGATAATTTGGCTGACATTGCGAACAACGTTTTTCATGAAGGCTTATCTGAAGAGAAGCTGGCTGAATTAAATAATATTCTGCAGCCTGGAAATTGTGCGGCACTTTCGAAAACGTCAGTGAATCCAGAAATCTGGAGACTTTTAAAGCCCAAGACGGGTTTTGAGGACATCAGAATTGGTTGTATTCAGAATCTTATCATCAAAGCTGCAACAAATATCACAAAAGTGCTTGACACGGCAGGTGTAACTTATTGGTTCTGCCGCAGCAGAAATGTGTTCAGATTCCTTGGAGCTCTTGGGGCATTCCAACAGACTCTTGAATTTTCAGAGACGTGAACTCCATGAACCTGATCTTGATTCAAAATATTCTTCTTTGGCATCAGCTCACATCCTGCTCATTGAACTGCTATATGAGGATGATATTAATAAACATGTACGAGACACAGGACATGAACAAAGTTCAAAGGAATGTTTGGCATTCTGAGACGTTTTCAAAATATTTTTCGTGGCACCCACGGACATGGCATTGAGGCTGCTTAAGTGGCAGAGGCTATGCTGGCAGCAGACCTTAAGGCTGGGACTCAACCTAGTCCCTCAACAAACTTGGGACACTGAAAGTAATAACATCGGTGAGTACATCTGTGTGTATTAATCTAGAATTTTTTGCAGGAAATATTAGTAGACAATTAGATTAGTGACAAAATATAACTAGTGACCCTGATATCCTTAGTATGGTCAGTGGTTGTAAAATGGATTTTTTACCGGGATCTGACCCTGTCAGACATTCCTGTCCTTATTACAATTTTTCTCTGTCAGAAATCACACTAATCAGGATGGAGATCACTGAGCTTCTAAGCTCTGGAGTGCTTGTCGAGGTCTCTCACTCCTCCAAGGAATTCATTTCACCTATTTTCCTTCGGAAGAAGAAATGTTCAACAGAACGCAGAGTTATTCTGAATCTTTCGGATTTGATTGAATTTCTCACAGACATTTTAAAATGCAAACTTTCAATTCAGTTTTGCCACTGATCTCCAACAACTGTGCCATGGCCAATATTGACCTGCAACTGTACTATGGTCATTATTGATCTACGTCATGCTTACTATTTGGTGCGGACTCATCCTGCCGAACAATGTAAGTTACATTTTATTTTCGATGGGGAAAGTGCACAGTTTGGGCAAATGGCATCTCAAGTGTCCTCCACTTATTTACAAAATTACTCAAGCCAGTTTTGGCTCCATTACGTCAATAGAGGCTCACAATTAGTGGCTATATTGATGATACTCTTTAGGTTGCAGACTCTCCTTCTGCTTGTGAACTGAATATTATTGCTACCACCACCTTACTGCAAAAATTAGGGTTTTTCATCAATGTTGACAAGTCGGTTCTGGTGCCTACTACTAAAACTTCTTGAGTTCCTTTATTATCACCTTGGATGGGAACTAGTGTTTCTGGGTGCAGTCCTATATTCAAGATGGCTGCCAGTGGCCATTTTGTACCAAAATTATGTACAATCAGTATTTTGTACATGTAATGGATTTGGTAACTGCAGTTGAAATATAATATACAATAGAAGTTCTAAATTACTCCTGTTTTAATTTGTCTGCTCATAACAGAGGTTTAATTCAGTTATTGTTGGCTTCTAGTCATTTCCATGTTCGAAATGAATCGATGTACCTTATTGGTTCACGACGTGGTGCGTTGTGCTGTTGTTTCATTCGTAGAGGTGAAAGCGAGGGATCAATCAGATTCCAGTATTCAAAATCTTTCCCCACGAAATTATCCTATATAAGAGCAGTCTCGCTCATAATTCGCCTCCCACTTCTGGCATTAAAGCTCTAATTCAGCTGCGGCAGTACAACTGCCTGTTGAGGTTAGTAACGGGGACACTTTATGACCTGTAAAAAGGTTAACCGTAATGGGTACCGTAATTTTGGGACCCGTTTAACATTTCTGACAGTGATTCTCTCCAGGTCCGAGTTCAGTGGGAAGCATCCACATTTACTGAACATATGTTGGGTGGAATTTAAACCCCTTTTTGTTGAAAGTGTAGTGGGCCTGTGGTTTTTGATCCATCATTCATATTCATGTCCATTTCATATCATACTATTTTTGGCTTTTTAATAAACCACATATAAACTGTTTTCCTATTTTATTGTGTATTCATCCAGACAACAACAATCCTCGCAAATCTGAAGAACAACAGGGAGATTTCAGCAAGGGTTCTAGCCCCTGGAGAGTCGTTCACCCCACCTCTGTTACAAATTGGCGAGGCTACCAGGATCTGGTTATTCCAGCTACTTACATTATGGGTAATTGTTCTCAACAAGGTCTGCGTTCTTTGAACGATTTAGATGAATATAATTCATGTGGAAATTAAAGCTTGAGTGTTGGTATGCATAATTTCAGTTGCTATTGTTGTATTATTACAATTGCAAGGTCTTCTCTCCAGATGAATGCGAATGCAAACCTTTGAAATCCTACTTAGAGGTTTTAAGTGGCATAATGAACCCAAGTATACCACTGCTTGTGAAGTGGAAGCTCATAAGCTTGGAGTAATTAAAGTTTGGTAGACAAAGTCATTCTATGAGTGAGTTGAAGTCTAAGTTTATATAGACTGTTCATTCTGTTGTCTTATTTTACTCTGCACCAAACCCTGCAAGATGTCACTAAACTGGGATTAACAGGGGCCGAAATCCCCCCCCCCCCCCCCCCCCAAACACACACACACACACTCACAATACATATTTTGTGTTCTTGTTGGCGATCTGAGCAATTTGAACAAGAGAATTTGAGATGGTCTGAGCTGATTAGTCAACTCAGCCCAACACTTATGACACAAATGTGAAAAATACCCGATAAAGGCTTTTTAGCATCTTGTTATAGATGTATTTATTTTGATACTGGTAAAGTATTGAAGGTTAAATGTTCAGCCATATTATTTGGCATTTGAACCGCCAATGTAGCTCAAGAAGCTTATTCGTAAAAGCTGTGAGTGGTATTTGTCGTAAAAATGTCTGCAGTTGAATTACAATTTTTCTGAAATATCTTCACTTTCTGGGTTCATTATGAAAATGACTAATTTTGTGAATCAATCTATGGGTCATTTAAGGCAACTCAACCATGGGCAAATAGGAAGGGAAGTCAAGTTATATGCCCTTTAGTACAAAGTAGCATTGGGTTCATGCAGGATTTAAAGTAGCATTGGGTTCATGCGGGATTTAAGCCCACAATTTTTCTTTCAACTTCTGGAAATGTTTATGGTCAACATTAAATCTAATAAACAGGCCCAAGTTAGATGTTCATTAAGGCATTAACTATCACGTAAACTTGATTCAAGAAAGAATCTTTTGGTAAGTCGATACTAAAAGCTAAAATGCTAGATGATTGCATTGCTCATTCGTTTGGATGTATTTGTTACCGTAGGTAACACTTGGTAGTGACCAGAAAGGATTTTTTTCCAAGGGAGCGAAATAAGACCTCGCAGTCTGCTTATTTAAAGTAGGTAGTACACAGTGTGTTGGTATGTCGATTTTCTATTGGCAATAGGCATTGAAGTTTGTGGAACCTTACCTGTTAAACAGCAATTGCGACGTGTAGGAGTTTGTAAATATTTGTATATTTCTCTTTTAAGTTATACTCCTGGCGTCTTGGATTATGATAATAGTAGGTGGTTTGTCTTCAGTATTCTGGGGGTGCTATTTTAATATTACGTAGATAATATTTGTGGATGTCATTGCGATACATCATTTAGCTCTGGCAAAAACTGAAGCTGATATGTCAAATTGAACTAACTTAAGAGGTGTACATTTGGAGGGTCTTATATAGGGCAAGTAATTTACAGTAGAGGAAATATTGTAATCCTGAAGCTTGTTGTTTTGTAGTTAGTAGCCAGTCTCTCGTTCGTTTACTAAAATGTAAAAACTTTTCTTGAATGCTAGTGTAAAATAGTTGGTTGTTGGGAATTGTGTTCTCCGTGAAAAGCCCAAAATATAATTTCCAAATTGACCATTAAATTTAAAATGGGGCACACTTGTGAGCAGTCTATATATATCAAAAAGCTGAATACAGCTGCTCATTCTGCTCGAATATTGATATGTCCCACCAATAGTAATTTATGGTTAATAGTAAAAACCATGTGGTCTTATTGATCTTTAGAACGTTACAATTAAATTTTGAATGATTTTGGAATTATTGGCGGAATTGTAAAATCCAGAGAAATAATTTTATCCAGAATTTAATCGACATTAATTGTATTCTGGATATTTCATTTATCTTATTGGGAAATTAACCAGTATATCCAGTATTTCGCATTTTGGAATTTCTGTAAAACTTTGAAGCAGAGGAAGCAATTAGAATTGCTTTTACTGCTGTACATTTAATTTGTTTGTTCCTCCCTGTAGAAATTGAATGTCTGTTTCACATTAACGTAGTGTGCACCATCACAAGAAGCTGGCAACGGAGTAGGGTGATGTAGCATGCAGTGTGTCAGAAAAGAACTTGTGATTCTGCTCAGGGACCAGCCTAGGGGGGAATTTTAGGGAGACTTGAAGTCTCCCTCCAGAAAAAATAGGGAGACTACAGAGTCATGTAGGGAGACTTCATAAGCAAATGGGGAAAATTAAGAATATTTATGTACCACCCCCGCCGCCCCTTCATATTTTCAATTTGTGGTCCTCCATTAACGTCCAAATAATCCAGGTCCAGTTGTCTATGATGCATCTGTGCCAGGTTAAAAAATCACAAAGTAATTATTGACTGAGTATTTTGTAAAAGAAATGTCATTCCACATCATTTTTATGGCATTCCAGTGTCATTTCGTGTCATTTTGTGTCATTCTGGTGTTTAGGAGGACCCTTTTTCAAGATCGTCCACATGCACACTTGTGTCCTGTACAAAGCTTTTCTTGTCATCACTAAAGCTTTTTTCACGTGTTTCAATTCCATTCGTGTTTTTCTGGGAATAGACAGCCCAACAGTTAACAGTCGTCAGCAAAACGAAATGAAAATACTGTGTTATAAAATCCGTCCGTTGTGTATACATTTTTGGCATCCTAAGCGACGTAACCTACTTTCAACCTGAGTTATTTTGTTGAGTCGCGTAAGTCACCTTTTTTCGTTTCGACACTTGAAGCTCCGACTGAAACGCAACAAAATAGAAATAAAAAAATCCGCCAAAAGCGACAATGGACAATTGATTGTCTTGTGATTTCAAATAAATGGACGTTTATTTGACAAATTAAAATGCCCATTTATCGCACTCGAGCACATTCGATTTTTGAAAATAATCATTTTCATGTAAACCTTGCATCACTCAGTTCAGCCTTTCCTCATTTTGGCCAATTTTTAGAGGGCGACTTGTAATCGCCCAGACTATTTTTCCAGGAGACTTTGGGCTTAGAAGGACGACATAATCACCCTAGTTGCCCTCACGGCTGGTCCCTGATTCTGCTGATGCAATTTTGCCATGCCTTTTGGTGCTAGCGGAAAGAGCAGAATCTGATGAACGTGTTGCAGCAGATCCGAGATGAGTCATGGTAATGGAAGAGAACTTCACTTCTCCAGAACAGAACGGCGTATGGTTTAGCATGCTGTGAAGAAGAAGGGGATTATCTTGTTATCGAGTAGTGAACAGAAATTGGAAACATTCCAACAGTGAACACCAGAGGACTACTTCAGAAGAAGAAGAGAGACAAGATCAAGACTTTACAGAATTTCTGAAAAGAGACAATAACTTAAACTATATAGTAATCGGTAGAGGAATCATGTGTAATTTTGTAACACCTTGTTCATCTCCTTCATATCATCAATTTAAATTTTTCATATAATGTTTTCAGGGGAATTGGCTTGGTGAGCTGGGTCTCGTGATTATGGAGGAATTTTTCATGTGGGACGCCACATTTTAAAAGAAAATAATGAAATTAAATTATAAAATATTAAAGATTTATCGGAAATCTATTTAACAACTGCTATCTGGTTCTAAAAATGTTACACGTTTTTCTTTTTAAGGTGGGGGGAAGTATAACGGATTTGGTAACAGCAGTTGAAATATAATATACAATAGAAGTTCTAAATTACTCTGTTTTAATTCGTCTACTCATAACAGAGGTTTAATTCAGTTACTGTTGGCTTCTAGTCATTTCCATGTTTGAAATGAATCGATATACCTTATTGGTTCACACCGTGGTGCATTGTGCTGTTGTTTCATTTGTCGAGGTGAAAGCGAGGGATCAATCAGATTCCAGTATTCGAAATCTTTCTCCTCGAAATTATTAGCTCACCTGAGCAAAGCTCAGTGGGAGCTTTACTGATCACATTCTGTCCGTCGTCCGGCATTAACTTTACATTATCGACTTCTCCTCCAAAACCAGTGGCCCAATTTTATTCAAATGTTGGGTAAATGTTTATTACCTGATGCCAATTCAGATTTGTTCAAATTAAGTTGCCCCTCCTTCTGGGTGGTGCCATGCCCCCAAGGGGCACCAAAATCTTTGAAAATCTTCTTCTCATGAACCAGCAGTAGCAGAGACTTTCTGCCCCGCTCAAAATTTCTATTTTCCAAACCGAGAGGCTTATTTGAACGAAATTTGACATGATGTTTTATTGGGACATAAGTAGTTAATTTATGCCAAAACAATTTTTCCCGTCGCCCCATAGGAACCGCAGGAGCTAAAAATGGGAAAAAATTAAAACGCCCGTATCTCCAAAACTGCACAGCACTGAGAATTTTTATTTGGCGTGAAGCTTCCTTAGAACCAACAGAAAGGATTGGTAAAAAAAAATTGCCATCGGTTTTATCATGGGGTACAGTTTCAGGACTTTGAAAAAGTGCTGAGTCAGCGCACTTTTTAACACTGTAAGGAAATGGGGAAAAAACATAAAAAAATCTTCTCCAGATTCAGCAGGCAGAATCTTTTGATATTTGGTATGCAACATTGTGGGGTGGATCTGATTCAAGTTTGTTCAAATTGGCCCCCTGGGTTTATATTTGGGCTCAGTATAGGAGCCCGAATTCGAACTTAGTGCATTTCAGGAAAATTTCTTAAAAAATCTTCTTCTCCAGTTCCAGCAGGCAGAATCTTTTGATATTTGTTATGCAACATTATGGGGTGGATCTGATTCAAGTTTGTTCAAATCAGCCCCCAGGATTCATATTTGGGCTCACGATAGAAGATCGAATTCGAACTTAGTGCATTTCAGGCAAATTTCTTAAAAAATCTTCTTCTCCAGATCCAGAATGGCAGAATCTTTTGATATTTGGTATGCAACATTGTGGGGTGGATCTGATTCAAGTTTGTTCAAATCGGCCCCCTGGGTTCATATTTGGGCTCAGTATAGGAGCCCAAATTTGAACTTGGTGCATTTCAGGCAAATTTCTTTGAAAATCTTTTTCTCAAGATCCAACAGGCAGAATCTTTTGATATTGGGTATGCAGCATGCTTAGGGGGGGTGAGATTCAAGTTTGTTCAAGCCAAGTCCCTGGGTTCATATTTGGACTCACTGTGGTATCCCGAATTATAACTTAGTTCAAAATGAGGAATTTTCTTTAAAAAACTCTTCTTCAGATCCAGCAGTCGGAATGTTTTGATATTTGGTATGCAGCACCCTTAGGGGGTTGAGATTCAAGTTTGTTCAAGCCAGGTCCCTGGGTTTATATTTGGGCTCACTGTGGGAGCCCGAATTATAACTTAGTCAATATGAGGAATTTTTCTTTAAAAAACTTCTTCAGATTCAGCAGTCGGAATGTTTTGATATTTGGCATGCAGCATCCTTAGGGGGGGTGAGATTCAAATTTGTTCAAGCCAAGTCCCTTGGTTCATATTTGAGCTCACTATGGGAGCCCAAATGACAACTTAGTTCAAAATGATGAATTTTCTTTAAAAATCTTCTTCAGATCCAGCAGATGAATGCTTTTGATATTTTTTATGCAGCATCCTTAGGGGGGTAAGATTCAAGTTTGTTCAAGCCATGCCCTAGGTCCATAATTGGGCTCACTGTGGGAGCTTGAATTGTAACTTAGTTTAAAATGAGGAATTTTCTTTAAAAATCTTCTTCAGATCCAGCAGTCGGAATGTTTTGATATTTGGTGTGCAACATCCTTAGGGTGTGAGATTCAAGTTTGTTAAAGCCAAGTCCCTGGGTCCATATATGAGCCCGAATTATAACTTAGTTCAATATGAGGAATATTCTTTAAAAATCCTTTTTTTTTTAGATCCACTGGTCAGAATCTTTGGATATTTGGTATAAGCTTTTCTTAGGAGGAGCAGATGCAACTTGTTGAAATCAATTCTCTGGGTTGAAATCAATTCTCTGGGTTGATATTTAGGCTACCATGTCAGGTGAGCGCCCTCAGGACCCCTGGGGCCTCTTGTCCTATGTAAGAGCAGTCTCGCTCATAATTCGCCACCCACTCCTGGCATTAAAGCTCTAATTCAGCTGCCTGTTGAGGTTAGTTATGGGGACACTTTATGACCTGTAAAAAAGGTTAACCGTTGGGTACCGTAATTTTGGGACCCGTTTAACTCGGCCCTGGTGAGAATCAATGTTTCTGACAGTGATTCTCTCCAGGTCTGAGTTCAGTGGGAAGCATCCACATTTACTGAACATATGTTGGGTGGAATTTAAACCCCGTTTGGTTGAAAGTGTAGTGGGCCCGTGGTTTTTGATCCGTCATTCATATTCATGTCCATTTCATACCATACTATATATATGACTTCTTAACCCTTTACCCAACGTAACGGCCAAAACCCGCCAGCGCTATTCTCAAAAATCGCCAATTAATTTTCAAAATATTTTCATTTTTTGTCTCAAAAACATAGGTTATGACCCCTCATTGGAATGAGCTCGTCGAGCTCGTTCCAACGAGGGGGTCATAACCTATGTTTTTGAGACAAAAAATGAAACAAATTAATTATTCAAGAATTTTTTTGCAAGTGTCGTCTGCTTTTCATGTTAGGTAAAGGGTTAATAAACCATGTATAAACAGTTTTCCTATTTTATTGTGTATTCATCCAGACAACAACACATAACATAATGGTTATTCTACCTCTAGAGTTGAGTTATATTTTATCCATGGTTTGCTAGTTGACCCAGATCCTCACAAATCTGAAGAACAACAGGGAGATTTCAGCAAGAGTTCAATCCCCTGGAGAGTCGTTCACCCCACCCCTGTTACATACACAACTTCTGTACGGCTTGGGCTATCTGGCTGTATTTATGAACCAAACTTTATGAAACTTATTGGGTAATTTGTTATCACCGTGGGACGGGAACAAGTTTTTTTTTGGTATGGTCCAAAATTCAAGATGGCATTACATGTACGCTCCCTGTAAAACACTGCCAATCGACTCCCCACTAACTGCTCTATGAGGTGGGGTATCAAAACCCAACCACATGACTTCAATAAGACGTACTATCGGTTATAATTAGCACAAAGTGTTTCCCAGTGTTGTGACAAGGTTATGCTTCCGACCCAAAATAGGACCCCCAAACATCATTTCTCTGCAAAACGGCCGTTGATAATTGAGGAAAAAAGCGCATCGCTCCCAAACTACCCAAATAAAAATAAAATCGTTAAAATTTATTTCGAAATATCATACAAAATGACTTTTGAGGTCAATTTCGATCTCGCATGAATATTTGTGAAGACCTTCTCGTTACTTTTTGTTGATGTCGGTGTTTCTTTGATCCTGTAATTTTTGGAAACCAATTAGCACATTTTTCCAACCAGTCGGGCAAATACTATTTTTAATATCATAGGTAAATTTTAAAAACGCATTTTGTTTCGAATATATTCAGTGCGATTTCGTCCTTGAATTTTTACAATCCGACTATTATTAGCTAAGTTACGCCAAAAATGGAAATAATAAAAAAATCTCATTTGCAACAGGCTGAAGAACCTTTCAAAAAGAGTCATTCAAATACACACCTTTTTTATTGTGTCGCCGCCCCACGAAGTGGGGAGTGACATATAGGGATTACTTTTGTCGTCTTGTGCCGTCCGCGTCGTCGTCCGCGTCACACTTTCTCTTATCCGCCACTCCTCTTTGACCTATGAATGGATTTTGATGAAACTTTCAGTGATTCTTTATCACATAATGGCATTGTGCACCTCCTATTTTATTTTTTGATCTGCTGTATTTGAGAGACATATAGGGATTACTTTTGTCGTCTTGCATCGTCCGCGTCGTCCACGTCACACTTTCTCTTATCCGCCACTCCTCTTTAACCTATGAATGGATTTTGATGAAACTTTCAGTGATTCTTTATCACATAATGGCATTGTGCACCTCCTATTTTATTTTTTGATCCGCTGTATTTTTTCCAGAGTTATGCCCCTTTTCCACTTAGAATTCTTTCTGAAATATTAAAATATAGTGCAGGCGACACACGTCTTCCATGGAAGACTCACATCTAAGTTCTGCAGTGGTAGGTATAGTCTGGGCAATGAAAAAGAACTTTACACAATGAGGTTGCATTTCCAGGTATTCGCATGAAGGACAGCTGACGTCGACTTAACAGGTTGAGAAGAACGTAGTTTCGTTACCCACTAAATGGGCCAAATTGCCAGAGTTATTAGACCACAGACGTCTGGAAAACTGATCTAAATCACCCCTACCTCAAAACACCTCATTCTTATATGCACCCTCTCTCCCCCCCCCACCCCCCCCCACCCCCCCCCCCCCCCCCCCAAAATGTATAATACGCAGATCTGTGTGTTATATATTTTGGAAGTGTGTGTGGGAGGGGCATATATAAGAGGGAGGTGTGATGTTGGGGGTGATGTGATATTAATCAGATCTCCAGACGTCTGTGGTTAGACTAGGCAGTGGGACCTGGAGGCGGGATGCACAGCAACTCCGAATGACGACATCCCCTTTAATCCGAGGATGATATACAACATTTCTCAATAAAAAAAATAAGCGTTCAACAGGTAATGTTGGATTTGAAGGTGTGCAGAGAACGAGCCGGTCCATTGCAAACTCACCCCAGTGACGCAGCAAAGCATCCATGTTTTACAAGGTGGTGTTCCCACTCAACTTGGCGGGGCAAAACTATATAAAGAATACCCAAAAGACGGGTGCAGAATGTTAATCTGCCCCCCCCCCCCCCCCCCCCCCCCCCCCCCCCCCCCCCCCCCCCGAAAAAAACCAAAAATGTGCTTGGTAAAAAAAATGCAGTGGAAGACCAGTCGGGTATAGATATCATGTGACTGGTTGGTTGGTTGGGGGGGGGGGGTGCTAAGTACAAATTCAATGGAGGCAGAGAGCCAACTGTTATAGGCCTAACATCTTGCCATCAGAGGGTGCAGTTGCATAGGCCAACCCCACAAACATTTAATGTCTGTGTTTCTGTCTCCTACTGTTCAGTGTTGCTGTATGTCTACTATTTGTGGGCCTAGGCCTATTAAAAAAAATCCCGGTGAACTTGGGTGGGGTGGGAATCTTACGCAGCATCAAGTGGGACATGCAAGTGTGATATAGGTATTGCTCCTAGCCGTATGGGGCGGAACAAAATTTCCTGACAGACCAAAATAATTTCTAGACTGATTTCAGATGTGGAACCAACTTTGATAAACAAACCGCGCATGCACCTACATATCGGTTCCTGGATGTAAGATGGCGCTATGCTGAAAACGTCTATTATGATTGAATAACACGTGGGGTGAGAAATTTGAGTCAATTCCTCTCCAACACAGTTTCGTCCAGCATGCAGTTCGGCCCATTGTTCAGGTGAACAGAATTTTTTTTTACATTGAACCATGCAGGACCTTTGAAACATTGTGAATGACCAAGACTGTAATTGTGGATATCCTGGAACACCCATCAGCGGTACATGGAGAGAAATTCTAAACACTAACAGAGTGGAATTTTCACACATATATTGTCTTTACCCATGTGAAAGAAGCATTTCATTGAACTGAGGGTCCTTTGAACGACAACCTGCGGTCCATCTGCAGAAATATGTTGTGTTCGGTGTCCATTTTCCACCGAAGCTGAGAGCATATTTTGTGAGTGGAAACCTCACTCCTTGAGTGTTTTAGCAGAGACCCTTCTTTATGTGGCGAGATGGGACGCGATGTGTCTGAATGTATCGGAGATCAGTTAAAAATTATAAATTGGCAGAATTTGGGAGAGTTTTCAGTTTCCCGTCTGAACTCAGCAAAATTAGAAGAAACATATATTTTATATTTCATTAAAAAACGATGCGTATAGCTTGAGGTTTGTTGCTTTGGACCACTGAGAAAAGTAGACCCAGGCTGTTGTAATATAACTGAATATAACACAACACTTTACATGATCAATTATTGAGTTCTTGCGGCAGCAATAAAATTTGGTAGCAATAACATTTCCTAATCCGAACTAATCCTTTAATTACCCTTCCAAAGATGTAAAACAAGAGCCGACAATAGCTACTGATTGTTTCTGAAACAGCCTCTGATCGCAATGAAAACATTGACTGGTGACAATAGAGAAAGCATAAATTACTCCTATGAAGTTTATTCTTTTGATATTTCCAACATCAGAAACTGGTTAAATTGAATTACAACTAGAGAATTGTAATTTATTGGACAAATTACGGGCTTTCCCAACTTTTTAATGTGAAAAGGCAAACTGTATTGCAGGGACCAGCCGTGAGGGCGACTAGGGCGATTATGTCACCCTTCTAAGCCCAAAGTCGCCTAGAAAAATAGTACGGGCGATTATAAGTCGCCCGCTAAAAATTGGCCAAAAAATGAGGAAAGGCTGAACTGAGTGATGCGAGGTTTACAATTACATGAAAACGATTATTTTCAAAAATCGAATGTGCTCGAGCGTGATAAATGGGCATTTTAATTCGTCAAATAAACGTCCATTTATTTGAAATCACACGACAATCAGTTATCTATTGTCGCTTTTGGCAGATTTTTTTTTATTTCTGTTTTGTTGCGTTTCAGTCGGAGCTTCAATTGTCGAAACGAAAATAGGTGACTTACGCGACTCAACAAAATAACACAGTTTGAAAGTAGGTTTCGTCGCTTAGGATGCCGAAAATGTATACACAATGGACGTATTTTATAACACAGTATTTTCATTTCGTTTTGCTGATGACTGTTAACGGTTGGACTGTCTATTCCCAGAAAAACACGAATGGAATTGAAACACATGAAAAAAAAGCTTTGGTGATGACAAGAAAAGCTTTGTACAGGACACAAGTGTGCATGTGGACGATCTTGAAAAAGGGTCCTCCTAAACACTGGAATGACACGAAATGACACGGTATGACACCGGAATGCCTTAAAAATGATGCGAAATGACATTTCTTTTACAAAATACTAAAACCCAGAATGTATTTTGTTTATTAACTAACAAAGTACCTCCCAAGCAACCTTCTTACATCTGGTCCTGTTCACAATTTCAGACTTAGAAAATTATTAGTTCAGTAGACTTTGGTGAAAGGCAACCACAGGAGGGTGCTGGGGGATTGACACGAGGAAGAGGGGAGGGGACATCAAGGAGAGGGTAGCAGTGGGGGGATTTTCAGTCAATAATTACACATTGAAAATATGAAGGGGCGGTGGGGGCGGTCCATGAATATTCTTAATTTTCCCCACTTGCCTATGAAGTCTCCCTACATGACTCTGCAGTCTCCCTATTTTTTCTGGAGGGAGACTTGAAGTCTCCCTAAAATTCCCCTCTAGGCTGGTCCCTGCTGTATTGTACACAAAACGACACAAAACTATTGATCAGTTTTGAAAACAGAAAATTTAGTGGAAATCAAAGTTTTTGTGATGCTACTAGTTTTTGTGCAGCCAAAACAGATATTTGAGATACAGCAGGACACCAAAACATTTAACACAAAATTTGCTCTTCAATAATAACAGAATATTTTCATAGAAAGCAATACAGGCGATGTCCTTTGTGCTTTGGAAAATATTAGTACATATGAATTATGGGCGTACCGGCCGGGGTTTCATGAAGGACTGTGCCCCAACCCACCCCTGAGTCAGGAAGGAGCCGAGTTTTTTGCCAGAAATGACCACAAAACATTTTGGTTTTCCATACAAAATATTGTTTTCCTATCTCATCACTTAGAAGTTGCAAGTAAACTGACCATTATACTGTACAAGTTGATTCAGTGGAACAGTATCCACGTTAATATTATTCATTTATAATCACACAAGTACACATAAAGAGCTCTATCACTGCATATTACGTTTTCTGTGTCCATATCCAAACCAACAGGGAGTATTTCGATTCAGTTGTCAAAAGTTAGCTCAAGTATCTATATTTTTCTTCCAGGTGTTCTGTAGATATATATATATTGTTTTAGGGCTGTATAGATGTAATTTTTAATAAAAGATAGTTATATTAGTGTTTTGTTTAGTTTCTTTATTGGATATCAGTGGCGTGTTCCCTATCTTCGCGCGGGTCATTTTTGGTGTTTTGTTTTTTGTTTTGTTTACGAGTTCTACCGCTTTTTAAAATTCAAGCTTCTCATTCTAATTTTGGCTATGGATGGTAAATGTTTCGTGACGCGAGAGGTTCAGACCAGCAGGGCAGAGACGGTTAGTATAGGTGTCCAGGTGGGGGGAGTGGTTGAGGCCAGCACAGGGGGTGCTATTGCTAGTGAGTTACCAACAGACGGCCAGCGGTCGGATGTGTGTAGGCACTGCCATATGGTGTATGTGGATGGGTGTGAGCTGGGGGAGTTGGGGATGTGTGCCATCTGCGTAGAGCTAATGCAGCTGCTAGAGGCATATGTAAAGTTGGAGGAAGAGGTGCAGGTGGTGAGGGGGAAACTGGGGAGGGCAGGAAAGTCTGGTGTTACCCCAGTTAGGGTGGCATTCGATGGGGGATGGAAGGTGGTGGGTAGTAGGAAGCAGATTTTGACATGGATAGTGGGTCTTTTGGGAATAGGAAGGTGCGTCGGGTTGAGGGTAGAGGAGAAGTAGGGGCTAGAGTGTCAAATTCCCAGGCTAGTAGTGTGAGTCGGGGGGCGAAAAGGCATATTCTTTTAGAATCGGATAGTGAGGGAGATAGCGATGACCATGTGGAGTCTGTCAGGACAGGAGTCAGAGGGAAGGTTAGGAAGGTGGTAAACGAGGACAAGGTGGCTTGTAGTGGAAGTGGGCAGAAGGTGGGGTGCAGTGTCCAAAATAGATTCACTGTGTTAGGTAATCTCGAGAATTCTGAGGAGCAGGTTGGGTCTGAAGAGGTGGAGGTGGAGGTAGGCATGGGGGTGGTTAGTGTGGCGAAGTGCAAGATTGCGAGCCGGCCCAGTGGGGACAGAGGTGGTAACAGGGATAGTAGGACGGGATAGTAGGACGGGAAAGAGGACAGGAAAAAACAGGAAGAGGCAGTTGGTGGTTGCAGGGAGTAGTATAGTGCGGGGGTTGGATAGGGTGGTGTGTGGGCCCGACAGTGTCAACAGGACCAATTTGTGCTTTCCGGGGACTAGGGTGGAGGACCTAAGGGACAGAGTGGGTGGATTAGTAAAGGGGTCAGGCCCAGACCCAGTGGTTGTTGTACACATGGGGACCAACAACATCAGGGAGAGAAAATCAGCTTATTGAGACTTACAAGGACTTAATAACTCAACTGAATGCCAAGAATGCACAGGTAGTGGTTTCGGGGCTTCTCCCAGTACTAGATGGTGGGGGCGAGCGTAATTCGCAGATCATTGGGACCAACAAGGAATTGGGGGAGTATTGTAAGGAACTTGGGATACCCTTTGTAGACAATTGGGGATCGTTTTGGGGCAGAAATGACCTATATAGAAGGGATGGTCTCCATCTTAGCCCAAGGGGTACAGAGGTTTTAGGAAGAAATATGTTGCAGGTGGTGGAGCCTTTTTTTGGTATAGGGAGGGGAGAGGGGGGTCAGTGAAGGGGGAATAATCACAGAAAATGTGTCACGAACCATAGGTGTAAAAAATGGGACAAGGGGGGATAAGGAAAAGGGACCAAAAATCCAAATCAATAGGAATAGCTTCCCAAGGAAAGCACAGGTACACAAAGTAGGATATACAAACATACAGGGACTTGATAATAATGGGACCAGTAGGCAGAAGCCAATGAACCTTGACATCCTGAAAGTGGGTTATAGCAACATCCAGGGTCTCCACCGGAAAGTAAGTGAAATTGCTACATTGATTGAGGCAGAGGAGTTTGACGTCATAGGCTTAAGCGAAACGTGGGTAAGACACGAGGAACGGGTAGACCAAGTAAGGGGGTACGTATGGATAGGTGTAGGGCGAACGGAAGGCCAGAAAAAAGGGGGAGGGGTAGGCATGTACATTAAAGAGGATTTAAAACCAACACTGATCACAGACCTGAAAAACATGAGCACCCCGGCTGAGGTATCGAAAGAAATTGGATGGGTAAGGATCAGTCTGAAAAACAAAAGTATTGCCCTTGGGGTTGTGTATTGTGCGGTCAACACTAAGGTCCAATATCACTGAATTACAAGACAAGGGCTCGGTATAATTCTGATGGGTGACTTTAATGGCCACATAGGTAATGATGAAGAAGGCATAGAGGGTGGGGACAATAAAGTCAACAGGAATGGAAGGAAGCTGTTGAACTTCACAAACGAGCTCGGTCTGAAGATTCTGAACAGGGACGCGAGGTGTAAGGGGAAATGGACCTGGGAGAGGAATGACAGAAAATCAATAACCGACTACATCCTCACAGATATTAATTTATGGAGGGAGGTGATAGGGGTAGAAGTGGATGATGAGGGTAAAATGGAGGTGGATAGTGATCACAACTTGATTACAGTGACGATCAGGGCCAAAACTCTAGTAAAAAGCAAAAGAAGCTCTAAGGAGATTTGGGAACTCAAAAAAGATGCTGACTGGGAGAAGTTCAATGAAAAACTGAAACCAAAGCTTGCAACCGTACCCAAGAGGGGCAATGTCCAGAAGATAGCCGACGTCATAGTTGCGAGCTGGTGGAGGCAGGAAAGGAAAGTGTAGGAAAGGTCAGGGTGCCAACACGGGAACTTGGGTACAGAGTGAACGAAGAACTGAAAAGGGCCATAAAGGGAAGAAAAGCTAAATGTGCTGCATACAGAAGAAGTAGAAAACTTAAGGGGGCGGAAAACATTGAGGCAACAGTTGCTAAGGAAGAATACCACCAAGCACGAAATAAAGTAAATAAGATTTAAGACGATAATCGGAGAGTACGAAATAGCAGTCTTATTAGGACGATAAGAACGACAGGGGGGTCGAGTTCGAACGTATTTTGGAAATGGGTGAATAAACGTAACAAAGGAAGTAACCCACAGAGTATTAAAGTAGATGTCAGAGTTACAGACGAGCAAGATCAAGTCGCATCAGAACTAGTCAAGCACTGGGAAAAGGTAAACGATAAGCGATGGGGCATGGGGAGCCCACCAAGTGTCCGAATCAGGTCGAGGAAAACCTATTGAGCTTCGTGTGCAGCGAAATTAAAATGGAGGAGGTGCGAAAGGTGATATCAAAATTAAGGGATGGAAAAGTGGGAGGAGTGGATGAAATTCCTAACAGGTTTATCAAAAAAGGGGGAGAGGAACTCGTGGAAGGCCTAACTGTCCTATTCAACCTAGCCATAGAAAATCAAGAGGTCCCAAAGGAGTGGAGAGAAAGTAAAGTGACATTTATTCACAAAAAGGGGGAAAAAGACGTTTTGGATAACTATCGAGGGATCTCTGTCAGTAGCAACATTGGAAAGGTTTTCTGTATAGTCCTGTATGGGAGACTAGAGGAGGTGATTGAGGAGAAGGGTTTTTGGGGAGAAATCCAGAATGGCTTCAGGAAGGGAAGGAGAGTTACTGACCATCTTTTCACATTATCCTAAATGATAGAATCCACGAAAGCAAAAAAGAAAAAGATGTTTAGGGCCTTTTTGGATATCAAAAAGGCATACGATAGAGTTTGGAGGGAAGGTATGTGGCGCAAGCTGGAGGCTATGGGCTTAGGAGGCAAGTTTGTTGGAATTTTGAAAGCATTATATAAAGATGTACAGAGTGAACTTAGCTTGGGAAACATTACAACGAAACGTGTGCCTATCGAGATAGGCCTAAAACAGGGGTGTATCCTTTCGCCGATCATGTTTGCATTGTACATCAAAGGTTTAGGAGATGAACTCCTGCGTAGCGAGGAGGGGGTAGCAGTTGGGGACTTGAAGATCCCAGGGCTATTTTTTGCAGACGATATCGTTCTAGTGTCAGAAAGCGAAGAGGGGCTAACGAAAATGCTGGGAATTGTTGGGAAATATGGGAGCAAATGGAGACTCGAACTTAATGAAAGCAAGAGCAAAGTTATACCTGTGGGCCGCAAAGTGGACCCCACTCGAAGGTGGAGAGTGGGTGAGTTCTGCATTCCGGAAGGGAGCAGCAAACTTCTCAGTGTGGGAGAGACAGGTGATTACGAGTATTTGGGGGTAAATATAAACATTACAGGAAGAGGCATCTACCGGAACCACACAAATAAATTGATTCTGAAGGGGAGGCGAATCCTTAACCAAATGAAACTTATAGGGAGAAACAGTTTCAATAAGGTTTTCGTGGGGAAAACCATTTGGGAAATGGTGGGGCTGCCAAGTATAACATACAGTACGGAAGTGGTACCCCTAAACCAGACAGCCGTAAAGAGCTTGGAAATCCTGCAGAACGATGCAGGCCGATGGATAACGGGGTCGAGTAATGCCGCAGCGCTAGAAGCAATCAGGGGGGAGCTTGGGTGGATGAGGATCAAGGACAGGATAGACCTGTTGAAGCTCGGTTATCTTAATTATTTGGTAAATCTCCCCGACAGCCGATGGTGTAAAGTAATGTTCCTGAGAATTTTCAACTCAAATATCAAAACGGGGTGGATGGTCCAAGTGAGGGAGCTAGTAGAGAACTACTCATTGGAGATCTCGGACCTGGACGTTGGGGCAAACCAGGGTAAAAAAATCGTCAGAGAAAGGGTCATGGAGGATTGTAACCGTAATTGGCGAGAGGGGGGTCAAATCAAAGAGGTCTTTGGGTGGCCTGTGTGATAAAGAGAAGCCAGGTTTTGAAGAGTACCTTGATGGCACCTTTGGGGGGTCACTGTTGTTCAAGCTGAGGTCGCGATCCCTGGAGCCGAGGGGAAAAATTGGGAAAGACGGTGAAAGAGAGTGCCAGATGTGTAACTTGGACATGGTGGAGACCCTGGAACACTTTCTTCTAGAATGCCCAAAGTATCAGTCTAAAAGAATGAGATTCACTGGGAGTATAATGGGGAAGTGGGATGGGAGAATGAAGGACATGTGGTTAGGGGGAGACTCAAAGGAGAGGGTTAATATGCTAATCGGAGAGATTGGGAAGAATGGAACAAGGGATATCATCAAGCAGTTCGTCTCCGAGTGTTGGGAGGAGAGGAGAAGCGTGGGAATAGGGAGGCAGTTGGGAGTACAGGGGTAACCATGGCCTTCTCGTCCGAGAACTGCGAGAAATCAGCGTCTGGCCAAAGTGTCATTATTATTATGTGAAAAGGCAAACTGTATTGTACACAAAACTATCGATCAGTTTTGAAAACAGAAAATTTAGTGGAAATCAAAGTTTTTGTGATGCTACTAGTTTTTGTGCAGCCAAAACAGATATTTGAGATACAGCAGGACACCACCAAAACATTTAACACAAAATTTGCTCTTCAATAATTACAGAATATTTTCATAGAAAGCAAAACAAGCGATGTCCTTTGTGCTTTGGAAAAAATTAGTACATATGAATTATGGGCGTACCGGCCGGGGTTTCATGAAGGACTGTGTCCCAACCCACCCCTGAGTCAGGAAGGAGCCAAGTTTTTTGCCAGAAATGACCACAAAACATTTTGGTTTTCCATACAAAATATTGTTTTCCTATCTCATCACTTAGAAGTTGCAAGTAAACTGACCATTATACTGTACAAGTTGATTCAGTGGAACAGTATCCACTTTAATATTATTCCTTTATAATCACACAAGTACACATAAAGAGCTCTATTACTGCATATTACAGGAGCACGGTGGCTCAGAAGGTAGAGATGATTGTTGCAATCCAAGAAGTCCTTGGTTCGAATCCCGCCTGTGGCAACCACATTGTGTCCTTGAGCAAGACACTTCATCCCAATTTAATTTCCCACGTGGAGGGGGGGGGGGGGGTAGGAGGGGGAGGGGGGCATGATGACGATGTGCACTAAGGGTACTTTGAGGGTGCACTTGTCTTCAGCCAGTGCTAACCCTGCTTTTGTGGAGTTAGTATGTTGGGGAGTCGGAGTCTCTTGCCATTGCTCGGTGGTTCTCTCCAGGTACTCAATGGGAGGGAGCCCCCCCCCCCCCTTCCCTCCCATACCCACATTTGGCATTTCCTCCTGAGATTCAACTTTTTTGGGGCTAAAAGTGTTCAACCCCCCCCCCCCCCCCCCCTCCTGAAAAATAGCCCTGTACGCCTATGCAATGAATACCTGGACTTGAATAAATACCTATATTATGGTCAAGATATAGCTGTAGATGCTGAAAGTGACCTTAAATATCAATAATTAATTTATTCTCTATCATTTTGTCTGTTTGTGAATGTGTGGGATTTGTCAACAAACAAGGGTAAGCTTCCTACTCCATGATTTCAAAATTTTTCCAACATATCTGTTTCAGATACAATGAAATACATGTAATATGAGTTACTGTCACACACAAATTAGTTGTTTATTTGATATGGTTTAAACCATCTAGAGAGCTAGTATACACAGTGATGGGTACAGTTCAAGTCAAAATGAGTTGATTAAAGGGATGTTGAATAGCTTGTTAATATTTCTTGCATTACATTACTACTTTTCTGTTTATTGACAGAAGGATTCCACAGAGGGTTTCCCTGATGGTATTTATTTATTGGTGTTTACGGTCACATACTTATCCACAATGGCTAATCGTGACCGTGACAGTTTTACGGGTGGGGGAAGTCGGAGGACCCAGGGAGAACCGACGAGCATCGACGAGCAGCTGTCAGCTCAACATTCTAATTATGTTTAAGCTCCGCTGAAGCAGGGTACCAGTGGTTGAAGACATGTGCACCATTGACATGCAGTACGCCTTAGTACATGGCATCATCGTGCCCCCATGTTGGCAACCAGGATAAAGTGCCTTGCCCAAGGACATTACGTGGGTTGTCCCAGATAGGGATCAAACTCGGGACCTCTATCATAGAAGTCAAACAGTCTACCACTGAGAAAATGTGCTTTCTTTCCTGGCGGTATTCATATTTGTATGGCCAAACTGTTGTTGGATACATTACGTGTACAGTCCCTGTAAAAGTAGTTTTCCAAATTACCCCAGTTGTTACATATGATTACATAATACAGTCACTGTTAATCCGGTTCAATTAAGATCTCTGTGTCTATTTTTAGAGGAACTTTTTATGAGTGGGCGGAGCTAATTAATGGGGTTTTCCAGCACTGGTCTGATAAAGCATAACACTTTTGAGATGTTGTTTATAACCTTTCTGTCAACTTTTATTTTTCAAATGTTATTAAATATCTTTTTGAAATTTAATCTGTATTTTGTTACAATTTATTGGGAATGCATATATATATCAATATATTCAATTAATTGTAATTTGTAACAAAAACAAAAAATCACATTAAAATAATCTTGGCATATAAAGTTCAAATGGAGAAATATTCAAGTCTAATTACTGTGTAATATTCATTTTTGCATTTAACACTTCACGTGACAACAGGATATTCTGATGGGTTAATGTAATAATGTATAAAGAAAATAAATTCATTTTTATGATTTATTTCAAGTTATCAACTAAAAATATTCAACACATATTTACATCATCAACACAAAAAAGACGGACAACAAATCGAGATGCAATTGATCGCCTTCATGTCGTGTACGCTGCCCATATGAACACAGAAATTGAGACCCCACTAATTACACTACGAGGTGGGGTCTCAAAACCCCACCACGTGACTTCAGTTTGTCTATAATTAACTTGTGTTTTTTGCAAGTGCGGTAATCAGGTTTATTCTTCCACCAAAAATAGTTTCAGTTCATTGTTATTTAGTGATTGTTAGGTATTGCACTTTAGTATAAATTTAATACGTATGCTCCATACATGTTTTTTGATAATAAAAGCAGTAATATGGCAGAAAAAACGATCAAAATATGGAGTTTGAATTGTGTTTTTAATCTCGCATGAATATGTCAAACTGTGTGATGGGATGTTCGGCTGACGTCGGTTTATCTTTTGATCTCTCAGTCACCGGCTCTTAATTAGATCAAATTTTTTCACAGTCAGTGAAATATTACTTTTACTTTTACTTGAAATATTAAAAAGATAGTTCAATATTTGAAAAAGTTATTGAAAGCTATTGCGATTCGTAATGTTGTTCATCAAAATCGATTCAGAACTCGAGGAATTACGAAAATATAAATATTGTACCGTACTGAAATCATGGATGTGAGTTAAAAAAATTATAAGTTAACCAGCACAATATCTGGACATTTCCCAGACGGTCTTTTACCTAACTATAGCTATTCACGGGGAGAAGAATCATGTTACCGGTACTGAATTTTGAATAAATTGTGGGTTGGGGAGGAAGGGAATCTGATTTACGATTTTAAAAGTTAAGTTCAGAGTGGAATGTTAAAATGTAAATATATAAACTACATTAACGAAAAAGGAATGCTTGTGGTGGCCCTGGGACTTTTCAGCCCAAGACGTTTCGGAATCCATATATTGAAGCGCCTGCATGCATTAGCAAGGAAAACTGGCCAAGATGGGGGGGTGGGGGAGAGATGGGCAAGCGATCAATGATATAGGCCTATTTGTGCGTGTGGGTTTATGGGAGTCTGGGGCCCAATTGCCTCGTTTCGGGGATGGGGAGGGAGGGGGAGGGCTATTTACTTCACCATTTAGGAGTGGTATGGATGACTGAATCTTACACTGCCAAGACACTGAAATTTTTGATGTGCTTGGCTGCACGCAAAAATCAGGGGTGGCGTCAGAAAATCTCCGATAGAGGAACTAAAATCTCCTGTCTGAAAGACCTATTTTAATTTTGGGAGTTTCAAGACACGTGTGGGGGGACAAAACAAAAAAATTATAATACGAAATTTCGGGGCATGTTTGAGCTAGGGTTACGATGTATGGTGGTCTGGCTTGTCGATCGGCATGTCATTATTGGAAATAAAAAAAAATATTATTTTCTATTGATTTTATTTACATATGGTTATAATTATGATTACTGAATTAATAAAAAGTAATTGAAAATATTGATTTGTCTCTTATTTTTTCTCAAGCTTGTCATGTGCAGAGGTGTTAAAACAGATTTTGGTTTGAAGGACAGCTCTGTGCTTTGTCGCACCACTCAAATGTCATTTCACACCTTGTGCAAGTGGTAGTTTAATCTACTGTACCTAATTAATCACTTCAATCCCGACTACTTTTATGTAGTAGCCGTAGAATAATATTTTATTAAAGTGTCACATTTCAATACACATGCATAATATACATACATGTAGAGTATTTTCAAAATATGTGTATGAAATCCAGCCTATGGAGGCTTATGAGACACATTTTCATCAGAGGTAGGTTTTTTTTTACAGTAGTTCATAAAAAACAAAAAAACAACAAAAAACCCAAACCCGAAAAACCAAAACACATGCACTCACACCAAAATACACACCCTTGCGGACACCCCCCCCCCCCCCCCCACACACACACACAAACACACAGAGAGTAATATGCAGACATACGCCCACATGCACTTGCGTATAATTTCGTGTACTAATTTTCTTTCACTTTTTCTTACTCCCCCCCCCCCCCCCCACCCATCACGTATATCTGTCTCTCTATCTCTTTCCCACTGAAGCGTACTCTCTCTTAGAATGGCACATTCGCAGATATTTTAGATCTCCCGTCCACCCCACCCCCCACCCCCCTGTGAAATAATCATTAGTTTCAGTCTCGAGTGAGATACTTTTTGGTATCCATTCAAAAACACTATATTTTCTTTTTACTATATCCTTTTTATAAGAATCTTTAATTGCGTAGCCCGACAAGAGTAAGTCAGGAAAGAGGATGTGCTGGTCGAGTTGACTCAATGTCGTGAACTGGTATCACTTCGATCATTAGATGTGTGCCGTGGGCGCTTTCGTGACGTAGGAGGCTTTTTTGCCCCCACTTCCCACCCAAGAAAAACACGGTTCATCACGTGTTGGCCTACAGCTGTAAACAAAATGTGAAATTGGGAACTTCGCGAATATTATTTGTTTTTCTCAAGTCTGGTTTATTTATTTCCTCGATCAAATCGATCGCGCAAACACATCAGTTTAGTTTCGAAAGTGACGAGGACTTTGTACTTAACCAAATGGAACTGACTGTTCTATTCCCAATTTACAATTTCAAACCACAGCAATAGACGCCGTCTGCCTCCTCCAAATTCCAATTTTAATTTAAAATAAATTATCTAATATCAGTAACAAACGCAGTTGTCTTGCCAGTTGACGTCACAAGACAGTATTTATTAATCAGCAGAGAAACTGACTTGCGAAAGCAATTAAACTAATCGTTAACGCTCGTGACCACGGTGGGTCACAGTGTTTTGAAAACTGTCTTCCACTGATCAAACACTGTGGTCCACTGGAACTCCACGGAGGAGAACACACCGCGGTGGCGTTTTTGTTTCAATCCACGTTGAACGTACTGCAATGTTAGTTATAAGAAACCAAATGAAGTTAAAAGATTAAAAAATGACAACTGATTTATGTAAATATCAGTGTGCAAAAAACAAACATATTTATGTTAATATCTATGTGCAGTGTATTAAGTTTCTATAGTTTATTGCTCGTTAAAAGTTAGAACGCTTGAATGAAATAAAATATATCAAAGCCAATGTTCCTGTTATTGTTGCTCTGTTGTCAATGAAGATAAGTAATTAATTGTACACGCCCACTCATAAATAGTTCCTCTTTAAATAGACAGCACTAATCTAAATTTAACATCAATAACTGGGGTATTTATTGACCAGTCTCATATGGGTACTGTACACGTAATGTTCTATTTCAGTTATGACCGTTATGATCTGCCCATATTAATACTGTCGAAAATAATTTTAATGATTTTATTTGCAATGTTCGGTTTCCGTTTTTGAATGCACTCAAATTAAATTTGGTTCCACATCTGAAATCAGTCTGGAAATTATTTTGGTCTGTCAGGAAATTTTGTTCCGCCCCACACGGCAAGGAGCAATACCTATATCGCACTTGCATATCCCACTTCATGCTGTGTAAGATTCCCACCCCACCCAAGTTCACCGGGATTTTTTTTAATAGGCTTAGGTCTACAAATAGTAGGCTTACAGCAACACTGAACATTAGGAGACAGAAACACAGACATTAAATGTTTGTGGGGTTGGCCTATGCAACTGCACCCTCTGATGGCAAGATGGTAGGCCTATCACAGTTGGCTCTCTGCCTCCATTGAATTTGTACTTAGCCCCCCCCCCCCCCCCCCTCATCCAATCAACCAACCAACCAGTCAGATGATAATATCTATACCTGACTGGTCTTCCACTGCATTTGGTTTTACCAAGAACATTTTTTTTTTTGGGGGGGGGGGGGAGGGCAGATTAGCATTCTGCACCCCTCTTTTGGGTATTCTTTTTATATTTTTGCGCGGCCAAGTTGAGTGGGAATATGGCCTTATAAAACATGGATGCTTTGCCACGTCAATGGGGCGAGTTTGCAATGGACCGGCTCGTTCTCTGCACACCTTGAAATCCAACATTACCTGTTGAACGCTTATTTTTTTATTAAGAAATGTTGTATATCATCCTTGGATTAAAGGGGATGTCGTCATTCGGAGTTGCTGTGCATCCCGCTCCCAGGTCCCACTGCCTAGTCTAACCACAGACGTCTGGAGACCTGATTAATATCACATCACCCCCAACGTCACACCTCCCTCTTATATATGCCCCCCCCCCCCCACACACACACACTTCCAAAATAAATAACACACAGATCTGTGTATTATATATTTCGGGGGGAGGGGGGGGGGGTGCATATAAGAATGAGGTGTTTTGAGATAGGGTAATTTAGATCAGGTTTCCAGATGTCTGTGGTCTAATAACTCTGGCAATTTGGCCCGTTTAGTGGGTAACGAAACTACGTTCTTCTCAACCTGTTAAGTCGACGTCAGCTGTCCTTCATGCGAATACCTGGAAACGCAACCAAATTGTGTAAAGTTCTTTTTCATTGCCCGGAATATGTCCACCACTGCAGAATAAAAAAGGTGTGTATTTCTTTTTCATTGCTCGGAATATGTCTACCAATGCAGAATAAAAAAGGTGTGTATTTGAATGACTCTTTTTGAAAGGTCTTTCAACCTGTTACAAATGAGATTTTTTTTATTATTTCCATTTTTGGCGTAACTTCTCTAATAATAGTCAGATTGTAAAAATTCAAGGACGAAATGGCACTGATTTTTACTCAATATATTCGAAACGAAACGCGTTTTTAAAATTTTCCTATGATATTAAAAATAGTATTTGCCCGACTGGTTGGAAAAATGTGCTAATTGGTGTCCAAAAATTACGGGATCAAAGAAACACCGACATCGACAAAAAGTAACGAGAAGGTCTTCACAAATATTCATGCGAGATCAAAACTGCCCTGAAAAGTCATTTTGTGCGATATTTCGAAATAAATTTTAACGATTTTATTTTTATTTGTGTAGTTTGGGAGCGATGTGCTTTTTTCCCTAATTATCAACGGCCATTTTGCAGAGAAATGATGTTTGGAGGTCCTATTTTGGGTCTGAAGCATAACCTTGTCACAACACTGGAAAACACTTCGTGCTAATTATAACCGATTGTACGTCTTATTGAAGTCACGTGGTTGGGTTTTGATACCCCACCTCATAGAGCAGTTAGTGGGGAGTCGATTGGCAGTGTTTTACAGGGAGCGTACACGTAATGTAACACGGCACACCAAAACATATAACACAAAATATGTTCCCCATTGATTTTTGAAAGCAGTTATGAAATGCTCAAAGAGCTCTTTCCTTTTTGTTTTTGGACAAGTGAGTATTCACTCAAAGTCATTTTTTGCAGACAGTGCTATTTTTAAGTGGCCAAAGCACATGTTTCATTAAGTCCCAGAACATAACTAAAGCCAGATTTATTGATTAAACATCTCTGCATATAGCAAAGCAAAGTGTCTCAAATTAACCCATTCCAAAATGATAGTAGAGAGTAACCAAAGTTGGATAATTTGGGTATTTCCAAATGGTACACTTATTCTCACTCTCATAGTGCTTGAGGGTTAAATCTGAGATTGAAAAGGTATACCAATCTTACTCAGGGAAGGTGAGTACAGAAAAGTACGAAATTAATCAGAAAATGAATTTTCTCTGATGGTACTAATATTTGTACGAGCAAAACTGGTACTGGATTTATTTATTTATTTATTTATTTATTTATTTGGTTTTAATGACACATTAACAGCCAAGGTCATATTATGTCGGTGACAGTTGTATGGGTGGAGGAAGCCGGAGTACCCAGAAAGAACCACCGAGCAATGACGAGCAGCTGCCAGCATAGTGCCTTCGCACCAGTGGCGTAGATAAAGGGGGGTGGGTTTTTGGGAGGGGGGCCCCCCAGAAGTTTTGTCGGAAATTTTTTGGGACCATTTTTAGGCGAATTTATGCCTAATAACATTAAAATGCTGGCTTTGGGGATAAAAACATGCCATTTTGGGTAAATTTTGGGTAAAAAAGACCAATTTGCAGTAAACAACAGATTCTTTCTGTTTGTTTGGGTTTTTGTTGTTGTTACACTGTCGGAAAATTTTCGGTCTGTCGGAAAATTTTGGGCTTGCCCCTCCGCCAGCGAAAAGCTATCTACGCCACTGCTCCGAGCTGTAGCACAGACAGGGTTAGATTGGTTGAAGACATACGCACCATCGACGTGCAGTATGCCTTAGTACATGGTGTCATGGTGCCCCCATGCGGACAGTCGGGGTGAAGTGATCAGGACATAATTGGAATATATCCGACAGATACAATATCGGATATATTCCAATTATGTCCCGATCATGCAAGGCAGCAACTTGAAATTCTTAGAATGTTTGCTACTGTACCTGCCCGACAGTTTAGTATCTTTGTCAAGTGCCGAGATCGCGGGGAAATACCGTGGATCAGGTGGAAACCAAGGGCACGATTCGTCCCTGCTTTATTCTCAACTAAACGATTTTTCCATTCATTATTTACCTGTCACCGACTGAGTTAGGTATTATATTTGTCTATTTGATGAACTTTTCAAACTTAACTATTTGCGGCTTCATGTAGCACCACTGAAAGGCCACTGCACGGTTACCAATATATTCAGGGATTGATTTTACGAAAATAACAATTATTCCGACTATACCCACATGGGAACTCCTAAATATGCCAAGGGTTAAACTTTTGATAATGACGTATAAAACAGAAGTTGTCATGCTATGCTTGCTGCATGCAGGCATAGAAAACATTCAGCGCTCAATGAATTAGGTAGGAATGGAGTAAATTGTCACTTGAACCTACGAAATTCTGAAAAAATTAGTTTTTTTTCGACGGCATCTACCATTATGCATCTGAGACAGGGATTGCGTTAAACTTTACAGCAACCTTATAACAGAAAATATTCTTGGAATTGAACTGTGAATCCGAATTTCGAAAGCATTTTCAGATATTCTATTCCAAACTACCACTGCACGCTTATCAATATTCAGTGATTTTATGAAAATTAAAATTATTACGACCATACCCATATGGACAGTCTCGAATCTGCCGACGGTTAAACTTTTAATAATGACATATAAAACAAAAGTTGTCATACTATGACTGCTGCATACAGCCATAGAAAATGTTCAGCGCTCAATCAATTAGGAATGGAGTAAATCGTCACTTAAACTTACCAAATTCTGAAAACGAGAGTTTTTTGGGACTGCACCTATCTTTATGCAAACAGAACGAGCATAGGGTTAAACTTTACAACCAAACTTACAACAGCAAATATGCTCAGTAGGCAATTGTAAATACGAACATGTAAATCATTTTTCGATATTCCTTTCGAAAATGGAAGAAAAGTGAGCTCCAAATTAGCCAATTTTATGAAGAATTTTAGGGCACTCAAATTCAAGGCCCGAAAACTGGGTGAAGGTTAAAACTTTGAATAAATATATGACAGCAAAATTGTTCTTGGATGAAGGCCCAATCCTCTCATGGAAAAGGTTTTGAGACAATATGGCTCCAGTGCTGAGAAAGTGCATGTAAATGTTGGCGAAAATAACAATTATTCTGACAGTACCCTTATGGAAAGTCTCAAATCTGCCAAGGGTTAAACTTTTAATAATAACATATAGAACAAAAATTTGTCATACTTTGACTGCTGCAAGCAGCTATAGAAAACATTCAGAGCTCAAGCAATTAAAAATGGAGTAAATCGCCACCTAAATTTACCAAATTCTGAAAAAATTGGAATTTTTTTGGACGGTACCTACCTTTATGCAACCAGAATGGGACTTTACAACCAAACTAACAACAGCAAATATGCTCGATAGTCAATTGTGAATACGTACATGAAAAGTGTTTGAAATTAACCCTTTCCAAAATGATAGAAAAGGCAACCAAAAATGGCTAATTTTGGCATTTTCAAACGGTACTCTTATTCTCGGCCTCATTGTGCTAGAGGGTTAAATCTGTGATTAAGAAGTAAACAGTAACTTTCTTCCACAATCATTGTTGCATCTAGCCATACCAAAGTAATTATTACAACTACCTTGTAATTAGAATCAAATGCTCTTGAAGTTGCAAAAATAACAAATATTTCGACAGTACCCTTATGGGAAGTCTCAAATCTGCCAAGAGTTAAACTTTTAATAATAACATATAGAACAAAATTTGTCATACTTTGACTGCTGCAAGCAGCTATAGAAAACATTCAGAGCTCAAGCAATTAAAAATGGAGTAAATCGTTACCCAAACTTACCAAATTCTGAAAAAAATTGGAGTTTTTTTTGGATGGTACCTACTTTTATGCAACCAGAATAGGATAGGTTTAAACTTTACAACTAAACTTACAACAGCAAATATGCTTGGTATTCAGTTGTGAATACATACACGAAAAGTGTTTGAAATTAACCCCCTTTTCCAAAATGATGGAAAAAGCAACCAAAGTTGGCTAATTTTGGCATTTTCAAACGGTACTCTTATTCTCACCCCTCATTGTGCTTGGGGGTTAAATCTGAGATTAAAAAGTAAACAGTAACTTTCTTCTGCAATCATTGTTGCATCTATCCAAACCAAAATAATTGTTACAACAACCTTGTTATTAGAGAAATTTGCCCTTGAAGTTGGTCAATTTTAAGAAAAATTCTATATTCATGTCATTTTTGGCCAGTGGGGGTTAAAGTTGAAAGATCTGAGTGGTGATTGTGGTGTATCATATTATGCTCTAAATGTGTGAAAAATTTGAGCTAAACAACTGTAAACAGTTTTGAGACATTCGAAAAATGGTGAAATTTTGAAGGTTTTGGCAGAATATTTTGAAAATACGCGTTTTCACAGATATGACGATTCCAGATTTCACTAGATTTTATGACATTACATAAGTGTGCCAAATTTGGTCGGAATCGTACAGCTTGTTTTCGAGCAGTTCAACAGACAAAATTTAGGGAGGAAAAAAAAAACTGAAAAAAAAAAAAAAAACTAGAGAATTGTAATTTGTTGGACAAATTACGGGCATTCCCAACTTTTTAATGTGAAAAGGCAAACTGTATTGTACACAAAACTATCGATCAGTTTTGAAAACAGAAAATTTAGTCAAAATCAAAGTTTTTGTTTTGCTAATAGTTTTTATGCAGCCAAAACAGATATTTGAGATACAGCAGGACACCAAAATATTTAACACAAAATTTGCTCTTCAATAATTACAGAATATTTTCATAGAAAGCAAAACAAGCGATGTCCTTTGTGCTTTGGAAAAAATTAGTACATATGAATTATGGGCGTATGGGCCGGGGTTTCATGAAGGACTGTGCCCCAACCCACCCCTGAGTCAGGAAGGAGCCGATTTTTCAGCCAATATGCCAGAAAATTTCGGACAATTGAGTTGCCACAAATGACCAGGGTAAGCTTCCTACTCCATGATTTCACAATATTTCCAACATATCTGTTTCAGATACAAGGAAATACATGTAATATGAGTTACTGTCACACACAAATTAGTTGTTTATTTGATATGGTTTAAACCATCTAGAGAGCTAGTATACACAGTGATGGGTACAGTTCAAGCAAGTCAAAATGAGTTAATTAAAGGGATGTTGAACAGCTTGTTAATATTTCTTGCATTACATTACTACTTTGCTATTTATTGACAGAAGGATTTCACAGAGGGGTTTTCCCTGACGGTATTTAGGCTTTCCCAAACCCAGTTTGGGAAAGACTATTGTTATTCTTCTTTTTCAAAATTTTTCTTCTCTATTTTTTTTTTTTTTTTTTTTTCCTCCCTGAATTTTGTCTTTTAAACTGCTCGAAAACAAGTTGTACGATTTTTACCAAATTTGGCACACTTATGTGATGTCATAAAATCTAGTGAAATGCGGTATCGTCATATCTGTGAAGACGCATATTTTCAAAATATTCTGCCAAAACCTTCAAAATTTCACCATTTTTCAAATGTCTCAAAATTGTTTACAGTTATTTCGCTCAAATTTTCCACACATTTACACCATAATATGATACACCACAATCACCACTCAAATCTTTCAACATTAACCCCCCACTGGCCAAAAATGACATGAATATAGATTTTTTCTTCAAAATTGACCAACTTCAAGGGCAAATTTCTCTAAAAACAAGGTTGTTGTAACAATTATTTTGGTTTGGATAGATGCAACAATGATTGCGGAATAAAGTTACTGTTTACTTTTTAATCTCAGTTTTAACCCTCAAGCACAATGAGGGCGAGGATAAGAGTAGTGTTTGAAAATGCCAAAATTAGCCAACTTTGGTTGCTTTTTCTATCATTTTGGAAAGGGTTAATTTCAAACACTTTTCATGTACGTATTCACAATTGACTACCGAGCATATTTGCTGTTGTAAGTTTGGTTGTAAAGTTTAACCCTATCCCATTCTGGTTGCATAAAAGTAGGTACCGTCCAAAAAAACTCCAATTTTTTAAGAATTTGATAAGTTTAGGTGGCGATTTACTCCATTTTTAATTACTTGAGCTATGAATGTTTTCTGTAGCTGCTTGCATCAGTCAAAGTATGACAAATTTTGTTCTCTATGTTATTATTAAAAGTTTAACCCTTGGCAGATTTGAGACTTCCCATAAGGGTACTGTCAGAATAATTGTTATTTTCGCCAACTTCAAGGGCAAATTTCTCTAATTACAAAATAGTTGTAACAATTATTTTGATATGGTTAGATGCAACGATGATTGTGGAAGAAAGTTACTGTTTACTTCTTAATCTCAGATTTAACCCTCAAGCACAATGAGGGCAAGAATAAGAGTACCCGCTTGAAAATGCCAAAATTAGCCATCTTTGGTTGCTTTTTTCTATCAATTTGGAAAGGGTTAATTTCAAACACTTTTCATGTACGTATTCACAATTGACTGCCGAGCATATTTGCTGTTGTAAGTTTAGTTGTAAAGTTTAACCCTATCCCATTCTTTATTGCATAAAAAAGTAGGTACCTTCCAAAAAAACTCCAATTTTTCAGAATTTGGTAACTTTAGGTGGCGATTTACTTCATTCCTAATAGCTTGAGCTCTGAATTTTTTCTATAGCTGCTTGTAGCAGTCAAAGTATGACAAATTTTGTTCTATATATTATTATTAAAAGTTTAACCCTTGGCAGATTTGAGACTTCCCATAAGGGCACTGTCGGAATAATTGTTATTTTCGCCAACATTTACATGCACTTTCTCAGCACTGGAGCCATATTGTCTCAAAACCTTTTCCATGAGAGGATTGGGCCTTCATCCAAGAACAATTTTGCTGTTATATATTTTATTCAAAGATTTAACCTTCACCCAGTTTTCTGGTCTTGAATTTGAGTGCCCTAAAATTCTTCATAAAATTGGCTAATTTGGAGCTCACTTTTCTTCCATTTTCGAAAGTTATATCGAAAAATGATTTACATGTTTGTATTTACAATTGCCTACCGAGCATATTTGCTGTTGTAAGTCTAGTTGTAAAGTTTAACCCTATGCTCATTCTGTTTGCATAAAGATAGGTGCAGTCCAAAAAAACTATCGTTTTTCAGAATTTGGTAAGTTTAAGTGACGATTTACTCCATTCCTAATTGATTGAGGGCTGAACGTTTTCTATGGCTGTATGCAGCAGTCATAGTATGACAACTTTTGTTTTATATGTCATTAGTAAAAGTTTAACCGTTGGCAGATTCGAGACTGCCCATATGGGTACGGTCGGAATAATTGATATTTTCATAAAATCACTGAATATTGATAAGCGTGCAGTGGTAGTTTGGAATAGAATATCTGAAAATGCTTTCGAAATTCGGATTCACAGTTCAATTCCAAGAATATTTTCTGTTATAAGGTTGCTGTAAAGTTTAACTCCATCCCTGTCTTAAATGCATAAAAATTGGTGCCGTCGAAAAAAACTCTCATTTTTTTCAGAATTCCGTAGGTTTAAGTGACAATTTACTCCATTCCTAATTCATTGAGCGCTGAATGTTTTCTATTCCTGCATGCAGCAAGCATAGCATGACAACTTCTGTTTTATACGTTATTATCAATAGTTTAACCCTTGGTATATTTAGGAGTTCCCATGTGGATATAGTCGGAATAATTGCTATTTTCGTAAAATCAATCCGTGAATATATTGGTAACCGTGCAGTGGCCTTTCGGAGGTGCTACATGAAGCCGCAAATAGTTATGGTTGAAAAGTTCATAAAATAGACAGATACAATGCCTAACTCAGCCGGTGACAGGTAAATAATGAATGGAAAAGTCGTTGAATTGAGAATAAAGTAGGGACGAATTGTGCCCTCGGTTTCCACCTGATGCACAGTATTTCCATGTGCGGCACTTGACAAAGATACTAAACTGTCGGACAGGGACAGTAGAAAACATTCTGAGAAATTCAAGTTGCTGCCTTGCATTGTCAGGACATAATTGGAATATATCCGATATTGTAACTGTTCAATTTGAATGTTAAATTAGCCAGATGACGGCTTTTTCTCCACCGAATAATCCCACCGCAACCGCGTTGTGTCCTTGGGCAAGACACTTCATCTCCACTGCCCGCGTGGGGGCACAGTGGCTTCATGCACTAAGGCGTACTGCACGCTGATGGTGCACTTGTCTTCAACAAATGCTAACCCTGGAGTTCGTATGCTGGGGAGCTGGCAGTTGCTCGCCCTTGCTCGGTGGTTCTCTCCGGTACCCCGGCTTCCTCCACCCGTAAAACTGTTGTGGTCATGGTTAGCCAGTGTGCATAAATAGGTGACCTTAACCACCAATAAATAAATAAATTAATTCTCCACCGGATTGAGTTGTTAGTTTCTGCCGGGACGGTCTAAAATAAGCAGTTTAACTCAAAACTTTCTGTCCCATATGAATGTGCGAATATTTAAAGCTGGACAGTTCATCAAATAGACAGAAATAATACCAAACTCGACCGGTGATAGGTAAATAGTGAATGGAAACGGCATTGCATTGGGAATAGAGTAGGGACGAATCGTCCCCCGCAGTTTCCACACGATCCACGTTGTTCCCACTCGCTCACCCCACTTGACAAAGATACTGTTCTGTCGAGCAGGGATAGTAGAACAACTGCTGAATATTTCGTGCATCTGCCTTCACTGGTCTGAACGCCGTGTACTAAGGCATACTGCACGTCGATGGTACACATGTCTTCAACCAATCTAACCCTGCCTGTGCTACAGTGCGGATGCACTATGTTGGGGAGCTGGCAGCTGCTCGTCATTGCTCGGTGGTTCTCTCTGAGTACTCCGGCTTGCGCCACCCATACATCTGTAAACCGACATAATATGACCTTGGCTGTTTATGTGTCGTTAAACCCTAATAAATAAATAAATAAATAAATAAATAAATAAATAAATAAATAAATAAATCCAGTACCAGTTTTGCTCGTACAAATATTAGTACCGTCAGACAAAATTCATTTTCTGATTACTTTCGTACTTTTCTGTACCCACCTTCCCTGAGTAAGATTGGTATATCTTTTCAATCTCAGATTTAACCCCCAAGCACAATGAGAGTGAGAATAAGAGTACCATTTGGAAATACCTAAATTATCCAACTTTGGTTACTCTCTGCTATCATTTTGGAATGGGTTAATTTGAGCCACTTTGCTTTGCTATGTGCAGAGATGTTTAATCAATAAATCCGGCTTTAGTTATGTTCTGAGACTTAATGAAACATGTGCTTTGGTCACTTGAAAATAGCACTGTCTGCAAAAAATGACTGAGTGAATACTCACTAGTACAAAAACAAAAAGGAAAGAGCTCTTTGAGCTTTCCATAACTGCTTTCAAAAATCAATGGGGAACAAATTTTGTGTTATATGTTTTGGTGTTCCGTGTTATCCAACACCAGTACCAGTTTGGCCATACAAATATGAATACCACCAGGAAAGAAAGCACATTTTCTCAGTGGTAGACTGTTTGACTTCTATGATAGAGGTCCCGAGTTTGATCCCTATCTGGGACGACCCATGTAATGTCCTTGGGCAAGGCCTTTATCCCGGTTGCCAACATGGGGGCACAATGATGCCATGTACTAAGGCGTTCTGCATGTCAATGGTGCACATGTCTTCAACCACTGGTACCCTGCTTCAGCGGAGCTTAAACATAATTAGAATGTTGAGCTGACAGCTGCTCGTCGATGCTCGGTGGTTCTCCCTGGGTCCGCCGACTTCCCCCACCCGTAAAACTGTCACGGTCACGATTAGCCATTGTGGATAAGTATGTGACCGTAAACACCAATAAATAAATACCATCAGGGAAACCCTCTGTGGAATCCTTCTGTCAATAAACAGAAAAGTAGTAATGTAATGCAAGAAATATTAACAAGCTATTCAACATCCCTTTAATCAACTCATTTTGACTTGAACTGTACCCATCACTGTGTATACTAGCTCTCTAGATGGTTTAAACCATATCAAATAAACAACTAATTTGTGTGTGACAGTAACTCATATTACATGTATTTCATTGTATCTGAAACAGATATGTTGGAAAAATTTTGAAATCATGGAGTAGGAAGCTTACCCTTGTTTGTTGACAAATCCCACACATTCACAAACAGACAAAATGATAGAGAATAAATTAATTATTGATATTTAAGGTCACTTTCAGCATCTACAGCTATATCTTGACCATAATATAGGTATTTATTCAAGTCCAGGTATTCATTGCATAGGCGTACAGGGCTATTTTTCAGGAGGGGGGGGGGGGGGGGGGGGGGGGGGTTGAACACTTTTAGCCCCAAAAAAGTTGAATCTCAGGAGGAAATGCCAAATGTGGGTATGGGAGGGAAGGGGGGGGCTCCCTCCCATTGAGTACCTGGAGAGAACCACTGAGCAATGGCAAGAGACTCCGACTCCCCAACATACTAACTCCACAAAAGCAGGGTTAGCACTGGGAGGGGGGTCTCTCTCACCCCCCCCCCCCCCCCATTGAGTACCTGGAGAGAACCACCAAGCAATGGCAAGCGACTCAGACCCCCCGACATACTAACTCCACAAAAGGAGGGTTAGCATTGGTTGAAGACAAGTGCGCCCTCAAAGTGCCCTTAGTACACATCGCCATCATACCCCCTCCCCCCCCCCCCAACCCCCACATGGGAAATTAAATTGCGATGAAGTGTCTTGCTCAAAGACACAATGTGGTTGCCACAGGCGGGATTCGAACCGAGAACTTCTTGGATTGCAACAATCATCTCTACCTTCTGAACCACCGTGCTTCCGTAATATGCAGTAATAGAACTCTTTATATGTTCTTGTGTGATTATAAATGAATATTAATACGTGGATATGGTTCCATTGAATCAACTTGTACAGTATAATGGTCAGTTTACTTGCAACTTCTAAGTGATGAGATAGGAAAACAACATTTTGTGTGGAAAACCAAAACGTTTTGTGGTCATTTCTGGCAACTAAATTGTCCGAAATTTCCTGGCATAGTGGCTGAAAAATCGGCTCCTTCCTGACTCAGGAGTGGGTTGGGGCACAGTCCTCCATGAAACCCCGGCCCGTATGCCCATAATTCATATGTACTTATTTTTTTCAAAGCAGAAAGGACATCGCTTGTTTTGCTTTCTATGAAAATATTCTGTAATTATTGAAGAGCAAATTTTGTGTTAAATGTTTTGGTTTCCTGCTGTATCTCAAATATCTGTTTTGGCTGCATAAAAACTAACAGCATCACAAAAACTTTGATTTCCACTAAATTTTCTGTTTTCAAAACTGATCGATAGTTTTGTGTACAATACAGTTTGCATTTTCACATTAAAAAGTTGGGAAAGCCCGTAATTTGTCCAACAAATTAGAATTCTCTAGTTATTTATCGGTGTTTGCGGTCACATACTTATCCACAATGGCTAATCATGACCGTGACAGTTTTACGGGTGGGGAAGTCGGAGGACCCGGAGAGAACCACCGAGCATCGACGAGCAACTGTCAGCTCAACATTCTAATTATGTTCAAGCTCCGCTGAAGCAGGGTACCAGCGGTTGAAGACATGTGAACCATTGACATGCAGTACGCCTTAGTACGTGGCATCATCGTGCCCCCATGTTTGCAACCGGGATAAAGTGCCTTGCCCAAGGACATTACGTGGGTCGTCCCAGACAGGGATCAAACTCGGGACCTCTATCATAGAAGTCAAACAGTCTACCACTGAGAAAATGTGCTTTCTTTCCTGGCGGTATTCATATTTGTACGGCCAAACTGGTGTTGGATAATGCGGAACACCAGAACATATAACACAAAATTTGTTCCCCATTGATTTTTGAAAGCAGTTATGGAAAGCTCAAAGAGCTCTTTCATTTTTGTTTTTGGACAAGTGAGTATTCACTCAAAGTCATTTTGTGCCGACAGTGCTAATTTTAAGTGGCCAAAGCACATGTTTCATTAAGTCCCAGAACATAACTAAAGCCGGATTTATTGATTAAACATCTCTGCATATAGCAAAGCAAAGTGTCTCAAATTAACCCATTCCAAAATGATAGTAGAGAGTAACCAAAGTTGGATAATTTGGATATTTCCAAATGGTACACTTATTGTCACTCTTATTGTGCTTTAGGGTTGAATCTGAGATTGAAAAGGTATACCAATCTTACTCAGGGAAGGTGAGTACAGAAAAGTACGAAATTAATCAGAAAGTGAACTTTCTCTGACTGTACTAATATTTGTACGAGCAAAACTGGTACTGGATTTATTTATTAGGTTTTGACGATGCATTAACAGCCAAGGTCATATTATGTCGGTGACAGTTGCATTGGTGGAGGAAGCAGGAGTACCCAGAGAGAACCTCCTTGCAATGACGAGCAGCTGCCAACTCCTCAATATAGTGCCTCCGCACTGTAGCACAGGCAGGGTTAGATTGGTTGAAGACATGCGCACCATCGGCGTGCAGTATGCCGTAGTACAAGGTGTCATGGTGCCCCCATGCGGACAGTCGGGGTGAAGTGATCGAGACATAATTGGAATATATCCTACAGATACAATGTCGGATATATTCCAATTATGTCCAGATCATGCAAGGCAGCAACTTGAAATGAAATTCTGAGAATGTTTCCTACTGTCCATGCCCGACAGTTTAGTATCTTTGTCAAGTGCCGAGACCACGTGGAAATACCGTGGATCAGGTGGAAACCGAGGACACGATTCGTCCCTACTTTATTCTCAACTCATCGACTTTTCCATTCATTATTTACCTGTCACCGGCTGAGTTAGGTATTATATTTGTCTATTTGATGAACTTTTCAACCTTAACTATTTGCGGATTCATGTAGCACCACTGAAAGGCCACTGCATGATTATCAATATATTCAGGGATTGATTTTACGAAAATAACAATTATCCGACTATACCCACATGGGAACTCCTAAATTTGCCAAGGGTTAAACTTTTGATAATGACGTATAAAACAGAAGTTGTCATGATATGCTTGCTGCATGCAGGCATAGAAAACATTCAGCGCTCAATGAATTAGGAATGGAGTAAATTGTCACTTAAACCTACGAAATTCTGAAAAAATGATTTTTTTTTCGACGGCATCTACCATTATGCATCTGAGACAGGGATTGCGTTAAACTTTACAGCATCCTTATAACAGAAAATATTCTTGGAATTGACATGTGAACCCGAATTTTGAAAGCATTTTCGGATATTCTAATCCAATCTACCACTGCACACTTATCAATATTCAGTGATTTTATGAAAATTAAAATTATTCCGACCATACCCATATGGGCAGTCTCAAATCTGCCAACGGTTAAACTTTTAATAATGACATATAAAACAAAAGTTGTCATACTATGACTGCTGCATACAGCCTTAGAAAACGTTCAGCGCTCAATCAATTAGGAATGGAGTAAATCGTCACTTAAACTTACCAAATTCTGAAAACGAGAGTTTTTTTGGACTGCACCTATCTTTATGCAAATAGATCGAGCATAGGGTTGAACTTTACAACCAAACTTACAACAGCAAATATGCTCGGTAGGCAATTGTAAATACGAACATGTAAATCATTTTTCGATATCCCTTTCGAAAATGGAAGAAACTGAGCTCCAAATTAGCCAATTTTATGAAGAATTTTAGGGCACTCAAATTCAAGGCCCGAAAACTGGGTGAAGGTTAAAACTTTGAATAAAATATATAAGAGCAAAATTGTTCTTGGATGAAGGCCCAATCCTCTCATGGAAAAGGTTTTGAGACAATATGGCTCCAGTGCTGAGAAAGTGCATGTAAACGTTGGCCGAAAATAACAATTATTCTGACAGTACCCTTATGGGAAGTCTCAAATCTGCCAAGGGTTAAATTTTCAATAATAACGTATAGAACAAAATTTGTCACACTTTGACTCCTGCAAGCAGCTATAGAAAACATTCAGAGCTCAAGCAATTAAAAATGGAGTAAATCGCCACCTAAATTTTCAAAATTCTGAAAAAATTGGAATTTTTTTGTTCCGTACCTACTTTTATGCAACCAGAATGGGATGAGGTTAAACTTTACAACCAAACTAACAACAGCAAATATGCTCGATAGTCAATTGTGAATACGTACATGAAAGGTGTTTGAAATTAACCCTTTCCAAAATGATAGAAAAGGCAACCAAAAATGGCTAATTTTGGCATTTTCAAACGGTACTCTTATTCCCGGACTCATTGTGCTAGAGGGTTAAATCTGAGATTAAGAAGTAAACAGTAACTTTCTTCCACAATCTTTGTTGCATCTAGCCATACCAAAATAATTATTACAACTACCTTGTAATTAGAAAAAAATTGCTCTTGAAGTTGGCGAAAATAACAAATATTCCGACAGTACCCTTATGGGAAGTCTCAAATCTGCCAAGGGTTAAACTTTTAATAATAACATATAGAACAAAATTTGTCATACTTTCACAGCTGCAAGCAGCTATAGAAAACATTCAGAGCTGAAGCAGTTAGAAATGGAGTAAATCGTCACCTAAACTTACCAAATTCTGAAAAAATTTGAGTTTTTTTGGACGGTATCTACTTTTATGCAACCAGAATGGGATAGGGTTAAACTTTACAACTAAACTTACAACAGCAAATATGCTCGGTAGTCAATTGTGAATACGTACACGACAAGTGTTTGAAATTGACCCCTTTCCAAAATGATGGAAAAAGCAACCAAAGTTGGCTAATTTTGGCATTTTCAAACGGTACTCTTATTCTCACCCTCATTGTGCTTGGGGGTTAAATCTGAGATTAAAAAGTAAACAGTAACTTTCTTCCGCAATCATTGTTGCATCTATCCAAACCAAGATAATTGTTACAACAACCTTGTTATTAGAGAAATTTGCCCTTGAAGTTGGTCAATTTTGAAGAAAAATTCTATATTCATGTCATTTTTGGCCAGTGGAGGTTAAAGTTGAAAGATCTGAGTGGTGATTGTGGTGTATCATGTTATGCTCTAAATGTGTGGAAAATTTGAGCTAAATAACTGTAAACAATTTTGAGACATTCGAAAAATGGTGAAATTTTGAAGGTTTTGACAGAATATTTTGAAAACACGCGTTTTCACAGATATGACGATACCGCATTTCACTAGATTTTATGACATTACATAAGTGTGCGAAATTTGGTCAAAATCGTACAACTTGTTTTCGAGCAGTTCAACAGACAAAATTCAGGGAGGAAAAAAAAAAAAAAAAAAAAAAAAAAAAAAAATAGAGAAGAAAAATTTTGAAAAAGAAGAATAACAATAGTCTAACTGGGAAAGCCTAATTATGTATATCTATATACTTTTATATTTGCACTGCGACTTGTAAAGAAAATTTTGTTTCTAACATTCGACCTACCATTTAACAATTTTATTAGCACTACGACAAATATTGAAATTATTTTGAATCTATTTATAGGAATAGACAGCGTGGTGTTTTCCAACAAATAGTTGCAACACAATAAGAAAAAATTCAATTTCTAACATTCGGCCTGTCACTCAAGTTAACCGTGCACATGTATATTAGCACTACGAAAAAGCCCTGGGCCGATTTAATCTGTGGACCGACTAAGGGGCATACTTTAGTTGCTGACTTTATTTTTGGCCAACTTCTCCCATGGGCGACTTCATTTGGGGGCGACTTCCCACCATTTAACTCTTTGTAGACTTTATACCACAACCACAAAGCTTGAATTTTTTTTTTTATGCGACAATTTATTGGAAAACATCCAGCGGTGTTTTGGATAGATAGTTGCGAAAAATGAGAGAGAAAAAATCAGTTTCTACAGCTCCGTGTCTTGCAGCACACTTAGAGACCATGTGTTCGAGTGTTGTTTTCTTAATACTGGATAGCTGTCTTTTCCACCTAAGATGCCCGTATGTACATGTGCCGAGTCGATGTCCAGTAAGAGCAGGCTTCGACACCCTTATAGTTTAAAGTCCCCCCCCCCCCCCCACATAAATAACAGATGTATGTAAACCACATGTCGGGATCACATGTCGCCTATCGCAGAGATAGGCCTACTGACACCACCTCTAGTTCCACCGAAAGTTAAAAGTTATTTTTCAGCATAATGATGTTGTTGCCGAATGCAATTTAATTTGAGTGCATTCAAAAACGGAAACCGGACATTGCAAATAAAATCATTAAAATTATTTTCGACAGTATTAATATGGGCAGATCATAAGCGTTCATAACTGAAATAGAAGGCGATCAATTGTATCTCAATTTGTTGTCAGTCTTGTTTGTGTTGATGATGTAAATATGTGTTGAATAGTTTTAGTCGTTAACTTGAAATAAATCATAAAAATGAATTTATTTTCTTTATATATTATTACATTAACCCGTCCGAACATCCTGAGGCTGAAGGGTGCCTGACCCGGCGAGGCCGAAAAGCACAGAACTTGAAGCGCGGGCCAAATCGGCCAAAAAGCGCACTTTTTACATGATTCTGTTTCAAAATATAGTTTATGGGCCCTAACTGAAACTAGCCTAGTCCCCCAGACTAATTGCAAAGGAAGGAGCATAAGCTTTATTTCAGAAGCAAAGATGTAGGCTTTTGTGCAAGAATCTGGACAGCACTGCTGAACTGTTGGGTAAAGGGTTGACCGATAAACCGTTTATCTAACCTTAGTTAAAGTATAAGACAACAGTTGTCAAAATATTTTTTGCGTCCAAGACACAGCTTATGACCCCTGATTGAAAGGGACGCTACGCGCTCATTTCAATCAGAAGTCATAAGATATACTTTGGAAGCAAAAAATTAAGATAAAAACCTAAAAAAAATGTGAATGACGAATTTTGTGTATAGCGCTGGCCGATTTTTTCAGTTATGTCACGTAAAGAGTTAAATGCAAAAATGAATATTACACAGTAATTAGACTTGAATATTTTCTCCATTTGAACTTTATATGCCAAGATAATTTTAATGTGATTTTTTGTTTTTGTTACAAATTACAATTAATTGAATATATTGATATATATGCATTCCCAATAAATTATTAAATACAGAATAAATTTCAAAAAGATATTTAATAACATTTGATAACTAAAAGTTGTCAGAAAGGTTATAAACAACATCTCAAAAGTGTTATGCTTTATCAGACCAGTGCTGAAAAACCCCATTAATTAGCTTCGCCCACTCGTAAAAAGTTCCTCTATAAATAGACACAGAGATCTTAATTGAACCGGATTAACAGTGACTGCATTATGTAATCATATGTAACAACTGGGGTAATTTGGAAGACTACTTTTACAGGGACTGTACATGTAATGGGCTTTTGTACTGAAATTAATGCAATCAGTTTTTTCGACAGAACTTCTGTTTGAAAGTTTTGATTTGAATAAAGTTTTGTATGAATGTTTAGTAACATGGAATACATCACATATAATATGGTGTTTTTTCCCGTGCAGAAATTATGCAAATTAGATGAACTTTGATTTATTCAATGCTACTTAAACACAGTAAGTGCACATGTCAATATGGCTTGGCTAGAGGCTGTATTTATGAACCGATCTTCACAAAAGTTCTTGGGTACCTTTCTTATCACCTTGGGACGAGAACGAGTGTTTTGGGGTGTGGTCCAAAATTCAAGATGGCTGCCAGTGGCCGTCCATTTTGTACCAAAATTAGGTACAATCAGTTTTTTGTAGAGAACTTCTATATGAAGTTTCTGATTTGAATAAAGTTTTGAATGAATGTTTAGTAACATGGAATACATCACATATAACATCACATATAATGCAGGTTTTTTTTCTCATGCAGAAATTATGCAAATTAGATGAACTTTGATTTATTGAGTGCTACTTATACACAGTAAGTGCACATGTCAAACCTCGGGCTCAGGCTAAAGGCTGTACTTATTAACCGATCTTCACGAAACTTTGTGGGTACCTTTGTTATCACCTTGGGACAGGAATGAGTGTTTTCGTGTGCGACCCAAAATTCATGATGGCTGCTGACGGCAATCTTATACTGAAATTAGGTGCAATCAGTTTTTTGTTCGGAACTTCTAGGACTACGTTTGTTATCATCATTGGATGGAAACGAGTGTTTTGGGGCTCGGCCAAAAATTCAAAATGTCTGTTGGCAGTCATATTTACGAGAATTCTGTGTTTTATATTTTTTGTACAGAACCTATAAAAAAGATTTATTATGTCAGTAATGTTTGCTATAATTTTATTGGGTGCCATTATTATCACTCTGGTATCAGAACAAATATTTTGGGGTTCAGTCAGACCCACTCGGGGACTCAGAAAGGGAGATAATTAAAAATCCCCATTGTAACATTAACCCCCAGGAAGATTTTTTTTCTAGTTTAGCTTCTAACCGTCACCCACCTTTACGATACTTTACCTATACATTTGTTACAGGCTACGGTCAGTATTTATGCACAGACCGTTACAGTACTTTATATGTACCTTTGTTATCTGGCCATTACCTAGATGTTTGTCATTGCTGTGTCACATACTATACATGTACATGTCTTACACAAGTTGAGCTACAGTCTCATTGACACTTGCATTAGGTTTTGTCATTGATTCTGAGAGCGTGACTGTTACTCTCCCAGTTGACAAGGTGAAAGGGATCAAATCTGAATGCCAAGCCTTACTCTGTAAGTGCAGTTGCACAATCTCGCCAGTTGCTCGAGTTCTGGGTCTGATGGTTGTCTCTCTTCCAGCTGTTGAATTTGGACGGCAACATTACCGATTTCTTGAATCATACAAAATACATGCACTGAAACATGCACAGGGTAATTATAGTGCAACCATGGCCCTGTCCACCTGTGCTAGAATGGAGCTTCAGTGGTGATTTGATAATCTTTCCTCTCAATGCCACAGGTTGTATTGTGCACCTCCCACGGTGACTATTAGCAATGTGTGGACCATTGGAAGTTGGTGGACTCTGGTCCACAGAGGAAACATTACTCCATATCAACTGCCTGGAGCTTAAGACTGTTGGGCTTGCTCTCCTTTCTTTCTGTAAGGATATGGTTAATGTGCATGTGCTTGTTAAAAGTAACAACACCTGCACCGTTAGTTATATCCAGTGAAATGGGTGGTACTAAATCTGTCCATTGTAACGAAATTGCCCTTGACAATTTGGAACTAGTGTTGCAAGTGCAATATTTTGCTGACGGCTACACATGTTGTGGGTTTGGACAATGAGGCTGACCATCTTTCATGGAAATTTAATGATAATACAGAATGGCAACTACATCCTGCATATTTTCTTCAACTCACAAAAATTTGGGGTTTACCAGATTTGGACATGTTTGCCACCAGACGCAATGCACAACTTGCAACATATGTTTCAAGGTTACCTGAATCAGGGGCTGCACATATCAATGCCTCTTCATTGAACTGGGCAACTAATTTTTTCTATGCTTTTCCTCCTTTCAGTTCAGTTGAAGCAGTACTTCAGAAGCTAAGGAACGAACAGGGCAACTGTATTCTGATAGCACCCATCTGGCCGACCCAAAATTTGTTTCCTTGTGTCATTAACCTTCTCATTGACATTCCAAGAATAATACCTTGGACTCCTGGAACTTTGAAATTACCACACAGTGAAGTAATTCATCCCCTTGCAGAGAAATTGACTGCCTGACATGGCCTGCCCACTTTCTGGCAAGCTCTCCAAAATCTACAAATTTTGGAGCGAACTGTTAAAATCATCATGGCTTCCTGGAGGCTTTCTACCAAAAAGCAGTACTCAGCAGCTATGTTAGTTGCTGTTACGCAAGCAAGTCACTGCCAATCTTTGAAATGACTTTGTGTTGAAGGAATATCTGAAGAGAAACTCAACCTTTATGACAAAATGTAAATACATTGTTTCTTAGTTATGTTAAACCACATGGAGCTATTGCTAGGGGAACTATCAGTCATTGTCTGCGGATGGTATTACAGGCAGCAGGCATCAATTCCACTAAATTCACTGCTTATAGTATCTGGGGAGCTTCCACTTCTAGGGCCTTTGCACAGGCTGTTCCGGAAACTGAAATTCTTTGTGTGGCTGGCTGGTCCAATGCAAAGACTTTTTCCAAGTTCTATCATAAACCCTTGGAGGGGGTGTGTCACAATTTGCGGATTCCATACTTCAAGGCTAACTACATGTAGGTACCATATTTTGCTTTAAGTTTTACTGCTACATAAGTACGGCTAGTGATGCAAAATTTGGGCTTTGAAGTCTCATTTGGTTCGTCCAGCAGTGGTGATGTGGGAGAATCCACCAAATAAACAAGACTTACCTTAGAAGTAAAAGTTTGGTTCGGATTTTCCTCAGTCACCATGCTGCTGGGGGAATGAAATGCCCACCCTGATGGGATCTTTACTTCTTCGCTCACCTCCTGGTGGTTTCAACTGCATACCTGTATTTGGATATTTCCATCATTTCTTCATATTTTGCATCACTTGGTTTTCAATACTGAATACTCTATCGAGTTAGGTTATGCACGCTCATTTCATTTGATTCCCCCAGCAACATGGTGACTGTCGAGAATCCTAACCAAACTTCTGCTTTCAAGGTAAGTCTCATTTATTTGGGGGATTAAATCCTAATTTAAACAACTATGGTCAGGTGAGCACCTCAGGCCATGGGGCCTTTGTTCAATTACTGAAAGCTGAAGACTGCAGTTTGGTAGCAAGTAAGTTTTTGTGTCACCAGTAGAGTGGGGTCACTGTGCTACCTGTTGGCTGAAGATGATTGTTACAGTATTGGACAACAGTACTGGTTTGTATCTCTCCGTGCATGCCCCCTCCATCCAGGTGCTCAGGTCATAACTTGAAGGTTAGTGCTCGGATTTGGATGAAAGTTTTTACAGGTGTTCAGTATCACTGGCTCTTTCAGTTGTACCCCCACTTTTTATGACCCTTACAGTGTACGAAATAGCCAATTTTTTTGTCTTTGCCTTGTATCTCAGGTTTAAGTTGTTGGATCTCAATGAAATTTGGCAGAAAGATTGTTTATAGGAAAAAGCCAACCAAGTCTCTGATGATATTTCTTACATTTTACTTTCTAGAGTTATCCCCCTTTTCAACTCCGAAAATGTTTTGAATTTGCCCTTTTGATGTTTGTTCAGGTGTTAACTTGAACAAGTTGAAGAGTTAATATAAAATTATTACTAACTCTAAATTTTATGGGTGAATAATTAAGTAATTTCAATGTATTATACTTCTATTTGAATAATAACTGTTTTATGAATAGTTATAACTATTTACAAACGATGTAAGATGCTAATGTTATAACTAATTAGTTTATCTATCTTGTTGGCTCTTCCATTCATCGTTTTTGTCAACACAACCTCAATAAAAGTTTTCTTGACCCTTTACTTAAGCCATTACTTCTTTCTGAAAGACCTTGATAGAAAGCATGTTTCACTGGTAGATGGGATATAACAGATTCCACTATAGATTCGATTTGTTATAATTTGAAAAAAAATATCAACTCTCAGATTTTGCATGTATGTGAAAGAGCTTGTAAAAAAAGTACTGTTTGCAAAGTGTTAGACATCAGGAGAAAGTAGAAATGCAAAATTATTTAAATCTGTAATTCAAAAATTACAGTGCAGATAAGTTTTTCAAAAGACACAACATTGTGAAAAGAGTTGTTTGAATGTGATAGGAAAATTCCCAGCAAGTAAACAGAACTGCATGACATAATTTATGAATCCACATGGAAATAATTTTATCCTTGCTGCTATCAGAATGAATGATCGACATACACAACAGCTTCACATTATTTGAGCACTAATTGGACATTATTAGATCAACAACTATGTATTATTTCAAATAAAGCAAGTTATGCTTCTAATAAAACCCACAGCACATGGTATCATCAATAGTAATCAAAACCAAATTCCAGGAAAATGAATTATACTGCATGTCAAACATGATATTGCCCTTTGTGATGTCTCCTAAATTTCCTTGCATAATCAAATAACTAGATGACAATCCAAGAGAGTTACATGCTGCTTTTAAAAAAAAGTCTATAATTTCATACTTTTCAGTCAGTCTATTTAATCAGAACGATCACTTTCATACAAATTATACTCGCCCAAAAAAGAAAGTGTGCATTGCAGAAATTAATTAAACTCCAAAAAAATAATTTCGTAGGTGTAAAGAGTGTTAACCTGTTCATGAATAAGTTATATTGAACACAAAAACAGCTTTCCCCGTTAAAATTGCATTAACGTTAAATGATGTGCTGCACGTTTGTGAAAAGGCATGTTTTGCACGTGGAGAGTCTACAAATTCATGCAGCAGTGTGAATCCTTGGGTATATAAACACTAAAGTAAGGCCTTCCTATCGTTCACATTCAAACTTGCGCTGCTCTTAAAACGACTCCACATTAGCATGCCAAGATTGACAATGAATCAATGTCTCCTTGCCCTGGGTATGATTAGAGCTGGCAGAACACACAGAGAGGTTGCCCAGCATTTGAACAGCCACCATAACAATGTAGACAGGCTAGTCTATCGACATGCACAACATGATGACGTTCGAGACCGACTCCGCTCCGGGAGCCCCTGAGTTACCACCCCTGCACAAGATCGGTATATCCGTGTCGTCCATCTCCGGAACTGGCAACAAACGGCAACGATAATAGCCAGGAACATCCCTAACCTGAGACAGATACATCCTCAAACAGTAATCAACCGGCTGAGAGAATACAGCTGACGTCCTCGAAGACCTGCAATTCGTCCGATTTTGACGTTACGTCATCGTCGTGCTTGACTGCAGTGGTGTAGACAACATCTCAGGCATCCCTTACACTGGTGGCGACGTGTTTTATTCACAGATGAATGTCGTTACCATCTTTCATCATCAGATGGCCGCCAATGAGTGTACAGACGTCGAAACGAACGCTAGGCAGATCCATGTGTCGTGGAGCGAAACCGTTATGGGGGAGGGTCTCTCATGGTGTGGGGTGGCATCACTGCCCATAACTGAACTGAGCTGGTCATTATTGATGGCAATCTCAATGCAGCCAGATATCGTGATGAAGTGCTTACACCTGTTGTTGTCCCATTTCTGCAACATCACGGCCCCGATGTCATTCTACAGCAGGACAGCTCCCGACCCCATGCAGCTCGAGTTGTTCAACAGTATCTGCAGCAACAACAAGTGGATGTTCTTCCCTGGCCCGCAAATTCGCCCGATATCTCACCCATTAAGCACGTACGGGACGAAATGAAACGTCAGCTACGCCGGCTTCCCCATGCACCATCAACGCTTGTGGAACTCCAAAGACAGCTTATCAGAATATGGAACAACATCCCACAACACTTCTATGCTAACTTGTTCGCTTCCATGAGGCGTAGATGCACAGCAGTAGTCGATGCAGACAGAGGTCATACCAGATATTGAGTGTGTGACTTTTGTGTTTGACCCTTAGTGTCTTTGACTCTCCATGGCACCAAGAGTATTTGTCATAGCGTAATGAAATTTCTCGTGTTGATCACAAATTGATTCATCTGTGATTGAATAAAATTTCCATGAATGAAAATGATATATATCTTTTTTAGTGTTATTTTTTAGCCTTCTTCTTCTTCTTCTTCTTCTTCTCCTGTCTTCTGTCTTCTCATCACTATTTTGTCCGCAAGATAACTCGAAAACGAATTGCCCTATCTCGTTGATTTTTGGCATGCTGATAGACAGCCACAAGTTCTCGGCCACCTTTGTTTTTCAGATTCCTGGGGTATCAGGGGTGTCTGTAGGGGTGTTTTGAAAGTGGGTCACGCCCATATCTCAGGCGTGGTATGACCTACAGACCTGGGACCGACACCAAATGAGTCGACACTCGATGGAGGTTCAAAATATGGGTCAAGGTCATGGAGGTCACCTAGGGGTCATTGAGTGCATTTTTCATAATTGCTGGAAATCACATTTTTTGACCCCCTAAACCATTCCTGATGTACACACATGCATTTTGACGTAAAAGAAGTGGGCGTGGCCAAAATTTTTAAAAGTGGGTCACGCTCATATCTCAAGCATGGTATGACGTATGGACATGGGACCAACACCAAATGAGTCGACACTCGATGGAGATTCAAAATATGGGTCAAGGTCACGGAGGTCACCTAAGGGTCATTAAGTGCATTTTTCATAATTGCTGGAAATCACATTTTTTGACCCCCTAAAGCATTCCTGATGTACACACATGCATTTTGACGTAAAAAAGTGGGCGTGGCCAAAATTTTTTAAAGTGGGTCACGCTCATATCTCAAGCATGGTATAACATATGGACCTGGGACCAACACCAAATGAGTCGACACTCGATGGAGAGTCAAAATATGGGTCAAGGTCACGGAGGTCACCTAGGGGTCATTAAGTGCATTTTTCATAATTGCTGGAAATCACATTTTTGGACTCCCATAAAGCATTCCTGATGTACACACATGCATTTTGATGTAAAAAGTGGGCGTGGCCAAAATTTTTGAAAGTGGGTCACGCTCATATCTCAAGCATGGTATAACATATGGACCTGGGACCAACACCAAATGAGTCGACACTCGATGGAGAGTCAAAATATGGGTCAAGGTCGCGGAGGTCACCTAGGGGTCATTAAGTGCATTTTTCATAATTGCTGGAAATCACATTTTTGGACTCCCATAATATTTATTTATTTATTTATTGGTGCTTAAGGTCACATACTTATGCACAATGGCTAATCGTGACCGTGACAGTTTTACGGGTGGAGGAAGCCGGAGTACCCGGAGAGAACCACCGAGCAACGACGAGCAGCTGTCAGCTCTCCAACATCGTAACTCTGAACTCTGCACCGCAGCACAGGCAGGGTTAGAGTGGTTGAAGACATGTGCACCATCGACGTGCAGTACGCCTCAGTACACAGCGTCATCGTGCCCCCATGTAGGCAATCGGGGTGAAGTGTCTTGCCCAAGGACACAACGCGGTTGCCGCAGGTGGGATTCAAACCGAGGACCTCTCGGCTTGCAGCCTGCACCTCTACCAACTGAGCCACCGCACCCCCTGGACTCCCATAAAGCATTCCTGATGTACACACATGCATTTTGACGTAAAAAGTGGGTGTGGCTAAAATTTTTGAAAGTGGGTCACGCTCATATCTCAAGCATGGTACGACATATGGACCTGGGACCAACACCAAATGAGTCGACACTCGATGGAGATTCAAAATATGGGTCAAGGTCATGAAGGTCACCTAGGGGTCATTAAGTGCATTTTTCATAATTGCTAGAAATCACATTTTTTGACCCCCTGAATCATTCCTGATGTACACACATGCATTTTGACGTAAAAAAAAGTGGGCGTGGCCAACATTTTTGAAAGTGGGTCACGCACATATCTCAAGCATGGTGTGACATATGGATCTGGGACCAACACCAAATGAGTCGACACTCAATGGAGATTCAAAATATGGGTCAAGGTCACGGAGGTCACCTAGGGGTCATTGAGTGCATTTTTCATAATTGCTGGAAATCACATTTTTTAACCCCTAAAGCATTCCTGACATACATACATGCATTTTGACGTAAAAAAGTGGGCGTGGCCAAAATTTATAGAATTTTAAGAAGTGGGTCGCGCTCATATCTCAAGGATGGTATGACACATAGACATGGGGACCAACACCAAATGAGTCAACACTCCGTAGAGGTTCACAATATGGACAAGGTCACTGAGGTCGCCCAGGGATAACTGAGTGCATTTTTTAGTATTGCTGGGAATCACATTTTTGGACACCTAATGCATTCTCTTGACAAACCTTTTGAATGCTGTGCACATATATGCCTTTTCTGGATTCTTAGAAGAATTGTTCTGATACCGTTATGAATATCTGTAAATACTGTTTACGAAAATCCATTCCTGATTTGTTTAAAAATATGTTACTCTCGAAAATAACCCTCCATAAATTCTCTTTCTATATAGTTTTTTCCCAATAGATATTTTAACTCTTTTCTTACAAGCTTGAATTTACTGGATGCAGTAAATTCTATTTCTCTAGTATTAACATTATTTTCTATTTCAATGATTTATGTCTGTTGGATTCTTTACTATTCTACTTAAATTTGGCAGATATGTAGAGCTTCATTAGAAGTTTCTCACCTGGATCATGGCATTTCTGAAGTTTTTCGTTTTTAGCCCAAACCGTGCAAAATGTTGTCACAATGTTACGTTTTGCCACAATTCTCAAACAAGACCCAGGACGATTTGGCTGGAGCTTTCATTATATTTGTAGCATGACTTACTACACCTGACTACATAAGCTGTATTACCCACGTTGCTCCCTTTTGACCTCAAAATTCCGAGCAAAGTGCAATTTTGGAAAAACTGGTCAATTTGCACATGCAATTTCTCAGCTCTGTGGCCACATTTTTTCAAACCTTTTCCCATGAGAAGTTTGGGCATTCATCCAAGAATAATTTCGCTGTTATATATTCTATTCAAAGTTTTAACCTTCAACTCGTTTTCGAGCCTTGAATTCGAGTACCCTTAACTCGAGCATAAAAATGCCTCATTTTTAGTTCATTTTTCTTCCATTTACGAATGGTATATCGAAAAATTATTTACATGTTCGTATTCACAATTACCTATGGAGCATTTTTTCTGTTGTACGTTTGGTTGTAAAGTTCAACCATATGCCCATTCTGTTTGCATAAAGATAGGTGCTGTCCAAAAAACTCACGCTTTATCAGAATTTGGTTCGATTAAGTGACAATAATATTACTCCATTCCTAATTGATTGAGTGCTGAATGTTTTCAATAGCTGCATGCAGCAGTGATAGTATGAAAACTTTTGTTTTATATGTGAGTATTAAAAGTTTAACCCTTAGCAGATTTGAGACTCCCATATGGGTACTGTCTGAATAATTGTGATTTTGGTAATATCTGAAAATTTTGTTGACATTCAGATTTACAGTTCAAGTCCAAGAAGATTTTCCTTGATAAGGTAGCTGTAAAGTTTAACCCAATCCCTGTTTCGGTTGCATAAAGATAGGTGCCGTCGAAAATAACTCCATTTTTCAGAATTTGGTAAGTTTAAGTCGCAATTTACTCCATTCCTAATTGATTGAGTGCTGAATGTTGCCTATGGGTGCATGCGGCTAGCAAAATATGACAACGTTTGTTTTACATATTATTATTAAAAGGTTAATCCTTGGCAGATTTGAGAGTTCCCAAGTGGGTACTGTTGAAATAATTGTTATTTTCGTAAAATCAGTACCTCAATATTGTTAAGCATGCAGTGATCTTTCGGTCCTATATAAAGATGCAAATAGTTTAAGTTGAACAGTTCATCAGACAGAAATAATGCCAAACTCTGGCGTTGACAGGTAAATAATGAATGGAAATTTCATTGCATTGAAAATAAAGTGGCAACGAACCGTTCCCTTGGTTTCCACACGAGGCGTGGTGTTTTTCACGCGGTCAGAACACTCGATTTTATGCCCAAATGTCGGCCAGGCTTCGTAGAACAAGTTCTGAAAATTACAAGTCGCTGCCTTCAGCGGTCTGGACACAGTGAGCATTTGACCGATAGTGGTAGTATATTTAGTCTGTGTGAAACACACAGACTATTGTTTTTGCACGGTTTCTTTTTCTTTTTTTTTTTCTTCTTTTTCTTCTTCTTCTTCTTCTTCTTCTTCTTCTTCTTCTTCTTCTTCTTCTTCTTCTTCTTCTGCTGTCTTCTCATCACTATTTTGTCCGCAAGATAACTCGAAAACGAATTGCCCTATCTCATTGATTTTTGGCATGCTGATAGACGGCCACAAGTTCTCGGCCACCTTTGTTTTTCAGATTCCTGGGGTATCAGGGGTGTCTGTAGGGGTGTTTTGAAAGTGGGTCACGCCCATATCTCAGGCGTGGTATGACCTACAGACCTGGAACCGACACCAAATGAGTCGACACTCGATGGAGGTTCAAAATATGGGTCAAGGTCACAGAGGTCACCTAGGGGTCATTGAGTGCATTTTTCATAATTGCTGGAAATCACATTTTTTGACCCCCTAAACCATTCCTGATGTACACACATGCATTTTGACGTAAAAAAAGTGGGCGTGGCCAAAATTTTTAAAAGTGGGTCATGCTCATATCTCAAGCATGGTATGACGTATGGACATGGGACCAACACCAAATGAGTCGACACTCGATGGAGATTCAAAATATGGGTCAAGGTCACGGAGGTCACCTAGGGGTCATTAAGTGCATTTTTCATAATTGCTGGAAATCACATTTTTTGACCCCCTAAAGCATTCCTGATGTACACACATGCATTTTGACGTAAAAAAAGTGGGCGTGGCCAAAATTTTTAAAAGTGGGTCATGCTCATATCTCAAGCATGGTATGACGTATGGACATGGGACCAACACCAAATGAGTCGACACTCGATGGAGATTCAAAATATGGGTCAAGGTCACGGAGGTCACCTAGGGGTCATTAAGTGCATTTTTCATAATTGCTGGAAATCACATTTTTTGACCCCCTAAAGCATTCCTGATGTACACACATGCATTTTGACGTAAGAAAGTGGGCGTGGCCAAAATTTTTTAAAGTGGGTCACGCTCATATCTCAAGCATGGTATAACATATGGACCTGGGACCAACACCAAATGAGTCGACACTCGATGGAGATTCAAAATATGGGTCAAGGTCGCAGAGGTCACCTAGGGGTCATTAAGTGCATTTTTCATAATTGCTGGAAATCACATTTTTGGACTCCCCTAAAGCATTCCTGATGTACACACATGCATTTTGACGTAAAAAAGTGGGCGCGGCCAAAATTTTTTAAAGTGGGTCACGCTCATATCTCAAGCACGGTACGACATATGGACCTGGGACCAACACCAAATGAGTCGACACTCGATGGAGATACAAAATATGGGACAAGGGCATGAAGGTCACCTAGGGGTCATTAAGTGCATTTTTCATAATTGCTAGAAATCACATTTTTTGACCCCCTGAATCATTCCTGATGTACACACATGCATTTTGACGTAAAAAAAAGTGGGCGTGGCCAACATTTTTGAAATTGGGTCACGCACATATCTCAAGCATGGTATGACATATGGATCTGGGACCAACACCAAATGAGTCGACACTCAATGGAGATTCAAAATATGGGTCAAGGTCATGGAGGTCACCTAGGGGTCATTGAGTGCATTTTTCATAATTGCTGGAAATCACATTTTTTAACCCCTAAAGCATTCCTGACATACATACATGCATTTTGACGTAAAAAAGTGGGCGTGGCCAAATTTTTAGAATTTTTAGAAGTGGGTCGCGCTCATATCTCAAGGATGGTATGACACATAGACATGGGGACCAACACCAAATGAGTCAACACTCCGTAGAGGTTCACAATATGGACAAGGTCACTGAGGTCACCCAGGGATAACTGAGTGCATTTTTTAGTATTGCTGGTAATCACATTTTTGGACACCTAATGCATTCTCTTGACAAACCTTTTGAATGCTGTGCACATATATGCCTTTTCTGGATTCTTAGAAGAATTGTTCTGATACCGTTATGAATATCTGTAAATACTGTTTACGAAAATCCATTCCTGATTTGTTTAAAAATATGTTACTCCCGAAAATAGCCCTCCATAAATTCTCTTTCTATATAGTTTTTTCCCAATAGATATTTTAACTCTTTTCTTACAAGCTTGAATTTACTGGATGCAGTAAATTCTATTTCTCTAGTATTAACATTATTTTCTATTTCAATGAATTTACTCCATTCCTAATTGATTGAGTGCTGAATGTTGTCTATGGGTGCATGCGGCTAGCAAAGTATGACAACGTTTGTTTTACATATTATTATTAAAAGGTTAATCCTTGGCAGATTTGAGAGTTCCCAAGTGGATACTGTTGAAATAATTGTTATTTTCGTAAAATCAGTACTTCAATATTGTTAAGCATGCAGTGATCTTTCGGTCCTATATAAAGGTGCAAATAGTTAAAGTTGAACAGTTCATCAGACAGAAATAATGCCAAACTCTGCTGTTGACAGGTAAATAATGAATGGAAATTTCATTGCATTGAAAATAAAGTGGCAACGAACCGTCCCCTTGGTTTCCACGCGAGGAGTGGTGTTTTTCACGCGGTCAGAACACTCGATTTTATGCCCAAATGTCGGCCAGGCTTTGTAGAACAAGTTCTGAAAATTGCAAATTGCTGCCTTCAGCGGCCTGGACACAGTGAGCGTATGCCTGAAGTGCTATTTTAATGTCTTATATGCAAATTCTCATTAATCTTTTCCCGCCAAAAACCTACTCACCACCGTTTTCTTTTCACTTTTAACTTCCGATGATTCTCATAGGTTTCAAGGTTGCGATGAGATCCTGGGACGCTGTTCTTAAAGAAACTACTTTGATTTACAGCCATCTCTCCGTCAGTCGCGCTCTATTGTAACTTTTAAGTGGACCTACCCCAGAGAGGGGGGCACCACGAGAGACTGTGCCCATTCCCGCCCTCTTCTTTCGCTCCGACTTGAAAAAGACCAAATTCAGAAAATTACCGCCTCTCTTCAAAAACGCTATATGTCAGCGAATTCTCCGCCGATTTCCACGAAATTTTCACTCAGCATTCACGAGTAGTTGCTCCATCGCATGCCTGGAAAGTCGACACGAATTGCGCATTTCCTCAAGTCCAGTTCCAAAAGAGCGTATGGGCATGCTCATGAGTCTCCCACGGGCTATGCACTCGGTTGTTGGATATTTCAGGCACAGGTCGAGTTGGGCAGAGCTTCTAGAACAAACGTTGAAAATTTCGAGTCGCTACTCCAAAAACTCTCTCCACAATCTACTTTACATGTAATGGAGTGTATACTTTTTATGACCTGCCGGCAGTACCAACCACCCTTCTAGTTTTATATCATGTTATTAATAAACGTTTAACCCTCGCAGATTTGAGACTTCTCTTATGGGTACATCCACGGTGTTTTCACTCGGTCACAGGACTCAAGAAAGATACTAAACTGTCGAGCGGGAAAAGTAGAACACATTCTCAGAATTTGAAGTGGCTGCCTTGGCCGGTCTGGTTACAATCGGCGTATGTCCTTGTTATGCCCACAACGAATAGTCAGGGGGCATATTGTTTTACCTCTGTCTTTCCTTCTATCTTTCTGCATATAGGGTATATTGTTTGTCCGTCTAACCTCTCTTATTAGCTCATCTTGACAAAGTCAAGCTGAGCTAATCTCATCGCTCGTCGTCCGCCGTGCGTCAAAACCATTTTTTGGTCTTCTACTCCAAATCCACTGGGCCAATTTAAGTGAAAGTTTGTGTGAGTGATGATTCCAAAGGGACATTGCATTTTTGTTCAACTCAACATGCCCAGTCCCATAGGAAGGGAGTGGGGACAATGCTCCAAAATATTTTCAAAATCTTCTTCTCAAGAACCAGTGAGTACAATGACTTGACATTTGCTATGGAGCTTCCTTTTGGGGACTAGAATCAACTTTTTTCAAACGAAGTTCGTGAAGCAATATTTGGTTTGTAATGGGTGGGGTAAGATTTTTGACCCCGCCCAAAATTTCTATTTTCTTAACTGATGGTCCAGTATGAACCAAATTTCGTATGTGGTATTATAGGGTCATAAGTACTTGACCCATGCAAAAAAAAAATAATTCCCGCATCCCCATGGGAACCCTGGGAGCTAAAAATATAAATATATTTTCAAACGCCCATATTTCCCAAACCACACGGAACAGAGAGCTGTTATTTGGTATGAAGTATCCTTAGTACCAGTAGAATTGAATGGTTAAAAATTGCCATCAGTTATGTTAGTTAGGGTGTTCTTTAATGGGCATCGGAAAAAGTGCTTTTTCTCCAGAACCACTCATCAGAATCTTTTGATACTTGGTATACCACATTAATAGGGGGGACAGATGCAAGTTTGTTGAAATAAAAAAAGCTCATTGGTTCATATTTGGGCTCACCATAGGAGCCCAATTTTTTAACACAGGGTTATATGGGGAATATTCTTTAAAAATCTTCTTCTTCAGAACCAACAGTCAGAATCTCTTAATGTTTGGTATGCATCATTGTTACGAGGGTCAGATTCAAGATTGTTCAAACGAAGTCCCTAGGTTGATATTTGGGCTTCCTACAGAAGCCCAAATTTTAACTTTGTTCAATATGGGGGAAGGGGGGGGGGGATTTAAAAAAAATCTTCAGATCCACCAGTCACAGATTCAAGTTTGTTCAAATCAGATCCCTAGGAATATATTTGGGCTTGCTATGGTAGCCCAATTTTTTACTTAGTGCAATATGAGTAAATTTCTTTAAAAATCTTCTTCTTCAGATCCACCAGTCGGAATGCTTTCATATATTCGGTATACAACATCTCTGGGGGAGGGGGGGGGCAGATTCCAGTTTGTTCAATTCGAGTGCCTGGGTAAATATTTGGACTCCATATGGGAACCTGAAATTTAACTTAGTACAATATGAGGGAATTTCTTCAAAAATCTTCTTCTTCAGATCCACTAGTCAGAATGCTTTCATATTTGGTATACAACATCTCTAGGGGTGGGAGTGGGGAGGGCAAATTCAAGTTTGTTCAAATCGGATGCATAGGTTAATATTTGGGCTCGCTATGGTAGCCCAAATTTCAACTTGATGCAATATGAAGAAATTTCTTTAAAATTTCTCTTCTTCAGATCCAACAGTCAGAATGCTTTTATATTCGGTACACGACATCTCTTGGGAAGTCAGATTCAACTGTGTTCAAATCGAGAGCTTGGGTTAATATTTGGGCTCCCTATGGAGCCGGAATTGAAAATTGTGTATTCAGTACCCTCTAGAGGTGTGTAACTAGGATTAATCCACAAAGGTTGTATCAAGGGGCTTCATTTGGGAGCTCTACATTTTACTTTATGATCAACTGAAGAAAAGGCATGATGCCCGTATTATTTTTGTCACTCCTGAGGGACTCAAGAATTGAGAGTGTAGCCTATGGAGATGGCTTGCTTAAAGTACTCATTCTTGGACTCTGTTTAAAGTGTGTTCTGTTCAGGATGAGCACTTCAGGCCCCGTGAGGCCTCTTGTAATTTTCAAGGTGTTACTTTTTTATTTCAGAGGATGTTTCTACATTTTCCAGATGTGTGCGTATTGTCAGAATTTTGACTTGCCTCAATATTTTACAAAACTATTGGTTGTTAAACTTAGTCCATTTTTAGCTCCACTTTGGCGAAGCCAAATTCGAGGTATTGTCATGGCCCATCATCTCTCTGTCTGTCATGCCGTACACATGGCTCGGGCTAGAGGCCGTATTTATGGAACAAAACTTTTTGGGTACCTTTGTTGTCACTGTGAGACGAGATCAAGTGTTTTGGGGCTCGGTCCAAAATTCAAGATGACCACTGGCAGCCATTCTGTACAAAATTAGGTGCAATCAGATTTTTTGGGGGGCAGAACTTCCATATGAAAGCTCTGATTTGAATAATTTTTTGTATGAATGTTTAGTACCATGGAGTCTCGTGTGTAAATTATGCAAATTAGACTAACTTTTGATTTAATTAGTGTTACTTTCAGCACTGTAAGTGCAAATACCAATACGGCTCGGGCAAGAGGCCGTATTTATGAACCGATCTTTACGAAACTTCTTGGATACCTTTGTTATCACCGTGGGACGAGAACGAGTGTTTTGGGGTCCGTTCTGAAATTCAAGATGGCCGCTGGCAGCCATTTTGTACAAAATTAGGTGCAATCAGATTTTTGCGCAGAACTTCCATATGAAAGCACTGATTTGAATAATTTTTTGTGTGAATATTTAGTACCGTGGGATACATCAAATATAATACGGTTTTTTTCTCGTACATAAATTATGCCAATTAGACTAACTTTGATCTATTTAATACTTTCAGCACTGTAAATGCAAATGCCAATACGGCTCGGACTAGAGGCTGTATTTATGAACTGATCTTTACGAAACTTCTTGGGTACCTTTGTTATCACTGTGGGACGAGAACGAGTGGTTTTGGGTGCAGTCCGAAATTCAAGATGGCCACCAGCAGCCATTTTGTACTTTAGTTAGTATGAAAGTTCTGATTTGAATAAATTTTTGTATGAATGTTTAGTACCATGGGATACATCACATATATTATGGGTTTTTTTTCTCGAGCAGAAATTATGCAAATTAGATGAACTTTTGATTTATTCAATGCTACTAATACACAGTAAGTGCATTTGTCAATACGACTCGGGCTAGAGGCTGTATTTATAAACCGATCTTCACAAAACTTCTTGGGTACCTTTGTTATCACATTGTGACAGGAATGAGTGTATTTGGACGCCTTTGTTATCACTGTGCTATGAGAACAAATATTTTTGGGTTCAGTCAGACCCACTCTGGGACTCAAAGATTTCTTTTTATGTCCACCCCCCCACCCCACCCCCCCCTCCCCCTGACTAAAGTCGGGTGGCATATAGTGATTGAAGTGTGCGTGTGTCCGCCTCTGTGTGTGTCCATGTGTGTGTGTGCCCGAGACAATAACTCGAAGACTTAGGGCCACAGTCATCCATCTTCACACAATTATAAAGGACCATGGAAGGATGTTCCACATACCATAGCCGGGTTTCTCTAGTTATAAAATAGTTTTTGCTCATACTTCAGGCTTGGTGTGACCTATAGAAATAGTACCTACACCAAATGAGTTGAAACTTGCTAGAGGTTCAAAATGTGGTCCACCTCTATGTGGTCAAGAGAGGTCATTAAATGCATATTTTTTGCGACCTATTAGGAAAGTCATTTTATACCAATTAATGCAATTCTGAAGATTATACGTGTATCTCATCAATCAAATGGCAGTGGCAGTAATGTCAATTTCTGATTCCTCGGTCGAACCCTATAAATGGTGTACACATATATGCCTTTTCGGGTTTCTTAGAAAAATTGTTCCGATTCCTGTATGAATATTTTCTCCATGAAAGAATTTCACAAAAAGCAGTTAGGGAGTAAGCTGTGACTGTCACATACAATAACATGATCTGTTTATTTAATCTCATTGTACAGAATTAATTCCCAAACCAAGTTAATATAAAAACAAACAACTTGATCATGAAGAATTCCAGTGTACATGTAATTGTAAAACTACACTGAATATTTGTTATTGAAACCTATCACAATACTGTCAGGATGCCGGTAAAAGATGCAATACTGACATAGTTGACTGTACTGTTAACTGTGTTAGTGCTATGACTGTTTAAAATTAATTTATTAGAGAAGTTCTAGTTTTATGTATGCCTTGTTTAGGTCACAAGATGCCATTTTAAGAGTAGGCCCTCAAATGATCTCTTGGGGGTTTTAAGATTTTTATGACAATATCTCCGATATAGAGTTTATGCACCCTTTGTCAGTGCGACAACTCAAATACGAATCGTCCTATCTCTATGCATTTTGGCATGCTGGTTAACAATACCCAGTTTGCACTCATCTATGTTTTTTGCACTCGTTCGATCTGAATGACAGATCTGAAGTTGGTGGAGCCATTATTTCAAAGTGGGTTGTGCTCATTCTTCAATGTAGATGTAGACATGGGACTACACCGACTGCGTTAAAAATTGGTGGAGATTCAATATATGGTCCACCTGAATGGGGTCATCAAGTGCATATTATTAAGAATGACTGGGAAATGCATTTACACCTTAATGTATTTCAAAAGTTTATGAATGTATTTCATCACTCAAATTAGTGGGCAGAGCCAAACGTTTCATTTCTGATTCGTGTATCGAACTCTTTGAATGCTGGTCACATATATGCCTTTTCTGGTTTCTTATAAAAATTGTTCTGATTCCTGTATGAATATCTGTAAATACTGTTAACAAAAACCCATTTCTGATTTGTTAAAAAATATTTTACTCCAGAAAATAAGCCTCCATAAATTCTCTTTCTGTAGAGTTTATTCCTGATACTTTAACCCTTTTCACACAGAATGAATTTACTGGATGCAGTAAATTCTGTTTCTCTAGTGAAAATTATAGTTTTGTCAAATGGTCACCTTAATTTTTTTTTTTATATTAGTATCTTATTATTCCTTTAAAACCAAAGTTGTGGAAGTACAATTATGGGTACTTGCAGCTCAAAACCAGAAGAGCAGAATTATTATTCAGTGGTTCTTATCATTTGAACATGGTTACAAGATACCACAGGGGTAGTACTAGTCATATTGTTGCAAAAAATTTGCGTTTTTTTTCTGTTTTATCAGTATCATATCAATGAGTTCTTGGTGCACTTTCTGAAAAAGTTTAGGCTTTATTTTCTACTAGGGATTTTACATGATTTTTTTATAGTGAAATTACCTCTTTAATTTTGGTACTAAATCTTTCTACAATGCTTAAGAAACAATTAACTTTTTACAGAATTAAAAAAATCTCAATACTTTTTGAGTTATGGCCATTTAAAGGTTGGTGATTGACCAATTTTTTTGTCATTGGTGCTTAGTGCTTTGCTACTATTTTCCCAGAACTAAAATGTGCCCAAAACTGACCATTTTAATGCTGAAAAATGCAAATAAAGAAGACAAAAACAGTCATAAAATGAAAAGTACACAAGAAAGGTTCATAAAATTTTTCGGCCATATTTTGGAATCGAGGAGGCCAATTCTTCCATGCATTTTGAAAAAGATTTGCCATGAGACTTTTCAATCTAATTTACATATATTTTGCATAAAAAATTTAATTATTTTTAATTTTTCTAATTTAAACACTTGAAAGTTGTTTATTTTGCACAAGATTCATGTTTTGTGATTGTCTGCCATGGAAAATATATTATTCATCAAAAAAATGTGAGTAACATTAAAAATAGACCATTAATTTGCATATAATTTGCATAATTTACATATTTTAAATGTCAAACTTTCACTGATTAACCTTTACTTTGGTCCGGTTTATTTCACTTTTGTAGACATGAAATTTGATGTTGCAACCTCTAAAAGTATTGCCACCTTCTAGAACAATAGCAACAAACTAATTTGCATCTTGTTCACAGCTAATTTGCATATTTCAGTTTTTTTAAATAAACATCATTTCAGACATTTGAATGGGATTTTCATCTGAAATATAAGTCAATCTGGCAGTATTTCAGCTCCCTTTGCACAGACAAAATATAGCAACATCCAAAATACTTCATGGAATGACTTTAAAAGGAGCTAATGCTAATAAGAGGTCATAAACCATAAAAAAAACCTGAGAAAAAAATGGCACCTTATTTGAGATACATGTAGTTTTCAAAAAAAAGAAGAGACACTGAGATCGCTTAGCCCAATGATTATCAGATTAATGACTGGTTGCGACTGGGCACAGATATTTGTTTTTTATAAATCAGGCACCAATAGCATTCCCTAACACCATAGCATTTCTGTGTTTCTTCACACCAGCTGGTACCCCAGATGCATATGGGTGAGCCAAGGAAGGGGCACAAAATTTAATGGAGAATTAAATTTAAATTTAATTTGTTAATGTTACTACAAAGGGCCTGTTTCTTCTAAATTTGTTTTTTATTGTTCAACTCATTTGTTATATTTTTTTTCATTTTAAAAAAAAATATTTGTCATTAAGGTAAGTTTTATTTTTTTTAATGACCACAATGGCAACAATGTGCAGTGTTGGAAGCAGTTCAGACTCACAGCCAGTCAGACCTGACACAGAAAGGAGCATCTTATTTGGCAGTGACTGGCTGATGTCCACATCAGTAGTATAGCTCGTATGTTTGGGGCCCTATTTGGATGACCTCGGTGGATGATCTCGGAAGTGACGTCATGTCACATGACGTAGTGGCGCCATGTTGTGTTGTCATGGTAACCCGCGTGAGCGGCCATGTTGTGACGTCATCCCCATAGTGATACGTGGTGTGAGTGCACATGCGCAGCTCGTGTTGTTAGGGTGATACGTATTTCCGTCATCCATTTTGTATACTGGAGGCCGCCATCTTGGTTTCTATGGTAGCACGTGGTTGCTATGTGACCCGAAGGCCTACAACAAGACGGGGTATGTTCGGAGGGTGTGTTCCTTTGTAGAAGAGTAAATCTAATTACCACAAACAACCCGACAATCCTTCCAAATCAAAATCCACCCCAAATCACCGAAATTGACTTAATTTGATACGGATTTCCCATTTTATCTGCTTAGCACGTAGTGCTATAGTACCGAGAGGGTACCGGAGGTGTTTTTCTTTGTAGAAGAGTATTTTTCTGGTTCGGATTTTCCCAGAATCCTCGTTTAATTACGCAAATAAACCCGTCAAGTTGCATTATTTCGAATTCTTTCAGAATCCCTTTTTTTGGATCCCATGACGTTTTTTCCCAGTAAGAGTAGCACGTAGTGCTATAGATTTTTAAAAGGTCGTGTGTTCGATTGTAGTGGAGTAATGTTCCCTTTTTTTGGACCCCATGATGTGTTTTTTCCCTATTAAGAGTAACACATAGTGCTATAGAACAAATTTACCCAGAATCCATTATTTAAATTACAAGTAGGACCCATATGTGTACATGAAGGCCATGAAGCTAAGTTCCACCATATACCCATATGAGGATCTACCCAACAGATGTGTCATACTAGGTCTAATTTACTATCCCTCATTTTAATTTTTTTGAGGATACCTTTTTGGATTTGTTAACAAAATAACAACACAGAATATAAATTTAGATTTCTTTTATTCAACAACAAAAATATATCTTTTTATGGTATGTAGATTGTCAGATATTCATAAACAGTCTTTCTGCAGATTGGACATCTTCTCACTGGTTTACAGCAGTCTTTGCACAGGCACATATGGTTACATGGTCGCGGAGCGACATTGGCTTCAGCTAATAAACACACACTACATTTTGTCCTCCGTGAATCTTCATCTTGAAATGATGTGTCCATTTCTTCTTCTTTGATGGCCATTTCTTCTTTTTCAACGTCCATGAATTCAGGCGGTAAATTATGAATGTAATAACAGTCTGGAGAATATTTTCTGTGTTCTTCTATAACATCATCTTCTGTTTCCCAGAAACGAACAATAATACCACAATGAAAACATTGAGTTCTGTCTCCTGTCCCCAAATAAAAGAATCCAGCTTTTGTCAGTTCATTCGGGGTTTTCACACTTTCACTTTGTAACATGAATTGAAATGTCTTGAGACGATTTTCCTCCAATGCATACTTGATGTGTTTTGGTGGTCTTTGTTCTGTTGTCTTTCTTATTTTTTCTTCTCCACGTAATAACTGCTCCAGTACTGGTGGTGGAACATCACGAAAATACGTTTCGAATGAAACGCTCATTCTCTCTACAAAGTCTCTTGGATTTCTTGTTTCTTGGTTTCTTGATTGATAATCATTCAGTGCCATCCTGAGCAAACATGGAATAGTGAACATTCTTCACTCCTTTTTGTGTCGCCGCCCCACGAAGTGGGGAGCGACATATAGGGATTACTTTTGTCGTCTTGCGTCGTCCGCGTCGTCCGTGTCGTCCGTGTCACACTTTCTCTTATCCGCCACTCCTCTTTAACCTATGAATGGATTTTAATGAAACTTTCAGTGATTCTTTATCACATAATAGCATTGTGCACCTCCTATTTTATTTTTTGATCCGCTGTATTTTTCCCAGAGTTATGCCCCTTTTCCACTTAGAATTCTGTCTGAAACGCCAGGCGACACACGTCTTCCATGGAAGACTCACATCTAAGTTATCTTCATTCTTTGGTTTTCTTTCTCTTTTTGGTTTGGGTTCTCCTATTTCAAGGCTTCTCTTCTTTGCAATATCCACTGCTTTGGTCATTTGTTCCCAATCTCTTGTGGTAAACTGGAACCCAACGTCGTTCTTGAACAGTTGAATCTGTAAATCGTTGTTAAGTTTGAAGACGGTCACATTAGTAGACATCCTTCTTCTTTGGCTGTCGAAACACAAATGAGCTGAACACCAAGTGCACCAGTTTTTATAGCTTTCCTTCAATACAGCGGCATCTAGTGGCTGGTTTCCTCTATGACGTCATTAACCAACAGATCATTATCCATTAGATCAGTGGTAAACATGTTGGATATGGTTTCCATCGGTACACCGCGACAGCGATATTTCAAGTAAAACAGACAGTATTGTCCACACACTGGTAATGGTCCTTGAAGGCGTTTTGTATTATACTTCCAATATCTGGAATTCTTCTTCAGGAAATTCTCGAATGGTCTGTGTTGTGGTGGTAATCCATAGGAATCAAAGTGTTCTGCGCGCCACCCAATGTTCTCCTATTCTGTGGTCTGGATCCGTGTTGGCTATCAAAGCCACTGGTCTGTGATCTGGTAATCTTCTTGGTAATTTGTGTCTTGTAAATACACCCAAACATATTCTCTTCAAACAACTATCTGATCGAAGTGCATTCTCTAACTGCAACGTGTTCATGTTGAGTAATCGAAGATTACTTGTCTATTCTTATCCACTTCTATGATGTTCTGGAATTCTGCATACACCAGTACGTTGATTGTGGTTGGTAATGGGTTTTCGAAATGGACTTCTAGTCTCAAGTTTCCTCTCTTCACCAGATCGAAGTGTTGTCCATGTGATAGATCTGGAGTCAGGTCGAATACGAATAGAGTGTATCCATTTTTGTACTCTTCTCGGCTGATGTGGTTTCCTTCATTCTCATACATTTGTCCAGTTCCTTGGAACAGAGTCGCATAACATCTGGCCACTTCTTGTTGTTCGAATCTAGGTTGTAATGGTTTGGCTGGAATCTGCTGCCCATCCACGTACAAAGCCAAGTAATTTATTTTGTAGTTCTTGAAATTATATGGATTCTTTGAAAAGTTTCCATTGAAAGCATTGTTGTCTACACATCCCACTATGATGCGTTTAGGTAGTTGGCCTAAAAATAAGTTTTCTTGTGTAATGCTCAGATTTCCTTTCGGCACTGAAAACACCTTGGTTTCCACACGGTCGATAGGATATTTTGCAGTTGCTTTTGTTAGTGCTTTCTCGTGAGCCATTCTCACGAATGATTGGAGTCTCTCTTTGCTTACAAACATGGATACATCTAGAATTTTGATCTTGTATGTATCGGTATCGGCCATTAATGTGAAAGCATCTTTGGCTCTATTCATTTTAACATGAACATTAACTCCATTCAGCAAGTAATGAGTTTGGAAAAAACATGTCCAAATGTAATCTTCCACTTCCTTTACTTTTCTCTATAAATTTCTTTCGAAGAAGAAATCCCTTGTTATCATCTGTCAAATCTTCCATGTGTCCGGCCGTATCCTTGTACCATAATGCATTAGTCAGTTGTGACTTCTTGGCAGCTGGTCCATAACTCAACAAAGTTTCTATGAAAGCTCTGTAGTGATAAGTGTTGTTGGAAGGAGATACCAGTTTTTCATTCAAGCTGATATCGATTTGATTAAATAAGGAATGCATCCATAAATTGACTGGGCCCACTTTGGCATCGGGTGCAATTGATGCCCCATTGGAATTTACAACCGTTGCTTTAACATACAAGTATGTCTGTGCCAAATTCAAATAATCATCTCCTAATCCTGCAATGTGGAATTCTATTGGACCACTGTTTCCTATAGTCGCCAAAGGCCTGTGTTCTACCCATTGCCCATGTTCCACACAAGTCTGTGTTGGTATGGAAAACAAGTCGAGTTCGCTATTGACACACTCACAAGATTTTTCATTGATGAGAGACATCATGCACCGAGATGGTCTTGGGTCTGAACAGTTCTCCTTCTTTTTGTCGATTTGCTAGTTTTGCGTGGTGCGGGCCTTTTTATACTTTTCCTACCGGGTGGTTTTGAACTACCAACCACTTCATTCCAAGCTCCTGCACCAGCCTATTTGACTCTTTTGATTGCTGCCTTTTTTACATTTTTCCCTTCACTGACATCTTCGGCAAAGGCTGCTCCTTTTCTCACGAGTTGTTTTCCCATGGTCCTGGCTGTAGTTTTCAATGAAGGTAACACCATGTTCTTCAGTCCTCCCAATATACTTCCCAAACCATATCCTCTCTGTATTTTGAGTTCCAGAAAAAGCTGGTAGACTGTTCCCAGCTTGTTTCGTGTAATATTCTTCGTATAATTTGGACTTACAACAGTAAGTCATGTTTATGTGAAATGAAGAGATCTACGATTTTTGAAATGAAGTGTTACTGTCACTTTCCCGAACTCGAATGGTACTATGGCTCCTGTGTCACCCCTTATATACACCTGGACGGTACTGAAATTTTTTCGTTCTACTGGTACATAATACACATTCTCAAATGTTTTAGAGATGATATCCCCATATTTTCCACGCACGGGTACGATACGAAGAAGTGGTATTCTTGTATCTCCTACGACTTGGTCACGAACCAAGTCACAGTATACATAGAGTGAATAAAATCCTTGGCTGACATGGGCAACTCTGGAAGAATTGTAAGTTCCTGATTTAAAAACACACTCATTAAATCCCAAAATATTTTGAAGAGTTGGGCTCAATGTGACCACGACTCCATCACGTACCGTGATACGAACTTTACCAGTCACTTCATCCAGTTCAAAAGCTACCTTATCGTGACAAGGCAAGAGTAATTCTTTAACACCATTGATAGCTCGTATCACATCAATGGGATCCGAATAACGACCTTCCTTGAGAGTAAGTCGGTAATTCTTTTTCGAAGACCAGAACACTGTAAAGACAGCTTCTTCTCCACGAATATTGAACCAAGTATTTGGATACTGAATCTCTGCCACACCTACTTCCCATTCTCCCGTGAGATTCACTGGTTGTGATAACTGAGTGGTGTACGTAGTCAACGTGTTTTCTGGAAACACGTTCATAGAACTATTACTTGGTAGAGTCAAATAAAACATTACTTTTTGTTAATGGTTGGATTTGGTAACAAATATCCTATGCTACTACTGAAGAGAGCAGTCCACAACTTGCTGTCTGTGTTTTCGAGAGTGAGATTAACGACACTGGTAATGATGATGATATACAAAATGGTTATTTGTGAAAAGTAAGTGATCTCGCTCCTTGGAATTCTTTTACCAAACAGAGGCCAAGAACCATTCGATCCTTCTTCCATTTTGAAGAAACTTCAGAGGTTCACTTCCTTTTATAGGTGAGCTGACTCTGTTTGATCCACGAATTGAACGAAGTTGGGTATCCCAACCACTTTATGAACAATTCCCTTTTCTTACCTCGACCACATTTCTTGAGTACGTGTTCGATTTTGTAAATAGTTTTATGTGAAACTCGCTGAAGCTCTTCAGTGTAGAATGACCCTTTCAATATTTCTCCATTATCATCTTGTAAGATGTAAGTGACTGGATGTCCTTTCTTGATGGCTACTACTGTGAATAACTCTTCGGTCCAATTGGGCAAATAACCTTTCTCAAACGTTTTCTTAACTTTATTGATTCGCACTCTGTCTCCTACTTTGTACTTTGGTGTCTTGTGTTTTATGGGTTGCCCATACAACCTTTGCCAAACCTCTTCTTGATTTTCAAAGTTCACAGCAATGGGGGCCATACCTATACTACGATGATGAGAATGATTATATGATTTCACCAAGTTTTGAAGTAGAAATGTTAGTGTATTGTTCTTGGTAAAATATTTCCACATCTTGGGTTTCAAAGTTCTATTGAATCTTTCTACTATGGAACATTTTGTGTCAACATTTTGTGTAGTGAAAAAGTCGACTTTGTGATCTTTGAGAAAATTCTGAAATGTTCTGTTTAGAAATTCTTTGCCTTGATCAGTTTGTAATTTTTCTGGTTTACGACCTTGTTTGAAAATTTTACTAAAAGCTTTCACGATGGAATCACCAAGTTTGTTTTGTAATGGCATCACCCAAGCATATTTAGTAAACACATCTATACATGTCAACAAAAATTTTATGTTTTTGTTGAATTTACTTATGTTTGAAACATCTACCAAGTCAGCTTGCCATTGTGCATCTATACCACTAACTATTACTTTCCTTCTAGGAAAAGTACGACGAACAGGTTTGTGAAGAGGGTATGTGTCTTGAGTCTCTAATCATTTTACAACTTGTTTAGTTTTTTTCTTGGACGCTCTACGAAGAGCGTCTACACCACCAAAACTACCAGGCACTTCAGAATCATAGTACAATGCTTCCATGACTGCCTTGTTCGAGTGTCAACTCTATTTATACCTTTTTTTCGGTCCACTTTGGCGTTTCTGTTTTCTTTGGTTGTTTTGGTTCCGACTTTATTGGTGCCTGTTTCATAAAATCCCAATGTTCTTTATGACCAATTAATTCTTGGGGTATGTTACTATCTCTCAAAGCTTCGGCCAACATTTCCCATCCCTTTGGTTGGAAAGATTTTCGTCTTCTAAGTAAATCGTTTAGAAGATCTGTTACATTCGACCCTACCACTGTTTGATCTTTGTAGACTAATTCACCCTTCTCATTCCAAGATATATTTGGGTCACTTCTAATACGATTCAACAACAACTTTCCCTTTCTCTTCATTGTCATAGGTACGGAATTGAGAATGTCTTCATCTTTATTATCTTTCTCGAATTCGACTTTAATTGGTCAAGAAGCCATTACCTTTTGTTGAAACGTTATGTATCTTTGTAAAATTTGATTATATTGAGTCATCTTTTCATCAGCCGAAAGAAAAGGGGCATCGAGAATATCTCTCATTTCTCTATCCAGTGATGAAACAGCCAGTTCATTCGGTTGTCTTGGAGTCTCTTGTAGACGTTCCAATAACCTTGGTTCTACCAAAGCCATCTTCTTTGCATATTCCATCATCCAAATATACCTTTAACAGCACCCAATAGTACAGGAGGTAGTAATGCCCCCAAGAATCCCCCTTTCTGCAAGATTTGTCTTCTCTTTTTGTCAGAGGTACCTTTATTTGCCACTGCCCTCACTAGTTGTTTCTGACGGACGAGTTTGGTTCTCTGAGTTTTGGTCAGAGGTACTGCTCCCTTCAGTATATTCGAGGCACAGTCACACAAACAAGTAATCAATTCTTTGACTGCATGTTTTAGTATGGATTTGACGAGTGCGGGTTTCGATTTAATAAGAACCTTGAGAAGAGCGATGTTGCGCTTGAGACGGTTAGACATGTTTCTGACTCGAGTCAGACTTGTTGCTCCCCTTTTATACTTTTCGGAGGTACACATATTGGGTTTCCCCAGGAAAAATGTGACTTCTTAATCTCATGTGTTCAGGAGTATCTTGTTTGAGATCTATTAAAAGGTAACCGTATGGTGTCAAAGTGGCATCTTCAGAAACTTCTCTCCGAAACTTGGAATGACCAGGATACATCTGTGCTGCCAAGTGTGAGATCTGAGAACGATCCCTAGGATTTTTAAACAATATCATGTAATGACTATTGAGAGCTACAGTCCTATGGACTTTATTTTTATTGAATAAATTTTGAACAATGTAGATCACACTAATGTTACGGTGATGACTACCTTTAGTAAATAATCTAGACACTCGAACATCTGCATCGAACATCAGATCATCCAATATGACTAAATATGACTAAACTATCCGATTTTAATTCTTGAATTTTAATTCTACGAATTCTACTTAGGGTAAAGTATTGTATAATGGTTGCCATTCACTATAACACCAAATGATGTGACTTAGGACAGGTGTTATAATATTTTGAATGTTTTGAATAACCCGATTTACAAAGGATGATTTACCACTACCCGTGAGACCACACAATAAACAAATGAATGGATGCTTCCAACGAGGATCCATCTTTGTTATTCTATGTGGGTACTACTTCCCTTTTATACCTTTTGGGGAGGTGGCCCCCACTGAACGTTTTGACTACTCCCCTTTTATACCTTTTGGAGAGGTGGTCAATATGACCGTCATCCAAAAAATATTTAAAATTGGTGGCCCTCTGACTTACTGGCTGGGGACAGTTTAAGTTTGTTTGATATTTGTCAAGAAGATAAACATCAAATAACTTAAGCGTCATTACCACCGTTTTTTCTTGTTTCTTCATTTTATACTTTTTTTCTTCTTTTTTTTCTTTTTTATAAAAATCATCTATTTACAACATCTATTTACATCTTCAATAAGAATCCAATTGTAACAGGTTTCTTGACGGTCATAAATTCAATCACCAAATCCATAATACAACGTCTCTGTTCATTTGTGAGAGGTTTCTCGAACATATCTTCATACTCTTTCTGTACTGGTGGTGGATTCATTCCAGAAGTATTATGGTGCCACAGTAGATGAACATCATTCTTGTTAACTCTTTCAAGTGCTTCACTAAAACATGTTATAATCTTCTCTTCTTCAGACATCATTAGGCATACATTATGCTGAATCTGACTTGGGTGATCGACTGTACATCCATAGCATTTTTCTTTCACTACAGCGTCAATGTTCTCTTCGACATAATGAGCATATGCCAAGCAAAGTTCATGCTGCAAGCGAACTTGCCTGAGTTCACTATCAATTTCATCAATGATCAATGGTCGTGGTTGGGTTATTCTCACTGTGATCTTCTTCTTCTTCTTCAAAGGTGGTTCTTGATTTGGTTTTTTGAAATCTTTATGGTTAGTAGGTATAGTGTCTTCAGGAACTTCAGTTAAAGTTGTTTGTTGGGTTTTGATGGCTGCATCTACTTCTTCTATTTGAGATTTCAAGGCATTCCATTCTTCTAAAGATAGAGCAATACCAGTCTTCATAGGATAAGGTTTCTGGTCTTTTCCCTCAAAGTATCTTCTGAGATGAATCTTCAGTTCACCCTGGTACTGGGTGACGTTAGCATAAGTCTGCTTGGTGCCAATTCGGAACATCTTCTCTGGTCAATGGTTCGATCGTGAATGATGCCAAGTCCATGCTTTGCCTAATCTTATATATCTTTGACGGACGTGATTGAAAACATCACACCAGTTCAACAAATTTTGATTGAGTTTTTGATTCTTGGTTGGGGTTTGTGTTTGTTTCCTATAGGATTATAGGTTAAAGTTGGAAAATTTAGAAAATTAGTATAGAAAGTAATGGAAAAGAAACACAATGAGAATACACTGATCCCATTGGTTGATTAACTTCGATCTGATTGGTCAGTTTGGCGATCAAACTGCAATCTTGATCCTTAAACTGTAGTATGGCCCTCTGCATTTTATACTGGCTTGGGACAGGTCAAGCTACAAACCTCTGTCCAATGGAGATAAGTCAAATAGCTCGAGTGCATTCCCACCCCCTACAGTTCATATCCTCTTTGAGGGATTTTTTTTTTTGTTCATCAAAAAAGAAAACGAAAACAACATGTCCAACTTAGCAATTCAGTTTTCCTATTATAAAAATTTCTCATTTCTTTTAAATATTCACAACAGAGAATTTCTTAGTAATGATGATGATGATGATGATGATTTATTCCTTTGGTTATACAATAGGGGTAGCCTAAAAGACACCAGGAATCAATTTTTTTTTTTTTTAAAAATGAAATGAAACTAAAAAGTAAAGAGAAGTATCATCTCGTTCCAATAGGTGTAACCTAAAAGATACCATGAATCAACATGTTTTTTAAAATAAATGGAACTAAAAAGTTTTGAATGAAACTAAGTTTTGAATGAAACTAAAAAGTAAAGAAGTATCATCTGGTTCCAATAGGTGTAACCTAAAAGATACCATGAATCAACAATTTTTTAAAATAAATGGAACTAAAAAGTTTTGAATGAAACTAAAAAGTAAAGAAGTATCATCTGGTTCCAATAGGTGTAACCTAAAAGTTACCATGAATCAACATTTTTTTTTAAAAAATAAATGGAACTAAAAAGTTTTGAATGAAACTAAAAAGTAAAGAAGTATCCTCCACTTCCAATAGGGTTAGCCTAAAGTATATCAGGAACATGATGATGATGATGATGATGATGATAATGATGAAAAAACTCTCTGTATTAGAATAAATAAAAAAAATTGAAAAATCTTTATGCCAGAAAAATGTATTGCCTTGTAAGACTTGCCATTTAGAATTTTTTTTTTAAGACTGCCATATAGGACTTTTTACTTAGAGAGAAAAAACTTGCCATATAGGACTTTATGAGAACCGCCATAAAGGACTTTAGAGAATGCCATAAAGGACTTGAGAGAATGCCATATAGGACTTTATGAGGACTGCCATAAAGGACTTTAGAGAATGCCATATAGGACTTTATGAGGACTGCCATGTAGGACTTTAGAGGATGCCATAAAGGACTTTAGAGACTGCCATGTAGGACTTTATGAGGACTACCATAAAGGATTTTAGAGAATGCCCTAAAGGACTTTAAAAATTTGCTGAGCCTAATATGATTGAGTAGACCACCTAAAAACCATTTCGGTTTTTAGGAATTTTTCACTCAACTAAATAGGACTTTTTGTAGGCAAAAGCTAGACTTGGTTCAGGTTGTAGAAAAATATGACACTCACCAGTGGCGTAGGAAGCATTTGAAAGTTGGGGGGGCACACATTTTTTTCTGATCATTGAATGATATGGCTGGGCCGCAGATGTAGTAGGCATCTGCCACGAGCGCTGAAGCCTGAAAGTGCGAAGTAAATGAGGGGGGTGTCTGAGGGGGTGGGTCCCCCCCCCCACCCTGAAAAAAAAATCAAAACAGACGTATCAAATAGTGCATTCTGGTGGCATTTGGGATGGAAAGCTTGTTGTTTTCTTCAATGGACAAAGTCGATTTTTGAACAGCATGTTGGACATTTTTAAAGATGCCGGTAATTCCTTCCCGTGAATTATGCAAATGCTGCATCCTAGTTATACACAGGATTTGCGAAATTTACGCAAAGGAAATGTCGGATCTGCAGGAACAGATGCCTGATCGTGCCTCTATTGGTTCATGAAATGATGATATGTCATGGAATCCACAACCAGTGAACTGAATGTGTCTTGGTACTGCAAACACACCAGTGTAAGATACACTGGCGTGCATGCAGTACAAGACAAATTCGACAGTGTCGGCTGGTTATACAGGAAGCCAACACTGGTGTGAAAACATTTCCTAGATATTGTGGGAAGTGGTATTTGTAAAGCAGCTAGTGGGGACTGGCTTACTGCCAATCTTAAAATAAACATTCGACAGTAACAGAGCATTAGTGCTTTGTTTGCCGTCTTAGATTAAACCAAATGTAATCTAAAACGGTGAACAAAGCGTTATTGGCTTATTGCGCTATCCTCGGTCCACCCATCGGGTGGCAAAACAATGACATGTTAGGTAAAAGGTTAAGTTGTTAGCAGTTTGTTATTTATTCTTGATAGTTGATTATTGATTATAATTTCCCGAAGTATTTCAGCCGTCTGTCATTTTTTTGGATAAACTCCCTAGCTATAGCATGGATGTCAATTGTGTCTGTTCTGTCTTTGTGAATGTTGAGAACAAGTAAGTTATTGTATCGTCTCTCAGTCATGGTGCTTCTCATGTAATTTTTAATTTTGCGTTGAAACGAAAAAGATCGTTCAGCACTTGCTGAACTTATGGGGGCCAACAGGTAAATCTGTGCCAGGCGAAGAACACCTGGCACCAGAGGGTAATTTGTTTGATTGGAAATGGCTTCGAATACGGTATCCATGGAAGAGACTGTTTTTACTTCAGGAAAAGTCTGTTTTATTATACTGGGCAAGAGTTTCATTTCGGCCCTTATTTGATTGAAATCAAGCTTCTCTCCATATGAAGACAGGACATCCTCGCTAAATGTAAATGGAAGCTTGTTTGCCGCATTTAACAGTGTCTGTTCAATGTTTTGAAGAACAGTATATGCACTTTCATTAAAACGTCGGTTGATCTCAGCCAAACAGACATCTATTGCCTCAAAATATTCCACACGAAAAAAGTCTTCTACACACTGAAATCTGTGAGACTCCGTGGCTCCGTGTTGGAGACGACGAGGTACCTTCCTCTGTCGAGGCAAGACGGGCTGCCCTACTATGTTGCTGAGTGTTGCCTCTTCATGTGTTTTGTTATAGAAGACATTAAAGTCTTCTCTTTGTCTTTGTAAGTTTTGTTTTAAAGCTGTCACACCAACTTTAGCGGTTTGTGCCGTGATGGATTTGCTTTGAAGTGTTTTTGCAAGCTGCTCCGAAACACAAAAAATATTAAGTGTAAGATGAAGGCCAAAGAATATTTTATATTTGGTCATCGTATCGGCTAAACCCACAGCTTTGTAACGGATTTCTTGATTGGAGCCAGTGTTAGATATTTTTAATAAAGTGGAGTGTATGGCCTGGTAATTGTTGATTACAGTCAAAATAGAGTTACTTCTAACAGTCCAACGTGTTGGACAAAGAGTATGAACACTTTCAACAGCCTGATCAGGTTGTAGGTTTTTGGATATGTCTTCATACAAAGCCATCCTCTGTGGCGAATTGCGTATGAACACCGCCAATTCTTGCACAAATGTTAGTGTGGTGCTGACTAGACTACTTTCACATGCACAGCTTTTCAAAGCCAAATCAAGTCTGTGATTTGCACAGTGAATGTGATGAGCCACGCTGTTTTCAGCCTTTATGCGTGCCGCAACACCACTCAAATGACCGCTCATTGTTGCAGCACCATCATAGGCCTGCCAACGACAATCTCCCAATCTCAAATTGCACCTTAAAATTATATCCTTCAATGAAGCTGTTATGGTTTCTGCATCAGCTTTTGTTAAAATATACATACCAATAAAATCTTCATGGATTTCAAGATTTGGAAATGATACCCACCTTAAAACACATGAGAGTTGTTCTCTGTTACTAATGTCGCGCGATTCGTCGGCAATCAACGCAAATAAACCCTTAGATTCACGTATTTCATCTAAAAGCGCCCGTAAGACAGTGTTACCCATCATCTCTAAAAGTTCATTTATTATATCGGGACTGAGATAATGCCCTTCCGTGACCCAGTTGCTTAATTCCGGAACGTCCTCAGACCTCAGCTTCAGCAACTGTATCAAATTGCCCTCAATGTCATTGTCGCCACTTGCGCGTACTGCGAGGCCTTGTCTTGCTAGATATATTAAGCTGCTGAGCTGTTTTAGAAACAACATTTGATGGAGCTGTTGATCAGCCTTATATTGTTTATCAAGGGTAGTACCAACATTAATTTTGGCATCATTTAAATTAATTATTTGTGAGACAGCATCATTATGACTATGAGATAGTTTATGCTTATCTAGTTTCTCTTGACATTTTTTCCAGTCAGAGAAAATTCCAGAACAAAATGCATCTTCCCTGTGATAGGATAAAGTATTTAGCCTCCTGGATACTGCTTCCCTGCAATAATAACACGCTATAGTGCCTTTGCTTAGGCAGTATGTAACCCATTTATATTTTGCAAACACCGAATCTGGACATAGTCTAACACGTTTGTTCTTACCCTTCCCGGTAACTTGTTTAACCGATGAGGTTTTCAGCTGGTCTGGGGTCGGTATGTAGCGTAATGCCTGCTGACAGCACTGCAGTTGACAAGAAGGTGAAGCAGTTGCATTCACTGAGGTGTCTCTGAAGTCAGATGTTGATGCTTCCTGGTCGTCAACTTGTGTAGAATTAGTCGAAAGAGGCACACAATTGTCCGGCAAATCAGTACTCGCGGAAGGCCTCACCCCCAATGCACCTGGCTTTGAAAATTCTAATAATGTGCTCTTGATGGCTACTGTACTTTCTGATTTCTTCGATGTTTCCATCATAGGTGACCCGCTTGTAGGAGCCGCATTGTCACTGGAATTCTGTGCCCTTTCTGTGGTATCCAGAAGTCTCGTAAATCCATGAAACGATGTAATTTTGGGTATTTCATTCACACCTGCTTTCGCACTCTTCCTGCGTTTTCCACTTTCTGACATTGACATCTTGGAAATTGGATATAATCAACTGAAAGATAACAACGAAGGTTGTTTTGTAGCCACGACTGCCGTGCGTTGTGTATTAGACTGTTAGTTTATATTGTAATTATTCAATAATCACATTATTCACATGCATGATGCGGGTGTTACTGTGGCGGATTTATTCGACGCTATGGGACCTATTGCGTCGACTAAACGTCACGGTAACACCCGCACCATGCATGCATATGGCGTACACAATTTTAAACTCCTTGGAATGTGTTCAGATGTTCGAAACTGGTGAATATTTAGTATTATTCGTACTTAAAAATTAAAATTATTGCACACTTCGCGTTCCGTAACAAGTTAGTAAAATTAGAGCAAGAAACACTTGGCTTAGAATAGATTTCTAGTTTCGATTTCAAATTAACAGGCGGGTAATTTTATCGTTTAGTAACTACAATTATAGCATTTACAACCTAGCTATCCTCACTCTGACTCTATCATAACTCATAAAAGTTCATAACAACTAAATTCAATTCGTCACATCAAGGCTGAATGAGTGAATATAATTAATACTTACCCTTGGTAAGCAGATTTCGTCTGATGACACCGGACCGATGAACAAAATCATTTGCGTGAACCAGCGCTTCGTTTCTTTGAATGTTCCAGGATAGGTTATGAACAGGAGCTGCACCAGTGCGGTACTACGGTGCATCAGAACGTTTTGGAATTTGGTACACGATGTGCTCAAAATAATGCAAACGCGCCAGTTAGTATTTAATATGGCAACGATCGAGTTGTTAGATTTTCATTGACTTGTTACTCTGTGGCAAATAAATCGCCGGATTCGGTGCTATTTCCTACTTTCAAAATCACAGACATGTAGGACAGTGGGTGACTTCACTACGAGGCCTATTATTTACAACACAACACAGAAAAAAAGTTGGGGGGGCACGTGCCCCCTGTGCCCCCCCGGTTCCTACGCCCCTGACACTCACTCAATTATTTCTTCTTTAAATCTCTAGTGGTATGGTGCTAACTCCATCATCTAAAACTCTTCGTTTTGGGTAGAAATATGATAGTCCATCTCTGCTCTGCTGGTAGGTATACATAGTGTTGTCATTCATCACAAATCCTCGGTTGATGCCAGATCCACTTTGTTGAGTGTTCAAAACTTGCAAATATCTGTCTTTTGTCAAATCATTGTGGCGTTTGTTTGCTGATTCCTTTACAACTGAATTTATTGGTGGCTCAGAAACAATAATATGTTTTACTACACAGTCCAACAATGCCGGTTCCTTGCCATTCTACCTTGAACAAGCCTGGAGTTCTCCTGTCAAAACGCTTTCTTTCTTGGCAGCATGAGGGTGACAGCCATTCTTTGCCTTCTAATTTGGTTTTCACATAATCATCTCTATGGAAATCACAACACTCTGATGGAAACCACTTGTGATTCTCTTTGTAAAATTCTACTCTCTTCTCTGGTTTCACTAATTCATCTATGGATGGTGATGAGGTACATATATATGCAGAATCTGTGTCCATTTCAGCATATTTGAAATCTTGGCGGCTGATAAAAGTATCGATGACATCATAATAGAACTGAAGCATCCGGAGTTTCGCATACTGGTAAACAAAGAATCCGATGTGAAGTGGCAGATCCAACTTGATGGTCTTCTTGTTCAGTTCGACTTCATATAATGTTTCATCTAATGGATTCAAGGCTCTGAAGGACATGGCATTTACATCTTTGGTAACTTCTTCGTTGTCGCAATAGCACACACGTCGATGATTCTCTTTGTTGGTGACGGTTTTGCCATATCCAGAATTTCCCAACATCTTCATGGTGCCGGCAATGATCGACTTGTCAGGGTCAACATCTCCTTGTCTTCTTGCTTCAGATACTTCATCTCCAAATTTTTCAAAACATCTTCTTGGTTTATATTGGATAACTTGATAGACGTGATCAACTTCAATACCATGCTGGAGGTACCACTGCAGTAAAGGGGTTGCAAACAACATTTTTTCTGCTCCATAGCTTCCGATCAAACTTCTACGGGGTTTCTTCATGATTCCATTCTTCTCGGCAAAGGACTTCATGTGTTCACCAGTATCATCTATGGAAATATCTGTATTCTTGAAGATAGGTGTCATTTCTTCAAAGTACTCTTTCAGGTGATCTGGTACATGTATATCACATTCGACTAAACCAAACAGTTCACCGGACTTCACTTTGTTCAGTATTCTTTCGATAGTTTGCCTGACTCATTCAAAACATTTTTTAGTGTACACTCTTTATCTGGACATCAAACAAGACAAGTTGGCATGATACAGTCGCAGAAAGCTAGAACCCAATTCTCTGCCAAACTGCCAAAACATAGCTTTCCAAAGATTTGGAATGGAATTGATGCTAACTTACGGGCCCTACCTTCCAAACATGTTTTCAGGGAACAACTTATTAAAGAATGCTTAGCAAGCTACTCCTCACATGTTACCTGTTCGTATCAAAGGTGTCCAGACTGCAGATCTAATGCTCAATAACACATGCACGTCGCCACACTTCCCTGTGGGACCCTTGATATGAGAGAAAGAAGTCGTCGCCTGGGTGCCAGAGTGCTCTATGTGCCAGTGGGACAGAGGGCATTGTGGCACTATGGCGACCTTATATATGACGTCAATGAATTCAGAAATTGTCCTATTTACCAATAACATTCCCACCTCATAGTCACAAACGAGCCATATTTTAAACACTTCTACTCAAGGCGAAGATTATTCGAGTCTTACCTGCCAAGAAAAAAACATTCTTAATCGTAGGACGCCATTGCCAGCTTATGCCGGTGACTTCTCCAGTTATCTCATCCCACCCGACCTCGAATTAATCTCCCTATCATGCTTGACCCATCATCTCTTGTTTAATCTTATTTGTCCAATTTTGTAGTCTACCGTCAGATTGCACTTGCGCATATTGGGTGCAGTCTTTTGCGTAGACTGGGAAGGGGCCAGCATGTTGATTCGAGGTCTTCCTTCTCCTGATCATTCACTCAATAGCTGAGCCATGGGCAGTGGTACTTATGAACATAAATATCCAGTCTACTCCATTTCTGTGTAATCATTTCTGTGCAGTCTTTTTCACTTCCTGGGGGCAACAGGAAGACAGCCAATGTGGCTATGTTGTCTCCCAACAATTTACCAGCGTATTCCATATATGTAAAACTCTTTGAACAAATCTCACTTGTAAATTTGGTATTTTGTTGAATAAACTTCATTTCATTTCATTTCATTTCCTCTGTCATCGCACCATCTATTTTGTATGAAAAGTTCTCTTTCAGGAAGGCTTTGAGTGTGGCATCGGTCTTCTTCATCTCTCTCCACTCACACTCCCAGATTTCAATAAGTTTATAGCCCAAATCGGTGATGTACTTTGCATTGGTACGGGTGTCTTGTAGCAGTTCTTTCATGGGTTTATCTCTGACTTCATTATGGTTGATAGGAAGGCCATTCTTATCTTTCATGCAGGTAGGTCCGTGCCAGAAGCAGCCATGAAATTGGTATACAGTCTGTGTCTCTTTGCACCAACCATCAACAGGCAAATGTCTTCGACCAATCATTTTTTCAGCTTTGTTAAACTGATGTCTGATGTGGATGTCATCTCTCATCGATAAAAACTCGAACCATTGTTCAGCCATTTTACCATACTTCATTGGATATTCTGGTTTAAATTGGTTTTCTTCATGACGTCTAATACTCCAACCCGTTGGCATCTCTTGCATTAGGCACCAAAGATATAACGCATTCGCATCAAAGCCTATAATACTTCCACATGGTTTTGCTTCTTTTCCATATTTTGTTTCTCTGATTTGGGTAACATCTTTCCCGTGATATCGGTTGAAGATAATTGAAGGTCCACCAACGATATCTTTCACTAAGTGATGCAAGTCTTTGTTTTTCCGGTTAAATAATGTGAATTAAGTGTCATCATTCATGGTCTGGAACAGGTATTTCAACGTGAGGCCCAGAACACTAATGCCATCTTTAAACATGTCGATGTGGCGTTCTTGGTAGAAAGCAAACTGCTTGTCAACTGCTTCAAGGAATGGTTTTACATCTCGGTTATTATACCACATCAGAAAATCACGGAAAGTTGTCATCTCCAGGTCAGTCCATACATGCTGGCAGTACTGGTATTCTTCATTGGATATATTTTCTTTCTTTAGAGAACTGTAGAAGGCGTCATGGTCTGGTAGGTGGTCTTGATCCAATTTGTTCAAGCTGTTGATCCATTCATATGGTAAAAATCCCTTCGTCATGGAGCAGCCAAATGCTTTAAAAAACTTGTCATAGCTGAATCCTGGAGCGAGGTAGTTGCAAATATCAACAAACTTGAAAGATTCTGTCGAGACGCACATGTAGTTATTTGATTTCTTCACTGCAAACTTGAGTGGATTCTGTCTCTTCAGGTACGTCATCAGTTCACGCTTGACTGCATTCATATCATATTTTCCAGAGTTGAATCCGATGACGGGCATCTCTTGCAGGTAGTCTTGAAATTTCTTCTCCAATTTTTGTAAAGGGTGCATTTTTGATGTATCTTCTCCAGTAGCTCTGGCTTCCCCTTCCAGCGTTTCATCAATTTTCTGACTGAGTTTAAACAAGGTTCAAGCATGATCGGTCTGCATCAGTTGGTGGCAATGATATGAAATAGCTGTGAGATATGTCATAATTTCTTCAACAAGTTCTTGAGAATTTCCATTTGTAATAAAACATTTCGGTTCTTGGCATTCTGGAACATTACTACATATGCTCACTTTCAAAATCAAACGTTGCACGGTATGGATAAAACTTCTTCTCTTCGGGTACTTCTATACCTTCATCTTCTAACAGATCAAATATGGACTGGGATGGATGGTATACACCGCCAACATACTGGTATTTTACTTAATCTGTACAGGTTTTCTCGTGACGATTGAGTAGAAATCCATTTTTCCATAATTTGCCACATTTGCGGCATTCAAAGGATTTGCAGTATTGGTCTATATCGATGATGTAGCTAAAATGATTCTTGTAGACGTTCACATACATGGTATCTTCATACTTTCTGTGAGATCTCTGTACTAATTTGGCAACAATTTGGTCATCATCATTCTTGACAAGTTCATACACTTGGATATTTACTTCAAAACATTTCTCCAAGTCAGGTAATTTGGCTAAAGTTACTCCACAGAATTCATTTTTTGGCTTCTTTGTATACTTGTTGTACATGCCATCTGTTGTATGGTTGAGGTTGCGTGCTGTGGAACCACTCCATAAAGCTAAACAGCGGAAAATACACAGGTTGTCATCGTAGGTAAAATAGTTATGTTTATCTTTCACCAAAGCATTGACTGCTTTGTTCTGGAGAATGTAGTCAGGAAGATCTTCTACCATTCCAATTTGGTGGTCTTTCAACTTATTCACATAAAATGTGACGTTGGTAACTCTCTCCACAAGCCATTTGGTGTTGGGTCGTTTTAACTTGGCCCATTCCAGAATATCTTCTTCCATGACATCATCAAGGAATTCTTCAAAGTCTTCTTGGCAGCATACAAGTTGTGGAACATCAAGTACCCGGGCGTTGTTTTGTGTTGGATGGTAATACTTCAGTTCATTCGTTTCATTGTGTCGCAGGATAAACCCAAAACTAAGATTAATTTTAAATCTTACCTGTTGTGGCAGAAATATGGTAGTCATCAATTCATCATTCATCATCTTCAGGTTCATATCATTGATCCGGTAGTTATGCTGGTCCTGGACTCTTCTGTTCATCATGTGGCGAGTTCTAATAGAACTCCGGTTATCTTCGTACACGGTCAACATCTCATCGGTCTCTTCTTCAGACATCATATTCTTTTCAAACTCAATTGGGTCAACATCATAAAAGGTGGTCGTCGTGATCATGGTTGTTTAGGTGGTCCTCTCTTCGGTTCATCAGTCTTCCTTTCAGATGGTACAGGAACTGGTCGGTGGGCAACGCTCTTGTGTCGGTTAAAATGGAGTAGTTGGTTGAACTCCTGGCTGCATTTCATACATGTATAGGTCTCCAAACATTTCATCAGGTGTTGATCCAGCTTTTGCTTGGAAGCATAACTCTTGTTACAGTTGGTGCAGTAGAAAGACTTCTTCTCTTCATCGTCATGGTGGTTTCGGTTGAAGTGGTCCGTAAAGGTCTTCCCACACTCTTCACAGGCATAAACATCAGTTCTGGTAACGGCAGTAGCAACATCAGACTCCATCTTCATAAATTTTTTGCGAAGGCAAAATTGCTATAGAAAACTCTCTAGCGATGTGTTCAGTTCGAAGGATCGAAACAGAATTACGCGACGTTATTCTTCTCCGAAATTTATTTCTACGTGACGGACATTTTTGAAAACGTCACAACGTTTTTTCATCGATATTTTCATTCTCGATGGGCGTTTGTGTTAGTTTCCTATAGGATTATAAGTTAAAGTTGGGAAATTTAGAAAATTAGTATAGAAAGTAATGGGAAAGAAACACAATGGGAATACACTAATCTCATTGGGTGATTAACTTCGATCTGATTGGTCAGTGTAAAAACATCTTGATCCTCATTAATTTTATTATTTAAAATCATGTAGTTAGGGGGTCATTTGAAGAAATTGCTAAATATAGACTCTAACAATTAGTTAGGGGGGGGCGCGGTGGCTCAGTAGGTAGAGGTGCAGGCTGCAAGCCGAGAGGTCCTCGGTTTGAATCCCACCTGCGGCAACCGCGTTGTGTCCTTGGGCAAGACACTTCACCCCCATTGTCCACATGGGGGCACGATGACGCCGTGTACTAAGTCGTACTGCACGTCGATGGTGCGCATGTCTTCAACCAATCTAACCCTGCCTGTGCTGCAGTGCGGAGTTACGATGTTGGGGAGCTGGCAGCTGCTCGTCGTTGCTCGGTGGTTCTCTCCGGGTACTCCGGCTTCCTCCACCCGTAAAACTGTCACAGTCATGATTAGCCATTCATGCATAAGTATGTGACCTTAAACACCAATAAATAAATAAATAAATAAATAAATAAATAAATAAATAAATAAATAAATAAATAAATAAATAAATAATTAGTTAGGGGGTCAGTTAAGGATGTTACTAAAAATAGAGCGTAAGAATTTATAAAAATATAGTTCCAAGTAGAAGCAGAGGATTCTGGGTAAATTTGTTCTATAGCACTACGTGCTGTTCTTAATAGGGAAAAAACATGGGGTCCAAAAAAAGGGAACATTACTCCACTTCAATCGAACACACAACCTTTTAAAAATCTATAGCACTACGTGCTACTCTTATTGGGAAAAAACGTCATGGGATCCAAAAAAAGGGATTCTGAAAGAATTCGAAATAATACAACTTGACGGGTTTATTTGCATAATTAAACGAGGATTCTGGAAAAATCCGAACCAGAAAAATACTCTTCTACAAAGGAACACACCTCCGGTACCCTCTCGGTACTACAACACTATGTGCTAAGCAGATAAAATGGGAAACCGTATCAAATTAAGTCAATTTCTGTGATTTGGGGTGGATTTTGGTGATATGGAAGGATTGTTGGGGTGTTTGTGGTAATTAGATTTACTCTTCTACAAAGGAACACACCCTCTGAACATACCCCGTCTTATTACAGAAAAATTGGGTAACATAGCAATCACAGGCTACCATAGAAACCAAGATGGCGGCCTCCAGTATACAAAATGGACGATGGAAATACATATCACCCTAACAACACGAGCTGCGCATGCGCACTCACACCACCTATCACTATGGGGATGACGTCACAACATGGCCGCTCACGCTGGTTACCATGACAACACAACATGGCGCCGTCATGTGACATGACGTCACTTCCGAGGTCATCCACCGAGGTCATCCAAATAGGGCCCCAAACATATGAGCTATACTACTGACATCTCAAAAAGGTTAGAGAAATTTGAAAGAGGGGCATGTTCACGGTTGGTACCCCAAGGGGATGGGGTTAGATCTCTTTTTACCTACATGTATTGCAGTTTGGGGGGGGGGGGGGTATTCTATCCCTTCACTGGCGAAACTGCCTCCTTTATTGTGGATAGTTCAGGGGAATACCCCACTCCCTACCCATTAAGGAGAGCATAACCTCCCTTGTCAGGAAACTTCTGATGCCCCCTCTCCCCCCCCCCCAAAAAAAAAAAAAAAATAAGCTCACTGGGAACCTGAGATATGTACAAGATACAGACTCCAAAAATCTCACCTGAAAACAGTTTGCCAGAAGTCGCAGAACACCTTTTGACTAACACCTCATCTGAAGAAAATACGACTGCATTGGTATTGGCTATGCCTAACAAACAACCCTCCCTTGGTATATGCGGTGCACAAATTAGGAGGGCATATATAATGAAAGGGCAAATAAATATAAGTTAAAAAAAGGAAAGAGAATTGCATCCTCCACGCCAGCCAATTTTCAATTCAAATCAAGTTCAGCTTCAAGTACAATGCACCCAAGTCAAAATCTACAATGAATTATCAATTTTGTCAACTTTGATTTGAAGGCTGTTTATTTTTGTAGCAATGGCATAAATCCTTTAACTGTCTTTTTGTGAAATAACCACGCTTTTAACTGACGAAAACTGAAATAAAAACCAATGAAACTTGACCCACGTTATGCGTCATTGTATGGGAGAATCCCAGTGTTGTCAAGACATCATCGTGTCTGGATTAGCAAACTTGGAAATTACATGCTGAAAATTCATGGCCCTACCATTTTCAACAGAATTTCTGCACGAAGTGGCTGAAACAAATGATAAAATAATTATTTGGAGGGTTAGAGAGGATGTCCAAGTTCATTATTCTGGATGTTGCATATTTTTTTAAAATTGATTTTAAGGGTAAAAAAAATCATTGAAAACTTTGAAACTTCCGTACACATGGAAATTCTACTCACAGAAATTTGCAACATGCTCTGTTGTCTTGCCCAATGATCAGAGAGGTCAACTATAAAAAGATTTTGATGGTACATGATGTCATCTCGCGTGGAAATTCACATAAGTAAGTGAAGCACCCCGAAAACAGCAGACATGAAAAACATGGGTGCAGATCGACATTTTTACAGCAAACGTCAACTCGACGTCTTTCAGCGATAAAATCTCGATAAAGATAACTTTGTCACCAATGACACTTACACACATTATTAAAAAATATCTAATGAACAAATACACATCTATAGGGTTGGTGGATGTTTTTATACCACCCACTTGAAAAGTTGGTGGTATATAGTGTTCACTATGTCCTTCCGTCCGTCCATACCTCTGTACATCCGTTCGTCTGTCTATCCGTTCCGCTTTAGGGGGTTACACATCTGCTATCCACAACTCCTCCTAAACCAGTGAACTGATTTCATTGAAACTCTCATACATTCTTTTACATACATTGAAGATGTGAACCTCCTATTTTCTTTTCAGATATTTTCATTTCTACAGTTTCCCATATTGAAAAATGAACTTTGTCAAATTCAATTAACATTCTGTACAGATCTGCTATCTGCAACTCCTCTTAAATCCATTGAACAGATTTCATTGAAACTTTCAGACATTCTTTTACATACATTGCAGATGTGCACCTCCTATTTTCTTTTCAGATATTTTCATATTTACAGTTTCCCATATTCAAAAATGGTCTTTGTCAATTCAGGTTTTAGTAGGGAGGGGTATAGATCTGCTATCCGCTACTCTTAAACCATTGAACAAGCTCCATTGGAACTCTTAGACCTTCTTTTACATACATTGAAGATGTGCACCTTCTATTTTTCTTTCAGATATTTTCATATTTCGATGTCCGTCCATCCGTTCATCCATCCGTTATGCTTTCGGGATGTACACATCTATCCTTAACTCCTCTTAAACCAGTGAACGGATTCCATTGAAATTTTCAGACATTCTTTTACATGCATTGAAGATGTGCACCCCCTATTTTGTTTTCAGATATTTTCATTTTTACAGTTTCCCATATTGAAAAATGAACTTTGTCAAATTCAATTGACATTCTGTACAGATCTGCTATCCACAACTCCTCTTAAACCATTGAACAAATTTCATTGAAACTTTCAGACATTCTTTTACATATATTGAAGGTGTGCACCTCCTGTTTTGTTTTCAGATATTTTCATTTTTATGGTTTCCAGTATTTAAAAACGGGATTTGTCAATTCAAGCTTGAGGATGGGGTGGGGGGGGGGAGGGTGGGGGGGTGTTGTTGACATTTGCTATCGGCAATCTCTTTTAAACTAGTGAATGGATTTCAATGAAACCTTCAAACATTCTTTTGCATACAGTGAAGATGTGTACCTTCTATTTTGTTTTCAGATATTTTCATTTTTACAGTTTCACATATTATAAAATGGGCTTTATCAATTCAAGCTTCGGGGTGGAGAAGTGGGGGGGGGGGGGGGGAGGTGTTAGTGTTTGTGCTCTCTACTTTAAACACACTTTTACTGTTGTAAAATGTTTCTTGGTGGGAGTGGGTGGTATCATTTAGTGAACAGTGCTCACAGTTTTTCTAGTTTATTTTCAGTTTTATAGCACTTTGAATGCAAAAAATTATATTGTTTACGTTGAGACCACAGATAAAGTCACGTGACTAAAATCCCTATTTCGACAAAAATTGCAGAACATTCATCAAACATAAGGTGAAATGTTTTCAGAACCCAGAATGCATGCCTTGCATTTTGCAATAATGCCATGGCCTACCATTGGGAACTCGAGAATGGACTTTCAGGGCCCCCTTTAGTGTTGTTGAGGCCTATTGTCATTAAACTTAGTGGGAAAATATTTTCTCATGGACTAATGATAGGCCAAAAAACATCAGCTCAGGCCAAACAAGTCTTGAGAATGTGATTAAAAAACTGTCACAAATTGGAAATTTAATATAACAAGAAGTTTGTTTTTGTCACCATAAATTAAATGATAAATTTTTATGAAAAATGGCATACTGGGATCCACATTCAGGGCTATATTTTACCACATCAAAAGGCAGAAGAAAAAATTGGGGTTTTTTTGATAGACTACAACGAGTCTGTTTATTGATATATATTAAGAATTAATAGAAAAAGTAATTCAGTTTAAGTAAAGAACATTTCACTCTCTATGACTAATACTTGAAAGAGATCTGCCTTTTGATATACAGCTTGTTAAGGGGTTAAGTTACTAACAATCTGATAGTCTATCACTCGATATATTGGGAAGCTTAGTTAGATCTAAACTGACAATTAAATTCTGAACATATATGTTTTGTGGTAGAGAAGACTGAAAAAGTGTAGGACTGTGAAACACTCTGCTTTGCCTCCAATAAGCCACATTTCAATTACAGTAGTGTGCGTATGTAAAAATGTAAATAAAATTTCATATAAGTTTATATTTCTCGTTGGTTGTTCTTGAACTTAAATTAAGAATTAATAGAAAAATTAATTATTGCAGCACATGAATGTAGAATAAAAATAAGGCTTTCACATAGTACTTGTCTCACCAAATATTGAAAACAACTGGTTTAGGGAATACAACTGTTCCAGGATAAATTTGCATAAAGCTCTTTTAGCATGAGTGATGTTTCTCTAAAAGGAAATTTGTTGTTGCAGGCCAAGTTCTAATTATAACTGCCCTGTGAGCACTCTGTTCTTGGATACAATTGTAATTGATACTTTCTGGCTGGGTTGATTTGCATACAGCTAAACTTTGGTGACTCAGTTAATATGGATCATAAGACACCTGGAGTTTATTGCCAGCATACATATATGTTCAGTATTTAACTGTCAGTTTAGATCTAACTAAGCTTCCCAATATATGGAGTGATAGACTCTCAGATTGTTAGTAACTTAACCCCTTAACAAGCTGTATATCAAAAGGCAGGTCTCTTTCAAGTATTAGTCTTAGAGAGTGAAATGTTCTTTACTTAAACTGAATTAATTTTTCTATTAATTCTTAATTTAAGTTCAAGAACAACCAACGAGAAATAAAAACTTATAAATTAGAAATCTTTTCTGTTCAGCCCAAATAGTAGCAAAGTTCGTAGGCGGTATATCCAGTTAATTTCAGTTTGTTTTCTGTGTCCTGTTGCTGGTACTGAGTCGGGATCTGAATTTAAAATCTGAATAATTCGGAAATGCAGATCATTAATGTTATGGTCAGATTGCGAGAAATGTAATGCTATTGTGGTATCTCTGCTGTGTCGAATGTCCGACATATGTTCTGTGAGTCTGGTGCGGAAATTGCGTTTTGTCTCCCCCACATATTGTTTGGAACATCTGCTGCATGTGAGCAGGTAAATGAAATTTCTGCTTGCGCCTGAATATTTCTTCGGGCCCGGAAAGCGTTGTTTGGTTTGTGTGCTTTTGAACCAAAGTGGGTTCGATTTCAATTTCGGGCAAATGGTGCAATTTCTCATGTTGCATGGAAGAAATGGGTTCTTTATAGTGTGACCACTGACTTGTGTTAGTAGTGGCAGTTCAGCTCGTGTCAGCAGATCTTTTAAATTTTTATTTCTTCTCAGTGCTGTCAGTGGCATTTCATTGAAGAGATGTCGACATTTGTTTGAAAAAATAAAATTTCCCAATATTTCCTAATTAAGTTGGTGAATGACATACTATCAGGGTTAAAGGTGCAAACAAATGGGATACAATTAGATTGGGTCTTTATGTGATTGGTGAGTAATTCTTGTCGACTCCGAGTTTTTGCATGTTGGACATCATTCAGCAGGGTGTCTCTGTTGTAGCCCCTTTGGGCGTAGTGATTGAGCATTTCCATACCGTGTCGGTGAAAATCCTGTTCATCGCTGCATATACGCTTGATTCTTAAGAGTTGGCTGTAATATCCATTCTTTTTTTGAGGTGTTGGATGGTAAGAGTCCGCCGTGAGATACGCATGGTAATCAGTAGGTTTTGTGTAGAGGTCTGTTTTCAATTTGTTTTCTACTTTGCTTACCACCACATCGAGAAAATGTACCGATTGGGGAGAATATTCTGCAGTAAATTTTATAGAATGGTGGGCAGAATTCAAGTAGGTGATGAATTCCTTTAATTTTGTTTCTCCATGTGTCCAAATTAGGAAAATATCATCTATGAAGCATAAATATAATAACGGCTTCAAGTGAAAGTTGTCTAATAATTTTGTTTCCAATTCACCCATGAAGATATTAGCATATGAAGGCGCTACTTTGGTGCCCATTGCTGTGCCACCAATTTGCAGGTAATGTTCCTGATTAAATTGGAAGTTATTACTGTGAAGGACCATTTTCAGTAAGTCTAATAATCCTACTGTTGAGATATCCCATTGAGGTTTATATTTGCGTATCGCTGTTGCTACGGCCACCAATCCCTCCTGATTTGGTATATTTGTGTACAGCGAAGTTACATCCAGAGTGCACAGAATTGTTTCTTCAGGTAAATCACCAAGGGTTTCTAGTTTAGTGATAAAGTCGCTCGTATCTCGAATTTAGCTTGGGTACTGTTTAACAAAGTCTTTGATGTGTTCATCTACAAAGCTGCTGATATTCTCAGTTGGGCTGTTGTTCCGACTGATGGTGGGTCTCCCAGGGACTTGGCCTCGAATCAAACATTTGTGAATTTTGGGTAATAAATAGAACTTTGGTTTTCTAGGATTTAAGTTTGTGAGACCTCGGTGGAGTTTTTCACTAATTTCCTTTGTAAGTAAAAGATGATCAAGTTTTTTGTTCACCATTTGGTTGTGGAAATTAGTGAGATTTTCATGGGTTTTACAATAAAATTTTGAATTGTTTAATTGTCGGAGACCTTCAGCGATGTAGTCCTCCCTATTTTGGATAACAACAGTAGAGCCTTTATCCGCTTTTTTAATCACAATTCTCTTATTGGCAGTGAGTGTGTTAATGGCTTTGCATTCTCCCAAGGTTATGTTGTCGGGAGCTGGCTTATGTGGGATCGCAGATACATGGAAGCCAAGGATTTTGTTATAAGTCTCAAGACATGGATCCACAATCCCATCAGGGGTCCATTTGCTTGGAGCCCTGAATTTGCATTCAAGTCTGTCCGACCGGTTAGGGGGTTCTACTTCATGGTCGGTGTCGTGAAAGAATTCCTTAAGACGTAATCTGCGGATGAAGACATATATGTCTTGGGAGAGACCAGCTCTGTTGTAGTGAATAGGACTGGGGACGAATGTTAACCCTTTCTGTAGAAGCGAAAGCTCATCTGTTGTAAGCTCATAGTCTGACAGGTTTAGAACCAATTCATTGTAGTTTGCATTATTATTTTTATTCAGTGAACTTTCACAAGAATTGTTTGAGTTGGCTAACAGCCGAATAAAGTCCCGTATATTTCTGTCATTGGAAGGTCTGTTTTGATTCAGTTTCCTGTAAATGGGCCCCTGTCTTGAGTTGCCGGACCGTTTTCTCTCAAATTGCTGTCTGTTTTGGTGATCTGGATGAGGTTTAGGTGGAACCAGTGCATGGAATCGTGTGTTCATCTTGTGATTACTCAGTATCTTCATCTGCTTCTCATAGTTCTGAGAGATGCGCTTGCGAAGCCTGGAGGTTAATGTTGTTATTGCCGATTCCAGTTCATTGTTTTCGTCAGCGGTACACTTGGACTGGCATTCTGTTAATAGGCGGTCGATCTTAGGTTGCAGATTGTCCAATTCTATCTTTAAATATTGTATATGGAGCTCCAAGATGTCTGCATCAGTTTTGATTAGTATGTCATTAATCCTTGCTTTGACCGACTCAGTAGTTCTTTGAGGGTACATATATTTAACTTGAAATTCTTTCGCTGCCAGTTGATGTTCGTGGCACTCTATATAATATCGTATGGACAATCATGTTCTCAGTTCTTTAACTTTATTGTTCCGAATTTGTTTGTACAGGGATATATTCTCTGATCTAATGTTAACTGCTTTCTTCTTGTTGTGAAGCTCATAGTTAGCCTCCCCCGTTGTTCGTTGACGTTTTTTGGGGGGCTACTAGAAGATGCGATCATCGTTATGTTCGACTCGCTGCTATTCAGACTAAGTAAAGAAGAACTGCCGAAGGACATGCTATCCGTGTTGGTTGCTTCTTCTGCCATCATCGTGTGTGTTGAGGTTAGGTAAATACTAATATATATAAAATCCAAGAGGTGACACACACGCTCCCCTAATGTGAATAATAAGTGAATGAATTTATTGTGCCTGACCGGTTTCGTCTTTTTGAGACTCAGCAGAGGTAACAAACCTTTAGAGCATCTCCTTTATATACTTTATTGATTATGACGTCATAACAGGGTACCTGGCGGGTATTCTACGTGTACCCGATGGGTATATATGATAGTACCCGGCAGGTATTTTTGATGGTACCCGGCAGGTGTTTTTCGTGTAATTTTAAAAAATTAAGGTTGCAGCTGTACATTTAAGTTCATGAACAACCAATGAGAAATATAAACTTATATGAAATTTTATTTACATTTTTACATACACACACTACTGTAATTGAAATGTGGCTTATTGGAGGCACAGCAGAGTGTTTCACAGTCCTACACTTTTTCAGTCTTCTCTACCACTGAAATTTGTTGTCCAATAGTAACTAATAGTTTGATTGGAGAATTTAATAAGCTCATTAGTGACGAGCCTTGTTATCAATTATATGGAGCTTACTGATTGTAAGCTAGCAGGACATGTGTCAGTGAATGTATGTCACTGATGTAGAGCAGGTTAACCTGGACAACATATTGTTTCTATTATAGGTGCGCCAACATTGCGTGAGAATGATTAATGATGGCAACTAGTCGTTAAGCCATCAAGCTGATATTAATACATTGCTTTTAGATTACAGGTAATGATGGAGTGATGGCAATTAGCTGTTAAACCATAAGGCTGATATTAATACATTGAGTTTAGATTAATGATGGTAACTAGCCATTGAACCATTCATTACACTAATGTACTAATATATTTTCAAAATATAAAGCCAACGTAACCTGATAAGATTGTAGTAGAGATTATTTGGGGAGAGCAATGATGTGTTTAGTGAACTGTACATCATTGCCATGCCCAAATGAGGATTGCAAAACAAGCCGAATAGCCCCAAATAAGCCAGTGGGGAGAGGGACTGGGTGCCTATGCTGCTTATTCAGAAGGCGCTCAGACTGTAACGATCTCAACCCTGCTAATTGTAAAATGTAAGTACGAAATTGAGTCAAAATAAGATGTACTAATATGCTAAGTGATCTGTAGGTTGTATCCATAAAAGATTAATCTTATTTCATGTGTTAGGATCTTTTGGCGGCTCAATGCACTAATTTTCCTACTTCCAAAATTCTTAACCATTTAAGCCCCAGCTTTATTTTCTTGAAACCAACTTTTATTTTGATTTGAAAGAACAAACTATGGGAGGAACATCAAATTTTGGACATCAGTAAACGATGATACACTCTATCAATTCGTCGCCTGAGTGCTAGAATGTTCTATGTCCCATAGGGGACATAGAACATTCTAGCACTCAGGCGACGAATTGCAATGCATCCACATGAATATCTTTAACCCTTAAGGACATGCCGAAAAAATGGAAATTTTTAAACATTTTCAAAAATGGTCTGATTGCTTTAAAATTTGCATCTAGGTCGAGGGACATGAATCTGGGTACTTTCTTTTGTTGCAAATTACAGGCAAATGTAATCACCCCTCACTATTCTGTATGAAACACACAGACTATTGTTTTTGTATGGTTTTGTTTTTTTATCTGCCTTTGGTCTTCTGTATTCTTCTACCTGCTTCCTTGTCAAATTCAAATCTTCTCACCGCCCTGCTTCTTCCATACTGACAGTCAAGTCACAAGTACTTAGCCATCTATGTTTTACAGGCTCCTGGGTCATTGGGGGTGTCCCTAGAGGTATTTTGAAAGTTGGTCATGCTCATATCTCAAGTTTGGTATGACCTATGGAACTGGGCCCAACATCAAATGAGTGAAAACTTGATGAAGTTCAAAATATGAGTCCAGGCCACTGAGGTCACCTAGAAGTCACATCTTACTACCACCCCAAATCCATTCCCGAAGTTCATGCATGTACTTCTATGCTGAAAAAAGCGAGTGGGCAGTATTTCATTACTTAAAAAGTGGGTTAAGCAAAAATGGTTGTGATCAGAAGTTTTACTTCACTGTTCGCTATGATGCTTTGGCAGATTCTGTTATTATCACTTAATTTGCTGATAATATTGTACACTAAACTTTGTGGATTGTAACAGTCATGCTGCGTGCATTGTAAGCCTCATGTTTAATCTTATCCTGTGTGCTCATGGGTAGATTGACCCCATGTATTGTGTATTTCATGCTTTTGTATATTTCTTGTCATTACTCACACAAAACAAATTTCTTTTCTTGGTTGGGGAGCAGAGATCAGCTGAGCACTGACTGGGTCAGCATTTGCTGAAGGTGCTGATTAATGTTCTGATTGGCTGAATCCTAAAAAAAAATGTTATTTATTTATTTATATATATTGAGATACTGTACATTTTGTTTTACTTGTATCACTTTGTCTTTGTTAAGACAAATTCCAACATACATTGCAACTTGCTGGGTAGGGGATGATTGTGACAAAGTGAACTTTACAAGGTTGGATGAGCTCTTTTGTTTGCAACTCTTGTAAATTATTGGCAGACAGAATTTAACTGATCAGCATAATTTGTATTTTGTCTGCAGTCCTGTCTTCTCCCATGTCCATACGGGATTCCACAAGATTGTGCAAGCTCACCAAAAAGATGTGTGTTAGTTCACCTTTGTTTTCAACATACAAAAAAGATTCAGGTCATTGAATAAATCAAGTGTAATCCATCTTCTCAAAAGTTCATTTTATCACTAAACTCGCCTTACGTATTTGGAAAACTTTTGACATAAGAAGAAAATGGAAGGAATCAACTTTTTTGGAGAATTGATTGGGAAAAAGGAGTTTGGCGAGTGGTTCCACAACCCCGCAATCGGGAATATTGCCATTGCCTGTGAAATCAGTTTCGAAGACTGTTTCTGAGTTTGATATCCAGCAATCAGGTGAATGCAATGTTTTATTGTTGTCAGTGGATGATCGGGAATGCAGAATACAAGTGGTTGATGGGCATGTGGCTTTTAGCCCAGATAATGGCATCAGAGTCGAACACAAAGGAATTTCCCGATGATGTCGTTTCGAGTCAGCTAACTCAAGCAATTACAAGCCTTCAGCAAACATCTGTCTCGAAGTTTGTTTAACAGTTTGGCTACTGCAATCGGCATGCCACATTCCTCTACAACATTGTGACAGGGAGGAAGATATGAGCACTGGCAAAGTGTTGGATGACAAAATCTTGTCAGAGGATCACATCAGTGAGTTGCTGTAGTCAACAAATGTTATAAAATGACACTGGAGTAGTAGTATGAACTGACAGAAGGACCACTGGGATGACCATGATAGTTACTTGTCAACCATTTACAAGGAAATGGAGTTTGAAGAGGAGTTAAAACTTTGACCATGGCATATAACAGCAAAATTCTTCTAGGATAAATGCCCTATCCTCTCAAAGTCTATGTTTTGAGAAAATATGGCACCAGTACGGAGGAATCGCATGTGAATGTTAGTTAATTTTTGCCCAAAATGTGCTTTGTTCGGTCTTTTGTAGCAAAAAGTGGTTAATGCAGGGGATACCACCTATGTTCCGAGATGCATTAACGTTATGCTGCAGATATTATGAGAGTTTCAGACCAACACTTCTGAGGGTTTATGAGAATTATGCTAAAAGGGTCCATTTTTGATAGAATTTAGCATTCTGACAGTACCTGTATGGGAACTCTCAAATATGCAAAGGGTTAAATCTTTAATAATAACGTATTGAACAAAAGTTGTCATTCTCTGATTACTGCACACAGGCATATAAAACATTCAGTGCTAAACCAATTAGGATTGGAGAAAATTTTCTCTTCAACTGACCAAATTCCCCTAAAAAATCTTTTCACGGCACCTATCATTATGCAACCAGGACAGGCATTGGGTTAAACTTTACACTGAGATATAAAACAAAAATTTTTCTGGATGGCACATATTTTTAAGCAGCCTGAATGGGCATAGGGTTAAACTTTACAACAAAACTTAAACCGCACATATGCTCGGTCGTTAACTGTGAAAACAGGCATGCAAATCATTTTTTGATATTCTATTCAAAAGTGGCAGAAAAATTAACTCAAAATGAGCCGATTTTATGAAGAATTTGAGGGTACTCCAGTTCAAGGCCCGAAAACTGGGTGAAGGTTAAAACTTTGAATAAATTATATAACAGCAAAATTGTTCTTGGATGAATGCCCTATCTTTCCATGTGAAACGTTTTGAGAAAATATGGCTCCAGTGCTGAGAAATCACGTGACAATTGGCGAAAATGACAATTATTCCGACAGTACCCTTATATGAACTCTCAAATTTGCCTAGGGTTAAACTTTTAATAATAATATATAAAACAAAATTTGTCATACTATGACCACTTCATGCAGCCATAGAAAGCATTCAGCACTGAATCATTTAGGAATTGAGGATTTTCCCTTAAACTTAACAAATTCTGAAAAAATGGGAATTTTTTTGGATGACACGTACTTTTACATAAACATAATGGGCATAGGGTTAAACTTGACAACCAAACTTATAACAGCAAATTTGCTCGGTAGTCAATTATTGCTGCTATGACTAAATAAAACCTCAAAAGCATCAAGTTAAGACCATCATTTATTACCATGTTGACATTTTTAGAAGACTTCTAGCCGACATTTCTTATCCTTTATCATATAATGTGCTTAACAGTTAATACCAAACCATTTACCTCACCTTCAATGCATTAATGCAAAAAAAAAAAAAACACAACAACATATAAACCCATGAATTCTAAATAATCATATGAGTGAGTTGATGAGGTGACAAGGCAACACAACACTCAACAGAATCTCGATGGTATACCTCTAGGTAGGATTGTCTATTGTTACTTTCTTGTTTTCTCTGAACTCTTTATCGAATCTTCATTATGCTGCATAAATATAGACAATAGTACAATACCAAAGGAACAAAGGAATGCATTATATTGTCAATCGTATTTACAGAGACATGACACTACAACCATACAGAAAACCACTACCATCTGAACTCAAGCTAAATTTGAACTGTACTGAAGGCACTGTAAAAAAAAAAATTAAACTATAGAGAAACAGAATTTACTGCCAGCAGTAAATTCAAGTCTGTGTGAAAGGGGTTAAAGTATGAGGGATAAACTATAAAGAAAGAGAATTCATGGTGGCTTATTTTTCGGGAGTAAAATATTTTCGAACGAACCAGAAATGGGTTTTCGTTAGCAGTATTTACAGATATTCATACAGGAATCAGAACATTTTTATAAGAAACTAGAAATGGCATATTTGTGACCAGCATTCAAAGGGTTTGATACATGAATCAGAAATGGACATTTTTGGCTCTGCCTACTAATTTGAGTGATGAAATACGTTCATAAACTTTAGAAATGCATTAAGGTGTAATAAAATGCATTTCCCAGTCTTTCTGAATAATGCCCCCATATTAAGATCTTCAGAGGGTTAAAATATTCCCGCTAAATACTCCATTTTAATCCTTTAAATGGGCGCAGTGGCTCAGTTGGCAGAGGTGCAGGTTGCAAGGCGTGAGGTCCTCACTCTGTCCTTGGGCAAGATACTTCATCCCATTGCCCACATGTCTGCATGGTGGTGCTGTGTACTAAAGCGTACTGCACATCGATGGTGCACCCGTCTTCAACCAATGCTAACCTTGCTTGTGTGGATTTAGTATGTGGGGGATCTGACAGTTGCTCATTGTTGCCCGGTGGTTCTTCCCGGGTACTCCGACTTCCTCCACCTGAAAAACTGTCGTGGTCATGATTAGCCACTGTGCAGAAATATGTGACATTAAACACCAATAAATAAATAATCCTTTAAAAAATGAGCTCAATCCAATAAAGGGTCATAAGCTATGTTTTTCAAGCAAAAATGAAAAGGTAATTAAAACTGAATAGACATTTCTGTGAATAATGTTGACCAGTTTTCGCCATTATGTTGGCTAAAGGGTTAAGAATCCCTTACTTTGGAAGGCACACTGAAAGGGTGTCCCATTCCACATAGAATTAAATGTTAAGAAAATAAAGCGAAAAACATTAAGTTTCTCAGCTGAGAGTACCTGCTTTTGCACTCCGGAGGGATGGAACGGCACAAATCAGAGACATTCTCTTAATGGCACTTTGGCACCAAAGGTTTCTGCACTCTCGGTGAGACCGAGCTGAGCGCGCAGTGAAAGACTATAGAACTCCTCTAACAAATGAGTTTTAAACAGTCATAGAACTAACACAGTTAACAGTACAGTCGACCATGTCAGCATTGCATTGTTACCGGCACCCTGACAGTTTTGTGATAGGTTTCAACAATTATTCAGTGCAGTTTTATGGAAAGGGTTAACTTTATTCTGCCTGGAATAAAATATGTGCAATCCACATTGAAGTCTTGAAAGGGTTAAAAGCATTGAACTGAATAAGATAGGTTTCAACAAATTTTACAATTATTCAGTGCAGTTTTATGGAAAGGGTTAACTTTATTCTGCCTGAAATAAAATATGTGCAATCCACATTAAAGTCTTGAGGGGGTTAAACGCATTGAACTGAATAAGATATGTTTCAACAAATTTTACAATTATTCAGTGCAGTTTTATGGAAAGGGTTAATTTTATTCTGCCTGAAATAAAATATGTGCAATCCACATTGAAGTCTTAAGAGGGTTAAAGGCATTGAACTGAATAATTTATAATTTATTTCCTTGCAAAACAAATGGTTTCTCTCGGTGAGACCGAGCCGAGCACAGTGAAAGACTATAGAACTCCTCTAACAAAATGAGTTTTAAACAGTCATAGCACTAACACAGTTAACAGTACAGTCGACCATGTCAGTATTGATAGGTTTCAACAATTATTCAGCGCAGTTTTATGGAAAGGGTTAACTTCATTCTGCCTGAAATAAAATATTCCATGACTATTCCATGTCAGTATTGCATTGTTACTGGCACCCTGACAGTTTTGTGATAGGTTTCAACAATTATTCAGTGCAGTTTTATGGAAAGAGTTAACTTTATTCTGCCTGAAATAAAATATGTGCAATCCACATTGAACTCTTGAGAGGGTTAAAAGCATTGAACTGAATAAGATAGTTTTCAACAATTATTCAGTGCAGTTTTATGGAAAGGGTTAACTTTATTCTGCCTGAAATAAAATATTCCATGACTATTCTATGTCAGTATTGCATTGTTACCGACACCCTGGCTGTTTTGTGATAGGTTTCAACAATTATTCAGTGCAGTTTTATGGAAAAGGTTAACTTTATTCTGCCTGAAATAAAATATGTGCAATCCACATTGAAGTCTTGAGAGGGTTAAAAGCATTGGACTGAATAAGATAGGTTTCAACAATTATTCAGTGCAGTTTTATGGAAAGGGTTAACTTTATTCTGCCTGAAATAAAATATGTGCAATCCACATAGAAGTCTGGAGAGGGTTAAAAGCAGTGAACTGAATAATTTACAATTTATTTCCTTGCAAGGCAAAGGGTTTCTCTCAACTTAGTTTCAGGAACTTACATCCCATTATGATGACAAGGTCAGATTTCATTTTGACAGCTTTCTCCACTGGTGTTTACATAGTCTTCAGTGTGACCATAACATTGTATTGCTTGGGGAGAATTTACTGTATCAGGAAATTGAAGGCTGTGAAAACCCTGTGGCCTACTGGGCCATACTCAATGGCTCTAGCGACCTGAAAAACATAGCTGGCCGAGAAGTTATGAATATCTACCAGTATGCCAAAACTCAGCGAGGTAGGACAATTCGTTTTTGAGTTATTGTGAGGACAAGGAAGTGCATAGAAGGCAGAAGACAGGAGAATAAGAAGAAGAAGAAGAAGAAGAAGAAGAAAAAAAGAAAAAGAAACCGTACAAAAACAATAGTCTGTGTGTTCACACAGACTAATAATTAGGCTTTCCCAAAGGGAAAGACTCTTGTTATTCTTCTTTTTCAAAATTTTTCTTCTCTATTTTTTTTTTTAAATTTTTTTTTTTTTAGGCTTTCCCAAACTTCGTTTCGGAAAGCCTATTGTTATTCTTAAATTTCAAAAAAATTTCCATGTTATTTTTTTTTTTTTTTTTTCTTCCCCCACCCCCCCCCCCCCCCCCTAATTTTGTCTGTGGCATAGCTAGAAAACTAGCTAAACGATTTCAACCAAATTTGGCTCACTTATGTAGCACCATGGGAACTCGCAAAATCCCATTTGCCATGTCTGTGAAAATGCATATTTTCAACATATTCTGCCAAAACCTTCAAAATTTCACCATTTTTCAAATGTCTCAAAATTGTTTAAAGCTATTTAGCTCAAATTTTCCACACATTTAGAGCATAATATGATACACCACAATCACCACTCAAATCTTTCAACATTAATCCCCATTGGCCAAAAATGACATAAATATAGCTTTTTTCTTCAAAATTGACCAACTTCAAGGGCAAATCTCTCTAATTGCAAGGTTGTTGTAACAGTTATTTTGATATGGATAGATGAAACAATGATTGTGGAAGAAAGTTACTGTTTACTTTTTAATCTCAGATTTAACCCTCAAGCACAATGATGGCGAGAATAAGAGTACTGTTTGAGAATGCCAAAATTAGCCAACTTTGGTTGCTTTTTCTATCATTTTGGAAAGGGTTAATTTCAAAAACTTTTCATGTACTTATTCACAATTGATTACCGAACATATTTGCTGTTGTAAGTTTCTTAAAAAGTTTAACCCTATCCCATTCTGGTTGCATAAACGTAGGGTACCATCCAAAAAACTCCAATTTTTTTCAGAATTTGGTAAGTTTAGGTGACGATTTACTCCATTTTTAATTGATTGAGCACTGAATGTTTTCTATAGCTGTATACAGCAGTCAAAGTATGACAAATTTTGTTTTATATGTTATTATTAAAAGTTTAACCCTTGCTAGATTTGAGACTTCCCATAAGGTTACTGTCGGAATAATTGTTATTCTCGCCAACATTTACATGCAATTTCTCAGCACTGGAGCCATATTTTCTCAAAACCTTTTCCATGAGACGATAGGCATTCATCCAAGAACAATTTTGCTGCTATATGTTTTATTCCAAGTTTTAACCTTCACCCAGTTGTCAGGCCTTGAATTGGTGTACCCTCAACTTGTACATGTTCATTCAAATACCAAGATTCAAGATTAGTCCATGTCTCTTTTCAGACACTCAGTCTGTGATTGATGGTCACACATTTAGAGCATAATATGATACACTAAAATCACCACACAAATATTTCAAAACTAACCCCTATTGGCCACAAATGATATGAATATAGCATTTTATCTTCAAGATTGATTCACTTCAAGGGCAAATTTCACTAATTGCGAGATTGTTGTAACAATTATTTTTCTATGAATAGATGCAACAATGCTTGCAGAAGAAAGTTACTATTTTGTTTTTAATCTCAACTTTAACCCTCAAGCAATTCCCCCCTAATTTTGTCTGTGGCATAGCTCGAAAACTAGTTGAACGATTTGAACCAAATTTGGCACACTTATGTAGCACCATGGGAACACACAAAATCCCATTTGCCATGTCTATGAAAATGCGTATTTTGTTGCCAAAACTTTAAAAATTTTAACATTTTTCGAAAGTCTCAAAACTGTTTACAGTTATTTAGCTCAACTTTTCCACACATTTAGAGCATAATATGATACACCACAATCAACACTCAAATCTTCCAATATTAACCCCCATTGGCCAAAAATGACATGAATATAGCTTTTTTCTTCAAAACTGACCAACTTCAAGGGCAAATTTCTCTAATTACAAGGTAATTGTAACAATTATTTTGGTATGGCTAGATGCAACAATGATTGTGGAAGAAAGTTACTGTTTACTTTTTAATCTCAGATTTAACCCTCAAACACAATGAGGGTGAGAATAAGACTACCATTTGAGAATGCCAAAATTAGCCATCTTTGGTTGCTTTTTCTATCATTTTGGAAAGGGTTAATTTCAAACACTTTACTGATTAGATTTTAGAAACACTAGTGTGTACACACAAAGTAAACCCTCACGATTCATCATTAATGAAAAATCGGGTTAAATAATTAATATGGCTGATAGTTTCATGTGTACACAAAACCACCTTCTTTTTCACATTAATAAGTTGGGAAAGCCCGTAATTTGATCAACAAATTACAATTTTCTCATTTTTAGGCTTTCCCAAACTCAGTTTGGGAAAGACTTTTGTTATTCTTTTTCAAAATTTTTCTTCTCTATTTTTTCTTTTTTTTTTTTTTTTTTCCTCCCTGAGTTTTGTCTGTTGAACTGCTCGAAAACAATCTGTACGATTTTGACCAAATTTGGCACACTAATGTAATGTCATAAAATCTAGTGAAATACGGTATCGTCATATCTGTGAAAACTCGTGTTTTCAAAATATTCTGCCAAAACCTTCAAAATTTTACCATTTTTCGAATATCTCAAAATTGTTTACAGTTATTTAGCTCAAATTTTCCACACATTTAGAGCATAATATGATACACCACAATCACCACTCAGATCTTTCAACTTTAACCCCCACTTGCCAAAAATGACATGAATATAGAATTTTTCTTCACAATTGACCAACTTCAAGGGCAAATTTCTCTAATAACAAGATTGTTGTAACAATTATTTTGGTTTGGATAGATGAAACAATGATTGTGGAAGAAAGTTACTATTTACTTTTTAATCTCAGATTTAACCCTCAAGCACAATGAGGGTGAGAATAAGAGTACCGTTTGAAAATGCCAAAATTATGCAACTTTGGTTGCTTTTTCCATCATTTTGGAAAAGGGTCAATTTCAAACACTTTTCTTGTACGTATTCACAATTGACTATCGAGCATATTTGCTGTTGTAAGTTTGGTTGTAAAGTTTAACCCTATCCAATTCTGGTTGCATAAAAGTAGGTACCATCCAAAAAACTCCAATTTTTTCAGAATTTGGTAAGTTTAGGTTACGATTTACTCCATTTTCAATTGCTTGAGATCTGAATGTTTTCTATAGCTGCTTGCAGCAAAGTATGACAAATGTTGTTCTATATGTTATTATTAAAAGTTTTTTTCGCCAACTTCAAGAGCAAATTATTCTAATTACAAGGTAATTGTAATAATTATTTTGGTATGGCTAAATGCAACAATGATTGTGGAAGAAAGTTGCTGTTTACTTATTAATCTCAGATTTAACCCTCTAATAACAAGATTGTTGTAACAATTATTTTGGTTTGGATAGATGAAACAATGATTGCGGAAGAAAGTTACTATTTACTTTTTAATCTCAGATTTACCCTCAAGTACAATGAGGCCGAGAATAAGAGTACCATTTGAAAATGCCAAAATTAGCCATTTTTGGTTGCCTTTTCTATCATTTTGGAAAGGGTTAATTTCAAACACTTTTCATGTATGTATTCACAATTGACTACCGAGCATATTTGCTGTTGTAAGTTTGGTTGTAAAGTTTAACCCTATCCCATTCTGGTTGCATAAAAATAGGTACCGTCCAAAAAAGTTCCAATTTTTTCAGAATTTGGTAAATTTAGGTGGCGATTTACTCCATTTTTAATTGTTTGAGCTCTGAATGTTTTCTATAGCTGCTTGCAGCAGACAAAGTATGACAAATTTTGTTCTGTATGTTCTTATTAAAAGTTTAACCCTTGGCGGATTTGAGACTTCCCATAAGGGTACTGTCAGAATAATTGTTATTTTCGCCAATACATACATGCACTTTCTCAGCACTGGAGCCATATTGTCTCAAAACCTTTTCCATGAGAGGATTGGGCCTTCATCCAAGAACAATTTTGTTGTTATATATTTTATTCAAAGTTTTAACCTTCACCCAGTTTGAATTTGAGTGCCCTAAAATTCTTCATAAAATTGGCTAATTTGGAGTTCACTTTTCTTCCATTTTCGAAAGGGATATCGAAAAATAATTTACATGTTCGTATTTACAAATTGCCTACTGAGCATATTTGCTGTTGTAAGTTTGGTTGTAAAGTTTAACCCTATGCTCGTTCTGTTTGCATAAAGATAGGTGCAGTCCAAAAAAACTCTCGTTTTTCAGAATTTGGTAAGTTTAAGTGACGATTTACTCCATTCCTAATTGATTGAGTGCTGAACGTTTTCTATGGCAGTATGCAGCAATCATAGTATGACAACTTTTGTTTTATATGTCATTATTAAAAGTTTAACCATTGGCAGATTCGAGACTGCCCATATGGGTATGGTCAGAATAATTTTAATTTTCATAAAATCACTGAATATTGATAAGCATGCAGTGGTAGTTTAGAATAGAATATCCGAAAATGCTTTCAAAATTCAGATTCACAGTTCAATTCCAAGAATATTTTCAGTTATAAGGTTGCTGTAAAGTTTAACGCAATCCCTGTCTCAGATGCATAATGGTAGATGCCGTCGAAAAAGACTCATTTTTTCAGAATTTCATAGGTTCAAGTGACAATTTACTCCATTCCTAATTCATTGAGCGATGAATGTGTTCCATGCCTGCATGCAGCAAGCATAGCATGACAACTTCTGTTTTATACGTCACTATCAGAAGTTTAACCCTTGGCACATTTAGGAGTTCACATGTGGGTATAGTCGGAATAATTGTTATTTTCGTAAAATCAATCCCTGAATATATTGGTAACCGTGCAGTGGCCTTCAAGTGGTGCTACATGAAGCCGCAAATAGTTAAGGTTGAAATGTTCATCAAATAGACAAATATAATACCTAACTCAGCCGGTGACAGGTAAATAATGAATGGAAAAGTCGTTGAGTTGAGAATAAAGTAGGGACGAATCATGTCCTCGGTTTCCACCTGATCCACAGTATTTCCACACGGTCTCGGCACTTGACAAACATACTAAACAGTTGGAAACATTCTGAGAATTTTAAGTTGCTGCCTTGCATGATCGGGACATAATTGGAATATATCCGACATTGTATCTGCCGGATATATTCCAATTATGTCCCGATCACTTCACCCCAACTGTCTGCATGGAGGCACCATGATGCCATGTACTAAGGCATACTGCATGTCGATGGTGCGCATGTCTTCAACCAATCTAACCCTGCCTGTGCTACAGTGCGGAGGCACTATGTTGGGGAGCTGGCAGCTGCTCGTCATTGCTCAGTGGTTCTCTCTTTCCTACTCCGGCTTCCTCCACCCATCCAACTGTCACCGACATAATATGACCTTGGCTGTTAATGTGTCGTTAAAACCTAATAAATAAATAAATGAATCCAGTACCAGTTTTGCTCGTACAAATATTACTACCGTCAGACGAAATTCATTTTCTGATTAATTTTGTAGTTTTCTGTACTCACCTTCCCTGAGTAAGATTGGTATACCTTTTCAATCTCAGATTTAACCCTCAAGCACAATGAGAGTGAGAATAAGTGTACCACTTGGAAATACCCAAATTATCCAACTTTGGTTACTCTCTACTATCATTTTGGAATGGGTTAATTTGAGACACTTTGCTTTGCTATATGCAGAGATGTTTAATCAATAAATCCGGCTTTAGTTATGTTCTGGGACTTGATGAAACATGTGCTTTGGCCACTTAAAAATAGCACTGTCTGCAAAAAATGACTCACTTGTCCAAAAACAAAAAGGAAAGAGCTCTTTGAGCTTTTCATAACTGCTTTCAAAAATCAATGGGGAACAAATTTTGTGTGATAGGTTTTGGTATTCCGTGTTATCCAACACCAGTTTGGCCGTACAAATATGAATACCGCTAGGAAATAAAGCACATTCTCTCAGTGGTAGACTGTTTGACTTCTATGATAGAGGTCCCGAGTTTGATCCCTATCTGGGACGACCCACGTAATGTCCTTGGGCAAGGCATTTTATCCCGGGTTGTCAATATGGGGGCACGATGATGCCATGTACTAAGGTGTACTGCATGTCAATGGTGCACATGTCTTCAACCGCTGGTACCCTGCTTCAGCGGAGCTTGAACATAATTAGAATGTTGAGCTGACAGTTGCTCGTCGATGCTCGGTGGTTTTCTCTGGGTCCTCCAACTTCCCCCACCCGTAAAACTGTCACGGTCACGATTAGCAATTGTGGATAAGTATGTGACTGTAAACACCAATAAATAAATACCGTCAGGGAAACCCTCTGTGAAATCCTTCTGTCAATAAATAGCAAAGTAGTAATGTAATGCCAGAAATATTAACAAGCTGTTCAGCATCCCTTTAATCAACTCATTTTGACTTGAACTGTACCCATCACTGTGTATACTAGCTCTCTATGTGGTTTAAACCATATCAAATAAACATCTAATTTGTGTGTGACACTAACTCATATTACATGTATTTCATTGTATCTGAAACAGATATGTTGGAAAAATTGTGAAAACATGGAGTAGGAAGCTTAGCCACGTTTGTTGACAAATCCCACACATTCACAGACAAAATGATAGAGAATAAATTAATTATTGATATTTAAGGTCACTTTCAGCATCTAGAGCTATATCATGACCATAATATAGGTATTTATTCAAGTCCAGGTATTCATTGCATAGGCATACAGGGCTATTTTTCGGTGGTGGGGGGGGGGGGGGGGGGGATGAACCCTTTTAGCCCGAAAAAGTTGAATCTCAGGAGGAAATGCCAAATGTGGGTATGGGAGGGAGGGGGGGGGGTCTCCCTCCCATTGAGTACCTGGAGAGAACCACCGAGCAATGGCAAGTGACTCCGACTCCCCAACATACTAACTCCACAAAAGCAGGGTTAGCATTGGTTGAAGACAAGTGCACCCTCAAAGTACCCTTAGTACACATCGCCATCATGCCCCCCCCCCCCCCCACATGGGAAATTAAATTGGGATGAAGTGTCTTGCTCAAGGACACAATGTTGTTGCCACAGGCGGGATTCAAACCGAGGACTTCTTGGATTGCAACAATCATCTCTACCTTCAGAGCCACCATGCTCCCGTAATATGCAGTAATAGAGCTCTTTATGTGTACTTGTGTGATTATAAATGAATAATATTAACGTGGATAGGGTTCCACTGAATCAACTTGTACAGTATAATGGTCAGTTTACTTGCAACTTCTAGTGATGAGATAGGAAAACAATATTTTGTGTGGAAAACCAAAATATTTTGTGATCATTTCTGGCAACTAAATTGTCTGAAATTTTCTGGCATATTGGCCAAAAAATCGGCTCTTTCCTGACTCAGGGGTGGGTTGGGGCACAGTCCTTCATGAAACCCTGGCCTGTACGGCCATAATTCATATGTACTAATTTTTTCCAAAGCGCAAAGGACATCGCTTGTTTTGCTTTCTATGAAAATATTCTGTAATTATTGAAGAGCAAACTTTGTGTTAAATGTTTTGGTGTCCTGCTGTATCTCAAATATCTGTTTTGGCTGCATAAAAACTAGTAGCATCACAAAACTTTGATTTCCACTAAATTTTCTGTTTTCAAAACTGATCGATAGTTTTGTGCACAATACAGTTTGCCTTTTCACATTAAAAAGTTGGGAAAGCCTGTAATTTGTCCAACAAATTACAATTCTCTAGTTAGGCTTTCCCAAACCCAGTTTGGGAAAGACTATTGTTATACTTCTTTTTCAAAATTTTTCTTCTCTATTTTTTTTTTTCCTCCCTGAATTTTGTCTGTTGAACCACTCGAAAACAAGTTGTACGATTTTGACCAAATTTGGCACACTTATGTAATGTCATAAAGTCTAGTGAAATGCTGTATCGTCATATCTGTGAAAACGCATATTTTCAAAATATTCTGCCAAAACCTTAAAAATTTCACCATTTTTCAAATGTCTCAAAATTGTTTACAGTTATTTAGCTCAAATTTTCCACACATTTAGAGCATAATATGATACACCACAATCAACACTCAAATCTTTCAACGTTAACCCCCACTGGCCAAAAATGACATGAATATAGATTTTTTCTTCAAAATTGACCAACTTCAAGGGCAAATTTCTCTAATAACAAGGTTGTTGTAACAATTATTTTGGTTTGGATAGATGCAACAATGATTGCGGAATAAAGTTACTGTTTACTTTTTAATCTCAGATTTAACCCTCAAGCACAATGAGGGCGAGGATAAGAGTACCATTTGAAAATGCCAAAATTAGCCAACTTTGGTTGCTTTTTCTATCATTTTGGAAAGGGTTAATTTCAAACACTTTTCATGTATGTATTCACAATTGACTACCGAGGATATTTGCTGTTGTAAGTTTGGTTGTAAAGTTAACCCTATCCCATTCTGGTTGCATACAAGTAGGTACCATCCAAAAAAACTCAAATTTTTTCAGAATTTGGTAAGTTTAGATGGCGATTTCCTCCATTTTTAATTGCTTGAGCTCTGAATGTTTTCTGTAGCTGCTTGCATCAGTCAGAGTATGACAAATTTTGTTCTATATGTTATTATTAAAAGTTTAACCCTTGGCAGATTTGAGACTTCCCATAAGGGTACTGTCGGAATAATTGTTATTTTCGCCAAATTCAAGGGCAAATTTCTCTAATTACAAAGTAGTTGTAACAGTTATTTTGATATGGATAGATGCAACAATGATTGTGGAAGAAAGTAACTGTTTACTTCTTAATCTCAGATTTTCCCCGTGGGAACCCCGGGAAGTAAGCAGCACTTGTTTACTGTGGTAAACCAGTTCCGCTTTACTAGTAAAATAGGACCCAGTCACCAATGCTTGGGGTGAAAGTCCTCTAAAATGGGCAACATGTAGATCAACGATTGACTAAACTTGACTTCATCTCCATGTTGTGTCACGATTAGCCATAGTGCATAAATATGTGACGTTAACCACCAACAAACAAACAAACAAACAAACAATCTCAGATTTAACCCTCAATCACAATGAGGCCGAGAATAAGAGTACCGTTTGAAAATGCCAAAATTAGCCATCTTTGGTTGCTTTTTTCTATCATTTTGGAAAGGGTTAATTTCAAAAACTATTCATGTACGTATTCACAATTGACTACCGAGCATATTTGCTGTTGTAAGTTTGGTTGTAAAGTTTAACCCTATCCCATTCTGGTTGCATAAAAAAGTAGGTACCTTCCAAAAAAACTCCAATTTTTCAGAATTTGGTAACTTTAGGTAGCGATTTACTTCATTTCTAATAGCTTGAGCTCTGAATTTTTTCTATAGCTGCTTGCAGCAGTCAGAGTATGACAAATTTTGTTCTATATGTTATTATTAAAAGTTTAACCCTTGGCAGATTTGAGACTTCCCATAAGGGTACTGTCGGAATAATTGTTATTTTCGCCAACGTTCACATGCACTTTCTCAGCACTGGAGCCATATTGTCTCAAAACCTTTTCCATGAGAGGATTGGGCCTTCATCCAAGAACAATTTTGCTGTTATATATTTCATTCAAAGTTTTAACCTTCACCCAGTTTTCTGGCCTTGAATTTGAGTTCCCTAAAATTCTTCATAAAATTGGCTAATTTGGAGCTCATTTTTCTTGCATTTTCGAAAGGAATATCGAAAAATGATTTAAATGTTTGTATTTACAATTGCCTATCGAGCATATTTGCTGTTGTAAGTCTAGTTGTAAAGTTCAACCCTATGCTCGCTCTGTTTGCATAAAGATAGGTGCAGTCCAAAAAAACTATCGTTTTTCAGAATTTGGTAAGTTTAAGTGACGATTTTCTCCATTCCTAATTGATTGAGCGCTGAACGTTTTCTATGGCTGTATGCAGCAGTCATAGTATGACAACTTTTGTTTTATATGTCATTATTAAAAGTTTAACCGCTGGCAGATTCGAGACTGCCCATATGGGTACGGTCGGAATAATTGATATTTTCATAAAATCACTGAATATTGATAATCGTGCAGTGGTAGTTTGGAATAGAATATCCGAAAATGCTTTCGAAATTCGGATTCACAGTTCAATTTCAAGAATATTTTCTGTTATAAGGTTGCTGTAAAGTTTAACTCCATCCGTCTCAAATGCATAAAAATTGGTGCCGTCGAAAAAAAACTCTCATTTTTTTCCAGAATTCCGTAGGTTTAAGTGACAATTTACTCCTTTCCTAATTCATTGAGCGCTGAATGTTTTCTATTCCTGCATGCAGCAAGCATAGCATGACAACTTCTGTTTTATACGTTATTATCAATAGTTTAACCCTTGGCATATTTAGGAGTTCCCATGTGGATATAGTCGGAATAATTGTTATTTTCGTAAAATCAATCCCTGAATATATTGGTAACCCTGCAGTGGCCTTTCGGTGGTGCTACATGAAGCCACAAATAGTTAAGGTTGAAAAGTTCATCAAATAGACAGATATAATGCCTAACTCAGCCGGTGACAGGTAAGTAATGAATGGAAAAGTCGTGGAGTTGAGAATAAAGTAGGGACGAATCGTGCCCTCGGTTTCCACCTGATCCACGGTATTTCCACACGCCGCCCTTGACAAAGATACTAAACTGTCGGGCAGGGACAGTAGAAAACATTCTGAGAATTTCAAGTTGCTGCCTTGCATGGTCAGGACATAATTGGAGTATATCCGACATTGTAACTGTTCAATTTGAATGTTAAATTAGCCAGATGACGGCTTTTTCTCCACCGGATAATCCCACCTGCGGCAACCGCGTTGTGTCCTTGGGCAAGACACTTCATCTCCACTGCCCGCGTGGGGGCACGGTGGCATTGTGTACTGACGCGTACTGCACGTCGATCGTGCACTTGTCTTCAACCAATGCTAACCCTGCTTGTGTGGAGTTCGTATGTTGGGGAGCTGACAGTTGCTCGCCGTTACTTGGTGGTTCTCACCGGGTACTCCGGCAACCTCCACCCGTAAAACTGTTGCGGTCATGATTAGCCAGTGTGCATAAATATGTGACCTTAACCACCAATAAATAAATAAATAAATTCTCCACCGGATCGAGTTGTTAGTTTCTGCCGGGACAGTCTAAAATAAGCAGTTTGACTCAAAACTTTCTGTCCTATATGAATGTGCGAATATTTAAAGCTGGACAGTTCATCAAATAGACAGAAATAATGCCAAACTCGACCGGTGATAGGTAAATAGTGAATGGAAACGGCATTTCATTGGGAATAGAGTAGGAACAAATCATCCCCGCAGTTTCCACGCGATCCACGTTGTTCCCACGCGGTCACGCCACTTGACAAAGATATTGTTCTGTCGAGCAGGGATAGTAGAACAACTTCTGAAGATTCCGTGCATCTGCCTTCACTGGTCTAGACGCTGTGTACTAAGGCATACTGCACGTCGATTGTGCGCATGTCTTCAACCAATCTAACCCTGCCTGTGCTACAGTGCGGAGGCACTATGTTGGGGAGCTGGCAGCTGCTCGTCATTGCTCGGTGGTTCTCTCTGGGTCCTCCGGCTTGCGCCACCCATACAACTGTCACCGACATAATATGACCTTGGCTGTTAATGTGTCATTAAACCCTAATGAATAAATAAATAAGTAAATAAATAAATAAATCAATAAATCAATAAATCAATCCAGTACCAGTTTTGCTCGTACAAATATTAGTACGTCAGACAAAATTCATTTTCTGATTAATTTCGTACTTTTCTGTACTCACATTCCCTGAGTAAGATTGGTATATCTTTTCAATCTCAGATTTATCTCTCAAGCACAATGAGAGTGAGAATAAGAATACCATTTGGAAATACCTAAATTATCCAACTTTGGTTACTCTCTACTATCATTTTGGAATGGGTTAATTTGAGACACTTTGCTTTGCTATATGCAGAGATGTTTAATCAATAAATCCGGCTTTAGTTATGTTCTGGGACTTAATGAAACATGTGCTTTGGTCACTTAAAAATAGCACTCTCTGCAAAAAATGACTGAGTGAATACTCACTTGTCCAAAAACAAAAAGGAAAGAGTTCTTTGAGCTTTCCATAACTGCTTTAAAAAATCAGTGGGGAACAAATTTTGTGTTATATGTTTTGGTGTTCCGTAAAATCCACCCCAGTTTGGCCGTACAAATATGAATACCGCCAGGAAAGAAAGCACATTTTCTCAGTGATAGACTGTTTGACTTCTATGATAGAGGTCCCGAGTTTGATCCCTGTCTGGGACTACCCACCTAATGTCCTTGGGCAAGGCACTTTATCCCGGTTGCCAACATGGGGGCACAGTGATGCCATGTACTAAGGCATTCTGCATGTCAATGGTGCACATGTCTTCAACCGCTGGTACCCTGCTTCAGCGGAGCTTGAACATAATTAGAATGTTGGGCTGACAGTTGCTCCTCGATGCTCGGTGGTTCTCTCTGGGTCCTCCAACTTCCCCCACCCATAAAACTGTCACGGTCACGATTAGCCATTGTGGATAAGTATGTGACTGTAAACACCAATAAATAAATACCGTCAGGGAAACCCTCTGTGAAATCCTTCTGTCAATAAATAGCAAAGTAGTAATGTAATGCAAGGAATATTAACAAGCTGTTCAACATCCCTTTAATCAACTCATTTTGACTTGAACTGTACCCATCACTGTGTATACTGGCTCTCTAGATGATTTAAACCATATCAAATAAACAACTAATTTGTGTGTGACAGTAACTCATATTACATGTATTTCATTGTATCTGAAACAGATATGTTGGAAAAATTGTGAAATCATGGAGTAGGAAGCTTACCCTCGTTTGTTAACAAATCCCACACATTCACTAACAGACAAAATGATAGAGAATAAATTAATTATTGATATTTAAGGTCACTTTCAGCATCTTCAGCTATATCATGACCATAATATAGGTATTTATTCAAGTCCAGGTATTCATTGCATTGGCGTACAGGGCTATTTTTCGGGGGGTGGGGGGTGGGGGGGGGGGGGGTGGGGTGAACCCTTTTAGCCCGAAAAAGTTGAATCTCAGGAGGAAATGCCAAATGCAGGTATGGGAGAGGGGGGGGGGGGGTCTCCCACTACCCCCCCCCCCCCCCCCCCCCATTGCGTACCTGGAGAGAACCACCGAGCAATGGCAAGCGACTCAGCGACTCAGACTCCCCGACATACTAACTCCACAAAAGGAGGGTTAGCATTGGTTGAAGACAAGTGCACCCTCAAAGTACCCTTAGTACACATCGCCATCATACCCCCTCACCTCTTCCCCCCCCCCCCCCCCCCCCCCCCCCCACATGGGAAATTAAATTGGGATGAAGTGTCTTGCTCAAGGACACAATGTGGTTGCCACAGGCGGGATTCAAATAGAGGACTTCTTGGATTGCAACAATCATCTCTACCTTCTGAGCCACTGCGCTCCCGTAATATGTAGTAATAGAACTCTTTATATGTACTTGTGTGATTATAAATGAATAATATTAACGTGGATATGGTTCCACTGAATCAACTTGTACAGTATAATGGTCAGTTTACTTGCAACTTCTAAGTGCTGAGATAGGAAAACAACATTTCGTGTGGAAAACCAAAATGGTTTGTGGTCATTTCTGGCAACTAAATTGTCCAAAATTTTCTGGCATAGTGGCGGAAAGATCAGCTCCTTCCTGACTCAGGAGTGGGTTGGGGCACAGTCCTCCATGAAACCCCGGCCCGTGCGCCCATAATTCATACGCCCATAATTCATATGTACTTATTTTTTTCAAAGCAGAAAGGACATCGCTTGTTTTGCTTTCTATGAAAATATTCTGTAATTATTGAAGAGCAAATTTTGTGTTGAATGGTTTGGTGTCCTGCTGTATCTCAAATATCTGTTTTGGCTGCATAAAAACTAGCAGCATCACAAAAACTTTGATTTCCACTAAATTTTCTGTTTTCAAAACTGATCGATAGTTTTGTGTACAATACAGTTTGCCTTTTCACATTAAAAAGTTGGGAAAGCCCGTAATTTGTCCAACAAATTACAATTCTCTAGTTTTTTTTTTTTTTCCTTCCTGAATTTTGTCTGTTGTACTGCTCGAAAACAAGCTGTACGATTTTGGCCAAAATTGGCACACTTATGTAATGTCATAAAATCTAGCGAAATGCGGTATCGTCATATCTGTGAAAATGCGTGTTTTCAAAATATTCTGCCAAAACCTTCAAAATTTCACCATTTTTCGAATGTCTCAAAATTGTTTACAGTTATTTAACTCAATTTTTCCACACATTTAGAGCATAATACGATACACCACAATCACCACTCAGATCTTTCAACTTTAACCCCCACTGGCCAAAAATGACATGTATATAGAATTTTTCTTCAAAATTGACCAACTTCAAGGGCAAATTTCTCTAATAACAAAGTTGTTGTAACAATTATTTTAGTTTGGATAGATGCAACAATGATTGCGGAAAAAAGTTATTGTTTACTTTTTAATCTCAGATTTAACCCTCAAGTACAATGAGGGTGAGAATAAGAGTACCGTTTGAAAATGCCAAAAATTAGCCAACTTTGGTTGCTTTTTCCATCATTTTGGAAAAGGGTCAATTTCAAACACTTTTCGTGTACGTTTTCACAATTGACTACCGAGCATATTTGCTGCTGTAAGTTTGGTTGTAAAGTTTAACCCTATCCCATTCTGGTTGCATAAAAATAGGTACCGTCCAAAAAACCTCCAATTTTTTCAGAATTTGGTAAGTTTAGGTGACGATTTACTCCATTTTTAATTGCTTGAGCTTTGTATGTTTTCTATAGCTGCTTGCAGCAGTCAAAGTATGAGAAATTTTGTTCTATATGTTATTATTAAAAGTTTAACCCTTGGCAGATTTGAGACTTCCCATAAGGGTACTGTCGGAATATTTGTTATTTTCGCCAACGTTTACATGCATTTTCTCAGCACTGGAGCCATATTGTCTCAAAACCTTTTCCATGAGAGGATTGGGCCTTCATCAAGAACAATTTTGCTGTTATATATTTTATTCAAAGTTTTAACCTTCACCCAGTTTTCGGGCCTTGAATTTTAGTGCCCTAAAATTCTTCATAAAATTGGCTTATTTGGAGCTCACTTTTCTTCCATTTTCGAAAGGAATATCTAAAAATGATTTACATGTTCGTATTTACAATTGCCTACTGAGCATATTTGCTGTTGTAAGTTTGGTTTTAAAGTTTAACCCATCTGCTCGTTCTGTTTGCATAAAGATAGGTGCAGTCCAAAAAAAAACTCTCGTTTTTCTGAATTTGGTAAGTTTATGTGACGATTTACTCCATTCCTGATTGATTGAGTGCTGAACATTTTCTATGGCTGTATGCAGCAGTCATAGTATGACAACTTTTGTTTTATATGTCATTTTTAAAAGTTTAACCGTTGGCAGATTCGAGACTGCCCATATGGGTACGGTCGTAATAATTAATATTTTCATAAAATCACTGAATATTGATAAGCGTGCAGTGGTAGTTTGGAATAGAATATCCGAAAATGATTTCGAAATTCGGATTCACAGTTCAATTCCAAGAATATTTTCTGTTATAAGGTTGCTGTAAAGTTTAATGCCATCCCTGTCTCAGATGCATAAAGATTAGTGGCGTCGAAAAAAAACTCTAATTTTTTCAGAATTCCGTAGGTTTAAGTGACAATTTACTCCATTCCTAATTCATTGAGCGTTGAATGTTTTCTATGCCTGCATGCAGCAAGCATAGCATGACAACTTCTGTTTTATACATTATTATCAAAAGTTAACCCTTCGCATATTTAGGAGTTCCGATGTGGGCATAGCCGGAATAATTGTTATTTTCGTAAAATCAATCAATGAATATATTGGTAACCGTGCAGTGGCATTTCGGAGGTGTTACATGAAGCTGCAAATAGTTAAGGTTGAAAAGTTCATCAAATAGACAGATATTATGCCTAACTCAGCCGGTGACAGGTAAATAATGAAGGCAAAAGTCGTTGAATTGAGAGTAAAGTAGGGACAATTCGTGCCCTCGGTTTCCACTTGATCCACGGTATTTCCACGTGGTCTCGGCACTTGACAAAGATACTAAACTGTCGGGCAGGGACAGCAGAAAACATTCTGAGAATTTAAAGTTGCTGCCTTGCATGGTCGGGACATAATTGGCGTATATCCGACATTGTATCTGTTCAATTTGAATGTCAAATTAGCCAGATGGCGGTTTTGTCTCCACCGGATCGAGTTTTCAATTTCTGCCGGGACGGTCTAAAATAAGCAGTTTAACTCAATACTTTCTGTCCCATATGAATTTGTGAATATTTAAAGCTGAACAGTTCATGAAATAGACAGAAATAATGCCAAACTCGACCAGTGATAGGTAAATAGTGAATGGAAACGGCATTGCATTGGGAATAGAGTAGGGATGAATCGCCCCCGCAGTTTCCACGCGACCCACGTTTTTCCCACGCGGTCACGCCACTCGACAAAGATACTGTCCTGTCGAGCAGGGATAGTAGAACAACTTCTGACGATTTTGTGTATCTGCCTTCACTGGTCTGGACACAGTGGACGTATGAGCGACACTGCTGTCTGTCCAATTTTAATGTCAAATTAGCCAAATTACCGCCTTTTTGCCATTAACCCATGCACGATTTCTGTCCACTTTTCATTTTTGGCAGTTATCTAACTGTTATCCAAGAACAATTTTGCTGTTATATGTTTTATTCCAAGTTTTAACCCTCACCCAGTTGTCAGGTGTGGAATTGGAGTACCCTCAACTTGAACATGTTCATTCAAATAGCAAGATTCAAGATTAGTTCATGTCTGTTTTCAGACACTCAATCTGTGATTGATGTTCACACATTAAGAGCATAATATTATACACTAAAATCACCAGACAAATATTTCAACCTTAACCCCTATTGGCCACAAATGATATGAATATATCATTTTATCTTCAAGATTTACTAACTTCAAGGGCAAATTTCTCATAATTGCGAGGTTGTTGTAATGATTATTTTTGTATGCATAGATGCAACAATGCTTGCAGAAGAACGTTACTGTTTAGTTTTTAATCTCATTTTTAACCCTCAAGCAAATGAGGGTAAGAGTACCATCTGAAAATGCCAAAATTAGCTATCTGTGGTTGCATCTTCCTGTCATTTTGGAAAGGGTTAATTCTAAACACTTTGTTTTGCTATAGGTAGAGATGCCTAATGAACAAATCCTCTGCTGTAAGTTATGCTTTGGGGCTGAACACAACATAAGCTTTGGCCATGTAAAGAATAGCACTATCAGAAAAAAAATTGATTTTCAGTGAATTTTGCAAACATCTGTACTCATTTCCTCTAACTGCAAGGTTGTTGTAGCAATTATTTTGGTATGGATAGATGCAACAATGATTGTACAAGAAAGTTACTGTTTACTTTTTAATCTCAAGATTTGACCCCCAAGCAAAATTAGGGCGTGAATAAGAGAACAGTGAGAGAATGCCACAATTAGCCAACTTTGGATGCTTTTTGTCTTTCATTTTGGAAATGGTTAATTTCAAACACTTTGCTTTGCAAAATGCAGTCTGCATTTTCACATTGGAAAGTTAGGAAAGCCCGTAATTTGTCCAACAAATTACAATTCTCTAGTTTTTAGGCTTTCCCAAACCCTGTTTGGGAAAGACTATTGTTATTCTTCTTTTTCAAAATTTTTCTTCTCTATTTTTTTTTTTTTTTTTTTTTTTTTTAATTTTTTTTTTTCCTCCCTGAATTTTGTCTGTTGAACTGCTCAAAAACAAGTTGTGCGATTTTGACCAAATTTGGCACACTTATGTAATGTCATAAAATCTAGTGAAATGCGGTATCGTCATATCTGTGAAAACGCGTGTTTTCAAAATATTCTGCCAAAACCTTCAAAATTTCACCATTCGAATGTCTCAAAATTGTTTACTGTTATTTAGCTCAATTTTCCACACATTTAGAGCATAATATGATTCACCACAATCACCACTCAGATCTTTCAACTTTAACCCCCACTGGACAAAAATGACATGAATATACAATTTTTCTTCAAAATTGACCAACTTCAAGGGCACATTTCTCTAATAACAAGGTTGTTGTAACAATTATTTTGGGTTGGATAGATGCAACAATGATTGCGGAAGAAAGTTACTGTTTACTTTTTAATCTCAGATTTAACCCTCAAGCACAATGAGGGCGAGGATAAGAGTACCGTTTGAAAATGCCAAAATTAGACAACTTTGGTTGCTTTTTCTATCAATTTGGAAAGGGTTAATTTAAAAAATTGTACGTATTCACAATTGACTACCAAGCATATTTGCTGTTGTAAGTTTGGTTGTAAAGATTAACCCTATCCCATTCTGGTTGCATAAAAGTAGGTACCCTCCAAAAAAAAAAAATTCTTTTTCAGAATTTGGTAAGTTTAGGTGACGAATTACTCCATTTTTAATTGCTTGAGCTCTGAATGTTTTCTATAGCTGCTTGCAGCAGTTAAAGTATGACAAATTTTGTTCTATATGTTATTATTAAAAGTTTAACCCTTGGCAGATTTGAGACTTCCCATAAGGGTACTGTCGGAATATTTGTTATTTTCGCCAACTTCAAGAGCAAGTTTTTCTAATTATAAGGTAGTTGTAATAATTATTTTGGTATGGCTAGATGCAACAATGATTGTGGAAGAAAGTTACTGTTTACTTCTTAATCTCAGATTTAATCCTCTTGCACAATGAGGGCGAGAATAAGAGTACCGATTGAAAATGCCAAAATTAGCCATTTTTGGTTGCCTTTTCTATCATTTTGGAAAGGGTTAATTTCAAACACTTTTCATGTACGTATTCACAATTGACTATCGAGCATATTTGCTGTTGTTAGTTTGGTTGTAAAGTTTAACCCTTTCCCATTCTGGTTGCATAAAAGTAGGTACCGTCCAAAAAATTTTCAATTTTTTCAGAATTTGGTAAATTTAGGTGGCGATTTAGTCCATTTTTAATTGCTTGAGCTCTGAATGTTTTCTATAGCTACTTGCAGCAGTCAAAGTATGACAAATTTTGTTCTATATGTGATTATTAAAAGTTTAACCCTTGGCAGATTTGCGACTTCCCATAAGGGTACTGTCAGAATAATTGTTATTTTCGCCAACGTTTACATGCACTTTCTCAGCACTGGAGGCATATTGTCTCAAAACCTTTTCCATGAGAGGATTGGGCCTTCATCCAAGAACAATTTTGCTGTTATATATTTTATTCAAACTTTGAACCTTCACCCAGTTTTCGAGCCTTGAATTTCAGTGCCCTAAAATTCTTCATAAAATTGGCTAATTTGGAGCTCACTTTTCTTCCATTTTCGAAAGGAATATCGAAAAATGATTTACATGTTCTTATCTACAATTGCCTACCGAGCATATTTGCTGTTGTAAGTTTGGTTGTAAAGTTTAACCCTATGCTCGTTCTGTTTGCATAAAGATAGGTGCAGTCCAAAAAAACTCTCGTTTTCAGAATTTGGTGAGTTTAAGTGACGATTTACTCCATTCCTAATTGATTGAGCGCTGAACGTTTTCTATGGCTGTATGCAGCAGTCATAGTATGACAACTTCTGTTTTATACGTCATTATCAAAAGTTTAACCCTTGACATATTTAGGAGTTCCCATGTGGGTATAATCGGAATAATTGTTATTTTCGTAAAATCAATCCCTGAATATATTGGTAACCGTGCAGTGGCCTTTCAGTGGTGCTACATGAAGCCGCAAATAGTTAAGGTTGAAAAGTTCATCAAATAGACAAATATAATACCTAACTCAGCCGGTGACAGGTAAATAATGAATGGAAAAGTCGTTGAGTTGAGAATAAAGTAGGGACGAATCGTGCCCTCGGTTTCTACTTGATCCACGGTATTTCCATGCGGTCTCGGCACTTGACAGAGATACTAAACTGTCGGGCAGGGACAGTAGGAAACATTCTGAGAATTTTAAGTTGCTGCCTTGCATGATCGGGACATAATTGGAATATATCCGACATTGTATCTGTCGGATATATTCCAATTATGTTCCGATCACTTCACCCCGACTGTCCGCATGGGGGCTCCATGACGCCGTGTACTAAGGCATACTGCACGTCGATGGTGTGCATGTCTTCAACCAATCTAACCCTGCCTGTGCTACTGTGCGGAGGCATTATGTTGGGGAGCCGGCAGCTGCTCGTCATTGCTCGGTGGTTCTCTCTGGGTACTCCAGGTTCCTCCACCCATACATCTGTCACCGACATAATATGACCTTGGCTGTTAATGTGTCGTTAAAACCTAATAAATAAAGAAATAAATCCAGTACCAGTTTTGCTCGTACAAATATTAGTACCGTCAGACAAAGTTCATTTTCTGATTAATTTCGTACTTTTCTGTACTTATCTTCCCTGAGTAAGATTGGTATACCTTTTCAATCTCAGATTTAACCCTCAAGCACAATGAGAGTGAGAATAGGTGTACCATTTGGAAATACCCAAATTATCCAAATTTGGTTACTCTCTACTATCATTTTGGAATGGGTTATGCTATATGCAGAGATGTTTAATCAATAAATCCGGCTTTAGTTATGTTCTGGGACTTAATGAAACATGTGCTTTGGTCAGTTAAAAATAGCACTCTCTGCAAAAAATGACTTTGAGTGAATACTCACTTGTCCAAAAACAAAAAGGAAAGAGCTCTTTGAGCTTTTCATAACTGCTTTCAAAAATCAATGGGGAACAAATTTTGTGTTATATGTTTTGGTGTTCCGTGTTATCCAACACCAGTCTGGCCGTACAAATCTGAATACCGCCAGGCAAAAGGCACATTTTCTCAGTGGTAGACGGTTTGACTTCTATGATAGAGGTTCCCGAGTTTGATCCCTATCTGGGACGACCCATGTAATGTCCCTTGGGCAAGGCACTTTATCCCTGTTGCCAACATGGGGGCACGATGATGCCATGTACTAAGTACTGCATGTCAATGGTGCACATGTCTTCCAACCGCTGGTACCCTGCTTCAGCGGAGCTTGAACATAATTAGAATGTTGAGCTGACAGTTGCTCGTCGATGCTCGGTGGTTCTGTCTGGGTCCTCCGACTTCCCCCACCCGTAAAACTGCCAAGGTCACGATTAGCCATTGTGGAAACACCAATAAATAAATACCGTTAGGGAAACCCTCTGTGAAATCCTTCTGTCAATAAATAGCAAAATAGTAATGTAAAGCAAGAAATATTAACAAGTTGTTCAACATCTCTTTAATCAACTCATTTTGACTTGAACTGTACCCATCACTGTGTATACTACTCTCTAGATGGTTTAAACCATTTCAAATAAACAACTAATTTGTGTGTGACACTTACTCATATTACATGTATTTCATTGTATCTGAAACAGATATGTTGAAAAAATTGTGAAATCATGGAGTAGGAAGCTTACCCTCGTTTGTTGACAAATCCCACACATTCACAAACAGACAAAAATGATAGAGAATAAATTAATTATTGATATTTAAGGTCACTTTCAGCATCTACAGCTATATCATGACCATAATATAGGTATTTATTCAAGTCCAGGTATTCACTGCATAGGTGTACAGGGCTATTTTTCAGGAGGGGGGGGATGAACCCTTTTAGCCCGAAAAAGTTGAATCTCAGGAGGAAATGCGAAATGTTGGTATGGAAGAGGGGGGGGGGGGTGGGTCTCCCTCCCATTGAGTACCTGGAGAGAACCACCGAGCAATGACAAGCGACTCAGACTCCCCAACATACTAACTCCACAAAAGCAAGGTTAGCATTGGTAGAAGACAAGTGCACCCTCAAAGTACCCTTAGTACACATCGCCATCGTGCCCCCCCCCCCCCCCTATGTGGGAAATTAAATTGGGATGAAGTGTCTTGCTCAAGGACAAAATGTGGTTGCCGCAGGCGGGATTCGAACCGCGGACTTCTTGGATTGCAACAATCGTCTCTACCTTCTGAGCCACCGTGCTCCCGTAATATGCAGTAATAGAGCTCTTTATCTGTACTTGTGTGATTATAAATGAATAATATTAACGTGGATACGGTTCCACTGAATCAGCTTGTACAGTATAAGGGTCAGTTTACTTGCAACTTCTAAGTGATGAGATAGGAAAACAACATTTTGTGTGGAAAACCAAAATGTTTTGTGGTCATTTCTGGCAACTAAATTGTCCAAACTTTTCTGGCATATTGGCTGAAAAATCGGCTTCTTCCTGACTCAGGGGTGGGTTGGGGCACAGTCCTTCGTACATTTGAGTGGTGTAATATATTATGCTCTAAATGTGTGGAAAATTTGAGCTAAATAACTGTAAACAATTTTGAGACATTCGAAAAAATGGTTAAATTTTTATGGTTTTGGCAGAATATTTTGTAAATACGCGTTTTCATGTACATATTCACAATTGACTATGGAGCATATTTGCTGTTGTAAGTTTGGTTGTAAAGTTTAACCCTATCCCATTCTGGTTGCATAAAAGTAGTAAGCAAAGTATTGGCAGATTTGAGACTTCCTATAAGGGTTCTGTTTGAATAATTGTTATTTTCGCCAAAATTTACATGACATTTCTCAGTACAGGAGCCATATTTTCTCAAAACATTTCCCATGAGAAGATTTGACATTCATCCAAGAACAATTTTGCTGTTATATGTTTTATTCCAAGTTTTAACCCTCACCGAGTTGTCGTGCCTTGACTTGGAGTACCCTCAACTTGTACATGTTCATTGAAATACCAAGATTCAAGATTATGCCATGTCTCTTATCAGACACTCAGTTTGTGAATGGTGTTCACACATTTAGAGCATAATATGATACACTAAAATCACCACACAAATATTTTAAAATTAACCCCTATTGGCCACAAATGATAGGAATATAGAATTTTATCTTTGAGATTGACTAACTCCAAGGGCTAATTTCTCTTATTGCAATGTTGTTGTAACAATTATTTTTTATGCATAGATGCAACAATGCTTGCTGAAGGAAGTTACTGTTTAGTTTTTAATCTCATCTTTAACCCTCAAGCACAATGAGGGTAAGATTTCCATTCGTAAATGCTAAAATTAGCTAACTTGGGTTACATTATCCTGTCATTTTGAAAAGGGTTAATTCTAAACACTTTGTTTTGCTATAGGTAGAGATGCCTAATGAACAAATCCTCTGCTGTAAGTTATGCTTTGGGGCTGAACACAACATAAGCTTTGGCCATGTAAAGAATAGCACTATCAGAAAAAAAATTGATTTTCAGTGAATTTTGCAAACATCTGTACTCATTTCCTCTAATTGTAAGGTTGTTGTAGCATTTATTTTGGTATGGATAGATGTAACAATGATTGCAGAAGAAAGTTACTGTTTACTTTTTTAATCTCAAGATTTAACCCCCAAGCACAATGAGGGTGAGAATAAGAGTACCGTTATAGATTGCCAAAAATAGCCAGTTTTGGATGCTTTTTGTCTATTATTTTGAAAATGGATAATTTCAAGCACTTTGCTTTGATATTTGTAGTCTGTATTTTTACATTGGAATGTTGGGAAAGCCCGTAATTTGTCCAACAAATTACAATTCTCTGTTTTTTTTTTCCTCCCTGAATTTTGTCTGTTGAACTGCTCAAAATCAAGCTATACGATTTTGACGAAATTTGGCATACTTATGTAATGTCATAAAATCTAGTGAAATGCAGTATCGTCATGTCTGTGAAAACGCGTATTTTCAAAATATTCTGCCAAAACCATAAAAATTTAACCATTTTTCGAATGTCTCAAAATTGTTTACAGTTATTATTTAGCTCAAATTTTCCACATACTTAGAGCATAATATATATTACACCACTCAAATCTTTCAACTTTAACCCCCATTGGCCAAAAATGACATGAATATAGATTTTTTTTTCAAAATTGACCAACTTCAAGGGCAAATTTCTCTAATTACAAGGTTGTTGTAACAATTATTTTGGTATGGATAGATGAAACAATGATTGTGGAAGAAAGTTACTATTTACTTTTTAATCTCAGATTTATCCCTCAAGCACAATGAGGGCGAGAATAAGAGTAGCGTTTGAAAATGCTAAAATTAGTCAACTTGGTCAATTGGGAAAGCCTGTAATTTGTCTAACAAATTTCAATTCTCTAGTTATTGTATTATTATTGTTGAGTGATAAAGAATCCAAATTAAAAAAAAAAATGTTATCATTGGTACAAAACATATACTGATACTGACATGATTCTACAGGAGTTGCAAATTAAGAAACTTATAACCCAACTAGAGAATTGTAATTTATTGGACAAATTACGGGCTTTCTCAACTTTCCAATGTGAAAATCAGACTACATATACAAAGCAAAGAGCTTGAAATTATCCATTTCCAAAGTGATAGACAAAAACAGGTATAAGCATGGCAAACATTATTTGAATTCAACAAATAATGACAGTGCCACAGCAGCAAATATGTTGGACAGACACATTTTTCAATAATAATCCCCTAAGTTAAACAAAGGCAAATAACTCAGTAAATCCTTCGGCGAAATTATTAATTCTGCTGTAGGATCCGTTCCCCCATGTTGAGGTACAAGCATAGCAAAATTTATTTGAATCCGACAAATAATGACAGTGCTGGAGCGGCATATATGTTGGACAGACACATTTGTGTAACGAACATATGTAACGTACGAACGAACGGACGAAGCTCTCCACTAGATCCCCCCCCCCCCCCTCCCCGACAAGATCAGTCGGGGCATAAAAAGTTGCTAGCATTTTAAAACAAGTTTACTTGGGGTGGAAGTCCACTAAAATGAACAACCTGAGTATAATCGGTTGACTAACCTTGACTTTATCTCCACGTGGTGGTCACGATCAGGCAGTATGCAGAAATGTGACCTTGAACACCAATAACAAAATAAATACCATTAAGGAACGGTTTGCTCCTGCGATTCATCATCTGCATTGTGTCCTTCGGTGAGATACTCAACTGCCCAGGCTGGGTTACACTGACGTTGGGTAATGAGTGGTACAAAACGTAGATGGCGTACTCATCTTCAACCACTGATGAGCGGCATGCTTTTGTCGGGCTAGTAAAGCTTCACGATAGCTTGCTGCCACTGGGCTGATCTTTCCTGTTTGTTCGGCTCATCCTACCTCCGCAAAATTGTCCGACACGATATGACTCATTTTGTTGAAACTATTGTTGAAGCTCAATTGAAAATATCAAACTACGACCCAACGATGACGCCAAAATAACCCTAACCTTTCACAGACCCTTATCGTTGGTATCCGGACAAAATACCCTCGGACAAAATACCCTTAGGACATAATACCCTCAAACAAAATACCCTTAGGACATAATACCCTCAATGGGTAGGACAAAATACCCTCAGACAAAATACCCTCAGACCAAATGTATATAAAGTTGGATTTGGTTTGGGGGGGGGGGGGGGGCGAGGTAATTGCATCTAAGGCACTAGCCGGTGTTTTGTTTGAAATAACAAGTAAAAATATTTTTAATCTTTTTTTATTAAACTAAATAGATATGAAGCACAATACCAATGGCAGATAGCAAATTGAATATGAAGCACAATATAAATGGCAGATAGCACAGAACATGAAACAAATCAAAAATGAAGTACAAAACAAAGATTTTTAACAAATCTTATTTCTTATGAAATATTTAATAATAATTTGGTGAGGAATAAATAAGTGGGTTTTTAACAAATCTTAATTCTTATGAAATATCTAATAATAATTTGGTGAGGAATAAATAAGTGAATTTTGGTATTTTTAATGAATGAATTCTTTGTTTCTAACTCAATGATTTATTCACAGATGATGTTTCTTTAATAACATTTTTTTAACTTTGACTCTTCTATGAGCTCTTCATTTTACCCATGACAATGTTCAGTAACTCTTAAAATACTGGTTATCTCCAAATCAGTAGTTGCTAGAGCTTTGCAATTGGATGCTATTCTGGCAGAACAGTTCCACCGAATGCTTGACTTATTTGCTGCCTTTTTTGTATACGTGTAACCTCCATAACATAATTTTTGGCCTCCTTTGTTACTTTTTATGATCTCTATACTGAAATGATAATTCCACCAATTTGTACCCTCATATATAGTAAATGTATGTTTATACTTTACAAACAATCAAAGAATGTAACAACAGACTACTTCAAAGGTAGACACATCTTTAATTTGTCAAGGCAGCTTGCCAATTAAGAAGATGTTATTATATCAAAACTGATTAGTTGATCCCATACACCCCCCCCCCCCCCCCCCCAAAAAAAAAAAAATCCAACTTTATATATACATTTGGTCTGAGGGTATTTTGTCCGAGGATATTTTGTCCTATCCATTGAGGGTATTATGTCCTAAGGGTATTTTTTTGAGGGTATTATGTGCTAAGGGTATTTTGTCCGAGGGTATTTTATCCTACAATCCTTATCGTTGATAGCACTCATTGGGGTTGGATAGCACGTAGCTCTACATATCAGTTAGTCAGGTTTGTAGAAAAGCTTTTCAGTTGTTTTGGAGTGCACCAGGCACCCAAATTATAGCCTCTGTACTTCTCAAGGAAAAGTCTGGAATGTGGACGTTTTGGGGCTCATGTGTACAGTTGGGTGTCAAGTCGGTTTTTGGACATGTACTGGCTATTTGCGATTAGTGTAACAGTGTCACATAATCTTTGTCGCACAGGCACATAATTCCTCCAAACGAAACCCATGCTAATGATAGCCCAGGCACCTATTATACTTAGTTTTTGTTTTCCACGGAAGCCTGCTGTTATCACTGGCTAGCAATACGTGGATATGATGCCCAAACACTCCCATCTTTGCTCTATCAATTGTGAATAGAGTAATAACGAATGGGAAAGCTAAAATAATAAACTGGTATCTGTGATTGATCAGTTAGCTAACTTCTTTGAACAAGTTAGTAACTTTATTGAACAAGTCAGCTAATTTGAATAAACAAGTTGCCACCTTGTTTAAACTACATAAGTAACTTGTTCAAACAAATTAGCTACGTTGTTTACGTTACGTATGTTCGTTACACAAATGTGTCTGTCCAACATATATGCCGCTCCAGCACTGACATTATTTGTCAGATTCAAATAAATTTTGCTATGCTTGTACCTCAACATGGGGGAACGGATCCTACAGCAGAATTAATAATTTTTCCGAAGGATTTACTGAATTATTCACCCTTGTTTAACTTAGGGGATTGTTATTGAAAAATGTGTCCGTCCAACATATTTACTGCTGTGGCACTGTCATTATTTGTTGAAATCAAATAATGTTTGCCATGCTTATACCTCAATATGGGGGAACGGATCCTCAAACAGAATTAACATCTTCGCATAAACATTTACATAGTTATTTGCCCTTGTTTAACTTAGGAGATGATTGCAAAATGTGTCTGGCCAACATATTTGCTGTCATCATATGTTGGATTTAAATAATTATTTCCCCGAAAAATAATTTCGGGGGAATGTAGTCGTGACGTCGTCTATCTGTCAGTCAGTACGTGTCCAACATATATGCCGCTCCAGCACTGTCATTATTTGTCAGATTCAAATAAATTTTGCTATGCTTGTACCTCAACATGGGGAAACGGATCCTACAGCAGAATTAATAATTTTGCCGAAGGATTTACTGAGTTATTTGCCCTTGTTTAACTTAGGGGATTATTATTGAAAAATCTGTCCATCCAACATATTTGCTGCTGTGGCACTGTCATTATTTGTTGAATTCAAATAATGTTTGCCATGCTTATACCTCAATATGGGGGAACGGATCCTGAAACAGAATTAACATCTTCGCATAAACATTTACATAGTTATTTGCCCTTGTTTAACTTAGGAGATGATTGCAAAATGTGTCCGTCCAACATATTTGCTGTCATCAATGTTGGATTTAAATAATTACTTCCCCGAAAACTAATTTCGGGGGAATGTAGTCGTGGCGTCATCTATCTGTCAGTCAGTACATCCGAGCTAACGAAATGGGTTTAAGTGTTTAGTTGTAAGTACGGAAGGGGTTTATGTCTGCCCTGGCTGTTTTTCGGTTTATGTGTATGTGACTATTTTTGGCTTATGTGACTTATTTTCAAATACAGGTGGGGGTTACGAGTCTTTTATCACCTTTGGTCACATAGTTCAAATTTATGATCCGGGGAGGAGGGGGGGGGGAGGAGGGGGGGGGGAGGTTAGGGTCAGTCAGTAGTAGGATAGGGTTATGGTTAGCTACCACCCAAAAAATTTCCTAAAAATCACTTTTTTTGTCTATTTGGACATGTTTTTTTTAGAATAACCACACGTCTGTAGAAGGAATTCATGTCGGCTCAGAACTGTTTTATCTTTTAACCTAGGCTTATGGTATTTGGCATGTGGGTGTATCACCATGAGATTATGTGTCGCGTATCATCATGACCCACCTATAACACTGACCTTTGACCTCAAGGTCAAATTACTGATTTTTTGCCAAGTAAGAGGTTTAAAATTCTGCTAGACCGTATTATTAGTTATAGTATCACAGCATTACAGTATCGAGGCATTACAGTATCAAGAAATTAATTCGGGAGAATTAGCCACCCTTGGCAGCCCCCTCTAGTTCTTTTTAGGTTACAGCTACTTCTATAAATTTGGCGTTTGATACACTTGGCATTTTGGGAGGGGGCATATGCCATGCTTTGTGTTGCTCTTGTTTTAACGAGTTAGTATTATTAGAAGAGGTGGCGATTCTTTCGATGTCGTACAAAACAATGCAGATATCTTCTGTCAACTGTATAGTCGACACCCAGCATCCTGCATAGGTCAGACAGATTCAAGTCGGCACCAGGAGACATCCGGTTTTGAAGGCTGAAGATTGGTAAAAAGTTTGAAACTAAAAAAGAACTATTTTCCATTAATTTTCTCCAGTCTTGAAAAAAAATAACCACTTTTGATAAAAAAATTTCCAGTTTTGAAAAAATAACCAGTTTTGAAAAAAAAATAACCAGTTTTGAAAAAGATAACCAGTTTTGAAAAAACGACAATTTATTTCAAAAGTGGTAATTTTTTTTTCAAATGTGGTTAGAATTTGTTTTTCAAAAGTGGTAAATTTATTTTCAAAAGCTGTTTTTTTTTTAAAAAACGGTGATTTTTTTTTCAAAACTGGTGATTTTTAAAAAAAAATTTTTATTTTTTCAAAAGCTGTTTTTTTTTCAAAACTGGTTTCTACATCATTCACAAACTGAGTGTCTGATAAGAGACATGGACTAATCTTGAATCTTGATATTTCAATGAACATGTACAAGTTGAGGCCTGACAACTGGGTGAGGGTTAAAACTTGGAATAAAACATATAACAGCAAAATTGTTCTTGGATGAATGCCCTATCTTCTCATGGAAATAGTTTTGACACAATATGGCTCCAGTGCTGAGAAAGTGGATGTAAAAGTTGGCGAAAATAACAATTATTCTGACAGTACCCTTATGAGAAGTCTCAAATCTGCAAAGCGTTAAACTTTTAATAATAACATATAGAACAAAAACTGTCATACTTTGACTGCTGCAAGCAGCTATAGAAAACATTCGGAGCTCAATCAATTAAAAATGGAGTAAATCGTCACCTAAACTTACCAAATTCTGAAAAATTGGAGTTTTTTTTGGACGGTACCTACTTTTATGCAACCAGAATGGGATAGGGTTAAACTTCACAACCAAACTTACAACAGTAAATATGCTCAGTAGTCAATTGTGAATACGTACATGAAAAGTGTTTGAAATTAAGCCTTTCCAAAATGATAGAAAAAGCAACCAAAGGTGGCTAATTTTGTCATTTTCAAATGGTACTCTTATTCTCACCCTCATTGTGCTTGAGGGTTAAATCTGAGATTAAGAAGTAAACAGTAACTTTCTGCCACAATCATTGTTACATATAGCCATACCAAAATAATTGTTACATCTGCCTTGTAATTAGAGAAATTTGTCCTTGAAGTTGGCGAAAATAACAATTATTCCAACAGTACCCTTATGGGAAGTCTCAAATCTGCCAAGGGTTAAACTTTTAATAATAACATATAGAACAAAATTTGTCATACTTTGATTGCTGCAAGCAGCTACAAAAAACATTCAGAGCTCAAGCAATTAAAAATGGAGTAAACTGCTACCTAAACTTACCAAATTCTGAATTCTCTTATTCTCACCCTCATTGTGCTTGAGGGTTAAATCTGAGATTAAGAAGTAAACAGTAACTTTCTACCACAATCATTGTTACATATAGCCATACCAAAATAATTGTTACAACAACCTTGTAATTAGAGAAATTTGCCCTTGAAGTTGGTCAATTTTGAAGAAAAAATCTATATTCATCTCATTTTTGGTCAATGGGGGTTAATGTTGAAAGATTTGAGTGGTGATTGTGGTGTATCATATTATGCTCTAAATGTGTGGACAATTTGAGCTAAATAACTGTAAACTATTTTGAGACATTCGAAAAATGGTGAAATTTTTACGGTTTTGGTAGAATATTTTGAAAATACGCATTTATTATCAACCTACCTTACGAATGTTTACTACAGGCTTACACTACAGTGGAAGACCCTAACCCAGATAAAATACTCTCTATTTTAATCTTTCCCAAGATTTGGGAAAGAAAAGTGGTGTGAAAAACACCACGAAAAAATAAGCCAAAACTGGGTCGAGCGCCATCGGCGCACACCCAGTAGGGGATGCTCTTCTCTTAGTACAATTCCACGACTTCTGTTAACCAGTGTGCAAGGCAGTCATCAAGGCATTCTTTTGAGTCCGCCAACATAAGAGTTATGTGATCAGTGGGGAGGAAGGATTCTTATGTAAACAATTGCGGTAGGTATAATAAGAAAAGAAATTTACTATAAAATTTATATTTCTTATCAACTTACCTTACAATTGTTTACTACAGGCTGAATAGACAATAGGATGGAGGGAATCACATAACTAACCCACACATAACTCAATTGCACTGGAACCGTGGACAGAGGAAGAGGTCCCTAGGCCTATCAAACCATAGCATCACAAACATTAGTAAAAGACAATGAGAGATGAGGCATATGGTGATGTGCGACGCACAGACAGAAAGGGCAGTAACAGCACGGAGCTGGAGCTGACCTTGTAAGAAGCTGAATGGCTAGGATAGACAACAGTCTGAGCAGAAGAAAGATCTCTCAGAACTCTGTGAATATACCAAATTTCAGAAAAATTGTTCATGCCATTTTTGAGATTTCTTGCAGACAAGAATCATTAAAAAAAAAAAAAAAAATAAGAATTACTAAAGATTCACGTATTGAAAATTGGTGAATCTCATAAAAATATTAAAAAAATAGAGAAGAATAATTTTTGAAAAAGAAGAATAACAAGAGTCTTTCCCAGTTTGGGAAAGCTTAAAAAACAAAAATAAAAATAAAAAAATAGAGAAGAAAAATTTTGAAAAAGAAGAATAACAAGAGTCTTTCCCCAACTGGGTTTGGGAAAGCCTGAAAATAGAGAAGAAAAATTGTTGAAAACTGGGTTTGGGAAAGCCTAAGAAGTAACTGGAGCTACTTATCAAACTTGTGGTCCTTATAGAGAAATGAAGTCTGGTTACCCTGATGAAAAAAGTGATAATCCATAGTTCCAATGTGAAATGGAATGAAGAAAATTGTATCTCGCCAGATATGAAAAATCCACATGGCACCGCACATCCTGGAAATTGAACTCCATCCTGGCACTAAGCACTCATCAATAGTCGGATGTATTTATCGGCCTAACACAGCTCCCCTCGCTGATGTTAATGCCTTCCTAGAGAAAATTAATAGCCTCATGAACAAGTTAAGCTCAAGCCAAAAGACGTCATATATATTCGGAGACTTTAAATAGACTTATTGAATGTTCAACACCACTCTCAAACAAACTCATACATCGAAAATGTATTCCACAGTGGATTCATCCCTGTCATCACTAGACCAACAAGAATCACTGACCATTCAGCGACCTTAATTGACCACATCCTCACAAATAATTATTTGAACTACAAAGTAGGAATTTTAATAACTGACATCTCAGATCACTTCGGCACCTTCATTGTCCACCTGCCAAAACAACAGAATCTAAGGCATAAACAGAATATGAAAAGAATTTTCATGTGTCGTAATATCGAGTTATTTATATTCATGTCCATTTCATATCATACTATTTTTGGCTTCTTAATAAACCATGTATAAACTATTATTTCTATTTTATTGAGTATTCATCCAGACCACAACACATAACTTAATGTCTATTCTACCTCTAGAGTTGAGTTATATTTTATCCATGGTTTGCTAGTTGATCCAGATCCTCACGAATCTGAAGAACAACAGGGAGATTTCAGCAAGGGTTCTAGCCCCTGGGGAGTCGTTCACCCCACCCCTGTTACAAATTGGCGAGGCTACCAGGATCTGGTTATTACAGCTACTTACATTATGGGTAATTGTTCTCGACAAGGTCTGCATTCTTTGAACTATTTAGATGAATTCAATTCATGGGGAAATTAGAGCTCAATTGTTGGTATGCAAAATTTCAGTAGCTTTTGTTGTATTATTACAATTGCAAGGGCTTCTCCCGATTTGAATGCAGTTGTAAACCTTTGGAATCCTACTTAGTGGTTTTAAGTGGCACAATGAGCCCAAGTACACCACTGCTTGTGAAGTGAAAGCTCATAAGCTTGGTGTAATTAAAGTTTGGTAGACAAAGTCATTCTATGAGAGAGTTGAAGTCTAAGTTTATAGACTGTTCATTCTGTTGTCTTCTTTAACCCCCAAGATGTCACTAAACTGGGATTAACAGGGGCGAAATACCCCCCCCCCCCCCCCCCACACACACACACACACAATATATATATATATATATTTTGTATTCTTGTCAGCGATCAGAATAATTTGAGCCAGAAAATTTGAGAGGGTCTGAGCTGATCTGTCAACTCAGCCCAACCACTTATGAATGTGAAAATACCCGATAAAGGCTTTTTATCATCTTGTTATAGATGGATTTATTTTTGAGACTGGTAAAGGTATTGAAGGTTAAATGTTGAGCCATATTATTTGGTATTTAAAGTGACAATGTAGCTCAAGAAGCTCATTCGTAAAAGCTGGTCGTGAAAAATGTCTGCAGTTGAATTACAATTTTTCTGAAATATCTTCACTTTCCGGGTTCATTATGAAAATGACTCATTTGGTGAATTAATCTATGGGTATACGAGGCAACTCAACCATGGGTAAAAAGGAAGGGAAGTTGAGTTATATGCCCTTTAGTACAAAGTAATATTGAGTGTTTACTAGATTTAACCCTACAATTTTCCATTCAACTTCTGGAAATGTTTAAGGTCAACTTTAAGTCTAATAAACATTGCCAAGTTAGATGTTCGTTAAGGTATTAACTATTAAGTAAACTTGATTCAAGGAAGAATCTTTTAGTAAGCCGATAGTGAAAGCTAAAATGCTGGATGATTGCATTGCTCATTAGTTTGAATGTATTTTGAGTTGCGGTAGGTAACGCGCTTGGTAGTGACCAAAAAAGCATGTTTTTCCTAGGAAGCTAAATAAGACATGGTAGTCTGCTAATTTAAAGCAGGTAGTATACAGTGCGTTGGTGTATCGATTTTCTATTGGCAATAGGCATTGATGTTTGTGGAACCTTATCTATTAAACAGTAATCGCGACGTGTAGGAGTTTGTAAATATTTGTACATTTCTCTTTTAAGTTATGCTTCTGGCATCTTGGGTTCTGATAATAATAGGTGGTTTGCCTTCAGTAGTCTGGGTGCTGTTTTAATATTACGTAGAAAATATTTGTGGATGTCATTGCGATACATCATTTAGCTCTGGCGAAAACTGAAGCTGTTACTGATATGTCAAATTGAACTAACCTTAGAGGTGTACATTTGGAGTGTCTTATATAGGGCAAGTAATTTATAGTAGAGGACATATTGCAATCCTGAGGCTTGTTGTTTTGTGGGTAGTGGCCAATCTCTCGGTCGTTTACTAAAATGTAAAAACCTTACTTGAATGCTAGTGTAAAATAGTTGGTTGTGGAGAATTATGTTCTCCATGGATAGCCTAAAATATAATTTCCAAATTGACCATTAAATTTAAAATGGGGAACATTATTAGCAGTCTATATATATCAAAAGGCTGAATGCAGCTGCTTATTCTGCTTGAATATTGATATGTCCCATTGATAGTAATATATGGTTGATAGTGGAAGAGCCAGGGAGCTATCACACGTGTTAGATTAATGGAAACCATGTGGCCTTGTTGACCTTTAGAATGTTACAATTAAATTTTGAATAGTTTTGGAATTATTGGCGGAATTGTAAAATGCTGAGAAATAATTTTATCCAGAATTTCATCTACATCAATTGTATTCGGGATATTTCATCTATCTTATTGGGAAATTAACCAGTATATCCAGTATTTCGCATTTTGGAATTTCTGTAAAACTATGAAACAGAGGAAGCAATTAGAATTGCTGTTACTGCTGTAGATTTAATTTATTTGCTCCTCCCAGTAGAAATTGAATGTCTGTTAAACATTAATGGAGTGTATACCATCACAAGAAGGTGGCAGCGGAGTAGGGCGATGTAGCATGCAGTGTGTCAGAAAAGAATTTGTGATTCTGCTGATGCAATTTTGCCATGCTTTTCGGTGCTAGCTGAAAGAGCAGAATATGATGAACGTGTTGCAGCAGTTCCGAGATGAGTGATGGTAATGCAAGAGAAATTCACTTCTCCAGAACAGAGTGGCGTATAGTTTAGCATGCTGTGAAGAACAAGGAGAATTATCTTGTTATCGAGTAGTGGAAAGAAATTGGAAACATTCCAGCAGTGAACACCAGAGGACTACTTCAGAAGAGGCAGAGAGACAAGATCAAGATATTACAGAATTTCTTAAAAGAGACAATAACTTAAACTGTACAATAGTCAGTAGAGAAATCGTGTGTAATTATGTAACACCTTGTTCATCTCCTTCATATCATCTATTTAAATTTTGCATATAATGTTTCATGGGAATTGGCTTGGTGAGCCGGGTCTCGTGATTATAGAGGAATATTTTATGAGGAACGTCACATTTTAAATGAAAATGATAAAATTGAATTATAAAATATTAAAGATTTATTGGAAATCTATTTAACAATTGCTGTATGGTTCTAAAAATGTTACACATTTTTCTTTTTAAGGAGGGGGAAGTGTAATGGATTTGGTAACAGCAGTTGAAATATAATATACAATAAAAGTTCTACTTCACTCTGTTATAATTCGTCTGCTCATAACAGAGGTTTAATTCTATTTTTGTTGGCTTCCAGTTATTTCCATGTTTGAAATGAATCAATGTACCATATTGGTTCACGCCATAGTGCATTGTGCTGTTGTTTCATTCGTCGAGGTGAAAGCGAGGGATCAATCAGATTCCAGTATTCTGAATCTTTCCATGTGAAATTTTCCTTTATAAGAGCGGTCTCTCTCATAATTCTCAGTCCACTTTAGGTTTGGCAATAAAGCTTAGAACTTGCTGGCAAAACTTAAGCCTATACACAAGGTTAGTTATGGGGACACTTTATGACCTGTAAAAAGGTTAACCATAATGGGTACCATCATTTTTGGACCCCTTCAACTTGGCCCTGGTGAGAATCAATGTTTCTGACACTGATTCTCTCCAGGTCTGAGTTCTGTGGGAACCACCCATATTTACTGAACATTATGTTGGGTGGAATTTAAACCTCTGGGGGTGAAAGTGTAGTGGGCCTGTGGTTTTTGGTATGTCATTCATATTCATGTCCATTTCATATCATACTATTTTTGGCTTCTTAATAAACCACGTATAAACTGTTATTCCTATTTTATTGTGTTTTATCCAGACCACAACACAACTTAATGTCTATTCTACCTCTAGAGTTGAGTTATATTTTATCCATGGTTTGCTAGTTGATCCAGATCCTCACAAATCTGAAGTCCAACAGGGAGATTTCAGCAAGGGTTCTAGCCCCTAGGGAGTCGTTCACCCCTCCTCTGTTACAAAACAAAGGTATAAACAATATTGCAATATATTCAATAAACTGAAACGTACCTGTAAAAACCTCCACTATGCAAATATTCTTGAAGAAAATAAGAATAACACAAAAAAAACCTTGGGATTTACTCTGACACTTAATTCGCAGATTGAAATCAAGAAGACAGCTACCAACCACATTCAAATACAAAGACGGAATTATACACGAGTCTGAGAATATTGCAAATGAGTTCAACAACTTCTTTGTCAATGCAGGTCGAAGGATTAACAATGAGATCCCAACACAAAGCGACTCACATTTTAGGTCTCATTTGACAGGAAATATCCCAAAGTGTTTCTTCTCCTTGCCAACAATGGAAGAAGAAATAATTGATATGACAACTAAGATTAAAAGTAAGAACACTTTTAATGCTCAAGGTCTTACCACACGATTATTAAAGGAAACAATACTTCATGTTGTAGCCCCACTGAACCATATTTTCAACCTTTCCTTCTCAACTGGTATGTTCCCGCACAACATGAAAATATCAAGAGTAGTTCCTGTATTTAAAAATGGAGATCCACAACAATTCAACAATTACCGACCAATCAGCATCTTACCTGTATTTTCAAAGCTGCTAGAGAAACTAACGGCTAAACGATTATTTAGCTTTCTTGACACATACGAAATTCTGAGTAAGAAGCAATATGGATTTAGAAAAAAGCATACAACCATTCATCCAGTTATGCAGCTACTAAAATTTGTAGCTGAAGAAAACGATAAACTGACAAAGGATTCAACCCTAACAATATTTATTGATTTGTCGAAAGCTTTTGATTCGATTAGTCATGATATTCTTTTGACCAAAATGCAATTCTATGGAATCTGGGGAGTAGGATATTCTTGGTTTGAGAGTTACCTAGATAACAGGGGAGTGCGGTGGCTCAGTTGGTAGAGGTGCAGGCTGCAAGCCGAGAGGTCCTCGGTTCGAATCCCACCTGCAGCAACCGCGTTGTGTCCTTGGGCAAGACACTTCATCACCATTGCCCACGTGGGGGCACGATGACACCGTGTACTAAGGCGTACTGCACGTCGATGGTATGCATGTCTTCAACCAATCTAACCCTGCCTGTGCTGCAGTGTGGAGTTACGATGTTGGGGAGCTGGCAGCTGCTCGTCGTTGCTCAGAGGTTCTCTCTGGGTTCTCCGGCTTCCTCCACCCTTAAAACTGCCACGGTCATGATTAGCCATTGTGCCTAAATATGTGACCTTAAAAAACATCAATAAAAAACATCAATAACCTAGATAACAGACAGTATTATGTCAGCTACCAGTCAAGTGTGTCTTCCCTTTACAAAACAACATGTACCTCAGGGGTCTGTACTTTGACCTATACTATTCTTAATTTATGTTAATGATATTAATGCTGCCTCAGAGCTGAATATTCTTTCTTTTGATGATGACACAACTGCTTATATGGCTGGACATTATATGAAATTACTAGAAACACAGGCAAACAAGGAAATGGCTTATCTGTACAAATGGTGCTGTAGCAACAAACTTAAAATAAATGCGAATAAAAGTAAATATATGCTTCTCCACCCTCACTGTAATGATCATAAATCAAATTGAATATGATTGAAACTAAATGGACTAGATTTAAATCAATATAATGAAAAATCTCTGAAATTCCTTGGTGCTATCATTGACGAGAACTTATCCTTCAATCACCATATTGAATCTGTGTGTAAGAAAATTTCTGGCGCAATTTACTGCCTAAATAAATTAAAGATAACAGTAAGCACCCTAAATTCCTTATTGTAACCTCAGTTATGGAATAGAGATATGGAGAAATGCGGCTAGTACTAGCCGTATTAATGCCCTACAAAAAAGGCAATTAGGATGATAAACCGAAAAGAATACAACAGTCATACTGACCCCCCCCCCCCCCCCCCCTTTTTAAAAAGAATAGTATATTGAAATTTCCCGACCAATTCAGATTATCGGCTCTCATCTTTGTACATGACTGGCACACTAATAAATTACCTGTATCTTCTGAGGATTACTTCCACAGACTTGAAACAAACGTGAGACAAAATGGCCAATTACACGCGAACAAACCAAGGACAACCTTCTCCTCCAACTTAGCAGTCCAATTGCTAACACTTCGGTGGAACAATCTCAAAAGAAATGTCAATGGTATTACTGCAAGGAATAAATTCAGAGCACAATTAATTAAAAGGTATCTGGAATCGTACTTGTCAACGGTACATTGTTTCAGAATTCAATGTCCGGATTGCTGACCTTCAGCCTGTTAGGAAATACAATGGATATAGAAATGCTGGGAAGGGGTGATTACTGTTGATATACCCATGAGGCTGGTTCTCCACCTCCGACCCAGCCTTTGGCACCTAAATCATGTATAGGGTCTCAGGTGTGATTATTACCCGTGAAATCTCTATATGCTGCATTTTGGACATGGCAATGGAAGTGTGCGATGTGATAATTTTTTTTTTCCACGGGCCAAAGCGTAGCATGTGTCAACTTAATAGACAGACCTCCTCGGGATGCTGCCCTGATGTGGACTGGGACCCCAAGGGTGGGGTTGCCAACCATTCTTATATAGGAGCTCCTAAATCCTGTTAATCTACCACAAACTCCTGTTAACATTCATTGATAATTCACTCTTATTTGAATAGAAATCTGGACCACAGCGTACAAAATGCCAGCAACTATAGTGCAAGAATATTACATATACATTAGTATTGTATCACAGCACTTTGCATCCTAAATTGGTTTTGGTTTTTTTGGGGGGTTATTTTTGCTTTTTGTTTTTTGTTTTTTAGCTCACCGAAAGGAGCTCAACTTATCACTTGCCTTCCGTTGTCGTCCGTCATCATGAACATTTTTCAAACGTCTTCTCCTCTGAAACCACTGGTTCGATTTTCACCAACCTTCATGTGGATGTTTATTACTATATGGCAATTCAGGTTTGTTCAAATGAAATGGCCACGTCCCTTGGGGGCTCTGTATGGGGCATAACTCTGATAGCACCGTATGAATTATAGAAAAATTATTAAAAAATCTTTTTCTCCAGAACCAGTGGGCAGAATCTTTTGATACTTGGTATGCAGCATCTTGGTATGGGTCTGATTCCAGTTTGTTCAAATCGGCCCCCTGGATTCATATTTGGGCTCATTATAGAAGCCCAAATTTGAACTTAGTGTATTTCAGGCAAATTTCTTAAAAAACCTTTTTTTCCAGATCCAGCAGGCAGAGTCTTTTGATATTAGGTATGCAACATTGTGGGGTGGATCTGATTCAAGTTTGTTCAAATCGGCCCCATGGATTCACATTTGGACTCAGTATAGAAGCCTGAATTCGAACTTAGTGCATTTCAGGCAAATTTCTTAAAAAATCTTCTTCTCCAGATCCAGAAGACAGAATCTTTTGATATCTGGTATGCAATATTGTGGGGTGGATCTGATTCAAGTTTGTTCAAATCGGCCCCCTTCGTTCTTATTTGGGCTCAGTATAGGAGCCCAATTTGAACTTAGTGCATTTCAGGCAAATTTCTTTAAAAATCTTCTTCTCAAGATCCAGCAGGCTGTGGTAGCCCAAATTATAACTTAGTTCAAAATGAGTAATTTTCTTTAAAAATCTTCTTCTCAAGATCCAGCAGTCGGAATGTTTTGATATTTGGTATGCAGCATCCTTAGGGGGGTGAGATTCAAATTTGTTCAAGCCATGTCCCTCGGCCCATATTTGGGCTCACTGTGGGAGCTTGAATTGTAACTTAGTTCGAAATGAGGTTTTTTCTTAAAAAATCTTCTTCTTCAGAACCAGCAATCGGAATGTTTTGATATGTGGTGTGTATTATCATTATGGGGGTGAGATTCAAGTTTGTTAAAGCCAAGTCCCTAGGTCCATATTTGGGCTTCCTGTGGGAGCCCGAATTATAACTTAGTCAATATGAGGAATTTTTCTTTAAAAATCTTCTTCTTCAGATTCAGCAGTCGGAATGTTTTGATATTTGGCATGCAGCATCCTTGGGGGTGAGATTCAAGTTTGTTCAAGCCAAGTCCCTGGGTTCATATTTGGGCTCACTGTGGGAGCCCAAATGATAACTTAGTTCAAAATGAGGAATTTTCTTTAAAAATCTTCTTCTTCAGATCCAGCAGATGAATGCTTTTGATATTTGGCGTGTAGCATCCTTAGGGGGGTAAGATTCAAGTTTGTTAAAGCAATGGCCCTAGTTCCATAAAATTTGTCTCTCATGACTTCATTCCTTTGTAGTGTTGATGAACCATGACTAACTGAATGTGACCCCCAAATACTTCTTTGAACCACTTTGGCCAGTGAGCGATTAAGGCTCCTTGGAGCCTCTTGTTTTTTGTGGGGATGGCAGGAAGACAGCCAATGGCTTTGCCATCTCCAAGCAATATACTCACATATTATAATGTATTTATTTTATCCACAATAGATTTGTAAACACGTTGAATATTACTGAATAAACAATCATTCCATTTCTGCATTTTTACATTGGAAAGTTGGGAAAGCCCGTAATTTGTGCAATAAATTACAATTCTCTCGTTCAAGAATTTTGTTTGCAGACGACTACTGCTTTTCATGTTAGGTGAAGGGTTAAGGCATGTTGATATCAGTTTCTGGATGGTAACTTGAGTTCTAGGTGTCCGATTTCAATCAAACTTGGAGTATAGCTTACTGTAGACAACAAACCAGACAGGTTTGATTTTGAGTGTGGCATGATAATTTTTAGCTGAGTTATGGCCCTTTTTGGACTTTGCTAACCACTAAAATATAGTTTTTTTTAAAGTGGGGGCATTAGAGTCCCATGGACACATTTGATGGCCTGCTGTATTGGTGCTATGGTTTATTGGAGATATGATAAGATAAGATATTTATTAATTCAGTATCAACAAGAGCAAATGACTAGAAACTCATACTTGGCAGAGAAGGGGGGGGGGGGGGGGGGGTAGGATATAGCTACCCTTGCCATTCAGGGAGCATCTGTTGGTGTGAACTTATTATCTTTTTGTGAAACATTCCGAATTTCAGCCATTTTTTCCATTGAATTTGAGTTCCTTGCTTGAAAAATCCTCAAATTCTTGGTTAGTAATTTTGGTTATGGTGAAGAGTTTGGCGTCCACCATGGTGCAAATCGCAGCATGTTTCTTTGCCTTTGGTGGCTGCTAATGAATTTCCTTAAAATACTAACAACAGTGCAATGTCTGACCCTATAACTATAGGCATCACAACTTTTGCAAATAAAAATCCAACTCCGAGCTAGAGACATTTCACTACCATCTGCAACATTAACTCTTCACTCATACTTCTTTTTGAAAGGGTGTCTGTGATCACATTGGGATGTTAGATGAGCTTATATATCACTGATGAATATGGTAACTATTTCCATCATCACTCACTTCTTAATACAAACCCATTTTGCGTAAAGTCTTATAAGCCATATTAAAGTACATCTTATATAATCATTAGCCAATTGGAATATCGTAAACACTTTATTGGTCTGAGATGAATGGAAATGGCACTGTTAATGAGACTCCTGGCATCCATTAGTTTGTCCTACACCATTCAGAGTGAATTTAATACTATTCCTGTGCAAAATGATGGGAACCTCTTCAATAGTGTGTCATTGACCACACTATATCCCCTATAGCTTGGGGACAAAGTCAGTGTGGGGGCCCTCAGAACTACTTCAACAACTACCATAGATCAAGGAGTGTTCATGGTATCAAACTCTGGTAGTAGCTTTAAAATGCCTGGTTTCTTGTTTCCAGTACCCAACATATACCCAGCATTATAAAAGTAAATATGGCTGTCTCACCAAGCAGAATATAAGAGCTTAACACTGTCCCTCTGTTCTGAAGTTCATGCAGCCAGTGCTTTGACCCAAACTGTATGTAAGGTTTAGCAATCTCAAAAGTCAAGTTCCCACCCATCAGCATCTGCGACAGGGTGCCTGTAAACAACCAACACATCTTTATATGGCAGCTCATATGAGCAGGCCATATTATGGTACAAAAATGCCGGCAGGAGCAGGCTTGAGAGTGGAGTGAAAATCTTGAATGAAATGGTTCGTTTGACCTTCAAGTTCAAATTATTTGCAGTACAACTCAAACATAACTCGACCTGTGTGGTGTATATATGTGCATTTGTTTGTTGCTTTGTTTGAGGCCTACTATGAATGTGACATCGCAGGCTCCATTGTTTTTCGGCCTTGCACGATTCGGCCCAATAGTTTTCGTGTACTATTTGGCCTCCCATTGGAGGTATATTTTTAGTATTTAAAAAGGAGAGGGTGAAAATGTCTGCTCCACTCCTACCTCAAGGCAGTATCTAATATATGAAGTATATAATTCAAATATCACAAATTATCCCATTTATTTATCTGTTATTCATTTGGGTTTTATGACACTTTCCACATCCCGAGTCATATTGTGCCAGGCAGTTTTACGTCTGGAAGATACTGGTGTACCAGTAGCAGAGAACCACTGAAAATCAATGCGTAACTACCAGACTCAAAGTTCTAGATGGTTTGTAAAAACATCATTTTCAATTTCTTCCCCTGTAATTTGGTTCCCTCTTGAAAAATTGTGACCGCTATCCAGCCCTAATAAGTTATTTATCAGTGGTTAAGGTTACTTTCAGTAGGTAAGGCTATTTCACAACCATAATAAATGTATAAGATATGTATAAAGTTGTCAGTGAAGTTCAATAACCATAATTTATAGAATAATGCAGAGTGCTATATACAGAAGCATGTGATCTCTTCTTCTCAATATTACAGGTGCAAAAAATGGGTGCAAAATTGTAAATTAACAAATTTGATTGGAAGTCCACCTGAAAAATTACAGAATCTGCTCAGAACATTGTGAGAACATAATATTCTGTTCGTGAATCCTGATGATTGGAAAAAAAACTGGTTGGGAATGCAGTCCCAATTCTGTTTTATGTTCCCAATCCATCCACTAAACTCTTAACTGAAAAAAAAAATTATTGAACAGACAGACGAAAGGTCTCCAGCTCAAAACACAATGTATTGAAGGTAACAATAGACTCCAAGAAGGAAACAGATGAGAGCTCTTATACAATATCAAAGAGTAAAAATCAGTAGTGTTAAAAAAGTGACTGAAAAGTTTAAAAAGGGAAATTTGGAAAAAATAACATTGATCAAATTTTGAAGCAAGACTCTCTGTTTCTACCAGAAATTCTGCAAACACTCTTCATTCTCAGGTAAAAATGTCAAAACTACACAAGAAGGGTTACTGGTGGAGAGATGAAGACAAATTATTAGCTTTGCAGATATATTATTGTGATGATACAGTGGAAGACATACTCTGCTGCAATGCCATCAAATATATCATTCAGCTCTTTGTCATTATCTGCATACATGGAAATGTCAAATTCCAAAATTTTTACCTACAAAAACTCAAAGCAAGTAAAAAAAATAAATCCAAACAAGATAGGACAATTATCAAAGTCATGTATCTTTAAAAAATGTTTTAACAGTAGATTAAAATGGGGTTTTTTTAGCATTTGCAATTTATATTTTGTAAGATAGTTATTTCTGTTACAATTTATTTATTATTTCCCAATAACATGTAATATAAGTTACAAGAATAAAACATTCTGGTAATAGCACATGAAATTGTGGTAGGAACATAAAGTTCTGAGAAGTGTCTCCCAACATTTCTGATCAAAATTCATGTGAATTTTATTGGTCTGAAATTAAGGCTGAATGATATCATCACGTATCAATTTCAGTATGGAGTGGGGGAGTTCTGTATTCCAGAAGGTACCAGCAAACTTCTTAGTGTAGGAGGGACAGGTGACTACAAGTATCTGGGGGTAAATATAAACATCACAGGAAGAGGCATCTACCAAAACCACACAAATAAATTGATTTTGAAGGGGAAGCGAATCCTTAACCAAATGAAACTTCTAGGGAGAAACAGTTTCAATAAGGTTTTCGTGGGGAAACAGTTACAGTTACCAAACTGAATTCTTGTTTCATTGTTTGTACATTTCTTGGGTGACTAGGTGATTTGTAGATATTACTATTTTTTGAGAAACTCTTATCTAATTTTGACTGGGTTATTAGCTCAACTTTGATGTAAGTCAAATTTGAGCTTATACCATGGCCAGTCGTCCTTCTGTCCGGCTGTCCGGCCACAATTCAATACAGCTTGGGCTGGAGGCCATATTTATGAACCGATCTTTACGAAACTTCTTGGGTACCTTTGTTATTTGTACAGAACTTCTGTATGAAAGTTCTGATTTGAATAAATTTTTGTATGAATGTTTAGTAACATGGAATAACTCACATATACAGGTTTTTTTCTCGTGCAGAAATTATGCAAATTAGATGAACTTTGATTTATTCAGTGCTACTTATACACAGTAAGTGCACATGTCAATACAGCTTGGGCTAGAGTCTGTATTTATGAACCAATCTTCACGAAACTTCTTGGGTACCTTTGTTATCACCTTCGAACAACAACGAGTGTTTCTGGGTGCAGTCCAAAATTCAAGATGGCTGCCAGTGGCCATTTTGTACCGAAATTAGGTAAAATCAGTTCTTTGTACACAACTTCTATACGGCTCAGGCTAGAGGCTGTATTTATGAACCTATCTTTACAAAACTTCTTGGGTACCTTTGTTATCACCGTGGGACAAGAACAAGTGTTTTTGGGTGCAGTCCAAAATTCAAGATGGCCACCAGCAGCCATTTTGTACCAAAATTAGTGCAATCAGTTTTTTGTACAGAACTTCTGTATGAAAGTTCTGATTTGAATAAATTTTTGTTTGAATGTTTAGTAACATGGAATACATCACATATAATACAGGTTTTTTTCTCAAGCAGAAATTATGCAAATTAGATGAACTTTGATTTATTCAGTGCTACTTATACACAGTACGTGCAGATGTTAATACGGCTTGGGCTAGAGTCTGTATTTATGAACCGATCTTCACGAAACTTCTTGGGGTACCATTGTTATCACCTTGTGACAGAAACGAGTGTTCTTGGGTACTTTTGTTATCACTGTGCTATGAGAACAAATATTTTTGGGTTCAGTCAAACCCACTCCTGGACTCAAAGATTTCTTTTCTAGTTTAGCATCTAACTGTCACCCCCACCTTTACAATACTTTAGCTATATATTTGTTACAGGCTATGGTCAGCATTTATGTACAGACCGTTACAATACTTTACATGTACCTTTGTTATCAGGTCATTACCTAGATCTTTGTCATTGATGTGTCACATACTATACATGTATATGTCTTAAACAAGTTGAGCTACAGTGTCATTGACACTTCCATTTTCTGTTTGAACTTCAAAATCATTTTTCAGGATCGGAGAGTGATTTATAACAGAAATGTGAATCTACTGTGAAGTTTGAGAAAGTTAAAACACCTATACTTTATCATGTTCACCTTTCACCAAATAGGAGCAGAAGATGACAGTATAATTATTTTTCTGAAAAATCTCCTCAAAGTCTTTTTGGAGGGTACCATAGCTTATGACCTTTCTCTAGTCTCTCATTGCAAAAAATCATGTAAAGCTTGTTCCATTTAGGGGGCATAATGTTTTTTTGCTTTGTTTTTTTTTTAGAAAAAAAAGTAATAAAGTTTGAATGGAGATTTCTTTATATGATAACACAGGAAGATTTGGCTTATTCTTGAGATAAAGGCTTGCAAAAGGAATTCTAGGAACACAAGTCTACAATGTATAAGAAATGATGAAAGAATGAAGTTAAAAAATGTGTGGTTTAGGACAAATGAAGACTCTGGAACAGTCTCTTTGAAGGGGCTCTCGTTTTCCATAAACTGAACAATACAATACAATTCTTGAGAGGAATTGGAGACTTAAGACAGGAGGCTTAGTTGGATGAGGGGAAAAGCAAATGATGAACAGTCAAATTGTACACCTCACCCCCCATGACAGTGCCCAATTTTACCTAGAGCTCCTCGTGCTATTATATGCTGACGACACTGTTCTTTTATCCACAAATAGTAAGGATCTACAATATACATTCGATATATTTTACGAATACTGTTTAAAATGGAAACTTGAGGTTAACCTAAGCAAAACAGAAATAATAAAATTCGGGACTTGGGCTGGGAAAAATGATAAATTTTATTTAGGAGGAGCTGCAATCGAAATGGTTAAAAATTTTAAATACTTAGAGGTAACTTTTTCTAAAACAGGCAAATTTTCTGATGAAATAAAAATTAGATGCGCTGAAGCGAAAAGGGCAATGTTCTCTTTAATAAGTAAAGTCCGACAAAATCAAATGACTGTCGACATTGTCTGAAATGTATGAAAAATCAATACTTCCGATCTTAACTTACGGTTGTGAAATTTGGGGCAGTGAAAATATTGCACCGTTACAGAAACTCGAACTGTGGTTCTTTAAATTTATTTTAAAACTGAAAAAATCAACTGGAAATAATTTTATATATGGCGAACTGGGGTTGATACCCATCGACGTGAAGACTAAAATTCGGATGCTGAATTTCTGGGCCCAATTAGTGTCCGGAAAAGAAAACAAATTTTCCACCTCCCTTTATTCAATCCTGTACCTAAACCACTTGCACGGTTTTTACACGAGCCCCTGAATACGATATATCTCCTCCCTTCTAGACAAGTTAGGAATGACCCACATATGGATCAGTCAGAGCATAAGTAACAGGAAATTATTTAATTATATCGTTAAAGAAAAATCACAAGATATTTTCTTACAGGAGTGGTGAGCAAGCATGTGTAAGTCAAACAAGTATATGTTTTATAAGGTGATAAAAATTAACTTCGGCCTTGAAGATTACCTCCGAAAATTACCACTATCTTTGGCTATCCCTCTCGCCCAGTTTAGAACCAGGAACCACTGACTCCCGATTGAAACAGGGAGTTGGACAGCAGTTGAAATGTCACAAAGAAAATGTAATCTGTGTCAGTCCGATATTGGTGACGAATATCATTATATCCTTGTCTGTGACGAGTTAACGGAACTGAGGAATAAATATATTAAACCATATTATAGACGACACCCGAGTATGTATAAAGCCCAATCTCTATTTGCAAGTACAAACATCAAACAAATCTGTAACCTCTCCAAATTTGTAAAAAACCTGAAATCATTTTTAATGCCTACATAAGAGTAATAACAGACCCCCACCCCCCCCCCCCCCCTCCAGTACGAGCAAATCCGCATGCAAAGGTCTAGAGCAATTTCAATGTGACCCTAGATTATGTATAGGTGAGTGTATGGTACATGCGTGATATGAGTGTATACGGAAGTATACTATCATGCACACATATATGTCTCTGATGTGCTCATATGCGCATGCGCGGGTGCACGTGCATATATGTGTACGTGCGCGCGTGTGTACATGTATGTTTAGATATTTATACGTGTTGGCTTTTCGTGTGCGCCATGTATGGCTAAAGATCAATCTTAATTATCAAACACCTAACATCCCTGAGCTCACCCTCCTGCATGCGTGCACACACCTAACCTTTCGCAACCAGGAGAATTCTCCAGGTCATATTTCGTAAAAAGTGTGTAGTGCATGAGGGTGAGATCTCTGGCAAATGTTATGTGTCTACAATTTACATTGGACATATTTTGTATGCTGAAATGTCAGAAAATAGCAAATAAATTTTATTTTGAGGCCCGGCCCTGCATGCATCATTATGCCTGTTTTACTCATCGTAACAGCCCATCTCCGATAACACCCATAAATGAAATTAAAAATTATTAGTAGGACTGGAATGCAATCGATTGTATCATGCACGGGGGAGCTCATTGAGTCCCGTCGTGCATGATACGGCCGACCGAAGTTCTTGACCACAAGGCAATACTGCCCGAACCCACACACCGAACACATAAAATATCACAGCCCGATATATCAGACGACTAGAGTTTACATACCTTCTCCGGCAGACCTCATTCGTGTGGCCCCTCCAGCCTTCTCCACTGGAAATTAAGAACCTTTTCGTCCAAGGCAGGGGGATTTTGTCAACAGTACGGTCACATAACCTCAAGAGGTTGTGGGAGAGTACTGTTGACAACACTCCATGGTACCCTTTAATTTCGAAGCTTCGTATGCAATGAACAATCGACATACATCACTGGAGAGGTTAACGTATAGCACATGTATATATACGGACTGCCCGGACATGTAATGTATTAAAATTTCTCTGTTTTAACACTTGCTTTACGCCATGTAAATGGTTAAAAGTGAATAAATGAAATGAAAATTACTGTAAATGGAAGACTTAGAGGGGAAGTGCAAACATTTGAGATCATGAGGAAGAATTTGGGATGAATGAGTCAGATGCTGTAGTTTTTGCTCATCTGAGAATCATTTTGGATCAGCAGCTGGGCAAAACATATTTATCCGAGTGGTATTAGGTTTCTTTTCATCAAAATCTTCAGCATAGAACATTCACAGAAGTGGAAGGTGCTGTGTGCTCTTTTGAGTTCATTTCATATGAACTTGATTTATCCACCATGTTAATGGCATGTTACAGTGTGAGATACTGAAAATATTACAAAGTCTCAAACAGATAATCTCAGGAAAGTTTATGCAAACAAATTTTTTATTATTTTTGATTGAACTAACCCAAGTTAGTCACAGGGGTGTTCAGCTCTTGGGAATCAATATTTTAATTTCTCTATACCAGGTTTGTCGTATGAGATTGAAACTAATTTATGAGTAGTAGAACCTACTTGATTCATATCCTTTTTCTTAAACAGATGCAGAGCTTTTCAGATGAAGGAGGATTTTTTTCCATAAACTGCCCCAGCATAACAACATAGGATGAGCAGCTAATAGTTTGTCAAATCAATATATGTAATAAACTTTTGGAGTAAATAAAAATTACAGGAAAGTGAATGACAAACTGGAGATCATATAATCAAATTCTTGGAGGTTAGGAATTGAATGCATATTTGTTTTGATGAATTACACTCATATCACCTTTAAACTGAAACGTCCTCTGCAAATTACCCAAGTCGACCACTGCAATTTTATAAAAATCATCTGCTGGGAGAAAATTTGAATTGTGTTTTTTTCTCCATCTCTTTAACCAGTTTGAAGATACATACATGTACCTGTATTGTATCACCCTGAACCATAAATTATAATGTTGTAACTTTACATGTTTAGAAGATAACTTACAAAAGCCTTACTTAGGCTTGATGTCGAATCCTGTTATTACAGTTAACTATACAAAAGTACAATACCTTCTTTTCTTCATGCATATATTTTATAAATTATATTTGTTCCATGTCACTGCCAGCCATTTTTCAATTTTTCAATAAATATTGTTTAAACAAAAAAACGCTCATAATTTTGAAATTATTCATTGAAAGGTGCCACTGGCACTTAACAATGAATACTTGCAAAATTATTAGCAAATATATTACAAGAATTAAAATTTATAAGAAATAATTATATTAAGAAATTAATCAAAACTTATGGTATATTATGTTCCATTCCATAATTTTGCAGTTATTCATTGTACGGCACCACCGGCACTTAACAGTGAATAATTATTAGCAAATAGATTACAGAATAAATTATATTAAGAAACGCACCAAAACTTATAGAATATTAATTAAATTTAATAAAAAATCTTATAATTTTGCAAGTATTCATTGAAAGACACAACCTTGCTTAACCATAAGTAATTGCAAAATTATAAAAAAAAATTAAAGGAAATTGTTATAATTAAAGGAAAAAGTATAAAAAGAGTGCAAATACATAAGAATTTATGTCAAGGAACATGTTTTGAAATTTATTTATTGGTGTTTAAGGTCACATACTTATGCACAATGGCTAATCATGACCGTGACAATTTTACGGGGGAGGAAGCTGGAGTACCCGGAGAGAACACCGTGCAACAACGAGCAGCTGCCAGCTCCCCAACATTGTAAATCCACACTGCAGCACAGACAGGGTTAGATTGGTTGAAGACATGTCACCATCGATGCATAGTACGCCTTAGTACATGGCGTCATCATGCCCCCATGTGGACAATAGGGGTTAAGTGCCTTGCCCAAGGACACAATGCGAGAGGACATGTTTTGAAAAATGTGCTATGTTGGACATTTAAAAAATGCCATGCTAACCATTTATTGTATTGTGCTATTAATACTACATAAAGATTATTCAGTACGCCTTAGTACACGGCATAATCGTGCTCCCATATGGAAAATAGGGGTTAAGTGCCTTTCCCAAGGACAAAATGCGGGAGGACATGTTTTGAAAAATGTGCAATGTTGGACATAAAAAATGCCATGCTAACCATTTATTGTATTGTGCTATTAAATACTGCATAAATATTATTAAAGTTATTTTCCATCCCATGTTTTGGGATTTCAAACACTTGGTGGACAATTTGGGTAAAAATGCAAGTGGATGATTCAGCTGGCAGACGAAACATCCGTTTCCCGTTTTGAATTACCTGTTTCAAAGTTAACAAGAAAATGTATATTTTTCAAATAACATTATTTGTTTTACTGCTAGGGTCCGTCAATTTTTATTTTATTGGCGTATCTTCCCTTAAAACAGGGAGACTTGCTTATTCGGGCTCAGACGTGTTCACTCTGAATGCAATGTGTACTTTTACGAATGTGTTTGTGTCTGAGAGAGAGAGCGAACGAGTTATATAGCTTAGGGCCAAACAGCTTACATCAAGAGAAATTCATTTTTTCTGCAGCATACTTGCAGCTGTATATTAGATGTTTGAATGCGTTTGGCTGTAAAAAGCAAGACCAAATTATGAAATAAACAGGCCTTTAAATTCTTCCTAACTGACGATGGTAAGCGCTGTGCCCAAATAATATAATTGCGCCCAAATTATGAGGCGTTTGAAACTATTTCCAAAGTTTTGCAGTATTTCGGCAACATATAGTTTGGCCAGGTTTCCCTGATGCTTGTAATATAGCTCAGAGCTTACCTTCAAATCAAACAATGCAACACATAAATAACTTTAAAAACCCCAGAGAGTTTGCCACAGAAAAGCAATCACTGTTGACAGTGTCAGAAACGACACTGTCAATGGCGATTGCCTTTCTTTGTCGAATTCTATATGATCATGTATTTAAGGCTTGAGATCAATTGTATTCGTGTTTGTGGCAGTTCCCAGTAAATGCCATGTGTAATTTATTTTACATTCAGATAGGCCTTTGGCTAGACACTTTGAAACCAAGAAGCCTTCTCGAGTTAGTCGAGTAAACTTACGTCAAAGGGTGGTGGGAACCTGTTATAATGGTGAAGACTTATAACAAGGGGTTGTAAACTATCATTTTAAGACGAGGACCAGAAACCTAAAACATGCCAAGAAGAAGGAAATACTGGTGCTTTTTCGCCAACCATGCAGGCCACATCCATATTTGCCATTGCGCCCAAATTAGACTGATCTAAAGGTCTGGAAATAAAACAGTGATGCTCAGTGTGGTAAAGTGCAAGAAATATACACGAATTTAGGGAATATGTATCGTATTTATCCATGTTTATTAGCTTAAACATACGAACTAAAGAAGGTACTTTCGCCTCTAGTACTTACATTCTGCGCGATTTATTGCTTACTGGGCGTGATTTTAATTTTTTGTACTAAATCTTTGTAAAAACTTTTGTTTTCTATGAAAATGTTGAATTTTCCCCATAGCTTCAGTGTTATTTTGGAGCTATTCTGACGCCAACCGCCAGAGGGCCAGATAACAATAGAGGTTAATGGAAATGAACGCTCCCCCAACCTCCCTGCCAGCATTCTAGCATATCCAGTATGGTTGCCACGGCAGCTATCTTGGATTTACAGGGACTTTTGATTGTCCACTCTATAACTTGAAAACAATACATCCAACAAATGCTGTTTTTTTTATGGTTGATTAGTCATGACTAGAGGATGGTTCCTTTCGATAACCAGCATTCTGATATATCCAATATGGCTGCCATGGCAGCCATCTTGGATTTTCAGGGACTTTTCATTGTCAATGCGATACCTTGAAAACTATGGATCCAACAGATACTGCTTTTTATGGTTGATTAAGCATGACTAGAGGATGGTTCCTTTCGATAACCAGCATTCTGGCGTATCCAGTATAGCCACCATGGCAGCAATCTTGGATTTTCAGAGACTTTTGATTGTCTATGTGATAATCCAACAAATACTGTTTTTACGGTTGATTAGTCATGACTAGAGGATGGTTCCTTTTGATAACCATCATCAATGTCTGTCTGTCCATCTGTCCATCCATCGATCCATCCATCCATCCATCTGTCTGTCCATCCATCTGTCTGTCTGTCCATCCATCCATCCATCTATCCATCCATCCGTTAACTTTTGTTTGTCCATGCGATAACTTGAAAACAGTACATCCAACAGATATTGTTTTTTTATGGTTGATTAGTCATAACTAGAGAATGGTTCCTTTCGATAACCAGCATTCTGGCATGTCCAATATGGCCACTATAGCAACTATGTGGGAGTTTTGGTGACTTTTGATTCTCCACGCAAAAACTTGAAAACAATATATTCAACTTTAATGGGTCATAAGCCTGGAATGTACAATTATTTTTGAAGGAATTATTGACCTTTTGTTCAACTAAAAATTTCTTCGCAAGCTCAATTTCTTCATAGGCAGCCATATATTGATCCACCACCTGGTGGTGCAGTTGTTACCTCTGGGAATGAGTTGATAAAGTAGTAGCACTCCCCAAATCTAAACTGACAAGCTCAGTAACTCTAGCAAGGGAGGCCCAGGCAACAGTGGCAGGATTTTTTTTCCTCTTGTTTATCCTACCAGAAAGCTGGAATGTGCGTTCTTTCGTTTGTATTCATGCATGTGGATATACCTTGGTAAATACCAGTGGATCTATGTTTGCTGGAAATCTAACCATGGAGGCTTTAACTAATTTATTTAGAGCTTGGCTGGTGGCTTCTGGTAATACTGTTGTAATGTTATTTTATTTTTCAGGCATTGATGCATGTTATGGTTTATTTTCAGGCATTGATGCTATAATTAGGGCCATAAACGTTTGCTTTGAATTGAAGAATCATCAGCTGTTATGTATTGCCAATAGTCTACTGTCAGTCATTTTAGAAAGGTAATTTGTTGGATGAAACTTTTATTATTAATATAATTTTAGCCCCCCAAGATGGGTCTGAGAACTTCGAGAAATTGTAGTCCCTTTTTCTTTTAAGTCACCATTCCACTATTTTGGGATGTTCAGAAATTGTAGTCTTCTTTTATTGTTATTATCCCCAGGGCATGCATGTATCAACATGCTTGTCTCTCCTGAAATGCAGAATAAAAAGAGCAGTTCATAATGAAAACATGTGCCAAGAATGCTGAAGGGACTGAAAATGCAGTACAAGACTTCATGGAATCGAATGTTTTCATAAATAAATTTCCAACTAAAAGGGTTTTTTATGCACAAAACCCAAAAGCTGATATAAAAAACAATTGGTTTCGACAATGAATGTAAACCTCTTAAGAACAATATAGAGGGTGCTATAAAATCACTGAAAGCTCATCCTTACAATAAAGCAAAAATTTGCAATTTAGAAAAATATGTGTGGGGGAAAAACTGTCAACCTCTGATCCCAAAACCTACTGGCAAAAAATTCATGAAATTTGCAAAACCACTGAGGAGGAAAATTACTTGGAACCTGACACTTCTGTTGATTTTTTCAAGAAACTGCTTTGTGAACCGATAAAAGGTAATTGATCGGTCAGACTCCATACAGAAATAGCAGCCGCCAATATCAGATATCCTGTAAAAAATAATAGCTTTTTCTGCTGCTGAAATACTCAATGCAGTCAAGCATTTGAAAAATAAAAATGCAACAAATTGCAACAGAATCTCCAATGAGCTCTTAAAGACAGTCTTGCCGAATCTGATAGATCATATAAAATTGTTTATTACATGGAGTAAAATCTGTTCTCATGTTTTTACAACATTATACAAGAAAGGCTTCTGACATGACCCTAATAATTACAGCAATGCAGGGTAAGCAATACATTGAGAAAGACTCTTGTTATTCTTCTTTTTCAAAATTTTTCTTCTCTATTTTTTTTTTTTTTTTTAGGCTTTCTCAAACTTGGGAAAGACTATTGTATTTCTTAAATTTCAAAAAAAATTTCCGTGTTATTAGGCTTTCACAAACCCAATTTGGGAAAGACTCTTGTTATTCTTCTTTTTCAAAATTTTTCTTCTCTATTTTTTTTTTATTAGGCTTTCCCAAACCCAGTTTGGGAAAGACTCTTGTTATTCTTCTTTTTCAAAACTTTTCTTCTCTATTTTTTTTTTTTTTATTTATTTATTTTTTTTTTTTTATTCTTTCCCAAACTTTGTTTGGGAAAGACTATTGTTTTTCTTAAATTTCAAAAAATTATTTTGTCTGTGGCATAGCTTGAAAACTAGCTGAACGATTTCAACCAAATTTGGCACACTTATGTAGCACCATGGGAACTCGCAAAAATCCCATTTGCCATGTCTGTGAAAAACTCATATTTTCAAAAATATTTTGCCAAAACCTTCAAAATTTCACCATTTTTCGAATGTCCCAAAATTGTTTACAGTTATTTAGCTCAAATTTTCCACACATTTAGAGCATAATATGATTCACCACAATCACCACTCAAATCTTTCAACATTAACCCCCATTGGCCAAAAAATGACATGAATATAGCTTTTTTTTCAAAATTGACCAACTTCAAGGTCAAATTTCTCTAATTACAAGGTTGTTGTAACAATTATTTTGATATGGATAGATGAAACAATGATTGCAGAAGAAAGTTACTGTTTACTTTTTAATCTCAGATTTAACCCTCAAGCACAATTTAGAAAGGGCTAATTTCAAACACTTTTCATGTACGTATTCACAATTGACTACCAAGCATATTTGCTCTTGTAAGTTTAACCCTATTCCATTCTGGTTGCATAAAAAAAAAGACCATCCAAAAAAACTCCCAATTTTTTCAGAATTTTTTAAGTTTAGGTGGCGCTTTACTCCATTTTTAATTGCTTGAGATCTGAATGTTTTCTATAGCTGTATGCAGCAGTCCATGTATGACAAATTTTGTTCTATATGTTATTATTAAAAAGTTTAACCCTTAGCAGATTTGAGACTTCCTATAAGGGTACTGTCGGAATAATTGTTATTTTCGCCAAAAGTATACATGTAATTTCTCAGCACTGGAGCCATATTTTCTCAAAATGTTTCCCACGAGAAGATAGGACATTCATCCAAGAACAATTTTGCTGTTACATATTTTATTCCAAGTTTCAACCCTCACCCAGTTGTCGTGCCTTGACCTGGAGTAACTTGTACCTGTCCATTCAAATACCAAGATTCAAGATTCTGCCTTGTCTCTTATCAGACACTCAGTCTATGATTGATGTTCACACATTTAGAGCATAATATGATACACTAAAATCACCACCCAAATATTTTAAAATTAACCCCTATTGGCCACAAATGATAGGAATATAGCATTTTATCTTCGAGATTGACTTCAAGCGCTAATTTCTCTAATTGCAATGTTGTTGTAACAATTATTTTTGTATGCATAGATGCAACAATGCTGGCAGAAAGTTGCTGTTTAGTTTTTAATCTCATCTTTAACCCTCAAGCACAATGAGGGTAAGAGTTCCATTTGAAAATGCTAAAATTAGCTAACTTCGGTTACATTTTCCTGTCATTTTGGAAAGGGTTAATTTTAGATACCTTATTTTGCTATAGGTAGAGATGCTTAATGAACAAATCCTGTGCTGTAAGTTATGCTTTGGGGCTTAACCCAACATATGCTTTGGCCACGAAAAGAATAGTATTGGTTGACAAGAATTGATTTTCAGTGAATTTTGCAAACATCTGTACTCATTTCCTCTAATTGCAAGGTTGTTGTAGCAATTATTTTGGTATGGATAGATGTAACAATGATTGCAGAAGAAAGTTACTGTTTACTTTTTAATCTCAAGATTTAACCCCCAAGCAAAATGAGGGTGTTGATAAGAAAACCGTGAGAGAATGCCAAAATTAGCCAACTTTGGATGCATTTTGTCTATCATTTCGGAAATGGTTAATTTCAAACACTTTGCTTTGCTATATGTAGTCTGCATTTTCACATTGGAAAGTTTGGAAAGCCCATAATTTGTCCAACAAATTACATTTCTCTAGTTCTCAATGAATTCTACTTCCACTTGTTGATCTCTCCTCTTAACTTTGGGTTCTGTGGGTATGCAAACACAGACCATTTGATAAAAATTTTTATGTTTGAGAACCCTATATAGTGTTAAATGCTTACTGGAATATTTTCTATATGCAGCTTGTAATGTCACACTAAGATCTGAGAATGACCAGTTTTTTTCTTGACAATCTATGAGATGTTTCTAGAGATATCCTCGGATAAAATGAATTTTTAACCTTTTGGGGAGTATCGCTCTGTAACCAGGCCAAAACGGGTTTATACTTGGTTTTGTGAATACTTTCATTACTTACAAAAATGATCCTCGGTGGATTCCACTTCCAATGGAGGAGGTTATGTTTATTTTGCAGGTACACATTGGGTGTTTTGGGTGCCCAAGAATAGCCCATTTTCTTAAAATGTCTGTATATGGCAAACTCTGGAGGGTTAACAAATGCTTACCAGAATATTTTGTCTATGAAACTTGTAATGTCATTCCAAGGCCTGTCAATTATTTTTTAAAACTTACTAGATTTTTTTTTAGAAATCCACAGAAAATGGGAATTTTAAGCTTTTAAGGAGTGTATCTCCTTAACCAGTGAAAAATGGGTTAAGACCTCAATTTTTGAATACCCTGTGAACAGACTCACAGACTAACAGACTTCCGCACGCATGATGGCAAAAAAACTTTAAAAATTCATGTTTTCCCTGGATTTCTTTACGAACATCTTGTAGGGTTTTCAAGAGAAAATGGTTAACCAGTCATTTTTGACTGGTTAAGGAGATACACTCCTTAAAAGCTTAAAATTCCCATTTTCTGTGGATTTCTAAAAATTGCATCTGGTAAAAGAAGTTATGTTTATCTCTGTCATTTGATGTTGTTGGTGTCTGAAAACTTACTATTTTTTCAAAATTTTGACATTTTGCGTCTGGTAAAAGAAGTTATGTTTATCTCTGTCATTTGATGTTGTTGGTGTCTGAAAACTTACTATTTTTTCAAAATTTTGACATTTAGCAGCCCATGGATGTTAACAAATGGTTACCGGAATCATTTATCCATGCAACTGGTATTGTGACTTCAAGACTTATCAATGGCCATTTTCTCTTACCCCTTACAAAAATTTTTCCCTATCAGTTTTGCGTCTGGTAAAAGAAGTTATGTTTATCTCTGTCATTTGATGTTGTTGGTGTCTGAAAACTTACTATTTTTTCAAAATTTTGACATTTAGCAGCCCATGGATGTTAACAAATGGTTACCGGAATCATTTATCCATGCAACTAGTAATGTGACACCAAGACCTATCAATGGCTATTTTCTCTTGAAAACCCTACAAGATGTTCGTAAAGAAATCCAGGGAAAACATGAATTTTTAAAGTTTTTGATGGGTATCGCTATTGACCACCACAAAAGGGGTGCTTGTTTTTTTAATACCCTTATTACTTACAAAATTGGTCCTTGGTGAATTCCACTTCCAACAAAGGAGATTATGTTTATTTCTCAGGTATACATTGGGTGCTGTGCGTGTAAGAAAATGGCCCTTTTCAACAAAATTATGATGCTTGGCAGTCTGTAGAGAGTTAATAAATGCTGACTGGAATATTTTGTTCATGCAGTTTGTAATGTCACACAAAGACCTGTGAGTAGTCAATTTTTCTTGAAAACCTACAAGATGTTTTCAGAGAAATCCACAGTAAATGGCAATTTTAAGCTTTTAAGGGGTATCTCTCTTTAACCTTCCAAAAATGGGTTAAGACTTTGACTTTTGAATACCCTTACTACTCACAAAAATGTTTCCATATAAATTGTGCGCTCGATAAAAGAAGGCACTTTTCTTTGTGGGGTACCCATTGGGTGCTGTTGGTGTCCAAAACAGCCCATTTTATCACAATTTTGACATTTAGCATCCCATGGAGGGTTAATAAATGGTCACCAGGTTATTTTGTCCATGCAACTTCTATTGTCATTCCAAGACCTGCGCATGGCCGATTTTTCTTGAAAATCTACTTGACTTGTTTAGAAAAATCCACAGAAAACATGAATTTTTAGCTTAACTTGACAAAGTCAAGATAAGCTTTTGCCATCACGCGTGCGGAAGTCTGTTAGTCTGTGAGTCTGTTCACATTTTCCTTTAGCACGGGCTACACTCTGTAGTTCTTGTCTGAACGTCCCAAAATTTCATTTGCAGGTTTGGGGTCATGTCTAGATGAGAACGTCCCCTTTTGGTCGCGATCGGTCAACCTGTATGGATGCTCGAGCCCAAAACCCGAAAGCGATTAGCACAGGCTACAGGTCGTATTTATGAAGGGATTTCATTGTAACTTGGTAGGATGCCTCTGTATAATGCCTAGATGAGAACGTCCCCTTTTGGTCATGATCTGTCAACCGTGATGATGGCTGTCCAAGCCCGAAACTTTTAGCACAGTATGCAGGTCATATTTAATATGGAGGGATTTCATTGTAACTTGGTAGGATGACTCCGTATTTATTTGGTCGCGATCTGTGAACTGTGACGACTGCCCGAGCCCAAATCCCGAAAACCTTTAGCACAGTCTACAGGTCATATTTATGGAGGGATTTCATTGTAACTTGATAGGATGACTTCATATAATGTCTAGATGAGAACGTCCCCTTTTGGATGTGATTGGGCAACTGTGACGGCTACAGAGGCCTAAAGCCCATAAACCTTTAGCACAGTCTGCAGGTCATATTTATGAAGGGATTTCATTGTAACTTGGTAGGATGACTCCAAATAATGTCTAGATGAGAACATCCCCTTTTGGTCGCGATCATTCAGCCTTGATGGCTGCCCGAGCCCAAAAACCAAAAACCTTTAGCATAGTCTATAGGTCATATTTATGAAAGAATTTCATTGTAACTTGTTAGGTTGACTCCATATAATGCCTAGATGATGACATCCCGTTTTGGTCATGATTGGTCAACTGTGACGGCTACAGGGGCCCCCGAAGCCCAAAAACCTTGAACATAGTCTGCAGGTCATATTTATGAAGGGATTTCATTGTAACTTCGTAAGATCACTCCAGATGATGCCCAGATGAGAATGTCCCCTTTTGGTTGTGATCATTCAACCATGATGGCTGGCCAAGCCCAAAGCCCAAAAACCTTTAGCACAGTCTACAGGTCGTATTTATGAAGGGATTTCATTGTAACTTGGTAGGGTGACTTCATATGATGTCCAAATGAGAATGTCCCCTTTTAGTTGTAATCGGTCAACCGTCATGGCTACACAGGCCTGAAGCTGAAAAACCTTTAGCACAGTCTACAGGCCATATTTGTGAAGGGATTTCAATGTAACTTGATAGGATGACTCATTTTGGAATAATTTCACTGTAACTTGGTAACTTTGGTTGACATACGTTAACTGTGAGGGCCACATACTTTAACTGTGAGGTCATATTAACCCACCCCTCAGCTCTTTAGTACAGTGTACACCTTATTTTATTTTTGTTAAAAACATAGCACACAGGGAACAGAAATTAACATATTCCCAATTATCACAATTCTTGTCTTATTTCATAATCCTTTCATAAACATTGAACATTATCCCTTTCATCAAACACAACACACAGACAAGTTAAGCTACAGTGTCATTGACACTTTCATTTTTTTTAAATCTTCCCATGAACTAGCAGGTGCAATGAATTGATATTTGGCATGGAGTTTTCTTTTGTGGTGTAGAATCAAGTTTGTTCAAACAAAGTTGGTGGAGCAATATTTTTACCTTTGTAATGGGAGGGGCAAGATATTTGGCCCCGTCCAAAATTTCTATTTTCTGAGCCGATGATCCGATATGAACCAAATTGAGTATGTGGTGTTATTGAGTCATCATTTCTTGATTCATGCCGAAAATCTTGCATATACCTCTTGATCTAAAAATAGAAATATTTTCAAATGCCCATATTTCCCAGACTGCATGGAACAGAGAAATGTTATTTTGGTATGAAGCATCCCTTGGACCAGTAGAGTGGAATGGTTAAAAAAATTGTGATCGGTAGTGTCAGGGAGTTCTGTAGGGGTGGGGGTGGTGGGAGATAAAAAAAAATGTTGTGTTAGCATTTTTGCAAAAAAGTTTAGAATTTTTCCCCAAACCACTGATCAGAATCTTTTGATATTTGGTATACAGTATCCATAGGTGGTGGTGTGGGGGATGGGGGGGGGGGGGGGGGGGGGGGGGGGGGCTAGGTTGAGGGAGGGGGGGGGGTCTGATACAAGATTGTGAAAAAAACTTACGGCAAAATGGAGAATAATCTTGATATTTAGTATACACTGCATCCTTAGAGAGGGTAGATCTAATTTTGTATCATACCAAGTTTCTGCGTTGGGGTCCATATTGGAGCCTGAATTTTAATTTAGTCCAGAATGAGGAATAATCTTTAAAACTCTTCTTCTCCAGAAACACTTGTCAGAATCTTTTGGTATATAGTATACAAAATCATTAGACGGGTTGGATTCAAATTTATGCAACTCAAGTCCATTGGTTAATAATTGGGCTCTCTGTGGGAGCCTAAATTTTAACTCCGTGCAGTATGGGAAATAATCCTTTAAAAATCTTCTTCAGATCTACCAGTTAGAATCTTTTGATATTTGACCTTCCTTAGGGGTTCAGAGTCAGTTTATTCAAGTAAAGTCCCTGGGAATGATATTTGTGTTCCCTATGGCGTGGCGGAGGGGGGGGGGGGATTTTAACAAAGTGTTTTATTGGTAATATTCTCAAATTCTTCTTCTCCAGAACCATCAGTCAGAATCTTTTTATATTTGGTAGCCCTAAGTTTGTTCAAATCAAGTCTCTGGGTAGAGCCCTGTAAATCGGGAAATTTATGTTCGAATTGAATCTCGAATCGAATCAGGACTGATGTTGACATCGAATCGAATCTCGAATCGAATCGGGATAAACTCGAGAAATAACTATAACTGGCATTATCTTGTGCAGAAATGTCCAGAAAGCACTGCGAGAAGAGATCGTTGACATAACTTGACAACTTGGCGGTGTTTTAATTTTCTTTCTCATTGAATGGCCATTCAGATGTTCACTTGGCTCGACAATAAATTCAAGAGATAAATATGGACAAAAATTAAGGTGTTACTGCCCAGAGACATTTGAGACAAACCACTAAATTGAAACATGAGAATTAAAAGCACAAATGTAATACAAGTGGCACATTAATTCCCATGGGTTGAAGTTGGCTACAGCCGCTAACTTCACGTACGTTAGCGTGGCTAAATACATGTACGTCTTATAGGAACATCATTATTATAATGTTTGGTTGTTTTTGTATTATCAGGATTCAGGTCTTGTAGATTTCGGTCCGTTCTCAACTCAATAACTCAGTATACATCAAAAGCAGCAAAGGCGTTAAACTGTGTTAGTTTCTGCATTAGTTAACTCGAATATTGACACAGTGCTCATTCACACAAATTGCTTTTACTTCATTCCAACTTCCAAGTACCTACGCCGAACAGTGCAGAAAAACTAAAGAGGTTTTCCTCCCACAGTTTTCTAGCATAATAATGGGAGCGCTCCAGGCGACATGCCCCAATTATTGTGTTAGAAGATTCTGGGACTGGGAGGGGGCCTTAGGTCTATAGCTGGATATTTTGGTTGTATAGATGGGGCGTGAACAGGTTACAAGTTAAAACAGCTTCAATTTGCAAAAGTCACAAAATGAACGTTTAATTTTCCGTTCTAAAAACTCAAAATGTACATGTAAAACAGGTACAGATAAGAAATTGAAAACTAAAAGGAACAAGTTCACAAATCACAACCTGGGTTCAATTAAATAGTATAAAACTTTTACAATTGTAATTTCCGAAATTGTAAATCTTATGTGCCACAGTAAATGGTAGAAATTGTTGGCTGGTACCCTAAGCGACGTGGAAGTTTACCTTTGGGTGAACTGCCTCGTCGCTTGATGTACTATCAATTTATCAAACAATTTTGACCATTTACTGCAGAGTATAACATTTTTAATTCCGATAATTACAACTGCAGAAGGTTTATATTATATTGTTGGTCCCTGCTGAACATTGGAACACAGTACGGACCAAAACAATTAGAATCTCAGAACAACAAATCTACGTTCTTCTTAGTCCAGATCAACAAAGATGCGTTCTGATTTGACAAACTTAGTCTTTTGTCAGTGAGAACGTTACCAGCAGCAGAGTTAACATGTTCAGATGAGGTATTAGTGGCTTGAATTGACAGAATAGAGCCTGCAGCTCTTGACAATAATGGGAACTCCGAAGAGGAACTCGACCAAAAATTCAAAGGATCACCATCCTGTGAAAAAAGAGGCCTTGCTGTGTAAGTTTCAATTTCCACATTCAGCTGTTCTCGTAGACTCGGGTGCCCTTTATGGCTAGTGATCTGCAGTTCAGCTTATCTCGCACGAGAAAACATCAACTGCTTCAGACTTGTATTAGAGTCTGATTTTGATATTTTAGGTGGTGTCTCATCTAACTCGGTGGAACTGTCACCCACGTTCCGCACTTCGGAGATATCACGCTGACTGATGGTTGGGCCTTCAAGCCCAAGGGTAAGAATTCCTTTAATGAACAACTTTGCATTCTCGAAACACTCAACCGAACTCATGGTATTTTTTAATCGTGGATCTAGCAGAGTTGCAGCATGGAGTTCTGGGAGGCTTGGATCAAACCTAGTCGAGATCTGTTTGACAAGCTCTTGTTGGAATTCCTTCACACCTTTGGCCTCCTCAGTCTTCTGAAGCTGATCCTTTAAAACTGAAATACAAGGAACAATCAATGACAGACTTGCACTGCTGTCAGTGCTTAAGATTCCAGTTAGTGTTGGTCGGTGCACCGAAAAATTTGGTTGGTGCACCGAAAAATTTGGTCGGTCCGGTCTTTTTTTTTTAGCACCGGCACCGGAACCGAGCATGCGCACAAGAACCGGTAAGTTTTGGTTCCCAACAACAACAAAAAAAGAAGCGTCAACTGACTCAACTCCAACCGCGACCGGCGTATGGAAACATTTTAAAAAAGAAAAGAAACAAGAAAACACATGCAAAATGTAATTTATGTTTTAAAAACGTTCGTGCCCAATATGGCAACACCTCAAATTTAAGGAAGCATTTGATGGGAAAGCACAAAATATCCGCAAGTGAGCTGGGACCAACTGGCATGAAACACAAGAAAAACTTGAAAGAGAAACCAAACTCACAGGTAAGATAGCGGTGTCATTTTTGTGTGTCTGAGCGAGCTGTGTGTTGGACCGTTGGTTTCATTTCGAAAATTCAATGCCATACTTTGTTTAACATGAAAGCTATTTTATTTCTTTCCCATTTTCTGTGGCCCGTTATGCTGGAGAATCTTCAATTTTGAAGTCCTCGCTGATGAAACATTTTTGTTTTCTTGAAATTTTGCTTAATTTCACTCTCTTGATATGCACGCAGTGTGCCACATGATCATCTCGATTACTCTTGAATAATCGAATGATTCAAGTGACTCAGTACTTCAGGAGCAAAGCCATCAACAAGACATTCCCAAATCAAAATGGTTTCGCGTGCCGAAGGCACGCAGGGACGGTTTGGGGAGCAAGCCCCTTTCGACCCTCGTTAGCTGTATAATGTTTTGGTTATGTTCTGAGCGTGGCAAAGGAGGCAAGGCGTAGCAAGCAGCTTATCCGCGTTTGTTCTTTCGTCGTGACTTCTTTGGAGGAGGTGGCTGTAATGGAGAGACTGTGGAAGTGATGGTGGGCGTTGTTGAGTGATTAGCTGTGTCTGTCAGTTGTCTTTGTCTTTTGATGAATTCCTTCTTTAGTCTATCGATTTCTTCGGAGCGTCTGTCCCTTTCTTCGCTGCGTTTATTGAATTCTTTGCATTCAGCCAAGAATTGCCGGGTTTCTAAAAGTGCTTTTGCCATGTCTGAATGTTCTTTAGAGGTTGTCTGTGAAGCTGGTGAAGGTTGTTTTGGTGTTAGTTCCTCCTTGTCCGAGAACGAAGGAAGAGGGGAGTGAGGGGTGGGAAGTGGCGAAAAAGCAACTTCCAGTTCCTCCTCAATCTCTACAGGACGTTCCTCAGCCAAGTGTGCCAGCTGGGGAGCTGGTAGTTGGTTGGGTGTGCCTGTAGGATTAAGAGGGGAACTGGTGGCTGCCTCTGGAACCTCCACCCCCCTCGCTCACCTCTTTCTTCTTATCCAGGAAAGCCTCCAGGCGACGGGAATCCCTGTTCTTGGTTGATGGACTCTTTTTCCTTTTCAGGGCCTCCTGACCTCCTCGGGTGAGAGGGGATCCTCTCATCAAAGGTACTACTTCTCCCCGAGGAGGGTGGTGTAGTGATGTTTTCTTCCACTTTAAATTCCATATTCAGATGGACGCTCTTGCCTATTTCCTGGATAGTCCAGGAGATGGCTTTTTTTTTTAGACCAGCTGGTAATTCCAGGTTTTCCATTTCAATCAAGGTGTTCACACTCTGAAGTCAGAAGTGTGAATGACCAGATTTTGCCTCAATAAGTCATTATACATTTGAAAATGGAATGCCTCCTTCAAAGGTGTGTCAATTTCTGTGTCCAACAAGTACACATGTATCTTTTCAATCTATGAGCTAAGCTTAATTTGGAATCACACTGTTCACACATTACAGTCTTCCTATTGTGTCAGAATTATGCTGTTTGTATATTTTGAGTTTTTATTATGTTTTACTTTTTTCTAAATAAAAATGTTGTTCAGCAATCAGCATAACATGTGAATTCTTCTCCCAATATTTAGAGTCATCTCCCTTTAGCCACTCTTGTTACAATGCCAGAGAGAAATGACACAAAGTGAATGTTGTGTCAATTCTTTAGGGGCAAAATCAGGAATTCATAAGGGTGGGGGTTGAGGGTATGTGTGTGTGTGTGGGGGGGGGGGGGGGGGTGGGGGTGGGGTAGGGGGGGCTGGAGAGGGGGGCAGTGATCAGTAACAGCTGCTGGGGCCAGAATGTGAGCTTACACTTGTGATTGTTTATTTTGTGACAGTGTACTGGGTAAAGAAGGGGGCAGACTGAGTTTTGATGTGGGCGAGGGGCACAACCCAAGCTTCATTAATATATTTAGGATATTATATGCCAGTATGGCACAGGTAATAGGTAAAATTCAAGGGCAGACTGACTTGTGCAGCTTGTTGTGCTATGACTGGTGGAGGTGGGGTGGGGTGGGGGGGGGGGGGTAGCAGTGTTGGGGGACCAACATTGAACAATCCAAGTTTTAGTGCTTGTTTGATACTATATGCCATTGTGGCAGTGGTACTAAGTGACACTTTGTCATTGATCCTACTTACATCAACTCAACTGATTATTCTTCATGTCATTTCAGGATGAGAGTCCCGGACCAAGCAAACAAATGAGTCTAAATCAATTTTTACATTCTGTAAATAAGTGGGATGCCAGTGATACCAGGAAAAAAACCTGTGATGAGAAATTAGCTAGGATGGTGGCGATAGATTATCAGCCCCTACTCATTGTAGAAGATACTGGCTTCAGAGATTTCATGCATAATCTTCAACCACAGTACTCTATTCCGTGTCGAAAAACACTAAGACAGAGCCTGATTCCTAACATGTATACTGAGGTAGAGACATTAATCAAGTCCAAGCTGAATAAAGCTGAGTCAGTTGCTCTCACAACCGACCACTGGTCGTCAAGAACCACAGAGGCACACATTTCTGTAACAGCACATTTCCTTGATAATGCATTTTACAATAATGATGTTTGCCCTAATGTCAGCCTCACACCGGAAAGACACATGGCTGAGAATATTGCCTATGATATCAGAAACATTGTCCACAAATGGATTCCAGGTCACGAAAAAATTAAAATTTATGTAGTTCGAGATAATGCAAGCAACATAGTAGCTGCTTGTAACCTAATACCTCCAAATTTTAAATCATTCAGTTGTTTTAATCACACACTTCAGCTTGTTCTTGGTGACTCACTCAAGGCGTTCAAGGGAGTTCAGAATGTTATAGCCAAATGCAGAACAATTGTAAATCATTTTCGACATAGCACTAAATCAACAGCATTGCTGAAAGAAATGCAGAAAAAGTTGGATGCACCTCAACATAAATTGAAAACATTTAGTGAGACTCGATGGAATTCGACATACCATTTGATGCAACGAATTGTTGAACAAAAGGCTCCACTCAGTGCAGTTCTCTCCACAGTGGAGTCAATTGGCTTGAACAATCTCACAGCTTATGAATGGATAACAGCTGGGGATTATGTAAAAGCTTTAGCCCCGTTTGAAGATGCGACAATCATGATGTCTGCGACCAGATATTCCACTCTTTCTATGGTCATTCCGGCTTTAAATAACCTCATAGAGCAAATGGAATCTATTGAAATGAGTGATTTTGGCAAATCTGTTATAAAAAATATTAACAAGCGTTGGCCTAATTATGAACATGACAATTTGCTTTTAGTTGCAACTGTATTGGATCCTCGTTTTAAAATGTATGCATTTTCAGATTCATTCTCGAATCTAGTGCCATGGAAACAGTTAATGATGAGTGACCACAATGATAAACTCAAGGCTAATGTACCATATGACAATAAATCTCAAACCACAAAGGATGATGATTCAGAGGGTAACGCCCCTTCAATATCAGACTCAGAGTCACAAGTCACAAGTCAAAGTCAAACTCAAAGAAGTGCGCCCACTGAAACACCATCATTGGAAGCTGCTCATGCCACTCAATTTGAATCAGATTCTTCCAGTAAGAAGAAGCATGATTTTTGGCAACGATGTAAATGAGTTTCACTTCAAGTGTCTAAAAGCTCACTTTCTGAAGATAAAAGCAAACTAAAATCAGCATTCGAATTCGAGATTGAACGGTATAATACTTAAAATCCATTAGAAATCAAAATCGCCATTCCCCTGGAGGGCTGAAAATAGCATCAGGTTTCCAAATCTTGCTCTTCTCGTGAAAAAGTTTTTGTATATTCCAAGCACTTCACTGCCTAGTGAAAGAATCTTTAGCAAAGCAGGGTTGATAATTTCTGAGAGGAGATCGCGACTGGAGCCGGAATTTGCTGAGAAATTGGTGTTTCTCAACCAAAACCTGAACTGAGAAGTTCTCCGAGTGAACAGTTTGGTTATGTTTTGCGCCTAATTTGGGCTAATTGTGTTTACGTTCTCAGTACAATGCGCTTTCAGTTAGTTACCATACCAAAGACTTGGGATAAGTCATGTGCAATTGTGCATTTCACCATTTTTCACTAACAGTCCAACATGTACTGCTCATAATTTTTGCAATTTAGTCACTTTTTAGTGATAAAACATAATTTTCCATCATGATTCATGAACCACTGGTAAATTGTGGCAATGCAATCATGATGGAAACTTTGTCAGCTGCCAACTTAGTGCCAAGCCTGTTATTGACAAGCTTGGCACTAAGTTGGCAGCTGACATAGTTTCCCTCATGATTGCATTACCACAATGTACCAGTGGGCAGTGGAGCCACAGTAGTTCATAATCATGAATGATGATGGAAACTTTGTCAGCTGCCAAGCAATGGCAATTTGGCACTAGTTGGCAAGCATGCCATTTGCCCATTTCATGTTTTCATGTAATTTCATAGTTGTGAACTTGTGATGAGTTGTGAACTTGTGAAACTAAAGTGTAAGTAGCACACAATAAGTGACTGGAATAGCAATAGTTTGAACTGTTTTTAGCTCACCTGAGCGAAGCTCAAGGGGAGCTTTACTAATCACTTTCTGTCCGTCGTCCGTCGTTGTCCGTCCGGCATTAACATTACATTATCGACTTCTTCTCACGAACTACTGGACCAAATTCAACAAAATTTGCTGTGCATGTTCCCTATCATATCTCAATTCAAATTTGTTCAAACAAAGTTGCCACGCCCACAGGGGGCACCACAGGGGGCATAACTCTGATAGCACCCTAAATTTGTTTCCAAAATTAAAAAAAGTCTTCTTCTTCAGATCCACTGGGCTGAATTCTTTCATAGTTGGTATACAACATTTCTAGGGGGGTCAGATTCAGATTTGTTCAAATCGAGTCCTTAGGTTAATATTTGGGCTCCCTATGAGAGCCCGAATTTTAACTTAGTGCAATATGAGGATTATTCTTTAAAAATCTTCTTCTTCGGATCCACTGGTCAGAATCTTTTCATATTTGGTATACAACATCTCTAGGGGGGTCAGATTCAAGTTTGTTCAAATCGAGTCCCTGGGTTCATATTTGGGCTCCCTATGGGAGCCCAAATTTTAACTTGGTGCAATATGAGGATTATTCTTTAAAAATCTTCTTCTTCAGATCCACCAGCTAGAATTCTTTCATATTTGGTATACAACATCTCTAGGGGGCTCAGATTCAAGATTGTTTAAATCGAGTCCCTGGGTTCATATTTGGGCTCCGTATGGGATCCCAAATTTGAACTTAGTGCAATATGACGATTATTCTTTAAAAATCTTCTTCTTCATATCCACCCGTCAGAATTCTTCCATATTTGGTATACAACATCTCTAGGGTGGATCTGATTCAAGTTTGTTCAAATCGACCCCTTGGGTTCATATTTGGGCTCACTATAGAAGCTTGAATTCGAACTTAGTGCATTTCAGGCAAATTTCTTAAAAAAATCTTCTTCTCCAGATCCAGCAGGCAGAATCTTTTGATATTTGGTATGCGACATTGTGGGGTGGATCTGATTCAAGTTTGTTCAAATCGGCCCCCTGGATTCATATTTGGGCTCACTATAGAAGCCTGAATTCGAACTTAGTGCATTTCAGGCAAATTTCTTAAAAAAATCTTCTTCTCCAGATCCAGCAGGCAGAATCTTTTGATATTTGGTATGCAACATTGTGGGGTGGATCTGATTCAAGTTTGTTCAAATCGGCTCCCTAGATTCATATTTGGGCTCACTATAGAAGCTTGAATTCAAACTTAGTGCATTTCAGGTAAATTTCTTAAAAAATCTTCTCCAGATCCAGCAGGCGGAATCTTTTCATATTTGGTAAGCAACATTGTGGGGTGGATCTAATTCAGATTTGTTCAAATCCCCCCCCCCCCCCTGGGTTTATATTTGGGCCCAGTATAGGAGCTCAAATTTGAACTTAGTGCATTTCAGGCAAATTTCTTAAAAAATCTTCTTCTCCAAATCCAGCAGGCAGAATCTTTTGATATTTGGTATGCAACATTTTGGGGTGGATCTGATTCAAATTTGTTCAAATCGGCTCCCTAGATTCATATTTGGGCTCACTATAGTAGCTCAAATTCGAACTTAGTGCATTTCAGGCAAATTTCTTCAAAAATCTTCTCCAGATCCAGCAGTGAGAATCTTTTGATATTTAGTATGCAACATTGTGGAGTGGATCTGATTCAAGTTTGTTCAAATCGGCCTCCTGGGTTTATATTTGGGCTCAGTATAGGAGCCCAAATTTGAACTTAATGCATTTCAGGCAAATTTCTTTGAAATCTTCTTCTCAAGATTCAGCAGGCAGAATCTTTTGATATTGGGTATGCACCATGCTTAGGGGGGTGAGATTCAAGTTTGTTCAAGCCAAGTCCCTGGGTTCATATTTGGGCTCACTGTGGTAGCCCGAATTATAACTTAGTTCAAAATGAGAAATTTTCTTTAAAAATCTTCTTCAGAATGTTTTGATATTTGGTATGCAGCATCCTTAGGGGGTGAGATTCAAGTTTGTTCAAGCCATGTCCCTAGGTCCATATTTGGACTCATCAAAATGATGAATTTTCTTCAAAAAATCTTCTTCACATCCAGCAGTCGGAATGTTTTGATACTTGGTGTGCAGCATCCTTAGGGGGTGAGATTCAAGTTTGTTAAAGCCAAGTCCCTGAGTTCATATATGGGCTCCCTGTGGGAGCCTGAATTATAACTTAGTTCAATATGAGGAATATTCTTTAAAAATCCTTTTTTTTTTTAGATCCACTGGTTAGAATCTTTGGATATTTGGTATAATCTTTTCTTAGGAGGAGCAGATACAACTTCTTGAAATCAATTCTCTGGATTGATATTTAGGCTACCATGTCAGGTGAGCGCCTTCAGGCCCCTTGGGGCCTCTTGTTTTTTTCTTTTGTCATTAGAGTTTTCAGGGTATAACATAACAAGTCAAGCAGACATCAGACAAATATTTATTTCCCTTAATAGTCCAGGCACATTAGACATAAAAATGAGAAAGTAAGGAAAAAAATCGGAGAAAGCTGATTTTTTTATATGTTTCTGGGACAAACATTGCGGATAAAGTGTGAAAAGTCCCCGCGAATCCGAGTTGAGCTTTTTTAGTTATAGCGTTTTTTTTTATGAAAAAAAAAATTTTAAAAAAAATTCGACCCAGCTCCATATTTCTCATTCTTATTCGCCTTAGTAGGGTGAGAATCATAAATATCGTGCTGAATTATATTGAGAATACATATCCCCAACAGAAAATGCCAACTTTGTACCAATCCTCACACTCAATGGTGAAATATTCACGAAAATTTACAAAATTACGAACAAAAATTTATTGTTTTCATACACACAACGGTACACAACGTCCATTAAATCAAATCTACGACTACTTTGGGAGTTAAATTATATGTCAAAAATTGCAGAAAAGCAGTGGCTTTATAATGATATATAACAATAGTCATTTATTCCATAATGAACTGGTGAAACGTGTGAAATATTAACCATACCCCCTAAACTCAAATTCAGACGGCATCGAATTTTCTCATTCAAATACCGTATTATAGCATCATTGTTTCAATTTCCATGTTCGATTAAATCACATAATGGAAACAGGGACTGAACGTTTGTCCAGTGACGTTTGACCAACCACTTTATATCAAAGCAGTGGAGATTGTGTCTTCGTCAGATAAGTTGACAAAAGTTTTCGTTAGACTCGGCGGCTTCCATATGATTATGTCATATTTAGGGGCAATTGGTTCAATCATGGCTGGTAGCGGCTTGGATGAACTTTGGGGGACTGTTTATGCTGGTGGGTCAATCCATCATTTGATCAGTGGTCATGCATATTCAAGAGCAGTTCGTGCCCATTTGCTAACACAAATTGCCATTACAAAACTTGTGTTTGAAGAAAGCCGAACACTAGATAACATAGACTGCACAGAAGTCAATGAAATATTCTGTGGACTTGCCAGAGGTGACTGTACAACAGCTGACGCTGTCAATCAAGAAAGTGTCAACCATCTACTGTCAAAATTACACGAACTACTCCAGAATGCGTCCGTAGGATGCACAGGAAAGCTTTGGGTACAATACTACGAGCAAATAGGTCTTCTCCAGTTGTTCTTGAGAGCAGAGCGCACAGGCGACTGGGAACTCCACACATATTGTGTTCGCAATATGATTCCAGTATTTCACGCAGGTGGTCATTTTGCATACGCAAAAAGTTCTCATCTCTATTTGCAGCAGATGAATGAGCTAACAGAAATAATGCAACAGGATGATTTGAAGTTGTTCACTGAGAAAGGTTACTTTACCATAAGGCGCTCAGATAAATTCTGGGACGGGATATATTCTGATCAGACCATAGAGCAGTGTTTAATGAGAATGTTCAAGCTCCCTGGTGGTCTCACACATGGCAGGGGAATAACTGATAGCACTGTTGCGAAATGGGTACATGGACTACCTCTTTGCCTTCCGATATGTAATGCTCTCGAAAATTTTGTTCATGTTCACACTGGTCATGGCGAACAACATCGGGATCTCCGTCAAAGTTCACAATTGACTGATGCCAATGATATCACCAAATTATTGAACTGGCTCAGAGTGCATTCCCCCTTTCAGAATAGAGATCCACTACAATTAGTCTCTATAGCGACCGGGCTTGTGGCCGACGAAACTGTGAACTGTGACCAAGTTCGCAAAATTGGTGAATGTTGCGTATCGAATGTTGTAAGCAAAACGTTCAACAGCATCAAACTACGACGTGTTAACACTGTGAAGTCTTTCGCATCGATGGCAAATAGCATCAAAGTCCGTGGAAGTAAGGTAGTGATTGACCCCACAATTCTGTTCAACCGCATCACATGTGTTATTCAGTCACAAGCAGAGATGGAAGAGTATCTCAAATATGAACTCGCCCCGAAACCACCAGCATTGTTTGATTCTGCTGGAATGAGGAAGACACAGAAAAGCACGCTCGGTAACATCCTCAAAACATACGGTTCCGAGCAAACTAAAATCCCAGAACATTCTCTGTTTGTTGTAGATGGTGGATTTTTATTGAGGGCAGTTGTATGGCCTAAACAGTCGTCATATAAGGACATATGTACATCATATTCCAATTATCTAGTGAGACATTTTGGGGCGAACGTCGTGGTTGTTTTTGATGGTTATGCTTGTACAATGTCGACAAAGGGCATGGAACAAGCCCGTAGATCTAAAGACAGGTATTCCATTGATATCAATATCTCACCCGAGTTACCAGCCACCACACCCCAATCCGATTTCCTTGCAAATGCCAAGAACAAAACCCAACTGATCGATCTTCTAATGCAGGAGCTATCTGCTATCAATATTCAGTCCAAGCAGGCCGAGGCTGATGCTGATGTACTGATAGCCGAAACTGCACTTGACATCGCTCAAGATGACAACAATGTTGTCGTTGTGGGAACAGACACAGACTTGTTAGTCATTCTTACCTCTCGAGTTCAACCGGGATGTAATATTCACATGATGTATTCCATTACCCCAAACTTACTAGTTTCAGTTAGTGAAGTAGCAACTAAAATGGGTGACCATAGAAGCAACCTCCTTGTAGCACATTCTATAAGTGGTTGTGACACTACTTCTGCACTCTTTCGAGTTGGTAAGAAGAAAGTATTCAGTACAATTGTCTCCGATGTTACTAGCGACTCACAACAGTATGTCAACACAATTTTGGCGGATGACAGTACACCAAGTGCAGTAGCCGCTGCCGGGGAACAACTTCTCCTGATCTTATACGGGAGTAAAACTGTTTCCTCTCTCGACCAATATAGATATGTCACTTACAAGCGTTATGTAGCAAAATCTAAACTGAATAAACCCATCGACCTAGGCTCACTCCCACCAAGCAGCGATGCTGCACAACAACATGTCTACAGATGTTATCTCCAGGTCCAACAATGGCTGGGCACTTCGCTTCCTCCGACAGATTGGGGGTGGTCGCTAGACAATGGACTTCTTGTACCGACTGCAGCCACAAAGCCATGTGCCCCCGATAACCTACTGAATCTGATCAGTTGTGGTTGCAAGAGTGCTTGTACAAAAAGGTGTGGGTGTAAGAAGGCAGGACTCTCTTGCTCAGGTTTGTGTAATTGCAGTTCGGATTCTTGTAACAACCACAGAAACACTGTCCTGTCGGAAATTTCTGAGTTCGATGAATAATATGTATATAGGTCATGTCATTTCTGTATATAGCGTTGATAATAGTCAATGTAACTTAATCCATGTTGATTGATTTGTACATTCTGTAAATATTATTTATTGATTTTTGTACATTCTGTAAATATTATTTATTGATCTAATGCTGCCAGACACAGACGTGTCTGTTCGGTCCCAAGCCCAAAAATAGTTGAGTTCTCATGCTGACGAATTTTATGCCAAAAGGGGAACTCGGCCAGAAGCAGAGGGGGTCTTGCATAATGTCTATTTTGTAAGCAATGATAAAAGTCTTCAAATGGTGGTGGATTTTTTATCATCTGTCCAACTAACATCCCGTTCTGTACTACGACCCTTTGGGCAAATCCGTTAGGAAAATCGTCATTTTTTGCGTAAATCCGATACTTTTTTATGAATTTTCAATAATTTTTCGCAGAAATTGTCACAGAATGCACATTTTCCTCTAGGTAAATGTATATTAGACATTATGTAGCTCGAAATACGCATAAACAAAAAATACAGTTGGATCAATTCGAGGTTACAAAGTTCGTGCGATTTTTTTTAATTTTTTTCAAACGCGTTTTCGAAAAAAGGCTGTAGAAAAAAAGCTCAACTGGGATTTTAGGGGACTTTTGTCTAATCGTTCAGTGACATGTACTCGACATTCCCTGAAAAAATCAGCTTTCTCCGATTTTTTTCCCTAGTGAAACCTAATGTTCTTGGGCTATAATCTTAGCTGTTAATTAACTTAATTTGTTGAGTTTCATATTTTTGTTTTATTGTGAATGATTTGTTGTATTCATGCTGAATAAAGCAATTTTTATTTCATAAATGGTGAATTGGTGATATTCAGTTTGAAAAGAAGTGGAACAATATATTTATCAGTGTGGATGACTGGATGACTGACAGTCTAGTAATTTTGATAGGCTGTTGTGCGAGAACCAAAAGGTTCTACCTTCTTGTTTTGGAAGATACAATCTTCTGGGTCTCACATGACATGAGACATTAGTAATAATAATAATAATAATAATAATAATAATATAGTTTATAGCCGTGAATCCACCTAGGTGCTCTCAGGCTTTACACTGATAAATAAACATTAGTTCTTAATCTTAAATTCATGAATGGCAATGAATGCCAGTTTGATTGGTTGAATTGAAGTTGTTTGTGGGCAAAAATGGGTGTTAGAAGGTCTTCCCACAGACAAATTGAATCTGAAGTAAGTGAAGTTTAGTTGCTCTTATTGTTGACCTTAATAAGGGACAGAATTGTGAATTTCTGTATTAATTGTGAAAATAATAAAAAGAACCGGAACTGGAACCGAGTACTTTTCCCCAAAAGAAACGGAACCAGAACCGAAAATAAAATTTTAGGAACCGCCCATCACTAATTCCAGTGGCTTCTGCTGGTGGTCTGAATATGGGAATAGCAAACTTGAGGGTGTCAGCCATTGCTGGAGTTAAACACTGAGGTGGATCCGTTGCACATCGGCATCATGCTTGACACTCAACCAAGGCGAGAGATATGGGTGTTGTGTTAGCTTCAATGCACTCCAATAGTTTGATGGTGCTATTGAATCTGGTGACAACATCTAGTGGGGGGTTACTCTCTGCTAGGTCTTGTTCCTTTTGGTGTTTGTGCAAACACTGTAGTCCAACACTAGATGAGTTAAAGAAGTTGGCCATTCTGTGCACCAAGGAAACTAGTTTCTTGATCATTGCCTGCACATCAAGGTCTGCATTAATTGCCAATTGTAACTTATGGGCAGCACACCCGAGCCATCTGAGATCGAGCATTCTAGCTGTAGCTGGCATAACACTTGTTGTGTCAGTTATGGCAAACAATATTTTGTTGTTGACATCTAAATCTCGTTCCAGCAGGTGTTCACGTATTATATCAGCTGTACATTTGGCAGTATGGTCAGCATCTCTATCCTCAAGGTTTATGACTGACAGACAAATACTGTGTCATTTCCAGTCAATGGATACATAATGGACAGTTATGACGAGGTAGTTGGTTTTATTATCAGCTTTCCAATGATCAAATGTTATATTTATTTGATCATTCCCACTTTCTGACTTTATTTTGGCTGTCAACTTTTCCTCCAACTCGGTTTTAAGGTCTCCTAATTTCCGGGTCAGTGTCATTGGGTGGGGTGGGGTGTAGATACCATCGGTAAGAACCATACATAGGTGTCGGAATCCCACTCCAGCTGACAGTTCAAATGGTCGGCTGTCAGAGACGATGAATCGAAGTACGGCATTGTCATATTTCTTTCTAACGTTGCTGTTTATTTCACAATGGGCAAGGCAAAGGACCCGAGACTTATTTGAAGGGTTCCTTTTGCAGAGGAAGTAGAACCACTAGCCGATACACTGTGTGTCTGTGTCACTCCCTTTGATGCCTTGGATTCATTAAACTTTTGTCGCGCTTGTTGATGGAGAGACAAATGTTTTTTTTCCAGGTGTACCCAAAGATGTGATGTTGTACCACTTGCCTGTTTTGTTAAACTTGAGTAGCAGGCATTACAAACAAAGCAGTCTTTTTTAGCCTTTTCATCAAACTTCACTGTGAAGTATTTTCGTATAACAGAAGAATGAGAAGATGGTTGCTTAACTTGCTTTCTACTGCTAGTAGCCATGATGATCACTATTACCACGCTTCTAATAAAGTACAAGACTAAATGAACGACAGAGCCGCTGAGCAAATGGGATTCCGCGAATAACTCTAACACGAATTCCTGGAAATCTATAAATAGTGAATTAGCGGTGTGTGGTTTTCTGGGAATCTGAAACTGAAAGTGAAACAACAGAATTTTGCAATGAATTTGACTATTTTCCTGATAGAAACATTAAGACTAGAAGAGTTTGCTCCTTATTTCAACCAAAGTCGACATTGTCGAACACTGATTCGTTTTCCGCGAAGCTTCATTTGACTAACGAATTGGCAAACTATTCGAGATCGATATACGATTACCAAAGCGATGTCGACATCGAATCAAATACTCGAAGCTTCGCAGGGTCCTATCTCTGGGTTAATATTTGGGCTCCCTAATGGATCCCGAATTTTAACTTAGTCCAATGTGCAGAATAATCTTTAACACTCTTCTTCTCTAGAACCACTAGTGACAATCTTTTGATATATGATGGGCAAAATCCTGACAGGGGTCAGATTCAAATTCTTCAAATCAAGTCCATCGGTTACTAATTGGGCAAATTTGAACATAGTGCAATATGTGAATTAATCTTTGAAAATCATCTTCAGATTCATCAGTCCGAATCTTTTGATATATGGTTGACAGCATCCGTATGGGGATCAGATTCAAGTTTGTTCAAATCAAGTCCATTGATTAATATTTGGGATCCCTATTGGAGTCCGCATTTTTAGCTGAACTTGACAAAGTCAAGATAAACTATTGCCATCACACGTGCGGAAGTCTGTCAGTCTGTGAGTCTGTTCACATTTTCCTTTAGCACAGGCTACACCCCGCAGTTCTTGTCTGATCGTCACAAAATTTCATATACAGGTTTGGGGTCATGTCTAGATGAGAACGTTCCCTTTTGGTCGTGATCAGTCAACCGGTATGGCTGCCCGAGCCCAAAACCTGAAAACCATTAGCACAGTCTACAGGTCATATTTATGAAGGGATTTCATTGTAACTTGGTAGGATGCCTCTATATAATGCCTAGATGAGAATGTCCCCTTTTGGGCATGATGTGTCAACCGAGATGGCAGCCCAAGCCCGAAACCCAAAAACTTTTAGCACAGTCTACAGGTCATATTTAATATGGAGGGATTTCATTGTAACTCCGAATGATGTCTAGATGAGAATTTCCCCATTTGGGTGCGATCTGTCAATCGTGACGACTGCCTGAGCCCAAAACCCGAAAACCTTTAGCACAGTCTACACGTCATATTTATGAAGGGATTTCATTGTAACTTGGTAGTTTGACTTCATATAATGTCTAGATGAGAACGTCCCCTTTTGGATGTGATTGGGCAACTGTGATGGCTACAAGGGCCCGAAGCCTGAAAACCTTTAGCACAGTCTACAGGTCATATTTATGAAGGGATTTCATTGTAACTTGGTAGGATGACTCCAAATAATGTCTAGATGAGAACGTCCCCTTTTGGTTTGCGACCATTCAGCCTTGATGGCTGCCTGAGCCCAAAACCTTTAGCATAGTCTATAGGTCGTATTCATGGAAGAATTTCATTGTAACTTGTTAGGTTGACTCCATATAATGCCTAGATGATGACATCCCTTTTTGGTGAAGTTTGGTCAACTGCGATAGCTTCAGAGGCCCGAAAACCCAAAAACCTTTAGCATAGTCTATAGGTTGTATTTATGGAAGGATTCCATTGTAACTTGTTAGGTTGACTCCATATAATGCCTAGATGATGACATCCTCTTTTGGTCATGATTGGTCAACTGTGACCGCTACAGGGGCCCGAAGTTCGAAAACCTTGAGCACAGTCTACAGGTCATATTTATCAAGGGATTTCATTGTAACTTCGTAGGATCACTCCAGATGATGCCTAGATGAGAATGTCCCCTCTTGGTTTTGCTGATTCAACCAAGATGGCTGCCTGAGCTCAAAGCCTGAAAACCTATAGCACAGTCTGCAGGTCATATATATGAAGGGATTTCATTGTGACTTCGTAAGATCACTCAAGATTATGCCCAGATGACAATGCCTCCTTTTGGTCGTGATCATTCAACCATGATGGCTTCCCGAGCCCAAAACACAAAAAATTTAGTACAGACTACAGGTTATATTTATGAAGGGATTTCATTGCAACTTCGTAGGATCACTCCAGATGATGCCCAGATTAGAATGTCCCCTTTTGGTTTTGCTCATTCAACCAAGATGGCTGCCTGAGCTCAAAGCCTGAAAACCTATAGCACAGTCTGCAGGTCATATATATGAAGGGATTTCATTGCAACTTCGTAGGATAACTCCAGATTATGCCCAGATGACAACGCCCCCCTTTGGTCGTGATCATTCAACCATGATGGCTTCCCGAGTTCAAAACCTGAAAAACTTAGTACAGACCTCAGGTCGTATTTGTGAAGGGATTTTATTGTAACTTAGTAGAATGACTCAGTATAATGTCGAGATGAGGACATCCCCTTTTAGTTGCAATCGGTCTACCATCATGGCTACACAGGCCTGAAGCCCAACAACCTTTAGCACAGTCTACAAGCCATATTCATGAAGGGATTTCAATGTAACTTGATAGGATGACTCCTTTTGGAATAATTTCACTGTAACTTGGTAACTTTCATTGACATACATTAACTGGAGGGCCACATACATTAACTGTGAGGACATATTAACCCACCCCTCAGCTCCTTAGTACAGGGTACACCTCATATTATTTTTATTAAAAACATAGCATACAGGGGACAGAAATTAACATATTCCCAATTATCACAATTCTTGTCTTATTTCATAAGCCTTACATAAACATTGAACATTATCCTTTTCATCAAACCCAACACACAGACAAGTTAAGCTACAGTGTCATTGACACTTTCATTGTGCTTTGCAGTGGTATTGTAGTTTAACCAGCCCAAAACTGGTTAACACTTGTTTTTTGAATACCCTTATTACTTGCAAAAATCATCCACGGCACATCCCACTTCTAATAAATGAAGTTGTATCTCTCGTGTATCGTATGGGTGCTTTAGGAGCCCGAAAACAGCCCATTTCATTAAAATTTTGATGTTTGGCAGCCTGTGGAGGGTTAACATATGCATTGCCAAATATCTCTTATATATGAATGGTCGTGTCACAGACAGGTCTAACAATGATGAATGTTTAAAAAAAAATCTGCAAGATGCCTTTCGAGAAAGTACCTTTTGACTCTAATGTTTACAGTTTTTTGCCAATTCTGGCAATTTCAGGGTTAAATAAAAAATTCTGCTTTGGTACATTTTTAGATTTTGTGCCCCACTATACGTGTGCAAAATTGTGTGAAAATTGTTTCAAAAATGGCTTCTGAATCATACGGACAAAATGTGTGGAAAAAAAACAAAAACAACTAGACTTTATGATTCTGGAGAATCATGGCTTTTCCTGATGAGATTCCATGATTTTTCATCACCCCACAGTGTCTGATGAATTGTTTTTAACTGACTCACTGAAGTTCCTTCATTGATGTTATGACAAAGGTGAGTATAGTAGTCTCAAATGACTCAGTTTGATAAAAACAGTTATGTTTCTCTGCGGCATTCCCATTTGTTGTTGTTGGTGTCCAAAAACAGACTATATTTTCAAAATGTTGACATTTAGCAGCCCATGGAGGGTTAAATGCTTACCGGAATATTTTATCCATGCAACTGGTAATGTGACACCAAGTCCTATCAATGGCCATTTTCTGTTGAAAACTTACAAGATGTTTGTAGAGAAATCCAGGGAAAACATGATTTTTTAAGCTTTTGATGGGTATTGCTATTGACCACCCCAAAAGGGGTTAACGCTTGGTTATTTGAATACCCTTATTACTATTATTAAATGGTCCTCAGTGAATTCCACTTCCAACAAAGGAGATTATGTGTATCCCTTGAGTATACATTGCGTGCTGTGTGTGTCTGAAAACAGCCCATTTCAACAAAATTATGATGCTTGGCAGCATGTAGAGGGTTAATAAACGCTCATCGGAATATTTTGTCCATGCAGCTTGTAATGTCACACAAAGACCTGCGAATAGTCAATTTTTCTTGAAAACCTACAAGATGTTTTTAGAGAAATCTACAGAAAATGGGAATTTTAAGCTTTTAAGGGATATATCTTTATCCTGCCAAAACTGGGTTAAGACTTCGACTTTTGAATACCCTTACTACTTACAAAAATGTTTCCGTATAAATTTTGCGCTCGATAAAAGGAGGTATTTTTCTTTGTGGCGTAGCCATTGGGCGCTGTTGCTGTCCAAAAACAGCCCATTTTATCACAATTTTTACTTTTAGCAGTCCGTGGAGGGTTAACAAATGCTCACCGGAGTATTTTGTCCATGCAACTTGTATTGTCACACCAGGTCCTGCGAGTGTCCAATTTTTATTGCAAATCTACAAGACTCGTTTAGAGAAATCCACAGAAAACATGAATTTTTTAGCTTTTGAGGGGTATTGCAGTTGAAGCAGCCCAAAACGGGTTAACGCTTGCTTTTTGAATACCCTTATTACTTACAAAAATGATCCACGTGAATTCCACTTTCAATAAATGAAGTTATGTTTATCTCCCGTGTATCGTCTGGGTGCTTTAGGAGGTGTCCAAAAACAGCCCATTTCATCAAAATTTTGATGTTTGGCAGCCTGTAGAGGGTTACCATATCCATTGCCTTATATCTCTTGTATATGAATGGTCGTGTCACAGACAGGTCTAATGACGATGAATGTTTAAAAAAAAATCTACAAGACGTGTTTCGTGAAAGTGCCTATAAACCTTAATTCTGACAGTTTTTTTTGCCAATTCTGACGAAATAAGGGTTAAATCGAAATTCAGCTTTGGTACACTTTTAGATTTTGTGACCGTCTGTGAGTGTGCAATATTTCGTGAAAATCTTATCTTTTCGAAAATGGCTTCTGAATCATACGGACAAAATGTGTGGAGAAAAAAAAGCCCCCCCCCCCCCCCCCCCCCCCCCCCCCCCCCCCACAAAAAAAAAAACCCAAATAATCCATAGAATAACAAGAGTCCTTTCCTGAGGGAAAAGCCTAAAAAATATAAAATAATAATAATCCGTAGAAAAACAATAGTCTTTTCCAGAGGGAAAAGCCTAATAATTAGATTATTTTCCACGGATTTATTTTTATCTTTGCTTCTTGGGGAAATCCATGCTGCTAAATACAACGAAGGAGTGTTATCTAATGAGGTCAGGTGGTCAGGTCCGACACCCCACCTCGCAGAAGATTTAGTGGGGGAGGGGGGGGGGCGATTTTACAGGTAATATAGGCAGCATACATGGCATGGGCTGTCTGTCTTTAATCTGGCAAAAACAGGGTCAAGGCTTGGATTTTTGAACACCCTTAATACTTTCAAACGTTATCCCTCATGAATTCTGAGTCTGATAAAGGAGGATATGTTTATCTATTACATACCCATTTGCCGCCCGAAAACAGCTAATTTTATCAAAATTATGACGTTTAGCAGTCTGTTGAGGGGTTAGCAAACGATTAGCGGAATATTCTATCCATGCAACTTGTAATATCACACCAAGACCTGCCAATGTCCAATTGCCCTTGAAAATCGCCAACAAGCAGTTGACGAACTCCACGGAAAATGTAAATTTTATACTTCTAAGGGGCATCTCTCCTTATCTAGTCCAAAATGGGTTAAGCTTCATTCTTTTAAATACCCTTACTACATACAAAACTGATCCTCTGTGAATTCTATGCGCAGTAAAAGAAGTTTTGTTTAGCCCTTACATACCCATTGGGTGCCGTTGGTGTATCAAAACAGCCCATTTTATCAAACTTTTGATGTTTAGCGGCTCGTGGAGAGCTAACAAATGCTCACCGGAATATTTTGTCCATGCAACTTGTAATGGCGCACTAAGACCTATGAATGGCAATTTTTTCTTGAAATCTATAAGATGTTTTCAAAGAAATCCAAGGAAAAAATGAATTTGTAAGCCTTTGATGGGTATCACTGTTTAACCAGCCCAAAACGGGTTAAGGCCTGTTTTTTGAATACCTTTATTACTTACAAAAATTATCCTCGGTGAATTCCACTTCCAATAAAGGAAGTTATGTTTATTTCCCAGCTACAGGTTGGGTGCTGTGGGGGCTGAAAACAGCCTATTTTATCAAAGTGTTGATATTTGAGAGCCTTTGGAGGGTTGACAAACGCTTATTAGAATATTTTGTCCTTGTATGTCACACCAAGATCAGCGAAGGACCAGTTTTTTCTTGAAAATCTACTTGACATTTTTAGAGAAATCCATGTAAAATATGATTATTTAAGCATTTGAGGGAATCACTCTTAAACCAGCCCAAACCAGGTTAACACTTGGTTTTTAGCTCACTGAAGGGAGCTAAACTTATCACTTGCCGTCCGTCATCATCTGTTGGCATCATGAACATTTTTCAAATGACTTCTCCTCTGAAACCGCTAGGTCGATTTGCTCGAAACTTGGTATGGATGTTCATTACCATATATCAATTCAAGTTTGTTCAAATCAAATGGACATGCCCACTTAGGGCCCCATAGGGGGCATAACTCCGATAGCACCCTATGTATATTAGAGAAATTACTAAAAAAATCTTCTTCTCCCACACAAGTGGGCAGAATCATTTGATATATGGTATACAGCATTATTGGGTGGATCTGATTCAAGTTTGTTCAAATCGGCCTCCTGGATTCATATTTGGGCTCACTATAGAAGCCCAAATTCGAACTTAGTGCATTTCAGGCAAATTTCTTAAAAAATCTTCATCTCCAGATCCAGCAGGCAGAATCTTTTGATATTTGGTATGCAACATTGTGGGGTGGATCTAATTCAAGTTTGTTCAAATTGGCCCCCTGGGTTCATATTTGGGGTCAGTATAGGAGCCCAAATTTGAACTTAGTGCATTTCAGGCAAATGTCTTTAAAAATCTTCTTCTCAAGATCCAGCAGGCAGAATCTTTTGATATTGGGTATGCAGCAGGCTTAGGGGGGTGAGATTCAAGTTTGTTCAAGCCTTGTCCCTGGGTTCATATTTGGGCTCACTGTGGTAGCCCGAATTATAACTTCGTTCATAATGAGGAATTTTCTTTAAAAATCTTCTTCATCAGATCCAGCAGTCGGAATGTTTTGATATTTGGTATGCAGCATCCTTAGGGTGGTGAGATTCAAGTTTGTTCAAACCATGTCCCTAGGTCCATATTTGGGCTCACTGTGGGAGCTTGAATTGTAACTTAGTTCGATATGAGGAATTTTCTTAAAAAATCTTCTTCTTCAGGTCCAGCAGTCGGAATGTTTTGATATGTGGTGTGTAGCATCCTTAGGGGGGTGAAATTCAAGTTAGTTAAAGCCAAGTCCCTGGGTCCATATTTGGGCTCCCTGTGGGAGCCCGAATTATAACTTAGTCAATATGAGGAATTTTTCTTTAAAAATCTTCAGATTCAGCATTCAGAATGTTTTGATATTTGGCATGCAGCATCCTTAGGGGGTGAGATTCAAGTTTGTTCAAGCCAAGTCCCTGGGTTCATATTTGGGCTCACTGTGGTAGCCCGAATTATAACTTAGTTCAAAATGAGGAACTTTCTTTAAAAATCTTCTTCAGATCCAGCAGATGAATGCTTTTGATATTTGGTATGCAGCATCCTTAGGGGGGTAAGATTCAAGTTTGTTCAAGCCATGTCCCTAGTTCCATAAAATTTGTCTCTCGTGACTTCATTCATTTGTTGTGTTGATGAACCATGTCTAACTGAATGTGATCCCAAATACTTCTTTGAACCACTTTGTCCGGTGAGCGATTAAGGCTCCTTGGGGCCTCTTGTTTGAATAACCTTATTACTTACAAAAATGGTCCTTGGTGAATTCCACTTCCAACAAAGGAGATTATATTCATCTCTCGGGTACACAGTGGGTGCTGTGGATGCCCCAAATCGACCCACTTTCTTAAAATCTCGATGCTTGGCACTCTATAGAGGGTTAATAATTGCTCACCGGAATATTTTGTTTATGCAGTTTGTAATGTCATACCAAAACCTGCATATAGCCAATTTTTCTTGAAAACCTAGATGTTTTTAGAGAAATCCCAAGAAAATGGGTGTTTTAAGATTTTAATGGATATCTCTCTTTAACCAGCCTAAAATGGGTTAAGACTTCGACTTTTGAGTACCCTTACCACTTACAAAAATGTTTCCCTATCAATTTTGCATCCGATAAACGAAGGTACCTTTCTCTGTGGAATACCCATTGGGTGCAGTTGGTGTCCAAAAACAGCCCATTTTATCACAATTTTTATGTTTAGCAACCTGGAGCGGATTAACTAATGCTGACCGGAATATTTTGTCTACGCAGCTTGTAATGTCACACCAAGACCTGGGAGTGACCGATTTTTCTTGAAAATCTGCAAGACTCGTTTAGAGAAATCCCCGGAAAACATGATTTTTTGAACTTTAGGAGGGTATTGCTGTTTAACCAGCCCAAAATGGGTTAATGCTTGGTTTTTTTAATGTTCTTATTACTTACAAAAATGATCCTCGGTGAATGCCACTTCCAATAAATGAAGTTATGTTTATCTATCGTATATCATTTGGGTGCTGTTGGGGCTCAAAAATGGCCCATTTCATCAAAATTTTGATGTTTGGCAACCTGTGGAGGGTTACTATATGTATCACCTAATATGTCTTGTGTATCAATGGTCGTGTCACAGGCAGTTCTAGCAATGATGAATGTTAAAAAAAATCTACAAGACGTGTTTCGAGGAAGTGTCGATAAACCCCAATTTTGGCAGTTTATTGCCAATTCTGACGAAATAAGGGTTAAATCGAAAATTCCGCTTTGGTACATTTTTAGATTTTTTGCCCCTCTATGAGTGTGCAAAATTTTGTGAAAATCGGTTCAAAAATGGCTTCTGAATCGTGCGGACAAAATGTGTGGAAAAAAAAAAACCCAACTAGACTTTATGATTCTGGAGAATCATGGCTTTTCCCGATGAGATTCCATGATTTTTCATGACCCACAGTGTCTTGTTGTTTTTAAGTGTCTTACTGAAGTCCCTTCATTGAGGTTATGAAAAAGGTGAAGATAGTAATCTCAAATGACAGAGTTTGATAAAAAAATAAAAAAATTGTTTAGGTAAAAACCATCATTAACGGTGGACTGGTTTAATGTCAATATCGTCTTCCAACAAGTCAATGACCGACAAAAGGAGTTATGTTTGTTTGACACATACCCACTGAGTGCTGTGTCAATTTAAAAATGGTTCATTTTATCTCAAATGTATCCCAAATATTGATGTCTGGCAGCTTGTAGAGGTTTAACAAGTGGTAACAGGAATATTTATTCATGCAACTTGTAATGTCACACCAAGAACTGTGAATGGCCATTTTTTTCTTTAAAAGCTACAAGATGTTTTCAGAGAAATCCAGGGAGAACATGAATTTAAGCTTTTGATGGGTATCATTGTTTATCCAGCCCAAAACGGGTTATGTGTTGTTTTTTGAATACTCTTATTACTTCCAAAAATAATTCTCAGTGAATTCTACTTCCACTTATTTTGATCTCTCCTCCCAACTTTGGGTGCTGTGGGTACGCAAACACAGCCCATTTTATCAACATTTTGATGTTTGAGAACCTGCATAGGGTTAACAAATGCTTACAGGAATATTTTGTACATGCAACTTGTAATGTCACACTAAGATCAGAGAATGGCCATTTTTTCTTGAAAATCTACGGCATGTTTTTAAAGAAATCCCCAGATAACACAAATGTTTAACCTTTTGAGGGGTATCTCCCTGTAACCAACTCTAAGGGTTAATGCTTGGTTTTGTGAATACCTTCATTACTTACAAAAATGATCGACGTTGAATTCCACTTCCAATGAAGGAGGTTATGTTTATCTCGTAGGTTCACATTTGGTGTTATGGTTGACCAAGAACAGCCCATTTTCTCCAAATGTCTATGCTTGGCAGCCTCTGGAGGGTTAACAAATGTTTACCGAAACATTTTGTTCATGCTTGTAATGTCACTCGAAGACCTGCGAATGGTCAATTGTTCTTGAATTTTTTGTTGTTGAGAAATCCATAGAAAACTGGAATTTTAAGCTTTTAAGGGGTATATCTCCTTAACCAGTCAAAAATGGGTTCAGACCTCGATTTTTGAATCCATTTACTACTTACAAAAATGTTTCCCTGTCAGTTTTGCATCCGGTAGAGAAGTTACGTTTCTCTGTTGCATTCCCTTTTGATGTTGTTGTTGTTCAAAAACAGGCTATTTTTTCAAAATTTTGACATTTAGCAGCCCATGGAGGGTTAACAAATGCTTACCGGAATAATTTATCCAATCACCTGGTAATGTGACACCATGACCTATCAATGGCCATTTTCTCTTGAAAACGCTACCAGATGTTTGTAAAGAAATTCAGGGAAAACATGAATTTTTAAGCCTTTGATGGGTATCACTATTAACAACCACAAAAGGGGTTAACGCTTGGTTTTTTGAATACCCTTATTACTTACAAAAATGGTCCACGGTGAATTCCACTTCCAACAAAGGAGATTATGGGTAATTCCCAGGTACACGTTGGGTGTTGCGCGTGTCTGAAAACAGCCCATTTCAACAAAATTACGATGCTTGGCAATCTGTAGAGGGTTAATAAACATCCATGATTTTTTACGTCCCTGGAGTGTCTTAAGAATTGTTTTTAATTGTATCATTAAAGTATTTTTATTGATGTCTTCAGAAAAGTGGGTATAATAGTCCTAAATGACCTAGTGTGATAAAAGAACGTTTTGGTTAAATCATCATTGTTTGTGGAGAGGGTTAATATTAATATCAGCGTCTGAGAATCAGCGTCTAATGTAAATAGCCCATTGTGTCTCAAATTTACCTAAAATTTCGATAGTTGACGATTTGTGGAGGGTTAATGAAGGCTTGCGAGAATATTTCTTCTCCAGGGTTTATTTGTTCTTAAAAATCTGTAAGAACCAGTTGAAGATATCCACAGAAAATGTGAACTTTAAATTCTTGAGCATGTCATGTATAGTCCCTGTATCAATTATCTCCTATTAGACCACAGTTGTTATGCATGATTATGTCATTTTTTCACACCTTGTAGAGCTCACCTATCACCTGTCTGTTAATAGCAGAAGTAAATTTCTCTCCAATTGGTTTTTCCCCGTAGGATTAGTTTTATTTATTACAATGAAGATATCCATACATACAATGACAAACATGAAGTTATAAACTACAATAATTACATACAAAAATAGGAAGTGTTGTTTGTACATATGTGTAGATAAAATATACCCTGGGTCAGAGAAGGGGAGTATAACCATCTTACAAACTAGTATATATCTAGCCCCACTGCCGGGGGAATGTTGGCGCCATGCACCACTGCATTTGATAACCTACAGAGTAGTAAATATACCTGCCCCCCCCCCTTCCCATGTTGGGGATCCCCACCTTTTATTGTAAGATTCCTTAGGCACAACATAGCGTCAGTAAGATAGATATATACTGCCACGTCGCCACTCTGGGGCGGAGGAGGGGCAGTGTATAGCCGTTTTACAGACTATTATATACCTGGACCCACTGTCGGGGAAACACTATAGTGTCAACACTATTTGATATTATAAGTAACTGATCCCTTTGTAGCTAACGTTATTTACTGCTTTCTTATCATGCAGTGGTGGAGCGGTGGCATTGTGGTAGCTGGTTCTTGCCAGATCACCGAAGTTAAGCTACGTTGAGCCTGGTTAATCATTGGATGGGTGGCCATCTGAGCGATCAATTCGGACTCCCATGCTGTGTCCTTGGGCAAGGCACTTAACTCTGATTCTCCACATGGGGGCACGATGCCGCCATGTACTAAGGCGTACTGCACGTCGACGGTACGCATGTCTTCAACCAATCTAACCCTGCCTGTGCTGCAGTTCGGAGTTACGATGTTGGGAAGCTGGCAGCTGCTCGTCGTTGCTCGGTGGTTCTCTCCAGGTACTGCGGCTTCCTCCACCCGTAGATTAGCCATTGTGCATAAGTATATGCCCTTAAACACCAATAAATAAATAATAAATGATATCATGCAGGGCAGTGTGGAATACGAGGTGAGGCGTACCTTTCAATGTGTGTTTGGTTGGAGAAAGAGGCTGGGGGAGGTGGTAACCTTGGTAATTTTGTTTGGATAAATCGACCGCTGGCGACCGATGAAGCGGGACACGGTGAGAGTGGAACTTATGGGCGGTTATTCTTGATAATAAATAAATATACACTTACTTTTGAGTTCATACAAGGTGAGTATAGTAGTCTCAAATGAGAATGGCCAATATTTGTCTTGAAAACCTACGAGAGGCTTTTGGAGAAATCCTCGGAAAATATGAATTTTTAACCTTTTGAGGGGTATCGCTCTGTAACCAGCCCAAAACGGATTAATGCTTGGTTTTGTGAATACCTTCATTACTTACAAAAATGATCCTCAGTGAATTTCACTTCCAATGAGGAAGGTTATGTTTATCACGCAGGAACACATTGGGTGTTATGGGTGTCCCAAAACAGCCCATTTTCTCAAAATGTCTATACTTTCCTGGCTCTGGAGGGTTAATAATTGCTTACTGGAATATTTTGTCCATGCAACTTGTAATGTCACTCAAAGACCTGCAAATGGTCAATTTTTCTTGAAAACGTGCTAGATGTTTTGGAGAAATCCACAGAAAACGGGAATTTTAAGCTTTTGAGGGGTATATCTCCTTAACCAGTCGACAATGGGTTAAGACCTCGATTTTTGAATATCCTTACTACTTACAAATTATGTTTCTCTATCAGTTTTGCATCCAGTAAAAGAAGTTACGTTTCTCTGTGGCATTTCCATTTGATGTTGTTAGTGCCCAAAAACAGACTATTTCTTCAAAATTTTTGACATTTAGCAGCCCATGGAGGGTTCACAAATACCTACCAGAGTAATTTATCCATGCAACTGGTAATGTGATACCAAGACCTATCAACGGCCATTTTCTCTTGAAAACCCTACAAGATGTTTGTAAAGAAATCCATGGAAAACGATTGTTAAGCTTTCGATGGGTATCCCTGTTAACCTCCCCAACAGGGGTTAACGCTTGGTTTTTTGAATACCCTTATTACTTACAAAAATGGTCCTCTGTGAATTCTACTTCCAACAAAAGTGATTATGTTTATCTCTCGTGTATACATTGGGTGATGTACGTGTCCGAAAACAGCCCATGTCAACAAAATTACGATACTTGGCAGCTTGTAGATGGTTAATAAACGCTCACCGGAGTATTTTGTCCCTACAACTTGTAATGTCACATAAAGACCTACGAATAGTTAATTTTTCTTGAAACCCTACAAGTTACTGTTAGGAAAATTCACAGAAAATGGGAATTTAAAGCTTTTGAGGGATATCTCTCTTAGCCTACCCAAAATGGGTTAAGACTTCGACTTTTGAATACCCTTACTACTTACAAAAATGTTTCTGTATAAATTGTAGACTCGATAAAAGGAAGCGCTTTTCTTTGTGATGTACCCATAGGGTGCTGTTGGTGTCCACAAACTGCCAATTTTATCACAATTTTGATGTTGAGGAGCCCTGGGAGGGTTAACTAATGTTGACCGGAATATTTTGTCCATGCAACTTGTAATGTCACACCAAGACCTGCAAATAGCCGATTTTTTCTTGAAAACCTACGAGATGTTTTTAGAGAAATCCTCAGAAAGAGGGTATTTTAAGGTTTTAATGGGTATCTCTCTTTAACCAGCCGAAAATGGGTTAAGACGTCGAATTTTGAATACCCTTACCACTTTCAAAAATATTTTCCGATCAATTTTGGGCCGGTAAATGAAGGCCACTTTCTCTGTAGTATACCGTTTGGGTGCTGTTGGTGTCCAAAAACAGCCCCATTTTATCACAATTTTTACGTTTAGCAGCTCGGGGAGGGTTAACTAATGCTGACCGGAATATTTTGTCCATGCAACTTGTAATGTCACACCAAGACGTGGGAGTGACAAATATTTCATGAAAATCTACAAGACTCGTCTAGAGAAATCCTTTTGGGGGTATTGCTGTTTAACCAGCCCAAAACGGGTTAATGCTTGGTTTTTTGAACACCATTATTACTTACAAAAATGATCTCCGGTGAATTCCACTTCAAATAAAGGAAGTTATGTTTATCTCTCGTGTATTGTTTGAGTGATCTGGGGGCCGGAAACCAGCCCATTTCATCAAAATTTCGATGTTTAGCAGCCTGTGGAGGGTTACCATATGCATCGCCTGATATGTCATGTGTATCAAAGGTCGTGGCACAGACAGGTCTATCAATGATGAAGGTTTAAAAAAAATCTACAAGACGTGTTTCAAGAAAGTGCCGATAAACCCCGATTTTGACAGTTTTTTGCCAATTCTGACGAAATAAGGGTTAAATCGAAAATTCCACTTTGGTACATTTTTAGATTTTGTGCCCCTCTATGCGTGTACAAAATTTTGTGAAAATCGGTCCGAAAATGGCTTCGGAATCGTGCGGACAAAATGTGTGGAAAAAAAAAAACAAAAAAAACAACAAAAAAAATAATAATCCGTAGAAAAACAATAGTCTCTTCTAGAGGGAAAAGCCTAATAATAACTAGACTTTATGATTCTGGAGAATCATGGCTTTTCCCGATGAGATTCCATGATTTTTCATGACCCCACAGTGTCTGATGAATTGTTTTTAACTGTCTCACTGAAGTTCCTTCATTGGTGTTATGAGAAAGGTGAGTATAGTAGTCTCAAATGACTTAGTTTGATAAAAAAATTGTTTAGGTAAAAACCATCATTAACGGTGGAGTGAGTTAATATCAATATCGTCGTCCAACAAGTTAATGACCGACAAAAGGAGTTATGTTTGTTTGACACATACCCACGTATTGCTGTGGCTATTTGAAAATGGTCCATTTTATCTCAAATGTATCCAAAATATTGATGTCTGGCAGTTTGTAGAGGGTTAACAAGTGCTAACAGGAATATTCATTCATGCAACAACTTGTAATGTCACACCAAGAACTGCGAAAGGCCATTTTTTCTTTAAAATCTACAAGATGTTTTCAGAGAAATCCAGGGAGAACATGAATTTTAAGCTTTTGATGGGTATCATTGTTTAATCAGCCCAAAACAGGTTAAGTGTTGTTTTTTTAATACTCTTATTACTTCCAAAAATAATTCTCAGTGAATTCTGCTTCCACTTATTTTAATCTCTCCTCTCAAATTCGGGTGCTGTGGGTATGCAAATACAGCCCATTTTATCAACATTTTGATGTTTGAGAACCTGCATAGGGTTAACAAATGCTTCCAGGAATATTTTTTACATGCAATTTGTAATGTCACACTAAGATCTGAGAATGGCCATTTTTTCTTGAAAATCTACGAGATGTTTTTAGAGAAATCCTCGGATAACATGAATTTTTAACCTTTTGAGGGGTATCTTTCTGTAATCAGCCCTAAACGGGTTAATGCTTGGTTTTGTGAATACCTTCATTACATACAAAAATGATCATTGGTGAATTCCATTTCCAATGAAGGGGGTTATGTTTATCTCGCAGGTACACCTTTGATGTTATGGTTGCCCAAGAACAGCCCATTTTCTCCAAATGTCTATGCTTGGCAGCCTCTGGAGGGTTAACAAATGCTTACCAAAATATTTTGTCCATGCAACTTGAACTGTCACTCCAAGACCTGCGAAAGGTCAATTTTTCTTGAAATTTTGTTTTGAGAAATCCACAGAAAACTGGAATTTTAAGCTTTTAAGGGGTATATCTCTTTTACTAGTCAAAAATGGGTTAAGACCTCGATTTTTGAATACACTTACAAAAATGTTTTCCCGTCAGTTTTGCGACCTGTAAAAGAAGTTATGCATCTCTGTTGCATTACCATTTGATGTTGTTGGTGTCCAAAAACAGATTATTTTTTCAAAATTTTCACATTTAGCAGCCCATGGAGGGTTAACAAATGCTTCCTGGAATAATTTATCCTATCAACTGGTAATGTGACACCAAGACCTATCTGTGGACATTTTCTCTTGAAAACTCTACCAGATGTTTGTAAAGAAATCCAGGGAAAACATAACGCTTGGTTTTTTGAATACCCTTATTACTTACAAAAATGGTCCTCGGTGAATTCCACTTCTAACAAAGGAGATTATGTTTATTTCTCAGGTACACATTGGGTGCTGTGCGTGTCTGAAAACAGCCCATTTCAACAAAATTACGATGCTTGACAGCCTCTAGAGGGTTAATAAACGCTCACCGGAATATTTTGTCCATGCAATTTGTAATATCACACAAAGACCTGCGAGTAGTCAAATTTTCTTGAAAACCTACCGGATGTTTTTAGAGAAATCCACAGAAAATGGGAATTTTAAGATTTTAAGGGGTCTCTCTCTTTATCCTGTCCAAAATGGGTTAACACTTCGACTTTTGAATACCCTTACTACTTACAAAAATGTTTCCGTATAGATTGGGCGCTCGATAAAAGAAGGCTCCCTTCCTTTTTTCGTATCCATTGGGTGCTGTTGGCATCCAAAAACAGCCCATTTTATCACAATTTTGACTTTTAGCAGCCTGTGAAGGGTTAACAAATGCTCACCGCAGTATTTTGTCCATGCAACTTCTATTGTCACACCAAGGCCTGGGAGTGACAAATTTTTCTTGAAAATCTACAAGACTCGTTTAGAGAAATCCACGAAAAACATGAATTTTTGAGCTTTATGGGGGGTATTGCTGTTTAACCAGCCCAAAACGGGTTAACGCTTGGTTTTTTGAATACTCTTATTACATACAAAAATGGTCCTTTGTGAATTCCACTTCCAATAAAGGAAATTATGTTTATCTCTCGGGTTTCGTTTGGGTGCTGTGGGGGCCTGAAACCAGCCCATTTCATCAAAATTTCGATGTTTGGCAGCCTGTGAAGGGTTACCATATGCATCGCCTAATATGTCATGTGTATCAAAGGTCGTGTCATAGGCAGGTCTAACAATGATGAATGTTTAAAAATAATCTACAAGACGTGTTTCGAGAAAGTGCCGATAAACTCCAATTTTGGCATTTTTTTGCCAATTCTGGCGAAATAAGGGTTAAAATGAAAATTCCGCTTCGGTACATTTTTAGATTTTTTGCCCATCTATGTGTGTGCCAAATTGTGTGAAAATCGGCTCGAAAATGGCTTCTGAATCGTACGGACAAAAATGTGTGGGAAAAAAAAAAAATAAAAAAAAAATAAAAATAAAATAATAATAATCAGTAGAAAAACAAAAGTCTTTTCAGAGGGAAAAGCCTAATAATCCGTAGAAAAACAATAGTCTTTTCCTGAGGGAAAAGCCTAACTAGACTTTATGATTTTGGAGAATCATGGCTTTTCCAGATGAGATCCCATGATTTTTCATGACCCTAGAGTGTCTGATGAATTGTTGTTAACTGTCTCACTGAAGTTCCTTTTTTGATGTTTTGAGAAAGATGGGTATAGTAAAAAATGTTTAGGTAAAAACCAATATTAATGGTGGAGAGGGTTAATATTAATGTCGTTGTCCAACAAGTTAATGACCGACAAAAGGAGTAATGTTTGTTTGACACATACATACTCACTAAGTGCTGTGGCTATTTGAAAATGGTCCATTTTATCTCAAATGTATCCAAAATATTGATGTTTGGCAGCCTGTATAGGATTGCAAATAGCCATTTTTTCCTAAAAATTTACAAAATGTTTTCAGAGAAATCCAGGGAGATGATTGGTATCATTGTTTATCCAGACCAAAATGGGTTAAGGATTGTTCTTTGAATACCCTTATCAAAAAAAATTCTCAGTGAATTCTACTTCCACTTATCTTGATCTCTCCTATTAACTTTTGGTGCTGTGGGTACACAAACACAGCCCATTTTATCACAATTTTGATGTTTGAGAACCTTCATAGGGTTAATAAATACTTACTGGAATAATTTGTACATGCAACATGTAATGTCACACTAAGATCTGAGAATGGACAATTTTTCTTGAAAATCTACGATATGTTTTTAGAGAAATCCTCGGTTAACATGAATTTTTAACCTTTTGAGGGGTATCGCTCTGTAACCAGCCCTAAATGGGTTAATGCTTGGTTTTGTGAATACCTTCATTACATCTCGCAGGTACACATTGGGTGTTATGGGTGCCCGAAAACAGCCCATTTTCTCAAAATGTCTATGCATGGCAGCCTCTGGAGGGTTAACAAAAGCTTACCGGAATATTTTGTCCATGCATCTTGTAATGTCACTCCAAGAACCTGCGAATGGTCAATTTTTATTGAAAACTTACTAGATGTTTTGGTAGAAATCCACAGAAAATGGGAATTTTAAGCTTTTAAGGGGTATATCTCCTTAGCCAGTCAAAAATGTGTTAAGACCTCGATTTTTGAATACCCTTACTACTTACAAAAATTTTTCCCTATCATTATTATTGCGTCCAGTGAAGGAAGTTATGTTTCTCTTTGGCATTCCCATTTGATGTTGTTGGTATCCAAAAACATACTATTTTTTCAAAATTTCGACATTTAGCAGCCCATGGAGGATTAACAAATGCTTACCGGAATATTTTATCCATGCAGCTGGTAATGTGACACCAAGACCTATCAATGGCCATTTTCTCTTGAAAACCTACAGATGTTTGTCAAGAAATCCAGGGAAAACATGAATTTTTTAAGCTTTTGATGGGTATCGCTATTAACCACCCAAAAGGGGTTAACGCTTGGTTTCTTGAATACCCTTATTACTTAAAAACATGGTACTCGGTGAATTGCACTTCCAACAAAGGACATTATGTTTATCTCTCGTGTGTACGTTGGGTGCTGTGCATGTCCGAAAATAGCCCATTTCAACAAAATTACGATGCTTGGCAGCCTGTAGAGGGTTAATAAACTCTCACGGGAATATTTTGTCCATTCTGCTTGTAAAGTCACACAAAGACCTGCGAATATTCAATTTTTCATTGAAAACCTACTAGATGTTTTTAGAGAAATCTACAGAAAATGGGAATTTTAAGCTTTTAAGGGGTATCTCTCTTTAACCTGTCCAAAATGGGTTAAGACTTCGACTTTTGAATACCCTTACTTCTTATCAAAATGTTTCTGTATAAATTTTGCGCTTGATAAAAGAAAGCACGTTTCTTTGTGGTGTACCCATTTGGGTGCTGTTGGTGTCCGAAAACGGCCCATTTTATCACAATTTTGACGTTTAGCAGCCCATGGAGGGTTACCAAATGCTCACCGGAGTATTTTGTCCATCCAACTTCTATTATCACACCAAGACCTGCGCATGGCCAATTTTTCTTGAAAATCTACAAGACTCATTTAGAGAAATACACAGAAAACGTGAATTTTTTAGCTTTTGAGGGGTGTTGCAGTTTAACCAGCCCAAAACGGGTTAATGATTGTTTTTTGGAATACCCTTATTACTTACAAAACTGATCCACCGTGAATCCCACTTCCAATAAATAAAGTTATGTTTATCTCTCGTCTATCATTTGGATGGTTTAGGGGCCTAAAAACAGTCCTTTTCATCAAAATTTCGATGTTTGGAATATCGTGGAGGGTTAACATATGCATCGCCTAATATCTCTTGTATAAGAATGGTCGTGTCACAGACAGGTCTGACAATGATGAATGTTTAACAAAAATCTACAAGACTTGGTTTGAGAAAGTGCCTCTAAACCTTAATTATGACAGTGTTTTTGGCAATTCTGCTTCGGTACATTTTTTGCTTAACTTGACAAAGTCAAGATAAGCTATTGCCATCACATGTGCAGAAGTCTGTTAGTCTGTGAGTCTGTTAACATTTTCCTTTAGCACAGGCTACACACCGTAGTTCTTGTCTGATCGTCATGAAATTTCATGTGCAGGTTTGGGGTCATGTCTCCCCGCGGGAACCCCTTGAAGTGAAGCAGTGCCTGTTTACTGAGGTAAACAGGCTCTGTTTTACAGGTAAAATAGGACCCAGTCACCACTGCTTGGGAGGTGCAAACCCTCTCTAAAATTAGCAACATGGCTTATTAACACTCACCCCTGGTCTTGAGTTGATACTCATGTTGTGGTCATGATTAGCCATTGTGCAAAAATATGTGACCTTAAACACCAATAAATAAATAATAATAATTGGGGTCATGTCTAGATGAGAACGCCCCCTTTTAGTCGTGATCGGTCAACCGGTATGGATGCCTGAGCCCAAAACTCTGAAAACCTTTAGGACAGTCTACAGATCGTATTTATGAAGGGATTTCATTGTAACTTGGTAGGATGCCTCTGCAAATTGCCTAGATGAGAACATCCCCTTTTGGTCATGATCGGCAACCGCGATGGCTGCCGAAGCCCGAAACCCAAAAACTTTTAGCACAGTCTGCAGGTCATGTTTAATATGGAGGGATTTTATTGTAACTTGGTAGGTTGACTTCATATAATGCCTAGATGAGAAAGAAACTTCCCCATTTGGGTGCGATCTGTCAACCGTGACGACTGCCCAAGTCAAAACCCGAAAACATTTAACACAGTCTATAGGTCATATTTATGGAGGGATTTCATTGTAACTTGGTAGGTTGACTTCATATAATGCCTAGATGAGAAAGTCCCTTTTTGGATGTGATTGGATAACTGTGATGGCTGGAGGGGAAAGCCAGAAAACCTTTAGCACAGTCTACAGGTCATTTTTATGAAGGGATTTTATTGTAACTTGGTAGGATGACTCCAAATAATGTTTAGATGAGAACGTCCCCTTTTGGTCGTGATCATTCAGCCTTGATGGCTGCCCAAGCCCAAACACCTTTAGCATAGTCTATAAGTCGTATATATGGAAGGATTTCATTGTAACATGTCAAAAACCTTGAGCACAGTCTACATGTCATATTTATGAAGGGATTTCATTGTAACTTCATAGGATCACTCCAGGTAGGATGCCTCTGCAAATTGCCTAGATGAGAACATCCCCTTTTGGTCATGATCGGCAACCGCGATGGCTGCCGAAGCCCAAAACCCCAAAACCTTTAGCATAGTCTATAGGTCATATTTATGGAAGGATTTCATTGTAACTTTTTAGGTTAGGTGGACGCCATATAATGCCTTAGCACAGTCTACAGGTCATATTTATGAAGGGATTTCATTGTAACTTGGTAGGATGACTCCAAATAATGTCTAGATGAGAACGTCCCCTTTTGGCCGCAGTCATTCAGCCTTGATAGCTGCCCGAGCCCAAAAACCTGTAGCATAGTCTATAGGTCATATTTATGGAAGGATTTCATTGTAACTTGTTAGGTTGACTCCATATAATGCCTAGGTGACTGTGACGGCTACAGGTGCCCGAAAACCTTGAGCACAATATACAGGTCATATTTATGAAGGGATTTCATTGTAACTTCGTAGGATCACTCCAGATGATGCCCAGATGAGAATGTCCCCTTTTGGTTGCGATCATTCAGCCATAATGGCTGCCCGAGCCCAATGCCCGAAAACCTTTGGCACAGTCTACAGGTCATATTTATGAAAGGATTTCATTGTATCTTGGTAGGTTGACTTCATATAATGTCTAGATGAGAACGTCCCCTTTTGGACATGATTGGGTAACTGTGACGGCTACAGGGGCCCGAAGCCCAAAAACCTTTAGCACAGTCTACAGGTCATAATTATGAAAGGATTTCATTGTAGCTTGGTAGGATGACTCCAAATAATGTCTAGATTAGAACCTCCCCTTTTGGTCGTGATCATTCAGCCTTGATGGCTGCCCAAGCCCAAACACCTTTAGCATAGTCTATAAGTCGTATATATGGAAGGATTTCATTGTAACATGTCAAAAACCTTGAGCACAGTCTACAGGTCATATTTATGAAGGGATTTCATTGTAACTTCATAGGATCACTCCAGATGATTCCCAGATGAAAATGTCCCCTTTTGGTTGCGATCATTCAACCATCTACAGGTCATATTTATGAAGGGATTTCATTGTAACCTTGGTAGTTTGACTTCATATAATGTCTAGATGAGAACGCCCCCTTTTGGACGCAATTAGGCAACTGTGACGGCTACAGGGGCCCAAAGCCTGGAAACCTTTAGCACGTCTAGAGGTGATATTTATGAAGGGATTTCATTGTAACTTGGTAGGATGTCTCCAAATAATATCTAGATTAGAATGTCCCCTTTTGGTCGCGATCATTCAGCCGTGATGGCTGCCTGAGCCCAAAACCCCAAAACCTTTAGCATAGTCTATAGGTCATATTTATGGAAGGATTTCATTGTAACTTTTTAGGTGGACTCCATATAATGCCTTAGCACAGTCTACAGGTCATATTTATGAAGGGATGTCATTGTAACTTGGTAGGATGACTCCAAATAATGCCTTAGCACAGTCTACAGGTCATATTTATGAAGAGATTTCATTGTAACCTTGGTAGATTGACTTCATATAATGTCTAGATGAGAACTCCCCCTTTTGGACGCAATTAGGCAACTGTGACGGCTACAGGGGCCCAAAGCCTGAAAACCTTTAGCACGTCTAGAGGTGATATTTATGAACTGATTTCATTGTAACTTGGTAGGATGTCTCCAAATAATATCTAGATTAGAACATCCCCTTTTGGTCGCGATCATTAAGCCGTGATGGTTGCCCGAGCCCAAAACCTTTAGCATAGTCTATAGGTTGTATTTATGGAAGGATTTCATTGAAACTTGTTAGGTTTACTCCATATGCCTAAATGATGTCATCCCCTTTTGGTCATGTTTAGTCAACTGTGATGGCTTCAGGGGCCGGAAGCCCAAATACCTTGAGTACAGTCTACAGGTCATATATTTGAAGGGATTTCATTCTAACTTCCTAGGATCACTCCAGATTATGCCCAGATGGCAACGCCCCCTTTTGGTCGTGATCATTCAACCATGATGGCTGCCCGAGTCTGAAGCCCGAAAACCAGTCTACGGGTCATATTTATAAAGGGATTTCATTGTAACCTGGTAGGTTGACTTCATATAATGTCCAGATGAGAACGTCCCCTTTTGGACGTGATTGTGCAACTGTGACGGCTACAGTGGCCCGAAGCCCGAAAATCTTTAGCAAAGCTTACAGGTCATATTTATGAAGGGATTTCATTGTAGCTTGGTAGGATGACTCCAAATAATGTCTAGATAAGAACGTCGCCTTTTGGTCACGATCATTCAGCCTTGATGGCTGCCTGAGCCGAAAAATCTTTAGCATAGTCGATAGTCATATTTATGTAAGGATTTGATTGTGACATGTTAGGCTGACTCGATATAATGCCTAGATGATGACAACCCCTTTTGGTTGTGACTGGTCAACTGTGACGGCTACAGGGGCCCGAAGCCTGAAAACCTTGAGCACAGTCTACAGAACTTATTTATGAAAGGATTTCATTGTAACTTCATGGGATCACTTCAGATGATGCCCAGATGAGAATATCCCCTTTTGGTTGTGATCATTCGACCATGATGGCTGCCTGAGCCCAAAGCGCAAAAACCTTTAGCACAATCTACAGGTCATATTTATGAAGTGATTTCATTGTAGCTTGGTAGGTTGACTTCATATAATATCTAGATGAGAACGTCCCCTTTTGGATGCAATTGGGCAACTGTGATGGCTACAGGGGTCCAAAGCCCGAAAACCTTTAGCACAGTCTACAGGTCATGTTTATGAAGGGATTTCATTGTAACTTGGTAGGATGACTCCAAATAATGTCTAGATGAGAACATCTCCTTTTGGTCGCGATCATTCAGCCTAGATGGCTGCTCGAGCCCTAAACCTTTAGCATAGTCTCTATAGGTCATATTTATGGAAGGATTTCATTGTAACCTGTTAGTTTGACGCCATGTAATGCCTAGATGATGACACCCCTTTTTGGTCTTGATTGGTCAACTTTGACGGCTTCAGGGGCAAAGCCCAAAAACCTTGAGCACAGTCTACAGATCATATTTATGAAGGGATTTCACTGTAACTTAGTAGGATCACTCCAAATGATGCCCAGATTAGAATGTTCCTTTTTGGTTGTGATCATTCAACCATGATGGCTGCTCAAGCCCCAAGCCCCAAAATCTTTAGCACAGTCTACAGGTCATATTTATGAAGGGATTTCATTGTAACTTGGTAGGTTGACTTCATATAATGTCTAGATGAGAACGTCCCCTTTTGGTTGTGATCATTCAGCCTTGATGGCTGCCGGAGCCCAAAACCCAAAAACCTTTAGCACAGTCTATAGGTCGTATTTATGTAAGGATTTCATTGTAACTTGTTAGGTTGACTCCATATAATGCCTAGATGATGACATTCCCTTTTCGTCGTGATTGATCAACTGTGACAGCTACAGGTGCCCAAAGCCTGATGACCTTGAGCACAGACTACAGGTCATATTTATGAAGGGATTTCATTGTGACTTCGTAGGATCACTCCAGATGATGCCCAGATTACAATGTCTCCTTTTGGTCTCGATCATTCAACCATGATGGATTCCCGAGCCCAAAACCCCAAAAACTTTTGTGCAGACTACAAGTCGTATTTGTGAAGGGATTTCATTGTAACTTAGTAGAATGACTCGGTATAATGTCGAGATGAGGATAGGATGACTCGTTTTGGAATAATTTCACTGTAACTTGGTAACTTTTGTTGATATAAGCTAACTGTGAGGGCCACATACATTAACTGTTGGGTCATATTAACCTATCCCTCCGCCCTTTAGTACAATGTTCTCCTCATATTATTTTTATGGAAAACATAGCATACAGGGAACAGAAATTAACATATTCCCAATTATCACAATTCTTGTCTTATTTCATAATCCTTTCATAAACATTGAAGATTATCCTTTTCATCAAACAAAACACACAGACAAGTTAAGCTACAGTGTCATTGACACTTTCAATTTATTTCAAATTCAAACCTCTAATGTGAGTGATGTCAATTTTACATTTAACTCACCTGACTGCAAGTCTCTGGGAGATATTGCCATCACTTGGCATTCGACATCCATCGTCCATTAACGTTTGCAAACTTAACTTCTTTTTCACAACCACTTGACCAAATTCAAACAGATATTGCACAGACCATCTATGGAGTATACCCTTTCTTTTTTGTTTAAATAAAGAGGCTGTCATGTTTGGGCTCTGGTTAATGTCCCAAAAGTTTGAAAACCTTTAAAAATCTTGTCACCAACCATCAGAGGGAAAGCCTTGATATTTGGTATGGCACATCCCTTTGTGTAGAAGATTAAAGTTTGTTCACGGGAAATTGGTAGGTCAATATTTAGGCTCTCTATGGTGGCATATCCATTTTGGGCTCTGCCTAAAATTTCTATTTCAAGAACCAGTGGGCCAATTTCACAATTTCAACCAAATTTGGCATGTAGAATAAGTGGGTCATAGGTAATTGATTGATGCCCCCTCCAAAAAAAACTTCCACAGCCCTGTGGCAACCCCTGGGGCTAAAAACAGAAAAAAAATTTAAAAGCTCAAAAATCCCAAACCACAAGGAACAGAGAACTGTTATTTGATATGAAGCATCCTGAGGACCAGTAGAAGGGATTGGTTAAAAAAAAAGCCACCGGTTCTATCAGAGTTTGCAGTAGTTTATCCTGGGGGAAAATCTCATGCATTGAGAATCTAGAATAACATATTGGTCTTATCAAAACAAATTACCTGTCAAACACGTTAATCTTATTATTTTAATCAGAAAATGAAATTGTTGTTCAGAAAACTTTCTGTTTCCCTGGATCAAACCCTTTCAATGCTGTTCACATATGTTTTTTCTGGTTTCTTGGGAAAAAATTGATCTGATTCTTGTATGAATATCTTTAATTTAACCTCGCATGACTTCAATGTGTTTTCCAAAGATTTTACTTCATGTTGAACCCTTTCAATGCTGTACATATGTGCTTTTCTGGTTTCCTGGAAACATTTATCTGATTCCTGTATACATGTCTTTAATTCAATCCTCTCAAGACTGCAGTGTGGGTTCCAAAGATTTTGTTGATGCCATGATCGACCCCTTTCAATGCTGTGCACATATATGTTTTTTCTGGTTCCTTGGATAAAATTGGTCTGATTCCTGTATGAATATCTCTAATTTAACCCTCTCATGACTTTAGTGTGTTTTCCAAAGAATTTATTTCACGTTGAACCCTTTCAATGCTGTGCACATATATGTATATTCTAGTTTCCTGGAAACATTTATCTGATTCCTGTATGCATGTCTTTAATTTGACCCTCTCAAGACTGCAATGTGGGTCTCAAAGATTTTATTGATGCCTTGATCAAACCATTTCAATGCTGTGCACATATGTTGTTTCTGGTTTCTTGGAAAACATTTCTCTGATTCCTATGTGAATATTTTTAATTTAAATTTAACCCTCTCAAGGCTTCAATGTCGATTCCAAAGATTTTATTTCATGTAATACTGTTAACGAAAACCTATTTCTGATTTCTTAAAAAATATTTTACTCCTCAAAATAAGCCTCCATAAATTCCCTTTCAGTTTTGTTTATTTTTGATGCTTTAATAATTTTCACACAGACTTGAATTTACTGGTGGCAGTAAAATTCTGTTTCTCAAGTTTGAAATCTTTGTTATTCTTTAAAACCACTGGGCCAAATTCATTCATTTATGGCACAGTCCATCCTTGGAGCAAACCTTTTCTCCTTCGTTCAACTGAAGCCACTGCCATCTTCAGACTGGTGGAATTTACTCTTCTGATTTCTCCCTCCAAATTACTATATCCCTTAGGGTGGGGTTAATGCTCCATAAGTCAAATATGCTTTTAAAATCCTCTTTTTATAAGCCACTTGCAATAATGCTTAGATTTCTTATTTGGAACTTACTTTTGTGAGTGATGCAGATTCACTTTTTTTTTCAAAGAAACTCGGTAAGTCAAAATTTGGACTCCCAAATTTTGGGCTGCACTCAAAATTTCTATTTTGAGGTCCAGTGGGCAGATGTGAACCAAATATGTCATGTAGTATATAACTGAGTCCTAAGTATTTCATTTATGCTGGAATGGTTTGGTTTTTTTTTTTTGGGGGGGGGGGGGGAGGGGGGGGGGGGGGGGTAGAGAGATCCACAGTAATTGAAAACAAAACAAAAATTTCGGTTTTTTAATACTTTACAGAACAGAACTTGCTTGGAAGCTTTCCTAGAACCAGCAGAAATGAATGGCCAAAAATTTTGCCTTTGGTTGTGTCATAGCAGATCAGAAAATTGCTCTTGTTGCTGATCACTTACTGATACACTCATCTCTTTTGACAAATTGTACCAGGTGAGTATTTAGGCTCACTTGAGCCTCTGTTTTTTTTATACCTTCAAATATCCCCCAACAAAAATTGAGGCATATAGTGATTAGTCTTTGGTCTGTCCATCTGGCCATCCAATCCATCTTGCCACTGGTCCATCCATCCAAACCACCATCTGTAGACAAGATACACAAAGCTGCGTAACTCAATTAATTAAAGGCCAGTTGTTTTGAAATGCAATAAAAGTGTGCACATCAACGAGATGGAGAGGATGTCACATTTGGGGTTTTTACAGCCTTCAAATAAATTCAACAACGTCCGTGCTACTCAATCCTTCGATTATGTATTTCCGATCCAATGAACCCTATTTTATGAGCAAATTTGCTTCCAAAACCATACTCTCAATTTGCTTCCAAGATTACACTTTGAGAGAGAACAAAACCAATCACATGTCAGAGAGATATCGCAGAACACAGAGGAGCCTCCTGTACATCCTACAGGGACCCAACATCAAGGTTCAGCCGCCTGACCTGGCACTGCCTCCAGAGGATGCCAAGTTGGCACAACACCAGCAATTCTGTGAAGATTGGACCCAATACATCTAGTCTGACAAGTGGCCTTATAGAGTTAGCACACCAATAATCACGGGCCTCCCAGACAGCCTGTGCCTGGAACAGAAACTCAAAGAAATAGCTGACAAACAATGGGAGGAGGCAACAAGAGAGGCAATCCTTGAACACATAAAGGCCTACCAAGAAAGCGACAAGCAAATGCCTGACCCTAGGGCGACGATCAACTTGCTGCTCTTGCCGCAGAAGTCTCAGATATGGTGGCAGAAACATTGCTCTCAAGACTATCCAATCCACTCCAGCAGGTTGCAGCCAGCAACTAAAGGCCTGAACCAATCAAACCTTACCCAGCAGCCCTTTTCAGGGCCACCCTATCTTCTAAAAGAGTACTTTTTTACAATACACATTTTGGTTTGCTGCTGTAAACAACCACCCAAGTGGCTAAGTTTCCCCCATATGTATGCACTGTATTATACTATACTATACATGGTCTTATAAGTTGAATTTGGATAACCGTCAAAAATGGTCACAGTCAGCCATTTTGATATAAAAATTGCTATTTCATTTTTATATGCCTGTCATTTTTTGACGGACGTATTATGTTATGGCATTGTCCGCCCATCCGTAAACACTTTTTGTGTCGCCTACTCCTTCAAAGGCTTACATGCTATATTGTTCAAACTTTGCACACATGTTGAATACCAATTGCCGTTGTGCATGTGACAAGAGGAGGTAACTTGTGTTTTGTATTTCCAGAGTTATGTCCCCCACTTTAGTACTTAAAACCTTACAGTATTGTGTCGCCTACTCCTTCAACATTTTACATTGTATATTGTTCAAACTTTGCACATATATTGATAACCAATTGTCATTGTGCATGTGACAAGTGTAGGTAACTCCATTTTACATTTCCAGAGTTATGCCCCCTTTTAGTACTTAAAACATTACAGTATAGTGTCGCATACTCCTTCAACATTTTACATGCTATATTGTTCAAACTTTGCACACATGGTGATCACCAATTGCCTTGTGCATGTGACGAGCAGGTAACCCCATTTTTTCCAGAGTTATGCCCCTTTTAGTACTTAAAACATTACAGTATTGTGTCATCTTCTCCTTCAACATTTTACATGCTATATTGTTAAAACTTTGCACACATGTTTATCATCAGTTGCCGTTGTGCATGTGACAAGAGCAGGTAACTCTGTTTTGTATTTCAACAGTTATGCCCCCTTTTAGTACTTGAAACATTACACTATTGTGTCGCGTTCTCCTTCAACATTTTACTTGCTTTATTGTTCAAACTTTGCACCTATGTTGATCATCAATTGTCGTTGTGAATGTAACAGGAACAGATAACTCCATTTTATTTTTAAACAATGAGAATCCTTGCCGTTTATAGCTGTTATGATCCAATATGAAATGTGTGCACACAAGCATACAAATTGAAACCCTTTACTCCAGACAGGGCAGGGGAATGGGCAATAATTGGAGGGGGGACAGACATAGAGAAACTTGTGCATGTTCCAATTTTGACGGGCATATGTTGTCCCCCCTAAGTGGTGCTCTTGTTTAATCAAGTCCCCAATGGTAAATTGGAGTGATTACAGTTTACATGACTGAGTATACAAGTTTCTTTCATGCACCATCTTTGTTTTTAAATCTGTCTTGACATAAGTAGTCTGAAAACCAAAAATCATCCAAATCCCAAAACTTAATTCATGGCTAATTGCTGTGAGACTTGATTTAGTGGTGTTTTTATTTATTTATTAGTACCCTACCGACATCGACGGAGGGGACTATAGGTTTGCACTCTGTCTATCCATCAGTCTGTCAGTCTGTCAGACTGTCAGTCTGTCAGTCTGTCAGTCACACTTTAGTTTTCCGGACTTTTTTGGGAAATGCTTCAACCGAATGATTTCATTTTTGGTAACCTACTATAGAACGATGACTTACAGATCAAGTTTGAGTTTCCTGCTGATTGCAGTATTCTTGTGTGAGTTATGGCCCTTGGAAATATGGAAAAGCACCAAAATATCAGTTTTCCAGACTTTTTTTTGGAAACGCTTCAACGGAATGATTTCATTTTTGGTAAACTGCTATAGAATGATGACTTACAGATTAAGTTTGAGTTTCATGCTGAGTGCATTATTCTTGTGTGAGTTATGGCCCTGGGAAATATGGAAAAGTGCCAAAATATCAGTTTTCCAGACTTTTTTTGGAAACGCTTCAACAGAATGATTTCATTTTTGGTAACCTACTATAGAACGATGACTTACAGATCAAGTTTGAGTTTCATGCTGATTGCCGTATTCTTGTTTGAGTTATGTCCCTTGGAAATATGGAAAAGCGCCAAAATATCAGTTTTCCGAACTTTTTTTTAAACGCTTCAACGGAATTCATGCTGATCACATCTAGGTTATAACATTTGTATAATTATTAATGCTCATTAGTCTGGTAGGTAACATTGTATTGCTTCAGCGATACGTGAGCTCTTGTTTATTTATTTATTTATTTATATTTTTGTTCATTGGCTAATTGTGACTGGAGATAAAGTCAAGTTTTGTCAGCTGTTTAGACCTATGTTACCCATTTTAGAGGACTTCCACCTCACAAACATAGTGACTGGTTCCTGTTGCACCAGTAAAATGGAGCTTGTTTATGACATTAAACAAGCATTGTTTAACCTTTTGGGTTCCCATAAGGGTTGGGGGGAGAGGATATTACAATTTGGGTTTTGACAGCTATCCAAAATGGCCACTGTTGGTCATTTTGTTCCAAGAATAGTAATTTAAATTTTAATGAAGAGCTTCCTAAAAGTGGTTAATATTTTTTGGTATGGGAAACAACTAGCACAAAGTACGTAACATAGTACATGAGTTCTTTTTTCATGAGAAAATATATAAATTAGCCAGCCATTTTTGTTTTTAAAACTGTTCATCTGTACGTCGACAGAAAACCCCAAATCACCCAAACTCAATTCATGGCCAATTGTTATGAAACTTGATTCAGTGGTGTTTATTGACAGGAGGAATAGGACATTATAATCTGGTTTTTGACAGCCATAACAGGGTCAAAATTTAACAAAATTTTGGTTGAATCTAAGCAGTTTCTCCTGAAATGGAGCTCACACAAATCCTGGGAACCATACGGGCAAGGCAACCTGAAAGACTGTCTCCAGACTAGCATATACCTGAAAGACTGTCTCCAGACTACATATATGATAAGCAATTTCCAAAGTGATTGTAAAAACTGAAAAATTGGAAATTGCTTTTAGGGAATCATCTAAAGCTTTTATTTAACAAACTGTGTGTGCTTTTAATGAGGTAAGAATTTTTTCTTTATTAAAAAATGAAATGTCTTGCACAACATTGACTTGTTTCATTTCTGATAGGTGGCTTTATTTTCGATCATGTGCAGTCTGCTGTCAACAATTGTCAAAACCACACCTACAATGAATGATGTCTCAGTGATTAAAATGAAGCTGTGTTATTTTTCAAGTCTTTTTCTGGTGCCAGTACTGGTTGGTGTATAAGTCACACACCCAACTTTTCACCTAAATTGCCCCCTTTTATGTGTAATAATATGTGTATACATGAACCAGCAATTTGAAAGCTGAAAATTACAGGAGTGCATCCAATTCAGGGAATGAATACTCAGACACATTTGTGTATGTAATATCAGGTTTTCATGTGTAGGTAATAAAATTACTTACAAAACCATTATGGGGAGTGTTTGTTACTTTTATTCTAGCCATCTGAGAAACCTTGGAGCCAAGTTGTTCAAATTTCCATCATCACCATCATTGTGAACTTTGAACTTATGAATATTAATAAGCTGCCAATGAAGATGTGGGTAGGATGCCGCTGTCAAATTTGGTACCAGTTCTAAAATAAAATGACAACCAGCAATCTCAAATGAACTTTCTTTTATCACTTCAAATATTTTTTTACAGACATCTCAGAAATGAATAATGAACAGAAACAAGCATAAAATTTATATCTTAACCCTCTAAGAACTGTGTTATCCATGTATCAAATCGGGTGCTGTTATGGGGATTTGTGCATATATATGGTGCAGAAACATAAACAAATGCAAAGGGAAGCCTGCCCAATAATAATCCATTCAGACATAAATAATGACTGCTTATGTGAGTATCAATAACTAACAGACATATATACCACTGGGTAAATCTTTGAACACTTAAAATACAATAGACCATAAGAAGAACCAAACAATGAAGAAGAAAGTGAAGGATATGAAGTGCCCACACTCCATAAACAGCTGCATTAATATTCATGACCAAATGAAACTGAAGACTGCTGTGACGAATTGTGGGGTATTGTTTTCGAAGAAAAAGTCATGGCACTTAATTGTTTTCTCTCAAGTCTGAATTGTCCATATATTGTGATTTTAAATCAAAATAATAAAATAACACTATACATGTTTGTAAAAAAAAGCTTTATTAAAGATATTGATTTGAGCTGAACATAGGATAGCAAGTACTGTACATTTTATTGAATTGTTAATCGCCCAAAATATAATTGTGTTGTCAACTGTTTATAAAATCAGCTGCCCAGAACATCACCTGAATTTTGTTCCAAAAAGTTGGATAATCTATCCTACAAACTATATAATATGCACTCTTAATTTTAGGTATCTATATTCAGGGAAAAAGTGTGACCTGATACATTGTCATTATGATATAGACATAATGGAAAAAGTAACAGAATAGAACAGCCAATCAAAGTTGTATTTTTGCACAAATCTACTAAGATTTGCATCTTGAAGATTTGTGCAAATCTTTATGAATCAATTTCTAGGCTCATGTCAAAGTTTTTCTCCTGCATAAAAAATGGCTACCCTTGAGCATTTTGTTATGAAACTAGTAATTTCACTTTTCAACTGGTAGAGCAGGGTAGAAGGCTAAATTATTTTTACATTAAAATTTGTTCAGTTATCTTTTTGCCTTGTTACAATTCATGGGAGAGTACACTTTAAAGATAATATGAAGCGTAACCACTGAATTTGAAGCCTTTAAGTTGTGGTATCATTACTTCAGACTAAAGCCCAAATATGGGCTTCCAACACCCTACCCATTAACCCTTTACCCAACGAATCGGCCGCATCCACCCGCGTAATATGCAGATTCAGCAGTTGAAAAAATATTATTTTTCAAAACATTTCATCAAAACCATATCATGTGACCCCTTGTTGGAACGAGCTCATTCCAGCGATGGGTCACACGATATGGTTTTGTTGAAATGTTTTGAAAAATTTTAAAAAATGATATTCAAAATAACACATTTTGATATTGTCTGCATTGGGTAAAGGGTTAAGCCAGAACTTTCAAACGGTGAATCAGATTTTAATTTTTTCAACTTTGAAAAAATTAAACTGCATCCAATTTTCTTGGATTTTTAGTGTGTTGTACAGCTAATAAAATTTAGAAGACACATTCCTTAATTAAAGTTTTAATTGATCACTTTTGATGTTTTTTGCCACTTCTGATTTGAATTGGCTAGTATTAATATGGAGAAAGTACTCTGAAGAGGTGAAAAAGGAAATGATGTTACACAAATGCTAAATTTTGTTTTGTTTTATTCTTTCAGACAGCCACCAAACATTCCACTTTTTATCAGTAGACATTCTGTAGAACAATGTCTAGATATTATTCACCGAGAGGTGACCTATTCTAATCAAGATGTATTCAAGACTTCTTTATTGGTCTTCAAAAATTTGTTGAAGTATGTATAACATTTGAATTTAGTCTATTGAATAGAAATTAAAATTTAATTTGGTGTCTGATTTCATGATTTGAATGTGTGAAAATCCTATTCACTTTTCTTAAAACTTCAACAAAAGAATAATAGCAATCAGAGCTCAGTCCCTCTTTACAGGGGTGACCAGGCCAGGGGGCAGAGGTGGCATTTGCCCCTCCACTGTTTTTCCACAGATATGTTTTGCAGTTACGCAATAAGTTAAAATGGGCACTTGCAAACGTGTCAAAATACAGGCATTCCTGTAGCATTATTTGCAAATCCAAACAATATTTAGCCAAAGAATCCCACTTGCGGTCGCTTCGGTCCGTTTCTTCTACTTCTACTATCTTCCTACCCGAAGATTGGCCTTCGGTTGGGAGATGGTTGAAGTAGAAGAAACAGACTAGACATTGACCACACAGCAGCATTTCTTATCAACCTACCTTACAGGTTCTTGAAAAATGCTTTGAAGAGAGGACATTTAGGAATGATATGTCAACATTTCAGACCCGGTCAGGTTTTTCTTGCGAAGTGTACCGATGTAAAGTCATGTAAACATTACTCCATTATATTTCTCTTTCTGTCATTTTTTATACGACCGTTTAAAAAATGGTTGTATTATGTTATCAGTTTGTCTGTCTGTCCGTCTGTCCATCTGTCCATCTGTCTGTCTGTCCGGGCCAACATTTCGGGTTTAGAGGATATTATTATTAGGGGCTACCTCCAAATTAAGGTAGTGTTAGGGTTAGGAGTGGGGTGGGGTGGGGTGGGGTTAGGGTTAGGGGTAGCCCCAGAGTAGGGCTTAAGGTTTGGGAAGGTTAGGTCCTGGGGGGGGGGGGGGTTAGGGTTGGGGTCAGGGGGGGATTTTAGTTTTAGTAGCCCCTAAACCGAAAAATAGCTCCTAATCCTTTTGGTTTGGCTAGGGTGGGGTTGGGTCAGGGGTGGGGTGGGGTGGGGGTTAGGGGTAGCCCCAGAGTAGGGCTTAAGGTTGGGGGTTAGGTCCCGGGGTGGGTGGGGGTTAGAGTCTGGGGTGGTCTTTTAGGGTTTAGGGTCAGGGTGGGGTAGGGTTAGGGTTAGGGTGTGGTTTTTGGGTGGAGGGGTGGGGTTAGGGTTAAATATAAGTTCTAGGGTGGAGGGGGTGGGGTTCTGGGTAAAATAAGGTTTTGGACATACAAAATGTTTTTTTGGTAGCCCATAAACCCGAAATATTGGTGCGTCCATCTGTCTGTCCGTAAACAATTTGGTTTCCGTTCACAATTTGGTTTCCGACGCCTAGACCGATCGACATCAAACTTTCAGAAGTTGTTTTTAGCATTAAAATACAGGTCAAGTTCGATATTGGTGTTTCTCAGTCCATCCGCTGCAGAGATATGCCCCTTTGAAAACACAATTTTTCTAAAAAAATTGGTTTCCATTGATTTAAAGTCGAACGCCTTGACGGATCGACATCAAACTTTCAGAAGTTGTTTTTCGCAATAAAATACAGGTCAAGTTCGATATTGGTGTTTCTCAGTCCATCCGCAGCAGAGTGATGGCCCTTTGAACACACAATTTTTCTAAAAAAATTGGTTTCCGTTGATTTAAAGTCGAACGCCTTGACGGATCGACATCAAACTTTCAGAAGTTGTTTTTCGCAATAAAATACAGGTCAAGTTCGATATTGGTGTTTCTCAGTCCATCTGCTGCAGAGTTATGGCCCTTTGAAACCACAATTTTTGAACAAAAAATGGTTTCCGTTCATTTAAAGCCGAACGCCTTGACGGATTGACACCAAATTTTTCAGATGTTGATTTTATGCACCCGTTTGAAAAACGGGATGTATTATGTGAATGGTCTCTCCACCCATCTGTCTGTCTGTCCGTCCATGTACACATTTCGTTTCCGGACGATAACTTTAGTTGTAATGGAGTGAGCTGAGTTAAATTTGGCATGTGGATTTAGTATGACAAAATACAGGATGGGTTCAATTTCCGTTTCTAGCAGCCTATTTGCAGTAGAGTTATGGCCCTTTATTTATGGGAATTTAGCCCAACTTTTCGTTTCCGGATGATAACTTTAGTTTGGCTTGACTGATTTAGTTCAAATTTTCAGTTTTTTGTTTTTGACCACCAAATACAGCTCAAGTTCACTTTTGACCATAATCGCATATACCTTTCCAGAGTTATTCCCCTTGAGTGATTGCAAATTTGTGGATTTTGTGGTTTCCAGATGATAACTTTAGTTTGCCTTGACCGATGTTTTTCAAATTCTCAGATTTTGTTTTTGACCACAAAACACAGCTCAAGTTCACCTTTGGCAATAATCGCATGTACCGTTCCATAGTTATTCCCCTTGAATGATTGCAAATTTGTGAATTATGTGGTTTCTGGATGATAACTTTAGTTTGTCTTGACTAATTTGTTTGAAATTCTCAGATTTTGTTTATGACCACAAAGCACAGCTCAGGTTCACTTTCGGCCAAAATCGCATGTACCTTTCCAGAGTTTTTCCTCTTGAATTTGTGAATTTTGTGTTTTCCGGATTATAACTTTAGTGTGGCGTAACTGTTGGACATAGAATGCATCAAATATTTGGTTTCCAGATGATAACTTTTATTATTTGTTTTCCGATTGGTTCCAAACTTGGTATGTTGTTTAATCACAACAAAATACAGGTCAAGTTCGAATATGGGGTTTGTCCAAACAATTTTCACCCTCACCCCATCCTTACCCCAACCCTTCAAAAATACAAAACGGGCGTATATTGTCCCGCTACGCGGTGCTCTTGTTGTGGACTAGTGTCTTTCTAACGGAGGTATGACCTACTCATGAAATTCCAAAGAACGATTTCGACCAAGTGTTTCAACTGATCATCAAGTACTTTTCGTTTACTTTGAAGATATTTAGTGTATTTTCCTATTTTTCAAGGCAATGATCAGATTTATTCAGGTATCAACAATCCATATTCGGTTTTGAATCATGGACTGAGCACAAGTCATGACGTTGAATAGCGTCAAGTGTTTTTTCTGGATAATGGTATTCTACTTGAGGTATTACGCTTGCCAAGTCATGGTTGATTGATGAAGCATTGTGAGTGAGCTTCTCTGTTATTTGTTAATCTGCGGGTTGTGTTTGCCTGTCAGGACAATAAAGCATACAACGTTTAACCCTTACACTATTAACATGTCAAGGAGAAAATCAAGTGTCGCGAAAGGCAATAGTAAGCCTTACAAAGAACCAGAAAAGAAAAAGCGCCCAAATCCAGACTCTAGTGTCACTAGCGAACCTTCATTTTCTAGTGTGTCAAATTTCCAAGAGATTACTGAACGTGTCGATAAAATGTACACCTCAATACAATTACTCCCATCCAAACAAGATGTAGACAGTATGTTGAGTGAGAAATTTGATGAATTTAAATCGGCCCGTTCCTCCCATTTAAGTAAAATGATAAGTGAGTTTGAAGATAAGTTCACAGCAATATTAAACAAAAAGTTAGTGGATTTAGAGGCAAAAATGTGTGCATCAGCATCCAAAAATGCAGCAATGCGCGATGAGCTAGACTATTTCGCGATGGAGAATGGTAGTCTAAAGGAAAGAATTGCGAGTTTGGAGGACAGTGTTATTGAACTTAGACAAAATTCAAATAAAAGTGAACAATACTCGAGAAAAGTTAACATAAGGTTATTAGACTTAGAAGAGAAAGAGAAAGAGAAAATCGCTGAAAGAATATGTGAAATAGTAAATAATAGTGGTCAGGACATAAACATCTCCCCAAACGACATTGTTGCAGCTCACCGTCTGCCTTCAGGGAATAAGGAAACACCGAGACCATGCCTTATAAAATTTGCTAGGACCGAGACACGCAACAGAGTTTTTCAGTTCAGAAAATATTACCGTTATTTAGGAAAAGACAATAACATGAAAACAGTCAAAGTAAAAGATGATTTAACAAAACAAAATTTGAATTTGATAGGTTGCCTGTACAAGCACAGCAAAATAGAAATGGCATACCAGCAGAACGGTTTCATATGGGGCAAGCTAAAAATGGGTAAACGACTGAAGTTTGATATTCTTGAAAACATAGACGATGTTATTGAAGCAAACTAACCACTAAAATAAGAAACAAGTTTACCAGCTATGTAAAATAAAATGTCTGCCTGCCTGCCTGCCTGCCTGCCTGCCTGCCTGCCTGCCTGCCTGCCTGCCTGCCTGCCTGCTGCCTGCCTGCCTGCCTGCCTGCCTGCCTGCCTGCCTGCCTGCTGCCTGCCTGCCTGCCTGCCTGCCTGCCTGCCTGCCTGCCTGCCTGCCTGCCCGCCCGCCCGCCCGCCCGCCCGCCCGCCCGATATCCCGCCCGCCCGCCCGCCCGCCCGCCCGCCCGCCCGCCCGCCCGCCCGCCCGCCCATCCGTGTGTTTTGGAGGTCTTCGTAACTCTAACACGCGAACATGTGTAGAACCATGCACGTCATTTATGCATATGTTGATCACTGTCTGTTCATTTATGCATATGTAATACATGTCGTGGCTGTCAGGTTGTCTGTCTATCGGTCTGTTTTTAAATGAGTTTGATGTATTCGTAGCATATCGTATGTGTAAATTAGTGAATATTAATTATATTCCCTGTGTTTTTAGTATATGTTTGCCTCCGTTTGTGTACACGATTTAGCTGTATTCGCAGGACAGATCTATATTTACACCGTAGGGTCCTCTAACCGGATATTTTCTGGTCGAATCGAATCTCGAAATTAATGAGGATATGATATCGATATCATATCACATATATTCTGTGTTTTTGACAAGTGTTGCAACATTGTAAACCACATTAATAAACTCTACTATATATGTTTAGTTGTGAAAATAGATTGGCATAAGTCTATTATAAAGTAAAGAAATACCCTATTGCGTATTCGTATGGTCAAAGCATTGCACAGGAAGAAAAATAATAGCCAAAGACACTTGCAAGCCGCCATCACATGGACCACTGGTGCAATCCAGTGTTCCATGTGATGGAGACTTGCAGAGGCTTCTTGTGTTTTGTCCTCAGAAATGGTAAATATTTACTAAGTGAAAAACTCATCCCACGGCGAATAACTTGTAATCGGCCTTCTGCGCTTCCATATTTTTTTTGTCCACTTGACAGGTTCAGTTCGCGATTTCACTACCAACTTCGTTCGTCGCACATTACATTATGCATACAAAGGCTCTTGTGTATTTCAGACTAATTCATTATTCTACAGTGAAGTGCATATTAACTTTTGAGCATTCTCTGCACCCATTGTGTCAGGACTTCCTGTTTCAACCTGATGGTCAGGTGACATATATTGTGTGTCTGTCTGTCTGTCTGCCTGCCTGCCTGCCTGTTATACATAAAGACTTTTTTCAGGAAAAAGAGAAACAAGAACAGAAAAATGGTATATACCTGTACAGGAAAAAAATTCTGTTGGTTTTATATCCTCTTCATTTTCCCTCCCCTCTTATCTATCTCTTGCGGTCTACAAAGGTTATCCATTTTGTATATTTGCCTTTGAAACCCATTTCACATTTACAAATTTCCAACAAACCTACCCCCTCAAGGCGCCCCTTTGTTGTGAACTCATTGGCTATTGGTGACATTACATATAAAGACATGACGCTAATGTGGCATTGGTGAGGTGGATGCAGTCCCTTCAATCGAACCCTATATCAAACCAAATGTCTATCACAATTATGTCTTTAAATTGCCAGGGACTGGGCGATCCGAAAAAGAGAAGAGACGTCTTTAACTTTCTTCGGGCCAAGAAATGTGATATTTATTGTCTACAGGATGTACACTTTATAGAGTCTGAGGAGTGTCAAATTAAGGCAGAATGGGGTTATGAATGCCTTTTCAATTCTACTCGAAATCCTCAAGAGGAGTTGCCGTTTTACTAAATAATACATTCGAATACAAAATTTTGCAAATAGAAAAGGACACAGTGGGCAACCTCTTATTGATTAAAATAGAAGTTAATGACACAACAATAATTCTAGGAAATATTTACGGCCCCAATAACGATAACCCAGGGTTTTTTAAAAAGCTAGAAGAATATTTACAGTTATCATCTGAAGCAAATTGTGTACTATGTGGTGATTTTAACGTAGTTCTAAATCAAATTATAGATACTGATAATTATTTGCATCTAAACAACCCCATTTCTCAGAGACAGATCCTGGGGATGATGGATAATTTAAACCTAACTGACATATGGCGAATGAATAACCTAAATAGGAAGAGATTTACCTAGCGACGTAAAAACCCACTAAAACAGTCCCGCCTAGATTACTTTTTAGTTTCAGAAGAATTAGTACCTATTATAGAAAATTCGGTCATAGAATCAGGATATAGATCTGACCATTCTTTGGTATACATAACACTAAAAACTTCAGAGTTTAAACGAGGGCAGGGTTTCTGGAAGTTCAATAATTCCCTTTTAACGAACCAAGAATATATAAATATAGTAAAAAACACAGTCAAGCGTGTAAAAGAACAGAACACCGATGAAGCAAAATTACTTCAAAATGAAACCGATATCTCATGGCCTTTACTTACAGACGATCAACAATTTTTTGAAACCTTACTTATGGAAATTCGGGGGGAAACAATACAATTTTCATCCAAACTTAAACGTACAAGATCAAAAGAAGAACAAATATTGAAAGAAAAAATTGTTAAACTAGAAGATTCGGACGGATTAAATGAAACTATGTTGAATGAAATAGAGAACAGTAAAAAGGAACTTGAAAATTTCAGAAAAATGAAAATGGAGGGGGTCCTAATCAGGTCAAGAGCAAACTGGGTGAGTAATGGGGAAAAGCCAAGTAAATATTTTTTTAATTTAGAAAGGAGAAATTTCGTTAATAAAACGATCACCAAAATCGAATCGGAGGGTAGAATACACAGATCAAAATCACATTATTGATAAAATATGTTCATTTTATAAAAATCTCTATAAATCTAATGACTCATTAAATAAAACGATAGATATTGATTCACTAATATACAATAACGATAATTTAAATAGAAATAGTGATGTTTCTAAGGTAAATTTAGAACAATCGGAAAAACTTGAAAAGCCAATAACATACTCGGAAGCTCTTTATTTTCTCAAAAATATGAAAAATAATAAAAGTCCGGGATCTGACGATTTTTCGGCAGAATTCTTTAAATTCTTCTGACTTGATATAGGAAGTTTCCTAGTCAGATCCTTAAATTGCGGGCTTTCACAAGGAAAGCTGTCGATTACCCAACGCCAATGTGTAATAATGTTGTTACCAAAACCAAACAAACCATGTCATCTAATTAAGAATTGGAGGCCAATATCGCTACTGAACACATCTTATAAAATTTTGTCCGGTATTTTAGCAAATAGGCTAAAAGATCTGCTGCCACTAATAATACATAATGATCAAACAGGTTTTCTAAAAGGGCGTTACATAGGGGAAAATATTAGATTAATTTCTGATGTTCTTTTTCAGACAGAAAAAGACAATATTGAAGGGCTTCTCCTCTTGATTGATTTTGAAAAGGCATTTGATTCCATATCATGGTCATTTATCGATAAGGCTTTGGAATTTTTTAATTTTGGCCAATACTTTAAATCTTACATACATACGCTCTATAATGATATCTCATCCTGCATTTATGTAAATTCACAGATTTCACATTTTTTTCCATTAGGCAGAGGCTGCAGGCAAGGGGACCCATTGTCACCGTACATATTCTTAATATGTGCCGAAATTTTAGCAATTATGATTAGGTCATCCAAAGCAATAAAGGGTATAAGAGTAGGAAATATTGATGTTAAGATATCACACTATGCTGACGATACATCACTTTTCTTAGATGGATCACCCCAGTCACTGCAGGCAGCGATAGGTGGAAAATTAACTGGAACGAGGAAACATTTAGCGTATTAGGTATCGAGTTCACTAAAAGTTTTGATAAAACTGTCCACATAAATTATAATAAAAAACTAAGGGAGGTGAGAAAAACTCTACTGCAGTGGTCAAAACGTAATCTCTCGGTGCTAGGCAAAATAACGGTAGTAAAATCTTTAGTCGTCGCAAAACTGGTTTATCTTTTTATTGCTCTTCCAAATCCCCCCAAAGAAACCATAGACGAACTAAATAGGGCACTTTTTAAATTCGTTTGGGAAAATGGGCCTGACAAAATAAAGCGAATTCATTTTATCCAAGATTACAATCAGGGCGGATGTAAAATGATTCAGCTGAATGTCTTTATTAATTCTTTAAAGATATCATGGGTTAGTCACTTTATAAAAAATCATTCATGTTGGAAAGAAATTTTCATAAACTCTTCTCCCTTTTTAAACAGTGATTGGTATCTAGCCAGCCCTAACATATTGGATAACTATTCCAAAAATGTTAACAATCCGTTCTGGAAAGACATAATTGATGCTTGGTCGTCTTTCAGCAAAAAAACTCCCCACGGGAGCCTAAGGATTTTTTAGGTACATACATTTTTAATAACGAATATATTAAAGTAGGAAATAGACCGCTGAGAAGCACTCTGTTGAAATCGAAAGGTATCTTTTTTGTAAATGATTTTTTAGGAACAAACGGAAAACTATTGTCTCATGAGCAATTTAAAACGCACTTTGATATACAAATAGACTTCTTGACATACAGGGGAATACAAAATGCAATAAAATGTTTCATAAGACCACTAGGGGATGCAACTGAGCTGAACAGAATACAAAATCCCATACTCCCGCACCGTGCAGAAACATTAATCTCCAGGAATAAAATAACTTATAAGACACTGATTATGGGCACAAAATAAAAAAAATCTCTTATCCAAATGGGAATCCAAGTTAGGCATCGAACTCAGTGAACAATGGTGGGCAAAAACGTTACTAATCCCCTTTAAATGTACAATCGACGTCAGATATAAATGGTTTCAGTATCGTATTAATACTCGCATTTTAGGAACCAATACTCTTTTAAAGAGGATGAATATAACTGAAGATGACACGTGTTCCTTTTGCAAAAGGGAAAAAGAAACCTTGATTCACCTGTTTTGTGAATGTCCACTTGTTTTATCCTTTTGGAATGGTTTCATCAACTGTATTTTCACAAATACAGGATATTATATATATCTATCAAAACAAGTTATTTTGTTTAGCAACCCAAGTTCCGGCATGTTACCACCCATTTTTCGCCTTTTACTCATTTGTGTAAAACATTTTATTTATAAAACTAAAAATTTAGATATTAGTTTACTAAAAAAAGAAATACTGAATTATTACAATGTAGAGAGATCAGCTTATTACCTTTTGTGTCAGTACAAAAAATTTGAAAAACGGTGGGAAAGTCTAATAAATTTGATAAAAGAGTAAAACTCCATATGCAACCATATTCAGATAGTTATTATTATTATTATTATTATTATTATTATTATTATGACTGCTATTTACTGTAAAAATTTTCTGAATGCATCCAGTAAAGCCTTTCGTTGGCTACTGCAGCACCAGACAAGTGCCAGGAACTCAACGTATGTGCAACTAATTTGCCAACATTCAACCTTCCCCCACCCCACCCCACTCTCACAAATCAACCTGCCCTTTTTTAAAGAAATATAAAAATATGGACCAAATATAGTAAGAAACTAGAAATGTATTTACTACATATTGTAGTCAAATTGTATACCTTTTGTACATTGCTTTGTTATATGAATAAAAATTAAAAAAAAACAAAAACATTTCAGACCTAGAAAGACACATTGAAACATAGAATTCTGTTCTTGTACATCTAATTCTGACTTCCTACCTCAGATGGGCTTTAAATAGACATGCATTTTGTCAAGAGTCAAGAGACTGCCTTATACTCAAGAGTAGGATACCACATCCAAAAATTACCAGTGCATAACACTTATTTTTTACCTCTTTTAAAGAGATTGGCACACCACCTATCGGTGATGATGCAGTTTCATCCCTCTGACATGTTCGTTTTAGGCTCACAGAATTCCCCTCGTCCTGCTCATCCAAGATGCTTGGATGTGGGGTGGGTGAGGGGATTTTATGCTAATTCATAAGGTTATAAATAAGTGTATGCAGGGTAAATCTGAAGATACACAAACACAGTGGTGGATTAGGCATTTTACGGAAGCTCAAGATTTGAAACCAACTGCCTCAAGTTATAATCAACTGCCCCACCCCATGGAGTTGTAACTGACTGGGCTTTTATCCCGGATCTATGATACCTTGTCTGGGTATGTTGAGAACATAGTTTGAGAGGTAAGCGACTTACAAATACTCACACTTGTGGCCTTGTATATATTAAGTATATTTTTTCACACAACAATGCTCATCCAACTCACTTCTGATGTTGTGTCACTAGTATCTAAGGGGTGGGATTGTTCTTCTCTTGCATTTTTTGTGACAGTGTTCTCATACTAATTTGTTTGTGACAACCTGGCTGCTACTGATTCAATACTTTAGTCTCATTTGGGTCTGTTTAGCGTGTGATAAATTGCTGATGCATTTACCATAAGATAAACACACTTCTTGGCCTACCCACTTATCTTATTATTCCCTTCTCTCAATCGTTATTTCAGTTTTCTGAATTCCTCTCTCTGTTACTGAAAACCATACACTCCCATGACTGCAAACATGCCTCCATTTCAAACTCACCCTTTCTCTCAAGGAAGTTGTGCATTTGAAAATAATATCGGAACCACAATAAAGCATATAACATAAATTACTAAAAAAAAATCTTATTTGGATAACATCTTCAGTGCACATACTTGCATGTTATGTGCATTTATTGGGTTCTTTATGATTGTGAATTATTTTCTGAATAACAATGTATCATGTTGCACAGTGATGAGAAAAAATTGTGAATTGGTAAAATACTTGAAATAGCTTTAATGGACAAATGACCCAACAGCCAGATGACAGAAAATGCCATTTGATAGCACTAGCCATAACTTTCAGAAAAATAGGATGTAGATAGTGGGGCGGGTGTCATTTGTAGCTCAGTCTAGATTACTCTTTTGTCTGGCATCATCTGTCCATCTATTGTAAAGTCGGTGTTTGGGTCCTCCTAAATTGCTGTACCAATTCCAATCATGACTAATAGCAATTCAGTTTTGTTAATATCTTTATGCTGCTCCCCATTTAAAAAAAAATTTCTTCTCATGATCTGTCTGAAATTAATATTTTCTGAACCAGTAGTCTGGTTTAAAGCAAATTTAGTATGTAGTATTATTTGGTCATAAGGACTCTATCCATCCCCAAAATAATTTTCCTACATCCCTGAAGTTAAAAAATAGAAAAAAAATGTTCAAGTGCTGTATTTCCCAAACTACATGAAATGAAACAGAGAACCGATATTTGGTATGAAGCAAACTTATGAACTATAGAATCAAATATGCAAATAAATGGCAATTTGTTGTTATAGGGTACTATATAAGGATTAAAAAAGTGCTGAGTGGGCATATTTCAAATACTTTACTTAATAATAGCACTGATTGTGTTTCACATGATAAAATAAGAAAGATCATAATGCATACAATAGTATGCTTGGAAAGTGCAAGTTTCAAGATGAGAGGCTTGAGTACATGGAAAAAACATTGTGTATTGTATGTGTTTTAAATTTCCCAGACTCAGCTATATTTGTATTGTACAAAAGAAAAAAAAACAAATTTTAAGTATACTGATCGATTGAAAACACAATCGATATGTTTTTTCGAGGCGGATTATATTTTCATAATTTACAATGAAAACACCTCAAATGAAAAAATTTGAATTTAGCTCATTCCAACTGTGGGTCAGGAAATAAAAAAAAAATAAAATGGTGTATGAAGTTTAAAAGCTGTGCTCTTTATTACTATGGAGCTACGCCTGTCTCAAAATTAGCCTTTTTAATGTAAAATGTCAAAAAGGGCGTTAAAACCTGAAGTGATATTAAAATGTCAAAAATTATGGTAAATTGAAAAAATAAAAGAATGGGTTTCTATTTCTTATCAACCTACCCTACAATTGTTTACTACAGGCTTGCATTACAATGGAAGTCCCTAACTCGGAAAATATACTCTCTATTTTGATCTTTCTCAAGTGATCTGGGAAAGAAAAGTGCAACAGCACCAAGAAAAAATAAGCCAAAACTGTGTCGAGTGCTACCAGCACACAGCCAGTAGGAGACACTCTTCTCCTGGTACAGATCCATAGCTTCCGGTACCAGTGCGCAGTTTTGTAACTATTGACTCATTCTTTTTTCATCCGCTGTCCTGGATAGACGTGTGGCCATTTGCATTATGAAACAGTGATAATTCAACTCCTTGATAATGTTTACCTGCGACTAGAACTATGGATCTGAGAATTCTATAGTAACAGGACTGTGTTTTATATATTCTCATTATTAATTTCAACCACATTTTCATTGTATTTTGTACATTCTCCGTGTTTGCGCACAAATTTCGCATACCATGCAGTTCAGACATATAATTTTTTGGTTGATAAATTTATGTTATCCTTTTGGATATTATTATTATTATTGGAGTTAGATGTCAGTAGGGAGGTGTATGGACAAGATTTCTCGTCTCTGTTGAGGGCAGAATTTCTGTTTTTTGGGTCCCTGTTGGCCGTCTGGGTTCAGTTGTGTCCCTGCCGGTCCTTTATTTTCTCCCACCTTTCTCTCGTAGTTGAGGGTGTTCTACTTTCAAAAGAATCTGTCATCGGTCACATAGTTGCGCACTGGTACCGGAAGCCGTGGATCTGTACTAGGAGAAGAGCATCCTTACTGGGTGTGCGCTGGTAGCATTCGACCCAGATTTGGCTTATTAGGCTCTCCCAACCCAGTTTGGGAAAGACTCTTGTTATTCTTCTTTTTCAAAATTTTTCTTCTCTATTTTTTTTTTAGGCTTTCCCAAACCCAGTTTGGGAAAGACTATTGTTATTCTTCTTTTTCAAAATTTTTTTTCTCTATTTTTTTTTTTTTTTTAGGCTTTCCCAAACCCAGTTTGGGAAAGACTGTTGTTATTCTTCTTTTTCAAAATTTTTCTTCTCTATTTTTTTTTTTTTTTTTAAGCTTTCCCAAACCCATTTTGGGAAAGACTGTTGTTATTCTTCTTTTTCAAAATTTTTCTTCTCTATTTTTTTTTTTTTTTTAGGCTTTCCCAAACCCAGTTTGGGAAAGACTATTGTTATTCTTCTTTTTCAAATTTTTTCTTCTCTATTTTTTTTAATTTTTTTTTTTCTCCCTGAATTTTGTCTGTTGAACTGCTCGAAGACAAGCTGTACGATTTTGACCAAATTTGGCACACTTATGTAATGTCATAAAATCTAGTGAAATGCGGTATCGTCACATCTGTGAAAATGCGTGTTTTCAAAATATTCTGCCATAACCTTCAAAATTTCACCATTTTTCGAATGTCTCAAAATTGTTTACAGTTATTTAGCTCAAATTTTCCACACATTTAGAGCATAATATGATACACCACAATCACCACTCAGATCTTTCAACTTTAACCCCCCACTGGCCAAAAATGACATGAATATAGAATTTTTCTTCAAAATTTACCAACTTCAAGGGCAAAATTCTCTAATAACAAGGTTGTTGTAGCAATTATTTTGGTTTGGATAGATGCAACAATGATTGCAGAAGAAAGTTACTGTTTACTTTTTAATCTCAGATTTAACCCTCAAGCACAATGAGGGTGAGAATAAGAGTACCGTTTGAAAATGCCAAAATTAGCCAACTTTGGTTGCTTTTTCCATCATTTTTGAAAGGGGTTAATTTCAAAGATTTTTCGTGTACGTATTCACAATTGACTACCGAGCATATTTGCTGTTGTAAGTTTAGTTGTAAAGTTTAACCCTATCCCATTCTGGTTGCATAAAAGTAGGTACCATCCAAAAAAACTCCAATTTTTTCAGAATTTGGTAAGTTTAGGTGCCGATTTACTCCATTTTTGATTGCTTGAGCTCTGAAAGTTTTCTATAGCTGCTTGCAGCAGTCAAAGTATGACAATTTTTGTTCTATATGTTATTATTAAAAGTTTAACCCTTGGCAGATTTGAGACTTCCCATAAGGGTACTGTTGGAATATTTGTTATTTTCGCCAACTTCAAGAGCAATTTTTTCTAATTACAAGGTAGTTGTAATAATTATTTTGGTATGGGTAGATGCAACAATGATTGTGGAAGAAAGTTACTGTTCACTTCTTAATCTCAGATTTAACCCTATAGCACAATGAGGCCAAGAATAAGAGTACAGTTTGAAAATGCCAAAATTAGCCATTTTTGGTTGCCTTTTCTATCATTTTGGAAAGGGTTAATTTCAAACACTTTTCATGTACGTATTCACAGTTGACTATCAAGCATATTTCCTGTTGTTAGTTTGGTTGTAAAGTTTAACCCTATCCCATTCTGGTTGCATAAAAGTAGGTACCGTCCAAAAAAATTCCAATTTTTTCAGAATTTGGTAAGTTTAGGTGGCGATTTACTCCATTTTTAATTGCTTGAGCTCTGAATGTTTTCTATAGCTGCTTGCAGCTGTCAAAGAATGACAAATTTTGTTGTATATGTTATTATTAAAAGTTTAACCCTTGGCAGATTTGAGACTTCCCATAAGGGTTCTGTCAGAATAATTGTTATTTTCGCCAACGTTTACATGCACTTTCTCAGCACTGGAGCCATATTGTCTCAAAACCTTTTCCATGAAAGGGTTGGGCCTTCATCCAAGAACAATTTTGCTGTTTTATATTTTAATCAAAGTTTTAACCTTCACCCAGTTTTTGGGCCTTGAATTGTAGTGCCCTCAAATTCTTCATAAAATATGCTAATTTGGTGCTCACTTTTCCATTTTCGAAAAGAATATCGAAAAATGATTTACATGTTCGTATTTACAATTGCCTACCGAGCATATTTGTTGTTGTAAGTTTGGTTGTAAAGTTTAACCCTATGCTCGTTCTGTTTGCATAAAGATAGTTCCAGTCCAAAAAAATCTCTCGTTTTCAGAGTGACGATTTACTCCATTCCTTACTGATTGAGCGCTGAACGTTTTCTATGGCTGTATGCAGCAGTCATAGTATGGCAACTTTTGTTTTATATGTCATTATTAAAAGTTTAACCGTTGGCAGATTCGAGACTGCTCATATGGGTATGGTCCGAATAATATTAATTTTCATAAAATCACTGAATATTGATAAGCGTGCAGTGGTAGTTTGGAATAGAATATCCGAAAATGCTTTTGAAATTCGGATTCACAGTTCAATTCCAAGAATATTTTCTGTTGTAAGGTTGCTGTAAAGTTTAACGCAATCCCTGTCTCAGATGCATAATGGTAGATGCCGTTGAAAACAACTCATTTTTTTTTTCAGAATTTCGTAGGTTTAAGTGACAATTTACTCCATTCCTAATTCATTGAGCGCTGAATGTTTTGTATGCCTGCATGCAGCAAGCATAGCATGACAACTTCTGTTTTATACGTGATTATCAAAAGTTTAACCCTTGGCATATTTAGGAGTTCCCATGTGGGTATAGTCGGAATAATTGTTATTTTCGTAAAATCAATCCCTGAATATATTGGTAACCATGCAGTGGCCTTTCAGTGGTGCTACATGAAGCCGCAAATAGTTAAAGTTGAAAGGTTCATCAAATAGACAAATATAATACCTAACTCAGCCAGTGACAGGTAAATAATGAATGGAAAAGTCATTCTGTTGAGAATAAAGTAGGGACAAATCGTGCCCTCGGTTTCCACCTGATCCACGGTATTTCCATGCGGTCTCAGCACTTGACAAAGATACTAAACTGTCGGGCAGGGACAGTAGGAAACATTCTGAGAATTTCAAGTTGCTGCCTTGCATGATCGGGACATAATTGGAATATATCCAACATTGTATCTGTCGGATATATTGCAATTATGTCCCCATCACTTCACCCCGACTGTCCGCATGGGGGCACCATGATGCTGTGTACTAAGGCATACTGCACATCGATGGGGCGCATGTCTTCAACCAATCTAACCCTGACTGTGCTACAATGCAGAGGCACTATGTTGGGGAACTGGCAGCTGCGCGTCATTGCTCAGTGGTTTTCTCCACCCATACAACTGTCACCGACATAATATGACCTTGGCTGTTAATGTGTCGTTAAAACCTAATAAATAAATAAACAAGAGGCCCCAGGGGGCATGAGGGCGCTCACCTGACATGGTAGTCTAAATATCAAACCATGGACTTGACTTGAATAAGCTGCATATGCCCCCTCCCAAGAAAATCATATACCAACTATATGAAGCCATTGTGCCCACACAATACACAGGATTTTTCTTCTATTTTCAGTTCCTGCACTTTTACGTCTCAAAATTGAGATAAATGCATAAAAAACAGATTTTTTTCCCAAACAAAATACTTTCATCCTAAAGTTTTTTTTTTCTTAAAACGCATAAAAAACGATAAAACTAAATTTCTGGATTCTGGTCCCAACCAGACCCCAAATTTTCGGTGTAAAAAAAATTTTTTTTTTGTCTTAAAATTGACAGAAACGCATAAAACCCCCCCCAAAAAATTACAGATTTTGGTCCAGAATTTTCGAAGTCCCACCCAGACCCCAAATTTTCGGTGTAAAAAAAAAAAAATTTTTTGTCTTAAAATTGACCGAAACGCAGAAAAAACAAAAAAAAAAAAAAAATTATGGATTTTGGTCCAAAATTTTCGAAGTCCCACCCGGACCCAAAATTTTTCAGGGGAGAATTTTTTTTTTTTTTTGTCTTAAAAGTGACAGAAACGCATAAAAAAAAAAAAAAAAAAAATTACGGATTTTGGTCCAAAATTTTCGAAGTCCCACCTGGACCCCAAATTTTTGGTGTAAAAAAAAAAAAATTTTTTTTGTCTTAAAATTGACAGAAACGAATAAAAAACAAACAAACAAATAATTTCCGGATTTTGGTCCAAAATTTTCTAAGTCCTACCCGGACCCCAAATTTTCAGGGGAAAAAAAAAAAAAAAATTTTGTCTTAAAACTGACGGAAACGCATAAAAAACCCCAAAAAAATTACCTGGACCCCAAATTTGCAGGGGAAAAAAAAAATGTTTTTTTCTCTTAAAATTGATCAAAATGCAGAAAAAACCCCCAAAAAAAAAATTCCGGATTTTGGTCCAAAATTTTCTAAGTCCTACCCGGACCCCAAATTTTCAGGGGAAAAAAAAAAAAAAAATTTTTCTTAAAACTGACGGAAACGCATAAAAAAAACCCAAAAATTTTTCGGATTTTGGTCCAAAATTTTCTAAGTCCCACCCGGACCCCAAATTTTTTAGGGGAAAAAATTTTTTTTTTTTTGTCTTAAAAGTGACAGAAATGCATAAAAAAAAAAAAATTCGGATTTTGGTCCAACCTGGACCCCAAATTTTCAGGGGAAAAAACAAATTTTTTTTTTCTCTTAAAATTGACCAAAACGCAGAAAAAAATGAAAAAAAAAATTCCTACCCGGACCCCAAATTTTCAGGGGAAAAAAAAAAATAAATTTTTTGTCTTAAAACTGACGGAAACGCATAAAAAACAAAAACAATTTTTTTCGAAGAAACAAAAAAAAAATTTCGGATTTTGGTCCAAAATTTTCGAAGTCCCATCCGCACCCCAAATTTTTCAGGGGAAAAATTTTTTTTTTTTTTGTCTTAAAAGTGACAGAAACGCATAAAAAACAAAAAAAATTTCGGATTTTGGTCAAAAATTTTCTAAGTCCCACCTGGACCCCAAATTTTCAGGGGAAAAAACAAATTTTTTTTTCTCTTAAAATTGACCAAAACGCAGAACCCCCCACCCAAAAAAAAAATTCCGGATTTTGATCCAAAATTTTCCAAGTCCCACCCAGACCCCAAATTTTTCAGGGGAAAAAAAACATTTTTTTTTTGTCTTAAAATTGACAGAAATGCATAAAAAACAAAAAAAATTTTTTCGGATTTTGGTCCAAAATTTCAAAGTCTGCAACGGGACCCCAAATTTTCAGCCTAAATATGAATCCAGGGATTTGCCTTCAACAAACTTGATTCTCACCCCCCTAAGGATGCTGCAAACCAAATATAAAAACATTCTTATTGCTAGATCTGAATAAGAAGATTTTTAAAAAATACTCCTCATATTGCACTAATTTAAACATAGAGAGCCCAAATATCGACCCAGGCAATTCATTTCAATTAACATGTGAAACAATCTTCCAAAGATGTTATATGTGAAATTTTAAAGCTTCTGGAGCAGTGCTTTGGGAGAAAAGTAGTCTTATGTTTTTCCCATTACCCACAGTGTTAAAAATACTGACTCAGCACTTTTTCAAAGTCCCCAAAAAGTATCCCATGATAAAACCGATGGCAATTTTTTTTACCATTCCATTCTGTTGGTCCTAAGGAAGCTTCACAACAAATAAGAATTCTCAGTGCCGTGTAGTTTTGGAGATATGGGCGTTTTAATTTTTTTCTATTTTTAGCTCCTGTGGTTCCCACGGGGCTATGGGGGAAAAAAATTTCTGCATAAATTAGGTACTTATGACCCAGTAAGCACTCACGTAAATTTTGGTTCAAATCGGCCTTGCGGTTTGGAAAATAGAAATTTGGGGTGGGGCCAAAATTTTTGCCCCTCCTTTAACATCGTCAAATATAGCCCCTCGAACTTCTCTTGAACAAACTTGAGTCTACACCTCAAAAGGAAGCTGCATACCAAATATCAAGTCTCTGCTATTGCTGGTTCTTGAGAATAAGATTTTTTAAGAATTGAAGCATTTTTGCCCCATCCCTCTGCTCAATGTGAGCCGAACCTAATTTGACAAAAAATCAGTATGCCCTTATATAACCCCTACTCACATGAAATTTCATTAACATGCGGCCAGTGGTTTGGGAGAAAAAGGCCCAAACGCCACCTTCATGACGGACGACGGACAACGGACGAAAAGTGATCAGAATAGCTCACCCTGACTTTCAGTCAGGTGAGCTAATAAATCCAGTACCAGTTTTGCTCGTACAAATATTAGTACCGTCAGACAAAATTCATTTTCTGGTTAATTTCGTACTTTTCTGTACTCACCTTCCCTGAGTAAGATTGGTATACCCTTTCAATCTCAGATTTAACCCTCAAGCACAATGAGAGTGAGAATAAGTGTACCATTTGGAAATACCCAAATTATCCAACTTTGGTTACTCTCTACTATCATTTTGGAATGGGTTAATTTGAGATTCTTTGCTTTGCTATATGCAGAGATGTTTAATCAATAAATCTGACTTTAGTTATGTTCTGGGACTTAATGAAACATGTGCTTTGGCCACTTAAAAATAGCACTGTCGCAAAAAATGACTGAGTGAATACTCACTTGTCCAAAAACAAAAAGGAAAGAGGTCTTTTAGCTTTTCATAACTGCTTTCAAAAATCAATGGGGAACAAATTTTGTGTTATATGTTTTGGTGTTCCGTGTTATCCAACACCAGTTTGGCCGTACAAATATGAATACAACCAGGAAAGAAAGCACATTTTCTCAGCGGGAAGGAAGCACATTTTCTCAGTGTAGACTGTTGGACTTCTATGATAGAGGTCCCGAGTTTGATCCCTATCTGGGATGACCCACGTATTGTCCTTGGGCAAGGCACTTTATGCAAGAAACATTAACAAGCTGTACAACATCCCTTTAATCAACTCATTTTGACTTGAACTGTACCCATCACTGTGTATACTACCTCTCTAGATGGTTTAAACCATTTCAAATAAACAACTAATTTGTGTGTGACACTTACTCATATTACATGTATTTCATTGTATCTGAAACATATATGTTGGAAAAATTGTGAAATCATGGAGTAGGAAGCTTACCCTTGTTTGTTGACAAATCCCACACATTCACAAACTGACAAAATGATAGAGAATAAATTAATTATTGATATTTAAGGTCACTTTCAGCATCTACAGCTATATCATGACCATAATATATAGACAATAAACATATAGTGTGTTTTTATATCTGTGTTATACAACGAGTTGAAATATGGTTTATTTTTTCGAGGCTTCGCCGAGAAAAAATAAACCATATTTCAACGAGTTGTATTACACAGATATAAAAACACACTATATGTTTATTGTTTTTATCTGATAACAAACAGACACCCGTCTCGTGCGTCTGCCCAACTTATATATGCTTCCCACGGGCCTCCAAAGAAAACCAGTCTACGAGACAAAAGAAATAGGACAAGACCCATAGAGTTGTGTCCCTTACATTACAAAATTGATGACGGCGATTGTAAAGTGCGATTGCACTTCTTGCATCATGTAACTGCGCTGGAACAAAATAAATTTCAACTATTTTATTAACAGTAACAAAACAGTGTTTCAGTAGAGTTATTCTTTTTTTGACATAGTTCCAGTTTTTTTCTGTGTTTTATGCTGTAGTCCCAATATAACAAATAATTTTGCGTTTGTTTACAATTTTCACGAAGTGTTTTTTTTTCAGGTAGAGCAGACGAACTTTTAATTAGCGCAGTTCCGCGAGTACTTTTGATCGAGGCCGTGACTATAAATAGTTTGCAGTCGCCGCATACTAATTACTATTAACATTCAAGTAATTTCTACAATGTTTTGAAGCAAAATTTTAGGTTGCCTTTATTGAAGCAAAATAAATAAGAAATGACACCATCAGAGGATTTTGACAAAGTGCAATAAGCGTACAATTAAAACTTGCCCTGTGATATAACGATGTTTCATGAATGAATGAATGAAAATGGAATTGAAAGAGGTCAGAGGTTGTTCGCATAAATTATAATTATATACAACACCCGTTGTATATACTTCAAGTATATACAACGGTTGTTATACTCTATGGTTATCAGATAAAGGTATTTATTCAAGTCCAGGTATTCATTGCATAGGCGTACAGGGCTATTTTTCAGGGGGGGGGGGGAATGAACCCTTTTAGCCCCAAAAAGTTGAATCTCAGGAGGAAATGCCAAATGTGGGTATGGGAGGGGGGGGGGGTCTCCCTCCCATTGAGTGCCTAGAGAGAACCACCGAGCAATGGCAAGCGACTCAGAATCCCCAACATACTAACTCCACAAAAGCAGGGTTAGCATTGGTTGAAGACAAGTGCACACTCAAAGTACCCTTAGTACACATCACCATCATGCCCACCCCCCCCCCCCCCTCCCCCACATGGGAAATTAAATTGGGATGAAGTGTCTTGCTCAAGGACACAATGTGGTTGCCACAGGCGGGATTCGAACCAAGGACTTCTTGGATTGCAACAATCATCTCTACCTTCTGAGCCACCGTGCTCCCGTAATATGCAGTAATAGAGCTCTTTATATGTACTTATAAATGAATAATATTAACGTGGATACGGTTCCACTGAATCAACTGGTACAGTATAATGGTCAGTTTACTTGCAACTTCTAAGTGATGAGATAGGAAAACAACATTTTGTGTGGAAAACCAAAATGTTTAGTGGTCATTTTTGGCAACTAAACTGTCTGAAATTTTCTGGCATATTGGCTGAAAAATCGGCTTCTTCCTGACTCAGGGGTGGGTTGGGGCACAGTCCTTCATGAAACCCCGGCACGTACGCCCATAATTCATATGTACTAATTTTTTCCAAAGCACAAAGGACATCGCTTGTTTTGCTTTCTATGAAAATAGTCTGTAATTATTGAAGAGCAAATTTTGTGTTAAATGTTTTGGTGTCCTGCTGTATCTCAAATATCTGTTTTGGCTGCATAAAAACTAGTAGTATCACAAAAACTTTGATTTCCACTAAATTTTCTGTTTTCAAAAATGATCGATAGTTTTGTGTACAATACAGTTTGCCTTTTCACATTAAAAAGTTGGGAAAGCCCGTAATTTATCCAACAAATTACAATTCTCTAGTTAGATTCACCTATTTCTAATAGGTGGATCTATTGTTATTGGTATTTTTCTTCTTTTTTATTTTTTTTTTTTATTTCACCGATTCTTGTCTGACGGATTACGCGAAAACGTTCTGTACGATTTTGCTGAAATTCGGCACATTTGTAGAGCACCATGCGTAGTTTCTCACCTGGGTCATGGCATTTCTGAAGTTTTTCGTTTTCTGCCAAAATCGTACAAAATGTAGCCAAAATGTCACGTTTTGCCCCAATTCTCAAAAATGCTCTGGGCGATTGGGCTAAAACGTTCCTAGTATTTGAAGCATGTGCACCTGTATCTGTCTGCATAGGCAGTATTACCCACGTTGACCCTGTTTTGCCACAAACGTCACCCGAAAATGCATTTTTGGTGAAAATTGCTAACATTTACATGCGATTTCTCAGCACTGCAACAACCTTTTCTCAAAACATGTCACATGAGAAGGTTGGTAATTCATCCAGGAACAATTTTGCTGTTATATCTCTTATTCAAAGTTTTAACCTTCACCCAGTTTTCTATGCTTAAATTCGAGTACCCTAAAAGTGTAACTAAAATTCGCTCAGTTTGAGTTCTCTTTTCTTCCACTTTGGAATGGAATATTGAAAAATAATTTGCATGTCCGCATTCACAATTGATTACCGAGCATATTTGCTGTTGTAAGTTTGGTTGTAAAGTTTAACCCCATGGCCATTCTGATTGCCTAAAAGTAAGTACCGTCCAAGAAAACTCCAATTTTTTTAGAATTTGGTAAGTTTAAGTGTCAATTTATTCCATATCTTATTGACTGGGTGCTGAATGTTTTCTATGGCTGCATGCAGCTGTCAGTGTATGACAACTTTTGTTCTATATGTTATTATAAAAAGTGTAACCCTTGGCAGATTTTGGAGCTCCCATGAGGGTACTGTCGGAATAATTGCTGTTTTCGCCAACTTTCACATGCGATTTCTCAACACTGGAGACATATTTTCTCAAAGTTTTTTCTATGAGAAGGTGGGGCATACATCCTAGAACAATTTTTCTGTGATATGTTTTATTCAAAGTTTTACTCTTCACCCAGTTTTCGGGCCTTGAATTGGAGTACCCTCAAATTCTTTTTAAAAGTGTTTCACTTGGCTGCTATACATTATAAAATTCCTCAAGACTCCTATCAGTGAGTGTTAAGCTGTAATTCACAACAGATGTTTCGTTTTATTTGTATAATATGATTTTAACTGACCAGCATTCTCCAGGTGCTGTTTTTCCTATTTGATAGAGAGTACTGCAAATTGCACTTTTCAAAATATTCATTAACCCTCTTTTACTGATTTTTATTGCAAGAAAGCAATATTGCTATAATGCTGTTGATTTCTAACTTAACCCTGCACGCTTGGTTACAGAGAAGAAGACATGGATTTCCAGCAAATATGACTGGAATAATATGAAATACGGTCTATCAGTGTGTATGCCTACCCACCTGCCTGACAACAAGCACGCCCTAAATTCGATTTTAACCATTCACCAGTCATTTCTGTGTGAAAGGGTAAAGGCGGAAGAGTAGTCAGAAATGCCCGTCTGCCCTGCCCTGACTTCAACATTAAACATAAAACAGTCATGCCAGTGTGAAAGAGAACAGCCCGTTAATCCTCTTTTGCTGATTTTTTATTGCAACAGGATTGATAAATGTGTAGTGACACTATTTCCTAAGCAGTATTGCTATGCTGTTGATTTCTAACTTAACCCTGTGCACGTGATTTCAAAGAAGTAGATATGGATTTTCAGCAATTATGGCTGGAATATTGTAAAATGCAGTCTGTCAGTCTGTCTACCTACTTACCTGCTTGACAACAAACCCGCCCTGACTTCGATTTTAACCATTCCCCTGTCATGCCAGTCTGAAAGAGTACAGTCGGAAGAGTTGTTAGAAATGCCTGCCTGCCTGCCAGCCCGAAAAAGCCTGCTAAACCGCCCGAGCACGCCTACCTGCCTGCCCTGGCATCGGGATTAACCATACAACATTCATGCCAGCGTGAAAGAGAACAGTAGGTTAACCCTCTTTTACTGATTTTTATTGAATTGATAAATGTGTGCTCGCACTATTTCCTCAGCAATATTGCTGTGATGCTGTTGATTTCTAACTTAACCTTCTGTGTGTGGTTTCAGAGAAGTAGATATGGATTTTCCAGCAATTATGACTTGAATAATATGAAATGCAGTTTATCAGTCTGTCTGTCTGCCTACCTACCTGCCTGACAGCAAGCAGGCCCTGACTTCGAGTTTAACCATTCGCTTGTCATGCCTGTGTGAGAGTACAGTTGGAAGAGTTGTTAAAAATATCTGCCTGCCTTCCCGAAAAAAAAGATTTTATACCCACCAGCCTGCCTGTCTGCCTGCCATGACTTCGACGTTAACCATACCACATTCATGCCAGTGTGAAAGAGCACAGTCCGTTAACCCTCTTTTACTGATTTTTATTGTAACAGAATTTAACCCTGAGTTTACCCCTTGTAGAGTTGAGAGTTACCATAAGGGCACTGTCGGGTTAATTGTTGTTTCGCCAATTTTCCCCGGTGATTTCTCAACACTGCAAACATATTTTCTCAAAGCATTTCCCATGAGAAGATAGGGCATTCATCTAAAATCAGTTTTGCTGTGATATGTTTTATTCAAAGTTTCAACCTTCACCCAGTTTTGCTGTTGTAAGTCTGTTTGTAATGTTTAACCCTATGCCCATTCTGGTTACCTAACAGTACCATTAGGTACCGTCCAATAAAACTCCCATTTTTTAGAATTTGGTAATTTTAAGTGTCAATTTACTCCATTTCTAATTGATTGACTGCTGATATTTTTTATGGCTGCTTGCATCTGTCAAAGTTTAAGTGACGATTTACTCCATTCCTAATTGATTAAGCGCTGAATGTTTTCTGTGGCTGTATGCAGCAGCCATAGTATGACAACTAACTTTTGTTTTATATGGCATTATTAAAAGTTTAACCCTTGGCAGATTCGAGCCTGCCCATATCGCATGACAACTTCTGTTTTATATGTAAATATTGAAAGTTTAACCTTTGGCAGATTTAGGAGTTCCCATGTGGGTACAGACGGAATAATTGTTATTTTCGTAAAACCAGTCCCTGAATATATTAGTAAACCCGCATTGGCCTTTCGGTTGTGGAATACAAAGCTGCAAATAGTTAAGGTTGAAAAGTTCATCAGATAGACAGATATAATGCCAAACACAGCCAGTGACAAGTAAATAATGAATGGAAAAGTCGTTGAATTGAGAATAAAGTAGGGACGAATCATGCCCTCGGTTTCCGCCTGATCCACGGTGTTTCCACGCGGTCTCGGCACTCGACAAAGATGCTAAACTGTTAGGCAGGGACAGTAGGAAACATTCTGAGAATTTCAAGTTGCTGCCTTGCATGATCGGGACATAATTGGAATATATCCGACATTGTATCTGTCGGATATATTCCAGTTATGTGAATTTATGTCCCGATTACTTCACCCCGACTGTCTGCATGGGGGCATTATGACGCCGTGTACTAAGGCATACTGCACGTCGATGGTGCGCATGTCTTCAACCAATCTAACCCTGCCTGTGCTGCAGTGCGGAGGCACTATGTTGGGGAGCTGGCAGCTGCTCGTCATTGCTCGATGGTTCTCTCTGGGTACTCCGGCTTCCTCCACCCAAACTGTCACCGACAGAATATGACCTTGGCTGTTAATGTGTCATTAAAACTTAATAAATAAATAAATAAATAAATAAATAAATAAATAAATAATTCCAGTACCAGTTTTGTTCGTACAAATATTAGTACCGCCAGACAAAATTCATTTTCTGATTAATTTCGTACTTTTCTGTACTCACCTTCCCTGAGTAAGATTGGTATTCCTTTTCAATCTCAGATTTAACCCTCAAGCACAATGAGAGTGAGAATAAGTGTACCATTTGGAAATACCCGAATTATCCAACTTTGGTTGCTCTCTACTATCATGTTGGAATGGGTTAATTTGAGACACTTTGCTTTGCTATATGCAGAGATGTTTAATCAATAAATCCGGCTTTAGTTATGTTCTGGGACGTAATGAAACATGTGCTTTGGCCACTCAAAAATAGCACTGTCTGCAAAAAAATGACTTTGAGTGAATACTCACTTGTCCAAAAACAAAAAGGAAAGAGCTCTTTGAGCTTTCATAACTGCTTGCAAAAAACAATGGGGAACAAATTTTGTGTTATATGTTTTGGTGTTCCGTGTTATCCAACACCAGTTTGGCCGTACAAATATGAATGCCGCCAGGAAAAAAAGCACATTTTCACAGTGGTAGACTGTTTGACTTCTATGATAGAGGTCCTGAGTTTGATCCCTATCTGGGACGACCCACGTAATGTCCTTGGGCAAGGCACTTTATCCCGGTTGCCAACATGGGGGCACAATGATGCCATGTACTAAGGCGTACTGCATTTCAATGGTGCACATGTCTTCAACCGCTGGTACCCTGCTTCAGCCGGAGCTTGAACATAATTAAAATGTTGAGCTGACAGTTGCTCGTCGGTGTTCGGTGGTTCTCTCTGGGTCCTCCGACTTTCCCCACCCGTAAAACTGTCACGGTCATGATTAGCCATTGTGGATAAGTATGTGACCATAAACACCAATAAATAAATACTGTCAGGGAAACCCTCTGTGAAATCCATAAATAGCAAAGTAGTAATGTAATGCAAGAAATATTAACAAGCTGTTCAACATCCCTTTAATCAACTCATTTTGACTTGAACTGTACCCATCACTGTGTATACTAGCTCTCTAGATGGTTTAAACCATATCAAATTAACAACTAATTTATGAGTGACAGTAACTCATATTACATGTATTTCATTGTATCTGAAATAGATATGTTGGAAAAATTGTGAAATCATGGAGTAGGAAGCTTACCCTCGTTTGTTGACAAATCCCACACATTCACAAACAGACAAAATGATAGAGAATAAATTAATTATTGATATTTAAGGTCACTCTCAGCATCTACAGCTATATCATGACCATAATATAGGTATTTATTCAAGTCCAGGTATTCATTGCATAGGCGTACAGGGCTATTTTTCAGGGGGGGGGGGGATGAACCCTTTTAGCCCGAAAAAGTTGAATTTCAGGAGGAAATGCCAAATGTGGGTATGGGAGGAAGGGGATCTCCCTCCCATTGAGTACCTGGAGAGAACCACCGAGCAACGGCAAGCGACTCAGACTCCCCATCACAAAAGCAGGGTTAGTATTGGTTGAAGACAAGTGCACCCTCACAGTACCCTCTAACACATTGGCATCATGCCCCCCCCCCCCCCCCCCCCCCCCCTAAGTGGGAAATTAAATTGGGATGAAGTGTCTTGCTCAAGGACACAATGTGGTTGCCAGAGGTGGGATTCAAACCGAGGACTTCTTGGATTGCAAAAATCATCTCTACCTTCTGAGCCACCGTGCTCCCGTAATATGCAGTAATAGAGCTCTTTATGTGTGGTTATAAATAAATAATATTAACGTGGATACGGTCCCACTGAATCAAGTTGTACAGTATAATGGTCAGTTTACTTGCAACTTCTAAGTGATGAGATAGGAAAACAACATTATGTGTGGAAAACCAAAATGTTTTGTGGTCATTTCTGGCAACTAAATTGTCCGAAATTTTCTGGCATATTGGCCGAAAAATCGGCTCCTTCCTGACTCAGGGGTGGGTTGGGGCACAGTCCTTCATGTAACCCGGCCCGTACCCCCATAATTCATATGTACTAATTTTTTCCAAAGCACGAAGGACATCGCTTGTTTTGCTTTCTATGAAAATATTCTGTAATTGTTGAAGAGCAAATTTTGTGTTAAATGTTTTGGTGTCCTGCTGTATCTCAAATATCTGTTTTGGCTGCATAAAAACTAGTAGCATCACAAAAACTTCGTTTTCCACTAAATTTTCTGTTTTCAAAACTGATCGATAGTTTTGTGTACAATACAGTTTGCCTTTTCACATTAAAAAGTTGGGAAAGCCCGTAATTTGTCCAACAAATTACAATTCTCTAGTTTAATTTTAGTTTTTTTTTTCCTCCCTGAATTTTGTCTGTTGGACTGCTCGAAAACAAGCTGTACGATTTTGACCAAATTTGGCACACTTATGTAATTTCATAAAATCTAGTGAAATGCGGTATCGTCATATCTGTAAAAACGCGTGTTTTCAGAATATTCTGCCAAAACCTTAAAAATTTCACCATTTTTCGAATGTCTCAAAATTGTTTACAGTTATTTAGCTCAAATTGACCACACATTTAGAGCATAATATGATACACCACAATCACCACTCAGATCTTTCAACTTTATCCCCCACTGGCCAAAAATGACATGAATATAGATTATTTCTTCAAAATTGACCAACTTCAAGGGCAAATTTCTCTAATAACAAGGTTGTTGTAACAATTATTTTGGTTTGGATAGATGTAACAATGATTGCGGAAGAAAGTTACTGTTTACTTTTTAATCACAGATTTAATCCCCGAGCACAATGAGGGTGAGAATAAGAGTACCATTTGAAAATGCCAAAATTAGCCAACTTTGGTTGCTTTTTCCATCATTTTGGAAAAGGGTTAATTTCAAACACTTTTCGTGTATGTATTCACAATTGACTACCGAGCATATTTGCTGTTGTAAGTTTGGTTGTAAAGTTTAACCCTATCCCATTCTGGTTGCATAAAAGTAGGTACCGTCCAAAAAAACTCCAATTTTTTCAGAATTTGGTAAGTTTAGGTGACGATTTACTCCATTTTTAATTGCTTGAGCTCTGAATGTTTTCTATAGCTGCTTGCAGCAATCAAAGTATGACAAATTTTGTTGTATATGTTATTATTAAAAGTTTAACCCTTGGCAGATTTGAGACTTCCCATAAGGGTACTGTCGGAATATTTGTTATTTTCGCCAACTTCAAGAGCAAATTTTTCTAATTACAAGGTAGTTGTAATAATTATTTTGGTATGGCTAGATGCAACAATGATTGAGGAAGAAAGTTACTGTTTACTTCTTAATCTCAGATTTGACCCTCTTGCACAATGAGGGCGAGAATAAGAGTACCATTTGAAAATGCCAAAATTAGCCATTTTTGGTTGCCTTTTCTATCATTTTGGTAAGGGTTAATTTCAAACACTTTTTATGTACGTATTCACAATTGACTATCGAGCATATTTGCTGTTGTTAGTTTGGTTGTAAAGTTTAACTCTATCCCATTCTGGTTGCATAAAAGTAGGTACCGTCCAAAAAATTTCCAATTTTTTCAGAATTTGGTAAATTTAGGTGGCGATTTACTCCATTTTTAATTGCTTGAGCTCTGAGTGTTTTCTATAGCTGCTTGTAGCAGTCGAAGTATGACAAATTTTGTTCTATATGTTATTATTAAAAGTTTAACCCTTAAAGATTTGAGACTTCCCATAAGGGTACTGTTAGAATAATTGTTATTTTCGCCAATGTTTACATGCACTTTCTCAGCACTGGAGCCATCTTGTCTCAAAACCTTTTCCATGAGAGGATTGGGCCTTCATCCAAGAACAATTTTGCTGTTATATATTTTATTCAAAGTTTTAACCTTCACCCAGTTTTCGGGCCTTGAATTTAAGTGCCCTAAAATTCTTCATAATTTGGAGCTCACTTTTCTTCCATTTTCGAAAGGAATATCGAAAAATGATTTACATGTTTGTATTTACAATTGCCTACCGAGCATATTTGCTGTTGTAAGTTTGGTTGTAAAGTTTAACCCTATGCTCATCATTCTGTTTGCATAAAGATAGGTGCAGTCCAAAAAAACTCTCGTTTTCAGAATTTGGTAAGTTTAATTTACGATTTACTCCATTCCTAATTGATTGAGTGCTGAATGTTTTCTATGGCTGAATGCAGCAGTCATAGTATGACAACTTTTGTTTTATATGTCATTATTAAAAGTTAAACCGTTGGCAGATTCGAGACTGCCCATATGGGTATGGTCATCACTGAATATTGATAAGCGTGCAGTGGTAGTTTGGAATAGAATATCCAAAAATGCTTTCGAAATTCGGATTCCCAGTTCAATTCCAAGAATATTTTCTGTTATAAGGTTGCTGTAAAGTTTAACGCAATCCCTGTCTCAGATGCATAAAGATAGGTGACGTCGAAAAAAACTCTCATTTTTTCAGAATTTCGTAGGTTTAAGTGACAATTTACTCCATTCCTAATTCATTGACCGCTGAATGTTTTCTGTGCCTACATGCAGCAAGCATAGCATGACAACTTCTGTTTTATACGTCATTATCAAAAGTTTAACTCTTGGCATATTTAGGAGTTCCCATGTGGGTATAGTCAGAATAACTGTTATTTTCGTAAAATCAATCCCTGAATATATTGGTAACCGTGCAGTGGCCTTTCAGTGGTGCTACATGAAGCCGCAAATAGTTAAGGTTGAAAAGTTCATCACATAGACCGATATAATGCCTAACTCAGCCGGTGACAGGTAAATAAGGAATGGAAAAATCGTTGAATTGAGAATAAAGTAGGGACGAATCATGCCCTCAGTTTCCACCTGATCCACAGTATTTCCACGTGGTCTCGGTACTTGACAAAGATACTAAACTGTCGGGCAGGGACAGTAGAAAACATTCTGAGAATTTCAAGCTGCTGCCTTGCATGGTCAGGACATAATTGGCGTATATCCGACATTGTATCTGTTGAATTTGAATGTCAAATTAGCCAGATGATGGCTTTTTCGCCACCGGGTCGAGTTGTCAGTTTCTGCCGGGACGGTCTAAACAAAGCAGTTTAACTCAAAACTTTCTGTTCCATATGAATGTGAATAAATAGTGAATGAAAACGGCAGTGCATTGAGAATAGAGTAGGGACGAATCGTCCCCGCGGTTTCCATGTGATCCACGTTGTTCTCATGCCGCTTGACAAAGATACTGTCCTGTCGAGCAGCGATAGTAGAACAACTTCTGAAGATTTCGTGTATCTGCCTTCACTGGTCTGGACGCAGTGGGCATATGAGCGACACTGCTGTCTGTTCAATTTTAATGTCAAATTAGCCAAATTACCACCTTTTCGTCATTAACCCATGCACGATTTCTGTCCACTTTTCATTTTTGGCAATTATCTAACTGTTATCCAAGAACAATTTTGCTGTTATATGTTTTATTATAAGTTTAACCCTCACCCAGTTGTCAGGCCTTGAATTGGAGTACCCTCAACTTGAACATGTTCATTCAAATACCAAGATTCAAGTCCATGTCTCTTTCAGACACTCAGTCTGTGATTGATGTTCATACATTAAAAGCATAATATGATACACTAAAATCACCATACAAATATTTCAAAATTAACCCCTATTGGCCACAAATGATATGAATATATCATTTTATCTTCAAGATTTACTAACTTCAAGGGCAAATTTCTCATAATTGTGAGGTTGTTGTAACAATTATATTTGTATGCATAGATGCAACAATGCTTGCAGAAGAATGTTACTGTTTAGTTTTGGATCTCATCTTTAACCCTCAAGCAAATGAGTATAAGAGTACCATCCGAAAATTCCAAAATTAGCTAACTGTGGTTGCATCTTCATGTCATTTTGGAAATGGTTAATTCGAAACACTTTGTTTTGCTATAGGTAGAGATGCCTAATGAACAAATCCTGTGCTGTAAGTTATGCTTTGGGGCTTAACACAACATAAGCTTTGGCCATGTAAAGAATAGTACTGTCAGAAAAAAATTGATTTTCAGTGAATTTTGCAAACATCTGTACTCATTTCCTCTAATTGCAAGGTTGTTGTAGCAATTATTTTGGTTTGGATAGGTGCAATAATGAATGTAGAAGAAAGTTACTGTTTGCTTTTAATCTCAAGGTTTAACCCCCAAGCAAAATGAGGGCGTGAATAAGAGAACCATGAGAGAATGCCAAAATTAGCCAACATTGGAAGCTTTTTGTCTATCATTTTGGAAATGATTAATTTCAAACACTTTGCTTTGCTATATGTAGTCTGCATTTTGACAGTGGAAAGTTGGGAAAGCTCTTAATTTGTCCAACAAATTACAATTCTCTAGTTTTTTTTTAGTTTTTTTTTCCTCCATGAATTTTGTCTGCCAAAACTTTCAAAATTTTAACATTTTTCGAAAGTCTCAAAACTGTTTAGCGTTATTAGCTCAAATTTTCCACACATTTAGAGCATAATATGATACACCAAAATCACCGCACAAATATTCCAAATTAACCCCTATTGGCCAAAAATGAAATGAAAATAGAATTTTTTTCTTCAAAATTGACCAACTTCAATGGCAAATTTCTCTATTTGCAAGGTTGTTTTAACAATTATTTTGGTATGGATAGATGCAACGATGATTGCAAAAGAAAGTTACTGTTTACTTTCTAATCTCAGATTTAACCCCCAAGCACAGTGAGGGCAAGAATAAGAGTGTTGTTTGAAAGTTCCAAAATTAGCAACTTTGTTTGCTTTTGTCTATCATTTTGAGAAGGGTTCATTTTAAACACTTTGCACGTCCATATACATAATTCACTACCGAGCATATTTGCTGTTATAAGTTTGGTTATAAAGTTTAACCCTATGCCCATTCTGGTTGCATAAATGTAGGTACCATCAAAAAAAACCTCTGAGCACTGAATATTTCTATGACGGCATGCAGCAGTTAGAGTTTATTTAACTCTCTGGGGAGTCCTGAAATACCTATTACTACCTTGTTAAATGGTGAACCTTTATTCTCTGACTTGCAGAATACCAAAATTTTCTCAGCTTTTCAACAGTGCATAACTACGACACAACGGTTCATGATATGATTACTTTGATAGGCTTTGGAGAATTTTTGGGACCGTTACTCCTGCCTTCAAATTTCTTTAACCCTTTACCCAACATAATGGCCAAATCCGGCCAGTGCTATTCTAAAAAATCGCCAGTTAATTTTCATTATTTTTTTCATTTTTTTGTCTCAAAAACATAGGGTATGACCCCTCATTCCAGAAAAGCTAATACTGCTAATACAATTGTAAGTTCTGTGATCTGCAATGATTTAATCCCTTGAATGTTGTGTTTTGCTTCTCTACTGCGCATGCACCTGTTCTATTTTAATGTGACTGTATATTTGTGTGTGTGGCGGCATTTATATAGGCCATGCCTGTTCGCCAAACCACATTTCAGTTATGGAAATAAAATTTATTGTTTAAAAAAAGAAAGAGTATGACAAATTTTGTTTTATATGTCATTATTAAAAGTTTAACCTTTGCCAGATTTGAGATGTCCCATAAAGGTATTGTTGGAATAATTGCTCTATTTTTCCCAACTTTTACATGCGATTTCTCAGCACTGGAGCCATATTTCCTCAAAATGTTTCGAAAGAGAAGATAGGGCATTCATCCAAGAACAGTTCTGCAGTTATATGTTGTATTAAAAAATTTAACCCTCACCCAGTTGTCAGGTCTTGAATTGAAGTGCCCTCAACTTGTACATGTTCATTCAAATACCAAGATTCAAAATTCCTCCATATTTCTTATTAGGTACCCTGTCTGTGATTGATGTCCACACATTTAGTGCATAACATGATACACCAAAATCACCACACAAACATTTCAAAATTAACCTCTATTGACCAAAACTGATATGAAATTCAAAATTGACCAACTTCATGGGCAAATTTGTCCAATTGCAAGCCTATTGTAACAATTATTTTGGTGAGGATAGATGCAACAATGATTACAGAAGAAAGTTACTGTTTATTTTTAACCTCAGATAGTCAGATTTAACCCTCAAGCACAATGATGGCAAGAATAAGAGTTCCATTTGAAAATGCCAAAAGTAGCCAACTTTGGTTGCTTATAGTCCTGTACAGACGAGCAAATTTAATTTGCCAAAGAAAATGTGGCAAATAAAATTTTGTCGTGTTTATGCGAAAATTTGTCACATTTTCTTTGAACACATTTCTCTGTTCAATATCTGGACGTCCCATATTTCCTGCACATGGAGAAACTGCGCATGCATAGAAATACTTAAACAAGTATTGCATCATCCACCATGCTATAATAATTTGAAGTTAGAGAAGACGTTAGTGAATAGTACTGCGATTTTCAAAAAATGTGGTGCTCAGTCAATGCTGTATATTTACTTTTGGAAGGGTTGCAAAGTAAGGAGAGTCTGTGGAATATAAAAAGTGAACTTTATAGAGATAAAAATAAGAAAAAGGCAGACTACGGTGAACTTTTGTCAGTATTCCGTGAGGAAATTGGTGACATTAATTTTGATTTAAGTCATCTGAAAGCGAAGATACAGGGCCTGAGAACAAATTATCGAGAGGAGTTGTGCAAAATTACCAAAAGTCAAGGTACACGTAGCGGCACCAGCGATATTTATGTTCTGAAATGGAAATATTTCGACCAATGTTCGTTTTTAGCAGAAACTGTAGCTTCAAATAAATTAACGTATTTAAATGTACCCACCCCCTCTTCAGTACCACCACCTTCACCTGAAAGCCAAGCATTTAAACAGTCTGCCAATGAAGGTGATTTTGCCCAAACAACCCATCCAGTCATACCTGAGCAGCATGTTAGCCCAAGACCAGTACTGCTATAAATAGCAATAAAAAGAAACGAAAGTCTGTTCCATGGATGGAGATGGCTGCAATGGCTTTAAGTGACATCGCGAAAGGCAGTAGCGAGAAGGACGATAAGTGGGATGTGTTTGGTAAAGATGTGGCGAACACGATTAGATCGATGCCCCCTCAGCTTCGGTGACAGGCAAAGTTGTCAGTGCAAACAACTTGATTCAATTCGCAAGAGCCTATTATTTCACCAGCCTCTCATCAAACCAATTTCACCAACATGTATGGAACTCCACAGCCATCACAGACTCAATACTTCGGTCAAATGAATCACCAACCTGCGTCGATTGATATTACACAGCAGCAAGGCCGGTACCAACATCTTAACACAGCACAAGATATGAGTGAAACCACATTTCAGCAGCTATAAACTATAGCCTACATATTGCAACATTCATAGTTCTTTTGGCCATCTTTTTTTTGTTTTTTTTTTGTTCAATATATTAGGCCTATATGATGCATTATTGATAATTGTAGAGTAAATTATACAGATAGGCCCACACCATGTTCTTGCAAGCCTGGCATTCTTAAAAATGCAGGAGAGTTAAAAATCTCTCCCTTCACATCATGGGCGCATATCTCTATCGGAGAGTAAGGGGGTGGGGGTGGGGGGAGGGTGTTAGGACGACAGGATTCCTTGGTCCAAGAACGCGCATGACCATTGGGGACATCATGTGTTATGCCTCCTCCCCATATATTTTCCACGACGGGTGGTATTTGAATTTCTACCTAAATTATAAAATGCTCTCAAGTTTCAATGTGAACATAGTTGCTATTCTTGAATTTCAGTACGCGTGTGTCTATAATATCCACCTACATACTGAAATTCAGGAATAACAACTATAATCACGTTGAAACTTGAAAACGTTTTATAATTTGGGTTGAACTTATCGTGGAAAATATGGGGGGGTGGGGGGGTTGCATAACACATGATGTCCCTCCCTGGAAAAACTTGGGGGTGGGGGGAGCACATGCTTTCTGTCAATAGCCCCACACAATGGGGAAACTGCCACTTGGCATTGAACTCCTCGGTGATCATATAACAGTCTGAATGATTTTCAGGAACTTTCAGATTGCCTTTTTTTAAAACTTTGTAAATGGCATCACAAACTTCCATTACGAATTCTGATATAGAAGCTACAGATATACGAAATGCATAATGCAAATCTTTATAAGACGATCCAGATGCCAAAAATCTCAATGTCACACAAAACTTTTCATATGCAGATATAGAGTCTCTCATCGATGTGTCAGATTTTGTCAAACGTGGCCTCACTTTCTCCAGCAGTTCGTTGAAAAAAGACGGCTCCATCCTGAAAAAAAAATATTGATGGCAAGAATGACTTACACAGACGCACACATTGCTCACAACCTGACCTGTTAACCTCTGAAGGTGACTGTCAGTGAGATTTTGATGAGCTCTCAGTGAGATTTGGATGCTTGTCAGTGAGATTTTTGTGCGTGGGCAATACATCAATATTTTCCTTGTTATGCCTCCCACAGTCCCACCCGAGCACCCCCCAAAACCCAAATGCATTATATATTTCATTTTAATAATTTATTTTAACACTTTTAATGGTATTTGTCAGTAAAAGCATACAAATATGGATATCACTGGTCCAAGCCCCTGCCCCCCAGGGACAATGCCCCCCCCCCCCCCCCGACACACACACAAATTTTAGGTGAGTGGATGCCTATCTAGCCTTTGCCTGTACCAACTCCCCCCCTCCCCCGCCCCTCAGTCCAGCCATTTTTCCTTGCTCGTGCAAGCCCATCAAGCCACAACGCCCCAGGACCAAAGCGTTCAAGACCCAACACAAGCATTCCCCATCCCCTCCTCCCCCCCCCCCAACACACACACAAATTTTAGGTGAGTGGATGCCTATCTAGCCTTTGCCTGTACCAACTCCCCCCCTCCCCTGCCCCTCAGTCCAGCCATTTTTCCTTGCTCGTGCAAGCCCATCAAGCCACAACGCCCCAGGACCAAAGCGTTCAAGAACCAACACAAGCATTCCCCATCCCCTCCTCCCCCCCCCCCCCCCCCCGACACACACACAAATTTTAGGTGAGTGGATGCCTATCTAGCCTTTGCCTGTACCAACTTCCCCCCCCCCCCCCCACCCCTCAGTCCAGCCAGCCATTTTTCCTTGCTCGTGCAAGCCCATCAAGCCACAACGCCCCAGGGCCAAAGCGTTCAAGAACCAACACAAGCATTCCCCATCCCCTCCCCCCCTCCTCCCCTCCTCCCCCGCATTCCTTCTTCGTTTTCGTTCATACCATTTATTTCTGTAAATTCTTTGTTCAGTCTGTACATTTTTAGTGAGAAAATATTCCTTCTTATTATCTTTTGACAGGTTTTATTGTGCAATAAAAATTAATCAATGCTAACAATACATATTATTTTGTTTAAAAAAAACACCTGTTGTTGCCGATACAATGAAGTTGTGTGTGATTGTGGTAGTTTCATTTTCGTTTTTTATTAAAAAAAATATTTGAACTGTGTTTTGTATTACTCACATTAGAGAAGGTGCCCTCAGTATTCATAGCTCCCATTGTGAAAAAAAAACAAACAAAATAATCCTGTTGGTTCAAAATGAAGACAATGCTGGAGCCTGGACATGATTGTTCTGAATCTGTTTGAAAATAAGTAAGGGGAGGTAACTTAATTCTTGTGATATCTCGCAACAGATTTTTTTCAGTTTTCAACAAACTTTCAATTATATTTTTTTTACACAAAACGGATAAATTTGGTATGAACCATAACAATAGTATATATAAAAGGTCAGCTGAAGTTAATTATACTTGAGAGATTATGTTTTTATTCAATTTATATTTTGAGTTTATATAATTTTGATTTCACGTAACCGCGACAGTATGAGAATATATTTGGTATACAATGCAACTTGTTTAGTTTTCAAAATAGAACAAGACAACTATTTTTGAAAAGTGTCAAATCGGGAGAAAATGGGATGTGACTGTGAGAGCGTAAGTTGGTGCCCGGGAGACACTCACAACACTCATACTGGTATATCCATCACCGGCACACACAACCAACCCACACACCTATGCATATATGTGCACATGAGTGTGAACTCACCCTTACTACAAATATACACCTATACACAAACATATGCCCCCTTCCAAACATAAACAATTCTGCACTTACATGCCTTAACCCTTTACCTAATGAATCAGCCAAATCTGCCCGCCATAAGAATGAACATTACCACACACTTTTTAAAAAAAACATTTTTTCTTCCAAAAATTAGCTTATGACCCCATTGGAACGAGGGCAACGAGGGGTCATAAACTATGTTTTGGTTGAAAAAAATATTAAAAGAAAGAAAGAAATATTTTGGTTAGATAATGGGTTAATAAAAATAAGAAGATATCCATATATTTTGCCGTCGATATCAATGATGATGGAGTGGGATGGGCTTTGTATGGCCGGTATGTGATGGCTTAGTTGCAGTGTGTTGGCGGTGGTGCAGATGGTCATCATGGATGTGGTGGTGGTGGTGGTAGTATTGGGAATGGTGGTGGTGATTGTGGTGCTGGTTATGGTGTGATGTGGTGGTGGTTGGGGATTTTTGTGGTGGTGGTGGTGGTGGTGGTGGTTGGATATGGTGGTGGTGCTGGTTGGGATGGCAATGGTGTGGTGGTGGTGATTGTTATTGGGTAAGGAATTGTGGTGGTCATCGTGCTACTAGTGGCATCGGCGGCAATGGTGCTATGGTGGTTGGGTTGGTTGTATAATTTTATACAATATACATACCTAAGGAAATTCTTGAAGCTTTCTGGATCCGTTGTTCTGAGTTCCAAAATTAAATTATTGGCAAACCCTTGCTCCACTCTGCGTGATTCCGTTGCCCACAGACACTCCCACCACCTTCGGTTAAATTGTCGCTTTGAGTACTCACACTGGAGCAAAGTTAAAGCACCCAAACCAGCTTTCCATAACTTCACGTTTTGAAAATATGGCGGGCATGTTTTCTTCTAGAACAATAAATATTACCTCCCCATCGCCACCTTATTTACAAAGCAGCACCGTCAGGAAATAAAATGTGCCGTTGCATACACACGAGAAGCAAAATAAGTGACAAATTTTATTTGCCTCATTGTCTTTGACAAATTAAATTTGCTCGTCTGCACGGGGCTTATGTCTCACATTTTGTAAAGGGTTCATTTCAAACACTTTGCTTTGCTATATGTAGAGATGTTCGATGAACAAATTCTCTGTGGTAAGTTATGCTCTGGGGCTTAATCAAACATGCTTTGGTCACTTGAAAAATAGTACCATCAGAAACAAATGGATTTTTAGCGAATTTTTGCAGATTTCTGTGCTCATTTGTCCAATGGTATGATTGTTTGAGGTGACCTCTATATGAGAGCTATTGATTTTCTTCCACTTACATCAAAAACCTTGCCGTTGGTATCAACCTTTGAACTTGTATCTGTGCATCAATATATTCCTTTGACACACTGCACAGGTCACATTTATGATTGGGTTGCTTTGAAACTTTGTATGCTTATTTGGGGAGTCCTCTAGATGGGAGCTATTGATTTTCTTCCATTTTCCTCAAAAACTTGCCACTAGCAATGACCTTCAAACTTAGTGCATTTGTGTATCAGCATTTTCCTTTGGCATGCCCTACAAGGTACATTCATGAATGGATTGCTTTGAAACTTGGTATATTTTTGGGGTTGACCTCTAGATGGGAAGTTCTTTCATTCCATCAAAAAAGTTGCCATTATCAACAGCCTTCAACTTTGCCCTTTCGTACAATGACAATTTCCTTTGGCACACTACACAGGTCACATTTATGATATGTTCGGAAACTTGGTGTGCTTTTTGTAGCAACTTTTAGGTGCAAGCTATTGATTTTCTTTCATTTCTGTCAAGAAATTTTGCTGTTAGTAATGATCTTTGAACTTTGCCATTTTTGCATCAACATTTTTCTTTGTCTTTGGCATGCTCTGCAGGGGGGTGCATTTATGAATGTATTGGTTTGAAACTCGATATACTTGTTTTGGGAGACTTCTAGATGAGAGCTATAGTTTTTCTTCCATTTCCATCAAAAAATGTTGCCCTGAGCATCAACCTTCAACTTTGCCATTTTGTCTGTTGACAGTTTTCTTAGCAACTCTGCACAGTTCACGTTTATGATTCGATCACTTTGAAACACGAGGTGCTTGTTTGGAGCGACCTCTAGATGTGGGCCTCAATTTTCTTTCATTTCTCTCGAAACACTTTGCCAAATGTTGTCGTTATCATTGACCTTTGAACTCATTACATTTGTGTATCAAAGTTTTCCTTTGGCAAGCCCTGCAGGGTGAATTTATGAATGAATCAGTTTGAAACTTAGTATGCATGTTTGGGGTAACCTCTAGATGTGAACTATTGATTTTCTTCCAATTCCATCAAAAAAACGTCATCAGCAATGACCTTTAAAACCAGTGCGTTTGTGTATCAACATGTTCCTTTGGCATGCCTTACAGGGCACATTTATGAATGGATCGCTTTGACACTTGGCACAAGGCCATCAGAAAAACATTTCCATAGCAACGGCCTTTGAACTTGATGCATTTGTGCATCAGCATGTTCATTTGGTTTGCTCTATAGGGCACATTTATGAATAGATTGCTTTGAAACTTGGTAGGCAGGTTTGGGTTGACCTTTACATGGGAGCTATTGATTTTCTTTCATTCCCATTAAAAAACGTTGTTAGCACCAACCTTTGGACTTAGTAATACATTTGTGCAGCAGCTTATACCTTTTGCACTCTCAAGAGGGCATATTTATGAATTTCTATCAATAAAAAAAACAAAAACATATCCACTAGCAACGACCTTCAAACTTAGAATGTATGTGCATTAACATCTTCCTTTAGCATGCCTTAGAGGATGCATTCGTTATGTGTTGTTTTGAAACTTGGTGAGAGCACGGTGGCTCAGTAGGTAGAGATGCAGGCTGCAAGCCGATGGGTCCTCAACTCAAATCCCACCTGCGGCAACCACGTTTTGTCCTTGGGCAAGACACTTCATCCCAGTTGCCTATGTGGGAGCATATGGCATTGTGTACTAAAGTGTACTGCCTTCAACCAATGCTAACCCTGCTTGTGTGGAGATAGTATGTTGGGGAGTCTGACAGTTGTTCATCATTGCTCTGGTGGTTCTCTCCAGGTACTCTGGCTTCCTCCACTCGTAAAACTGTCTGACATGAGGTTACGCTGTTGAAAGTGTTGTTAAAACCCCAGTAAATAAATTTGAAACTTAGTATGCTTATTCAGGGTTACCAAGATAGGAGCTATCGATTTTCTGTTTATTTCTGTAAAATACTGTTGCAGTTAGCAAAGACCTTTGAATTTAGTGCATTTGTGCATCAACATTCTTCTAAGGAATAGCCTACAGGGCACATTTATCATAGGATTTGTGTTTGAAGTTGGTGTGCTCATTAGGCGAGACCTCTAGATAAGAGCTATCGATTAGCATTCATTTCTGTGAAAAAAAAGTTGCACATTCACAATGACCTTTAAACTTACTGCATTTGTGTATCAACATTCAATATTCTTCCTTTAGTCATTCCTACAGTTTACATTTATTAATTCTTGGATTGGTCGGACATTGTTTACATGCAATGCTGTTACTTTGATGTTTCACCAAATAACATTGGAAACAATGATCTTCAGTTTTGCCATTTCATTTATAACTTAACAAGTTCAAGGTTGTCAAGTTGAGCTACAGTCTCATTGACACTTTTGTTTTCTTTTAGCTCCACAAAATACTAAAATGTCGTGAAAATCAGATATATTTAAATTTTTGGGGACATTACTGTACAATTGTACCTTAACCATTCATAATTTTCTAGGACAGCAAAAGATTTTTAGTTATGTTTTTTTGTGGAGATTTTGTTTTCAAAATTTTGAATGGATGAGTACAAAAATAAGATTGAGAATAAAACAAAAGAAAAAACCATAAAATCTGCATCCTTTTGTTTGAGAATAAAACAAAAGAAAAAAACCATAAAATCTGCATCCTTCAAATCATGGATTGAAATTGAAAAATTAAATTTACTGTAGATAATTTCAAATGCTGGAAAACAATGAGAAGTTTCAAACCTGTGTGACGTATAACTACAGAGATGTGCCTGTCACAAAATGAGTCATTTTAATGAAAACATTCCAAAATGGCCAAAGCAATGAAGTGATATGCCAGATGGTATTTACATCATATGTCCAGTTTTTGATGTTAGATTTTCAAAAAACATTCAGCTTTGTATTTGGAATCATGAGTACTAAATTGTTTTTTGAACTAAAATGAACAGAAATTTACTTGATGTCAACTTATGCAGTGCGATGTATATAATTTTAATGTTTTTCAACTCTCAGGTTGCATTAAGAAATGGCATTCAATATTGTCTGGCAATCTAAGAAAGATATGACTGTGCACCACTTCATCTATTAATTTAATGGTATGTAAACAATTTTATGAGGTTTGTGCTGCAGTTTGTAGGGTTTGGCTAATTATAATATGGGAGGGTAGATCTGGAAAAGTAAAATAACTTAAAAATGGCATCAAGTAAATTTTTTTTTAAATATCTGGTTTCCTTTTCTTTTTTAACCACTACAAAATACTCAAATTTAATGGAAATCTTGCAAACTTTAATTTTTTTACTCACTGACCTCCTGTAACATCACTAGCTAGTCCTGCCATAAATTTTGAGTATTTTCGAGGGTGGCAACACATTTTTAAATATTTTATTTTTTAAATTATACATCTAAAATTTCAAAAGGATGGATTTTAAGAATCTTTGGAAATAAAAAAATCCAGAAAAAAACTCTTAATTTGAAATGGTTTTAGATGAAACTTCAAAATTTAAAATCTAAAGACGACAAACACTAAGAATGCATGACATTTTTTAAAAATGCATACAAAATTTCATCACCGTTGGTGAAAAGGAAGTAACCTAAAGTGAGGCTGGAGAAAAAAATAAATGGCTTACAATTTCAATATGTCATTTCAACTTAATTGAATATCACTAGATTTGAAGCAGCATTTTTTGATGATGTGTGTTAGTTCAGAAGTTCCGATGTTGATTGCTAGGTGGTGTTGCCAAGGCATTCAGTTCCTAGTAAGGGATCAGAAACCAACATTCTAAATTCCTCAAATACAAGATTGTGTCTTTTCACAAAGTACATACTGTTTTATGCATGCAATAAGATTTTATAAATTGAAAAAAAATTTAAATGTATGTAAGAAGTATTTTAGGATTTTTTGATGTAGTTGCATTTAAAAAACATCATTTCTTTTTTTAGCTTACCTAAGCAAAGCTCAAGGAGAGCTTTACTAATCACTTTCCATCCGCCGTCTGTCCGTCCGGCGTTAACTTTACATTATCGACTTCTTCTCACAAATTGCTGGACCAAATTCAACAAAATTTGCTGTGCATGTTTCCTATCATATGTCAATTCAAATTTGTTCAAATCAAGTTGACCTGCCCTTCGGTAGGGTCACGCCCAAAAAGTGTGCTTAAATCTTAAAAAATCTTCTTCTCATGAACCAGCAGTAGTAGAGACTTGATATATGGTGTGCAGCTTCTTTTGAGGTGTAGACTCAGATTTGTGCAAGAGAAGTTTGAGGAGCTATATTTGCCTTCGTTACGGGAGGAGCAAGATTTTTCTCCCTGCTCAAAATTTCTATTTTCCAAACCGAGAGGCAGATTTGAACCAAATTTGACATGAGGGATTATTGGGTCATAAGTACTTAATTTATGTCAAAATGTTTTTTTCCCATCACCCCATGGGAACTGCAGGAGCTAAAAAAAGAAAAAAATTAAAACGCCCATTTCTCCAAAACTACAGGGCACTGAGAATTCTTATTTGGTGTGAAGCTTCCTTAGGACCAACAGAATGGAATGGTCAACAAAAATTGCTAACAGTTTTATCATGGGGTAATTTTTTGGACTTTGAAAAAGTGCTGAGTCAGCATTTTTTTAACACTGTGGGTAATGGGAAAAACATTTAAGACTACTTTTCTCCCAAACCACTGCTCCAAAAGCTTTCAAATTTCACATATAACATCTTTGGAAGATTGTTTCACATGTTTATTGAAATCAATACCCTGGGTCCATATTTGGGCTATCTATGGGAGCCCAAATGTTTAAATTGGTGCAGTATGAGGAATATTCTTTAAAAATCTTCGTCAGATCTTCCAATGAGAAACTTTTCATATTTGGTATGCAACATGCTTATGGAGGTGAGATTCAAGTTTGTCCAAGCCAAATCCCTGGGTTCATATTTAGGCTGAAAATTTGGGGTCCATGTCCGGACTTAGAAATTTTGGACCAAAATCCGGAAATGAGTTTTTAGCTCACCGATGTGAGGTTAACTTATCACTTGCCATCCATCGTCGTCTGCGTCCATCGTCGTCTGCCGTGAACTTTACATTATCGACTTCTTCTCCCAAACTACTGGACCAAATTGAACCAAATTTGGTGTGCATGTTTCTTATCATATGTCAATTCAAGTTTATACAAATAAACTTTCCACATCCACAGGGGGCACCACAAGGGGCATTACTCTGATAGCACCCATAATTTTTTTTTTAAATTAAAAAAATCTTCTTCTCCAGAACCATCATTTAGAATCTTTTGATATTTGGCATATAACATCTCTATTGGGGTCAGATTCAAGTTTGTTCAAATCGAGTCCCTGGGTTAATAATTGGGCTCCCTGTAGGAGCCCGAATTTCAACTTAGTGAAATATGAGGAAATTTCTTTAAAAATCTTCTTCTTCAGATTCACCTGTCAGAATGCTTTCATATTTGGTATACAACATCTGTAGGGGGGTCAGATTCAAGCTTGTACAAATCGGGTCCCTGAATGAGTATTTGGGCTCTCTGTTGGAGCCCAAAGTTTAACTTCGTGCAATTTGAGGAAATTTCTTTAAAAATCTTCTTCTTCAGATCCACCAGTCAGAATCCTTTCCTGTTTGGTTTTCAACTTCTATAGGGGGGTCAGAATCAAGTTTGTTCAAATCAAGTCCCTGGGTTTATATTTGGGCTCCCTATGAGAGCCTGAATTTTAACTTAGATAAATATGAGGAAATTTCTTTAAAAATATTCTTCTTCAGATCCATCAATCAGAATGCTTTCATATTTGGTATACAACATCTATGGAGGGGGGGGGGGGGGGGGGGCAGATTCAAGCTTGTACAAATCGGGTCCCTGAGTTAGTATTTGGGCTCTCTATTGAAGCCCAAAGTTTAACTTCGTACAATTTGAGGAAATTTCTTTAAAAATCTTCTTCTTCAGCTCCACCAGGCAGAATCCTTTCATGTTTGGTATACAACATCTATAGATGGGTCAGAATCAAGTTTGTTCAAATCGAGTCCCTGGGTTTATATTTGGGCTCCCTGTGAGAGCCTGAATTTTAACTTAGTGAAATATGAGGAAATTTCTTTAAAAATCTTCTTCTTCAGATCCACCAATCAGAATGCATTCATATTTGGTATACAACATCTTGAGGTGGGTCAGTTTCAGGTTTGTTCAAATTGCTTACCTGGGTAAATTTTTGGGCTTCCAATGCAGCCCGAATATCAACTTAGTGCAGTATAGGGAATTTTTTTTTAAAATCCTCTTCTTTAGACCCTGTAGTCAGAATGTTTTCATATTTGGTATACAACATTTCTAGGAGGGTCCGATTCAGGTTTGTTCAAATCTTGTCTATGGGTTGATATTTGGCTTCCTATGGGAGCCCGAATTTCAACTTAGTGCAAAATGAGTAAATTTCTTTCAAAAGTCTTCTTCAGATCCACCAATCAGAATCCTTTCATATTGGGTATACAACATCTCTAGGTGGGTCAGATTCAAGTTGTTCAAATCGGGTCCCTGGATTAATATTTTGGCTCCCTTTTTGAGCCCAAAGTTTAACTTAATGCAATGTGAGGACATTTTTTTAAAAACCTCCTTGTTCAGATCCACCAGTCAGAATTCTTTCATATTTGGTATATACATTTGTAACATCTCAAGAGGGATCAGATTCAAGTTTGTTCAATTTGAGTCCCTGGCTTATTATTTGGGCTCTCTATGAGCAGGGTTGGGGGGGGGGGCAGTGGCAGGGGGAGCATGTTAGGTTCAGGTTTATTCAGATCCATTTCCATAAAATTTGCCTTTGCATGGCTTCATTCCCTTGTAGTGTTGATGAACCATGTCTAACTGAATGTGACCCCAAACACTTCTTTGAACCACTTTGGCCGGTGAGCGATTAAGGCCCCTTGGGGCCTCTTGTTTGTTTTTTTTATGTGTTTCAGTCAATTTTAAGACAAAAAAAAATTTTTTTTACACTGAAAAATTTAGGGTCCGGGTGGGACTTAGAAAGTCAGTTTTAAGACAAAATTTTTTTTTTTTTTTTACACTGAAAATTTTAAATTTTATGTGACCTTAAACACCAATAAATAAATAAATAAATAAATAACTGAAAATTTGGTGTCTGGGTGGGACTTAGAAAATTTTGGTCCAAAATCCGGAAATGAGTTTTTTTGTTTTTATGCATTTTGGTCAATTTTAAGACAAAAAAAAAAAAACTGTTTTTTTTACACTGAAAATTTGGAGTCTGGGTGGGACTTTGACAATTTTGGACCAAAATCCAGAAATTAGTTTTTTTGTTTTTTATGCGTTTTGGTCAATTTTAAGAATTTCCGAACAAAAATAAAAAAAAATCTGTTTTTTTTTATGCATTTATCTCAATTTTGGGAAGTAAAAGTGCCTGAACTGGAAATAAAAGGGAAATCCTGTGTATTGTGTGGGCACATGCATCTCTTCATCTAGCTGGTATATGCTTTTCTAAGGAGGGGCGTATGCAGCTTATTCAAGTCAAGTTCCTGGTTTGATATTTAGACTACCATGTCAGATGAGCACCCTCAGGCTGCCTCTTGTTTAAATCATGATGCTTCTCTCATCACCAGGGTTTGTACAGATCCTTGAAAGTTCTTAAATTTTGAAACTGACTTTCCAGAGTCTTGAAAGTTCTTGAAAATTGGAGTTTCTTGGAAAAAGTCCTGTAAAGTCCTTGGCTAATATGTTTTGACAACTTCTTTGCTCATTTTGGACAATATGTTTACTTAAGCAGTGTTTTTTGTCTTGAACTATTGAATAGCTTCTATTTTAACTCTGCTTGATCATCAGTTACATAATTTGGAACTGTCTCATATTTCCACCAAACCACTGAGAAACGTCCAGTATCACATAGGCTTGGTCGTTCACGAAAGTCCCACCCATGTGATATGGATTAATTCTCCGTTCCCCAAAATTAATTTCTTGGTTATCATTTTGCTCTGAATGTGGAAGTATTGCACAGATAACAAAATGACTTTGACAACAATGACTGCAAAGAGATTTGAGCAGTTTTCTGATAATGAAATTGTGGTGACAAAGATATATCAAAAGATTAAATTGTCACCCCATGTCTGTTCACATAGTGCAGGTCTTTAGCCACCCTTAGTCAGCCGTATCCCATTCATGAGATACAGCTGACTTCGGATAGGTAAAAACCCATATTACATAACAGATATGAGGTAACTAATAGTATTTGTGGCTAACTTAAATTACATTTCTTTATCCATTGAAACACTGATGTTTGTGAAGCTCTCTCTCTGAGAGCCCCTCAAGCAAGAATCATTGTTAGGTGCTAATATTATTGGTTACATTACAGGTCTAAGAATTGTCAACTAGTATTATACATGTGTATAACCCCAGAGATTATTAACATATTCTCAGACAAAACTAAAGTAAAGTGCTTGAAAATTGCAGAAAAAATGTCCTCTTAAGTCTTGGATTGTTCTCTCATGAGTGTATAAGCCCAAACATTATACATAAAAAGGCACTGGTGATACAATGAATACGTACATCTGTCCTCCACCAATCTGGATTGTAGTGGGAATAAGAATGTTTTATGGTATTTGAAGGTGTTTTGGTTGGCTAAAGTAACAAAATACAAATTTATGAGAAAGGCGAAATCAGAAGATGATCACAGTTGACTATTGCAGCTCTCATTGATGGAAAACAAAATTTGAACAAAACTTGTAGACATTATTCTTTATATTTTAGCATATATTGAAGGTATTGATTGATCTATTTTTAACCCCCACAGTTTTAGTGCGCATGTCTTCAGTCAGGATGAGCTATCGTGATTGCTTCCCATCTGCCATTCTTTGACTGCATGAAGGGTGTTTGTGGCTTTTATCCCAAAATCATTGAAGTAATTTTAGGCAATTGTAAGTTATAGGGTTAAATTCTGATTTTATTCAAATCAAGTCACTATGTCCCATAGGGATGTTCTGGGGAGAAAATTGCTCCAATTTTTTTAGCTCACCTGATTGAAGCTCAAGGGGAGCTTTACAAATCACTTTCTGTCCAGCGTTAACTTAACATTATCGACTTCTTCTCACAAACTACTCAACCAAATTGAACCAAATCTGGTGTGCATGTTCCCTATCATTTGTCAATTCAAGTTTGTTCAAATCAAGTTGACCCGCCCCTTGGTAGGGCCATGCCCAAAAAGTGAGCCTAAATCTTAAAAAATCTTCTTCTCATGAATCAGCAGTAGCAGAGACTTGATATTAGGTGAGCAGCTTCCTTTTGAGGTGTAGACTCAGGTTTGTTCAAGAGAAGTCCTAGGGGTTATATTTGCCATCATTATGGGAGGGGGAAGAATTTTTCACCTGCCCAAAATTTCTATTTTCCAAACCGAGAGGCTGATTTGAACCAAATTTGATATGAGGTTTTATTGGGACATCAGTAGCTAATTTATGCCAAAACAAATTTTCCTGTTACCCATGGGAACCGCAGGAGCTAAAAATAGAAAAAAATTAAAACGCCCATATCTCCAAAACTGCACGGCACTGAGAATTTTTATTTGGTGTGAAGCTTCCTTAGGACCAACAGAATGGAATAGTAAAAAAAAATTGTTATCGGTTTTATGATAGGGTACTTTTTCAGGACTTTTGAAAAAGTGCCGAGTCAGAATTTTTTAACACTGTGGGTAACGGGGAAAACATAAAAGAATCTTCTTCTCCCAAACCACTGGTCCTAAGGCTTTCATATTTCACATATAACATCATTGGAAGATTGATTCACATATTTGTTAAAATCAATTCCCTGGGTCCATATTTGGGCTCTCTGTGGGAGCCCAAATGTTCAAATTAGTGCAATATGAGGAATATTCTCTAAAAATCTTCTTCAGATCCACCAATCAGTATCTTTTGATATTTGGTATACAGCATCCTTAGGTAGGTGGGATTCAAGTTTGTTCATGCCAAGTCCCTGGGGTCATATTTGGGCTCACTGTGGGAGCTCGAATTATAACTTAGTTTAGTATGAGGAATTTTCTTTAAAAATCTTCTTCGGATTCAGCAATCAGAATTTTTATCCCCGCATTTTTTGTTGTGAACTTCGTACGTCCGGTTTTGTAATTCAAAATGCTGTAACTTTCTACAGTTGTTCAATAGGGTCTGTGCAATCAAAAAATACCACTTTTAAAGTTTTGTGCCACCAGGTGGCTTCTGTGGAGCCACTTTAAAAATGCACTAATTTTTCACTTTTCTTTCGAATAATCCCAACCTATGTAATTCAGAATTCTATAACTGCACTTGGGTGTTGCTAAATGATCTGTAGATGTGCACAAAGGTTTCAGATTTTTCAGGTGCCATGTGGCTGTGCCACCGTTGCCACTTTTGTGTTTTCTTAGACCGTTTCCGGCGAAAGGCTCCTAGGGTATGTAATTCAAAATGCTAAAGCCATGCTCAAATGTTGCAGTAGGGTCTGTAGGATGTGCACGAAGGTTTCGGATTTTTCAGCTGCCACGTGGCTGTGCCACTGTTGCTACTTTCATGTTTTCATAGACCGTTTTCGGCGAAAGGCTCCTAGAGTATGTAATTCGAAACGCTAAAAGCATGCTCAGATGTTGCAGTAGGGTCTGTAGATGCAAATGAAGGTTTCGGATTTTTAAGGTGCCATGTGGCTGTGCCACTGTTGTCACTTTAGTGTTTTCTTATAACGTTTCTGGCAAATGGCTCCTAGGGTATGTCATTCGAAAAGCTGAAACCATGCTCACATATTGCAGTAGGGTCTGCAGATGCACACGAAGGTTTCGGATTTTTTGGGTGCCATGTGGCTGTGCCACTGTTGAAACTTTTGTGTTTTCTTAGACAACTTCCGACAAAAGGCTCCTAGGGTATGTAATTCGAAATGCTAAAAGCATGCTCATATGTTGCAGTAGGGTCTGTAGATGCGCACAAAGGTTTCAGATTTTTGGGGTGCCATGTGGCTGTGCCACCTGTGCCACTTTCATGTTTTCTTAGACCGTTTCGGGTGAAAGGCCCCTGAAGTATGTAATTTGAAACGCTGAAACCATTCTCAGATGTTGCAGTAGGGTCTGTAGATGCGTACGAAGGTCTCGGATTTTTCGGGTGCCACGTGGCTGTGCCACTGTTGCCACTTTTGTGTTTTCTTAGACCGTTTCCGGCAAAAGGCTCCTAGGGTATGTAATTCGAAACGCTAAAATTATGCTCATATGTTGCAGTAGGGTCTAGATGCGCACAAAGGTTTCAAATTTTTCAGGTGCCACCATTGCCACTTTAATGTTTTCTTAGACCGTTTCCGGCAAAAGACTCCTAGAGTATGTAATTCGAAATGCTAAAACCATGCTGAGATGTTGCAGTAGGGTCTGTAGATGTGCACGAAGGTTTTGGATTTTTTGGGTGCCATGTGGCTGTGCCACCATTGCCACTTTCGTGTTTTCTTAGACCGTTTCCATGCGAAAAGCTCCTAGGGTATGTAATTTGAAACACTAAAACCATGCTCAAATGTTGCAGTTTTCTTAGACCGTTTCCATGCGAAAGGCTCCTAGGGTATGTAATTCAGAATGCTAAAACCATGCACAAATGTTGCAGTAGGATCTGTAGATGTGCATGAAGGTTTCAGATTTTTAAGGTGCCACGTGGCTGTGCCACTGTTGCCACTTTTGTGTTTTCTTAGACCATTTCTGGCAAAAGGCTCCTAGGGTATGTAATTCGAAACGCTAAAATTATGCTCATATGTTGCAGTAGGGTCTAGATGCGCACAAAGGTTTCAAATTTTTCAGGTGCCACCATTGCCACTTTCATGTTTTCTTAGACCGTTTCCGGCAAAAGACTCCTAGAGTATGTAACTCGAAATGCTAAAACCATGCTGAGATGTTGCAGTAGGGTCTGTAGATGTGCACGAAGGTTTTGGATTTTTTGGGTGCCATGTGGCTGTGCCACCGTTGCCACTTTCGTGTTTTCTTAGACCGTTTCCATGCGAAAAGCTCCTAGGGTATGTAATTTGAAACACTAAAACCATGCTCAAATGTTGCAGTGGGGTCTGCAGATGCGCATGAAGGTTTCGATTTTTAAGATGCCATGTGGTGGTGCCACCATTGCCACTTTCGTGTTTTCTTAGACCGTTTCTGGCAAAAAGGCTCCTAGGGTATGTAATTCGAAACACTAAAACCATGCTCAAATGTTGCAGTAGAGTCTGTAGATGTGCACAAAGGTTTTGGATTTTTCAGGTGCCAGGTGGCTGTGTCACTGCTGCCACTTTCATGTTTTCTTAGACCATTTCCGGCAAAATGCTCATAGAGCATGTAATTCAAAATGCTCAAATCATGCTCAGATGTTGCAAATCATGCTCAGATGTTGCAGTAGGGTCTGTTGATGTGCACAAAGGTTTCAGATTTTTGGGGTGCCATGTGGCTGTGCCACCGTTGCAACTTTCGTGTTTTCTTAGACCGTTTCTGGTGAAAGGCTCCTAGGGTATGTAATTCAGAATGCTAAAACCATGCACAAATGTTGCAGTAGGATCTGTAGATGTGCATGAAGGTTTCAGATTTTTAAGGTGCCACGTGGCTGTGCCACTGTTGCCACTTTTGTGTTTTCTTAGACCGTTTCTGGCAAAAGGCTCCTAGGGTATGTAATTCGAAACGCTAAAATTATGCTCATATGTTGCAGTAGGGTCTAGATGCGCACAAAGGTTTCAAATTTTTCAGGTGCCACCATTGCCACTTTCGTGTTTTCTTAGACCGTTTCCATGCGAAAAGCTCCTAGGGTATGTAATTTGAAACACTAAAACCATGCTCAAATGTTGCAGTTTTCTTAGACCGTTTCCATGCGAAAGGCTCCTAGGGTATGTAATTCAGAATGCTAAAACCATGCACAAATGTTGCAGTAGGATCTGTAGATGTGCATGAAGGTTTCAGATTTTTAAGGTGCCACGTGGCTGTGCCACTGTTGCCACTTTTGTGTTTTCTTAGACCGTTTCTGGCAAAAGGCTCCTAGGGTATGTAATTCGAAACGCTAAAATTATGCTCATATGTTGCAGTAGGGTCTAGATGCGCACAAAGGTTTCAAATTTTTCAGGTGCCACCATTGCCACTTTCATGTTTTCTTAGACCGTTTCCGGCAAAAGACTCCTAGAGTATGTAACTCGAAATGCTAAAACCATGCTGAGATGTTGCAGTAGGGTCTGTAGATGTGCACGAAGGTTTTGGATTTTTTGGGTGCCATGTGGCTGTGCCACCGTTGCCACTTTCGTGTTTTCTTAGACCGTTTCCATGCGAAAAGCTCCTAGGGTATGTAATTTGAAACACTAAAACCATGCTCAAATGTTGCAGTGGGGTCTGCAGATGCGCATGAAGGTTTCGATTTTTAAGGTGCCATGTGGTGGTGCCACCATTGCCACTTTCGTGTTTTCTTAGACCGTTTCTGGCAAAAAGGCTCCTAGGGTATGTAATTCGAAACACTAAAACCATGCTCAAATGTTGCAGTAGAGTCTGTAGATGTGCACAAAGGTTTTGGATTTTTCAGGTGCCAGGTGGCTGTGTCACTGCTGCCACTTTCATGTTTTCTTAGACCATTTCTGGCAAAATGCTCATAGAGCATGTAATTCAAAATGCTCAAATCATGCTCAGATGTTGCAAATCATGCTCAGATGTTGCAGTAGGGTCTGTTGATGTGCACGAAGGTTTCAGATTTTTGGGGTGCCATGTGGCTGTGCCACCGTTGCAACTTTCGTGTTTTCTTAGACCGTTTCTGGTGAAAGGCTCCTAGGGTATGTAATTCAGAATGCTAAAACCATGCACAAATGTTGCAGTAGGATCTGTAGATGTGCATGAAGGTTTCAGATTTTTAAGGTGCCACGTGGCTGTGCCACTGTTGCCACCTTCGTGTTTTCTTAGACTGTTTCCGACAAAAGGCTCCTAGGGTATGTAATTCGAAATACTAAAACTATGCTCAAATGTTGCAGTATTGTCTGTAGATGGGCACGAAGGTTTCAGATTTTTCAGGTGCCACGTGGTGGTGCCACCGTTGCCACTTTTGTGTTTTCTTAGATCGTTTCCGGCAAAAGGCTCCTAGACTATGTAATTCGAAATGCTAAAACCATGCTCAAATGTAGCAGTAGGGGGTCTGTAGATGCACATGAAGGTTTAGGATTTTTAGCTCAACTTTGACGAAGCCAAATTTGAGCTTTTGTCATGGCCCATCGTCCGTCTGTCCGTACGTCAACAATTGGATACGGCTCGGGCTAGAGGTCGTATTTATGAACCGATCTTTACGAAACTTCTTGGGTACCTTTGTTATGACTGTGGGACAAGAACGAGTGTTTTTGGGTGCGGTCCGAAATTCAAGATGGCTGCCAGCTGACATTTTGTATCAACGATGCAGAAATCTGTTTTTTGTCCAGAACTTCCATATGAAAGCTCTGATTTGAATAATTTTTTGTATGAATGTTTAGTACCATGAGATACAATTTCTGTATGAATGTTTAGTAACATGGAATACATCACATATAATACGGGTTTTTTTCTCGAGCAGAAATTATGCAAATTAGATGAACTTTGATTTATTCATTGCTACTTATACACAGTAAGTGCATGTATCAATATGACTTGGGCTAGAGGCTGTATTTATGAACTGATCTTCACAAAACTTCTTGGGTACATTTGGGGTGAGAACAAGTGTTTCTGGGTGCGGTCCAAAATTTAAGATGGCTGCCAGTGGCCATTTTGTACCGAAATTAGGTCCAAACATTTTTTGTACACAACTTCTATATGGGTCAGGCTAGAGGCTGTATTTATGAACCGATCTTTACGAAACCTCTTGGGTACCTTTGTTATCACTGTGGGACAAGAGCGAGTGTTTTTGGGTGCGGTCCAAAAGGTATTGTAACGGTAAACCGGTGGTTCAGACCTAGCATGAATAACAGTTTATGGTTGTTATTCATAACCAGGACTACCTCACAGATCTACCAGTTACTAGATTAATAAAGAAAATTTTTATAACGCATAAGGATGGGATTTAAATGACATGATACAGAATCTCTCTAAAATTTCAGAGGAATGGGATTAAGAAAAAATTTGGAATGTGTCTGAACATATCAAGGGAGATAACTAAGGTAATAACACACAAGGCATGTATCCAGCAAAAGAAGAAAAAGGGCTATAAATTACTGATATAACTTGATATAAAATTATAACTTCAATATTAAAGGGTCAGTGGAATGGGAATTTCACTAAATCAAAACCAAACAGGCATCAGGATGACAGTCAATCCCAGAATATACTACATGTGCACTTTGTAAGTTATTCTGGCATTGAGTGTGAGGCTGATTATTATAGGGCCTTCTTTTGCTTTCAACAATACCTCCAAAATCACCACAAGTTGTCAGGATACCGACACCAGTAGACAATGTCTACAATAAAAGTTAAGATCAATATTTAATTTAAAGATTTATTGAATAAAGGAAACTGTTTTAGTTCCTGAATCACTATTTACAATAGAGGGTAACTTTTATATTCCTCCGTAATATTCACACCAGCCAATACACACTACACAGACAAGGACAGTACTTCACTAACAAAACAGAGGGATGGCCACATAAAAATGAATGTGATTAATATGAAGTGCTTAAATGAGCACGAAGCATGGAATGATTTGATTGGTGATGATTAGTAGAGATTGACCCCAAGATGAACCAATTAAAGAAGTTTCATCTTTAGGACAATCTCTACCAATCCCTGTAGTCCCTGACTACTTTTTGTTACCTGGTCAAGCCTCGAACTTGACGCCTGCAGATCTATACATAGCAACACACACACATAGCTATGATAGTCTGTATTAGATATTTTCTAAGACAAAATCAAGCCTTGAACTTGATACTACAAGACCGAGTCAAGCCTCAAACTTGACACTTCACATTAGCAGAATACGCAATAGACCAACAAAAAGTCTAAACTGCTGCTAATTAATAATTTGTAATTTATTACAAATTATTATCCGAAAATCTAAATTTTATAGTAAATTTCCTTTCTTATTATACCTACCACAATTGTTTACTACAGGCTTGCACTACAGTGGAAGTCCCTAACTAGGATAATATACTCTCTATTTTTGTCTTTCCCAAGCAAAAAGCACCAAGAAAAAATAAGCCAAAACTGGGTCGAGAGCAACCGGCGCAGACCCAGTACAGGTCGCTCTCTCCGAAGTCGGATGTTATGCATGCAGCCTACTGGAGAAATGCCTCTACTTTCTCCACCTTCTATCTGCACCAGTTGCAGGAGCAGTCAGAGGACCTTTTTGCCTTGGGTCTTCTTTCTTTTGCTCAGGCTGTTGTCTGCCCTAGCCATTGGGCTTCTTGCAGGTCAGTTTCAGCCTTGCGCTGTTACGACGCTTCCCCACATAAGAAAAAGTTTCTGAAAGCATGGACCTGTAACCCTTGATGGTAACAGGCTGTAGACCCCGAGAATCAAACAGATATACCAGAAACTCTGCAATCTGTGAAATCGAAGGATTGGCATAATCAACAGAGTGATCAGCACACCATCGACAGAAGACCTTCCATTTAGCTGCATAAGCTAAACCAGTGGAGTGCCCCCTTGAAGAAGAAATGCACTCCACTGCTCATCTCGAAAAACCTCTACGGAGGAGACAGGACCTGACAAAAGATATGCGTGAAGGCACAATGAAGTCGGGTCGACGTGAAACCTCCTCGGGTGACCTTGACAAAGAAGGTCACGACGTAGCGGGAGACATGCCGGAACCGCCGCCATCAGCGAGCGGAGCTGATTGATCCACACCGCTGAGGCGACAGGGGAGCGATCAGAATGATTTGACAACTGCAGGTTTGAATTTTGGCTAGAACCTGAGGCAGAATCTGAACCGGCGGGAAGGCTTAGCCGACTAGACCGTTCCAATCGAGTGACAGAGCGTCCACGGCAAAAGCCAGAGGATCTGGACACGGGGACATGAAAGGGTCCACCTGATGGTTCCAACGAGTTCCAAAGAGATCGATGCGGGGACGTCCCCAGAGATCGCAAAGCGACTGGAACACTGCCCTGTGGAGCATCCACTCGGTGGAAGTAACCTTGCCCTGTCGGGACAGGGAGTCGGCTAGGACGTTTAGACGACCGGGAATGTGACGAACAACCAGTCCGGCGTGAACATCCTGAGCGCGCAGTAGAAGATCCCGAGCCAATTCGTACATCGGAACCGAGTGCATGCCGCCCTGGTTCCGAATGTAAGCAACCACTGTCGAATTGTCGGACAGCAGAAGGACCTGGCGATTCGACAGGTGAGGGATCCACTGCCTGAAACTCCGAAGAAGAGCAAGAAGCTCCTTCTGGTTGATGTGTAGAGCTGCTTGATCCTGGTCCCACATCCCGTGGAGGGAAAGACCGAGATGATCCAACGTCACACCCCATCTGAGATCGCTGGCATCTGCCGTCAGAACGCGATCGGATGTGGGTAAGTCCAATGGAACACCCTGCATAATCCACTGAACATCTTTCCAGGGTAGAAGGTGAGGATAAAGAGATTACGGAAACGGAAGCACCAGATCCAGAGAATCTACATTCGGTCTCCAACGACTGAGCAGAAAGTGTTGGAGAGGTCTGACACGCAGCCGACCTAGAGGAATGAGATCCGTCACCGAACCGCAGAGACCGATCAGCCGGAGAAAACGCCGCGCTGTCGCGGACATGGACTGGGACAGACAGAGTCAGAGCAAAAGCTGAGAGAATCACAGCCTTGGCCTGGGGAACTGCTACCAAATTGAATTGGGATTGGAAAGCCATCCCCAGATGACAAAACGACTGAGAAGGGACCAGGTCCAACTTCTCCATGTTGACTCTGAATCCTAGCGACGTGAGCAAGCTCAACAGAGTGGCGACATCCGACTCCAGTAAGGCAGCATTGGAATGCCTCTGGAGGATATTGTCCAGATATGCCGAAGTAGTCACCCTGGACTGTGTGCGATGGAACGCTATCACATGCGACATCAGTCTGGTGAAGGCCCAAGGAGCCAGGTTGAGGCCGAAAGGCATGGCCTTGAACCGGTAAACTTGCCCCAGAAAAGCGAACCTGAGATACTTCCGTGACGCCCGATGCATCGGAACGTGAAAGTAAGCGTCTCCCTGGTGAATTGAATGGCGGACCGACCTGAAAGTCTCCATGCTGAACTTGGGAGCAATGATAGACTGGTTCAGGATACTCAGATCGATAACCAGTCGGAGTCGGCCGTCCTGCTTCGGCACCAAGAACAGGCAGGAATAGAAACCCACTGACTGAATGTTCTTGACCTCGATCGCCCCCTTTGCCAGGAGATTGCCAATCTCCGTGGACAAAAATTCCCGACGTAAAACGTCTGAAGGAACTGTGGTTGGAAGAGGCACCCTGGACAGAGTGGGGGTGCCGTTGGAAGGATAGTCGCAGCCCGGACCAAACAACATCTAACACCCACAGATCGGATGTGATGGCGGCCCAATGGTCTGCAAACTCTGCTATCCTTTCTCCAACCTGGGACGAGTCGAGGTGAGGACCTTCATTTCGAGGCCCGCGAGAGGAGAAACTACCTCCTCTACTAAATGATCAATCATGAGACTTCCCTCGATTCTGCCGACCCTTACCCTTACCCCTTGAGTCAGAAGTAGAAGCGGCGGCAGAAGGACCAGTCTTTTGCTTCGCAGAGGAAGCAGAAGGGTACTTGTTGGGCTTGGAACGGCCCCTGCCTCCCCTAGAAGGCTGATCAGGCTGACGAAACAGCAGCTGATCTTTGGAATGACATAGGATGTCATCCCGGACCATCGACACGGAACCATGGAAAAGTTGCCAAAGAAGCAGATCGAAGAGCAACGCCCTGCTCCTCGGGAAGGGATCGTACTGTGTCCAGCACAGCGTCCCTTCGAACTAATTCCAGATTAGCCGTGTTACAGGCATGTGTGTGAGTAAGATGCATGAGAGCCTTGGACAGCACACGCAAAGGAGCCTGTACCTCGTATCTGGAGGCAGATAAGCAGCTAAAGCTGAGGCAACGTGATCTGAGAGAGAAAGCATGCCAAGCATCTCTCTAGATAAGCCCAACGTGGACTCCAGAGTCGTCATTGGTATGACGGCAGACTTGGGCTTGGAAAGCCCGAGGGAAGTGGAGTCCTGATCCAGAACCGTCAAAGTCTGGCAGACCGACGGATTGGCAGAATCGTAGGAATGATAACGCACAGGAGGCAAAAAGGTGTCAACCCTGGTGAAGAACGGAGCCTTCAGAACCTTGGAACTCAGCTTGGAGTCCAATGCTGAAAATGCTTCAACCACCTGTACCGACTGACACGGTCGAAGGCACCCAGAAGCAGGTTGCTCCATAGGCTGTAGGCGCCCGACCGATGATCGTGGCCTGGCTGACACTGTCGGCTGGTTAGCTGTTTGAGATCAGGCAGAAAAACAAACACAAAGTCAAGAGCTGCCCCCAAGTCCGAAGACTGCTGGCCCTCGACATCAAGCATGTCGGACTCCTCCCCAGAGTCGGAAGACACATAGCCCATCGTGGGCAAACCAGCCTCTGCTGGTGTAGGGACACCAGGGGGATCAGAAACCGGCCTGTTTCCAATCCTGGGAGGCGGCGCCATAGGAGGCGCCTGCAAACCACTCGCTGCCTCGCTGGAAGCAACAGGAAGGCTCTTTGACAGAACCTGAGTGAGTAAGAAGAGAGCCTCCCTAAGCTCACTGCCCGAACTGGCCGGTTCGACAGGGAAGCAAACCGGCAAAGTGGCTTCACCTCTGACCCTCTTAACCAGCGAAGGGTCACGATCCTCCAAAACACCCGATGCGGGACGACGGGTGGCAGCCGAAACATCTGAAGGCAGACGTGTATAGGGGTATGAGACACCCCGAGGATCAATATAGCGAGAACTCATGAGAGTCACCGCGGACCTCTGCGAGGCAGAAGGTCCAGGCTGCACAAAAGCTGTTGGTCCCCCAGAACTGGTTGTGTGGCCAGAATGAGTGGAAGGAAACGCCACAGAGTTCATAGTGTCTCCACTAAGAACATCCGAATCCAAAGACACAACTGTGGTGCTCGACGGTGTAGAGACCACAGTGGTGGGTTTCGGCCAGCAGCCCCTTCCAACTTCGCCGAGTTGAAGTCAGTGAAGGCTGAGGCCGATATCCCACGTCTACAGTACCAGACATTCCTGCAGTCCCCTGCAGCGAAAAGCTGAGGCTGGCTGAAACTGACGATGAAGCAGACGGACCAGCAGTAGTAGTAGATACGTCGGGAGTCGTTGAGGCTGGTGGAATAATGGAGAGAGCACACCTGCTCGGCTCCGAAGGAGGAGTCACAACCCTAGTGACAGCCTCAGATGTCGACTGGAGGGGGACCGTAGTCCCGGAACCAGGCACCTCTTCACCAGAACACTCAACGGCTCCCGCAGTATCCTCTACAGGAAAAGACTGCACATCCCCCACGGAGAAGGAATAACTCTTTACCAGACATGGTCGGCTTGGGAGCCCCCGAATGACCGTGTTCTCCCTTCCAGCGGGAGCGGGAGGCATGGCCACGAGAACGAACGACACGGTTAACTGACACCCAGAAAGTGGATGACCAAGATCCACAGACACCACATGGCCGCTTGGCCGAACACCCATTACAGGAGGAACAAGAAGAATGTGACTCGTCCAATGCTTTGGCAGCAGACATTGCCCACAAGGAATTGTCCTGGGCATGATAAAGGTGAGAGGAGCAAAGAAGGTGAAATCAGATAACAGAAGAACACCCCCAAAGAAGAGAGAAAGGTGACAGAAATTAAGACCCCAGACGGTCGACCAGGAACCACACAGCAGGATGACTACTCTCAAAGGAGAGAAGAAAAACTGCAGAAGTGGTACCCCGCTGACACCCAACTCTAACACAATTAGAAAAATTAGTTTAAGCATTGACAATAATTGTGAAAAATAATTTAAGTCCGAACCGCATGGCACACGAAATTTGCGCGCAACTCGAGAGAGAACATACAGAATACATTATGGATAATAATATGTAAGAGAATATAATAAAAACTGTTCCTGAGAATACAAAGGATACTCGGATACACTATGAATCAGGAAACATCAGTCAACGAGTTGGATGAAACTGATAAGCATGCAGAACATCTCGTCACAAGGCGGATGACAAAAAGAATGAGTCTTTAGCGACGTATATGCGCACTGGCAACGGAAGTCATGGAGTTGTACTTGGGAGAGCGTCCCGTACTGGGTCTGCGCCAGTTGCTCTTGACCCAGTTTTGGCTTATTTTTTCTTGGTGCTTTTGCACCACTTTTCTTTCCCAAATTGCTTGGGAAAGACAAAAATAGAGAGTATATTATCCGAGTTAGGGACTTCCACTGTAGTGCAAGCCTGTAGTAAACAATTGTGAGTAGGTTGATAAGAAATATAAAATTCTCACATAGTCCTTCAATGCACTGCGCCATGGCCGAAAGATCTGTAAAAGGGATCTTTCCATCATGAAGCAGCACCTTGAACAACCATGTGCTGAATCACTATACCAGACATTTAGTTTTTACCATGAAAGAAATTAGCTTCTTCTCATAACCAGATCTACAATTTTTATTATTTTGCACAAACTGACCTACAGTACACATACCCTGCATTACTACAACCTGAGGTGCAACACACCGCTGAAAGGAGCCCCACAAGGGATCCTTTGAACATGGTGCCAAACATCAAACTGAAGTAAGATACAATTTGCAGAATAGTGTATATGATTCCTACCTAACTTGAACAAGCAAAGTTAATTTATATTATAACTTAAACTTTACACTAGACTGTGGCCATAATTGGCTTACCTTTTTTAATAGCGCTATATATTTTAAAGGAACATTCTAATAGTTAGAAATTGTGAATTTTGCCAAAGAATTACACTACCTGCTTTACTATGGCTTGAGGTACAACACACTGCCGGACAGAGCCCCTAGGGATCTCCCCAGCCACCTGTTGTACATCAAACCAAAGTATGAAAAGAAGATAGCAGGACAGTGTACTGTAGCTACCTATAAAAGAGGTAATTGACAATCACGCTCACTTTCTTATGGCAAGCGACAGTATCCAAGCATATATTGTTTTATTATAAATTATTTTTCACTGGCATATTGTGACAAAATTTAATTTAAATCCTTAAGGTTTAATTAACTCCACCCTCGTACACTCTATTGCTGTTGAAGGCTTTATGTATTTTTATTTGATTGTTTTTTACCATACGCATGTATGAGTTTTAAATTTGGCTGTGGTAGCAATGCTATTATGAGGAACCCTGTCTCACCAAGCCTAACATGCCATATATACCCTTACAATAGGCATAAGTAATCTAGTCAGGTCCATTGCTATTTTAATAATAACAGAAATATATCCTACATGTATTACCTGATCAGCAAAGGTGCCTCGGCTTAGACTTGATATTAGTATAATAACGGAAGCGGCAATTAATAAGATAATTAGCTAATATTTATATTTTGTTTACAACCATTCTGATTAACAGGAACACTGTCTACTTAAGATATGTGTTCCAATAAATTCTACACTTGACTGTGGATAAATGACAAAACAAAATGGGGTGGGCTTACAGGCAAGAAATTGTAAATTTTTCTCTACAGGTATTATTTTTTGCATGATTTATCTTAGAGTTTGAAATATAGTTTTACTTGAGCACTGGCTACCTTAGCTATGTACTACCCAAAACTTTCCCTACAATAAATTAACTATGGTTGGGCCTTATTCTCCAATAAATTCTACTAAAACAATAAAAAATTTGGCAAGGGACTTATGACTGATAAACTTTTCTACTGATAACTAAATAAAATCTGCCGCTTGACACCGAAATAAATAAAATCAGCCAAAATGTAAATAAACAGAAATGGTAATATTGAGCCTCTGCCCCCATGGGCTTGACTCCCATTATCCTGCCTATCTGGGGCCAAATAAAATGTGATGCAGTGACAAAGGTATGCATTCAGTATTTAAAATTTTTGTAACTACGGCAAATTCCTAATTACCACAATGATGTGTCCAACCAAAGTAAATTATGCCTAAATACCAGAAAGTTAACATGGACTTTACTACAATTTGTGGTATACCTGTTACAGCTGAGGACACATAAAAACACAAACATATACACATATACAACTGCTGACAGTCTCGACTGTCACACTACCCCCCCAAAAAAAAAAAAAAAAAATTTTGTGTCCCCACAAAACACTTATCATAACGCAAACATTTGATTGCATAGAAAACGCCAAGCTTGAGGAAGTGATAGATAACACTTGCCAAATTGTGAGAGGATTGACCAAAAAAAAAAATTAGATTTCTATTTGAATTATTGTATTGTATATTATGAAATTTTTTAACTTTTATAAAGGCCAGAGACATTACACTCGCAAAACTTCCTCTGCAATAATGAATTTAAACATTTTTTTTTTTTTTTAAATTTAACGCTATTTATAATTATGTAGAACCTGAAAAAAAATACAACAACACAAAATTTTGAAATGTGCATTTACAATGTCATTTTTCTGAAGCTTTAGACTTATAAAGTTTCAGTGGCTGAGCAAATAGTTCTTTCCATATTGTGACGAGAACAGTACGGAAAACTTTAGATTTTTTTAACTTTTTTAGAGTTTTTCACAATTTTTTCAGAAGAGTCCTCAGGAATCTGGACCGGCACTATCTTCCTTTTCTTAATCTTCTTCTTTTCTTTTGTTTCATCATTAATGGTACATGTAGTGCGTTTACCAACATCTTTTTTGTCTGTTGACAAGGATTTTGTAACATTTTTCTCTTTTAACGTTTCAACTATCATCTTCTCTTGTTTTGACACTACATTAGTGGCATTTATAAGTTCGGGAGCGCGGTGGCTCAGTAGGTAGAGATGCAGACTGCAAGCCGAGAGGTGCTCGGTTCGAATCCCACCTGCGGCAACCGCGTTGTGTCCTTGGGCAAGACACTTCATCTCCATTGCCCGCGTGGGGGCACGATGACGCCGTGTACTAAGGCGTACTGCACGTCGATGGTACGCATGTCTTCAACCAATCTAACCCTGCCTGTGCTGCAGTGCGGAGTTACGATGTTGAGGAGCTGGCAGCTGCTCGTCGTTGCTCGGTGGTTCTCTCCGGGTACTCCGGCTTCCTCCACCCGTAAAACTGTCACGGTCATGATTAGCCATTGTGCATAAATATGTGACCTTAAACATCAATAAATAAATAAATAAATAATTTATAAGTTCATTTGTTACTAAATTTATTCGTGTCTCAAAATTATTTTGAAAGGTCTCCATTTGATTTTTCAACATTACTACTTCTTTTTTTTATTTCATTAATTTCGTTGTCTTTCAGTTTTCTAATTGCTTCAATAATGTCACCATGAGCGTCACTACATGCTTTTAACTCTACTTTCATTTCTTCTGCTTTGGGGATGACGATAGGGTCTAGACTTTCTTCCAAATTTAACGGTTTGCCCAATTCTCTTAAGAAGTCATTGTCCTCCTGCAGACTTGCTGGCCCTAGACCTCCGAAATCTAACATTGAGGGTACTTCATTAAAAATGGTTTCATCAACTGGTAATTTTTTTCCAATGCTCTTCACCTAGTTTTTCCGTTCTGCCCAGACCTGCTGGGATACCTCTCTGCTCTCCCTCATAATGTGGATTCCTTCTTTAATCTCCAATAGCCTCAATGAAGTTTTCTTGTATCCGGTTTCATTTAGGGTCACACCCATTCCTTTGAAATTTCTCACTTTTTCTTTATGAAGTGGAAATGTACTCAGAGGCTTGTCATACAGTTTTTCACTCACGGCTTTGAAACCACACAAGGTGTAACTGAATGGTGCTTCTTCTAGTGTCATGTGTTGGGCTATAAAATGGTTCAGAACTTTTGTTTTCTCCTATACCTGCATCTGTTGCAACTAAACATCCTTCCACGATTTATCGGTTCCATCTCCTGGAAACAAAATCATCAATTTATTTGGTTCATCTACAACTTCAAATTTTTTTTTTTTTTTTTTTGTGCACATTTAAGATATGTTGTACATAAGGGTACACAAATAACACAGATATTATGTAATTTTTTTTTTTAACACCTCGCCTTTTTATAGATTTGTGGTTATGTACTTCTTTCATTTTTTTTTTGCTTTATGACACCTCAACCAATTGGGAATAAACTCGCGTTGACACCTCTTCAATTTATTGTGGTTATATACTTTACAATCCCCTTTCTCATTTAATTGTAAATCAAATAATTTAAATCTGACATCTTTTCTTGGACTCTGCATGGCCCTATATACATTGGTTGAAGTTTTGGACACACCTCCATTCTGCGGCTCTCATTTAATACCCAAACTAGATCTCCTTTTTGGTGTTGCGTTAACTTTGCGTTCACATCATACAATGTTTTCTGCCTCACTACAGATTTATTCAGGTGTTTTCTTACTACCACATGTGCAAAATTCAGTCTTTCTCTCAGTTTCTCAACATATTCACCATACGACACAAACTGTTCATCATTTTTACATCTTTCTAAACTCAACATCATTTCTGAAGGAGTCTTACTTCCCTACCTAGCATGAGGAGGTTCGGTGTCATGCCTGTCCTTTCATTTGGTATGGCCCTATACAGCCCTCGCAATTCAAATTTTTTGGCTTCGGCAGTCGTTTGCCGTAGCAAATTTTATGTGCTTCGGCAGTTACTACGGCATTTCTGGGAAGGCAGTACATGCAGATGCCGAAGGCATCTGCAGCGAGTGACGAATGCACAATTTTTGTAGCGGGGTCTGGAGGTGGGGGAGGGTTGGGGGGTTCTGCCCTAGGAAAATTTTGAAATCTCCTATCAAAAGGAGCGTTCTCGTGGCTTTTGGAGTGGAAATCCACTTGATATTTTGGATGACAAAATTAGTTTTTTTTACTTGAATCCACCCATTCAATGTCATATGCACGGTCGATTTGTCAGTTTGCGATCGAAATTTGCGGGACCGCAAAACGAATGAATTTCATCTGAGCTGAATATTGAGTAAAATACATTTCAAACTTATTTCTCAGAAAAAACATGCCGTTTGTTTACCTGTATTTATGTATGTTCCCTGGAATCAAAAAATGAATGTTGACCCATTTTCTGTAAATGTAGAACTCAGTCTGGGAAACCCCCACACATTTATATATGGAGAAGATGCGCATGTGTATGGTGCGAATTCAATTGTTTTCGAGAGGGGTATCACAATAAACAAACCAATGACAGAAAGTTTAGTAAGTGTAATGTTGGCTGCAAGTTTCCGTTTTCAGCTACCGGTGTGTGTCTCTCGTTGTGCACAGTGAACTACTGCATGTCACACATTCGTCCAAACCTGGACCCAAAGTCCATAATATAATTTTTTGGTTTGATACATCCTGTGGAACAGGATGTACCAAACCAAAAAAATATATTACGGTATGGCAGACTGTGGAACAGGATGTACCAAACCCAAAAAATATATTACGGACTTTAGGTCCAAGTTTGGACAAGTCAAACACCGCTGCGGATTATTTCTACTACGGCAACTGTGTGCCGTAGTCAGTGCCATTTGCTTCAGCAAATCGCTTCGGCAATGCCGATTGCCAAAGCCAATTGCGAAGGCTGCCTATAGGCTGCAGCTAAACAGCCCAAATTTAAATCCCAATCAGTTTCCTCTCCTTTTAAAAATGCTTTAATCATTCATACCAGAGTTTTATTGAACCGTTCAGCTTGACCATTGCATTTAGGATTTCGCACACTCGTTCTAGTCTTCCGTATTTCCAATAGTTCACACATCCTTTTAAAAACATCACTCTCATAATTTCTCCCTTGGTCTGAATGAAGACTCAAAGGACATCCATACCGACCAACAACTTCATTCAATATTTTATCTGCACATGTTTCAGCTGATTGGTCAGGAACTGGAAAAATTTCGACCCACTTTGTAAAATGATCAGTCACTAATAAAATGTATCGGTTTCCTCTGGATATGGGTGGTAATGGACCAAGTATGTCTGTGGCTAGCCTATCTAATGGAGCACCAACATTCAATTTTCCCAATGGGGCTTTAGGTTTCTTCAATGGAGCTTTGTTAGTTTCGCAAACATCACATCTCCTTATCCAGTTTTTAATATCGGTTCTGAGATCGAACCAGTAGAAGTTCTGCAATGTCTTTTCAATAGTCTTTTTGCTACCCAGGTGACCTGACATCTGTGAATCGTGCATCTGATACATGACTCCTTTTTGCATAACATAAGGAACAATGACTTGTAGAAATTGTCCTGTTCCATCTTGTTTATGGTATTTTTTGAACAGTATATTTTCTTTCATTTCTAATGCATCCCAGATAAGCCAGTAATGTCTTGTGGCTGGGCTAAGTGCTACTACTTCACTGTGAGATGGTCTTTCATCCCTTAGCTTGGCCCTAAAAATGGGTTCTATATCGACATCACTTTCCTGCCTCTGTGCAATCTGTTCTAATGTATAGGCTGGCTTAAATGACTGAAAGAGAAAGCCTTCAGCTCTTTTATCTGCCTGTCTAGTTTGAACCATTCTTGTGGATGATGGGACCCCATTTTCCTTTTCCTCCTCCTCATCAATTATATCCAATGTATTAGTCCTCTTTGTCCCCATCTCATCAATTCTTCTTTTGTATTTCTTGCATGGGCCACATTTCAGTGCCTCCATCATATCTTCTTCTGCACATAGGCACTCCCATGGATTGGGGCATCTTGACATAGCGTCGGCATTATTATGTTTGGTACCCCTTCGATATGACACCGAAAAGTCATATGCTGACAGAATTTCTATCCATCTTGCCACTCTTCCTTTAGACTCTTTTAGACTAAAAAGCCATATCAAGGCTTGATGATCTGTGCGCACTTCAAATTTTATACCCAGTAAATACTGTCGGAAATACTCAATAAAGAAGCGGAGTGCTAGAAGCTCTTTGTCAGTGACACAGTAATTTCTCTCAGCTTTGTTTAAAGATCTCTAGCATAAGCTGTCACTCTTTCCTCGCCATCCTGAATTTGGCTTAGTACAGCTCCAATACCAAAATTGCTTGCATCTGTGTCCAGAATGTACTGTCCAACATCTTTTGGATATGCCATGACATCCGGACTTATTAGTACCCCTTTTAGCTCTTCAAAAGAGCTTTGACACTTCTCTTTCCATTCAAATTTAACACCTTTTTGGTCAGTTCAATCATCGGTCGAAATATATTTGCAAAATCTTTCACAAAACGCCTGTAGTAGCTTCCCATACTGATTATTTGCCTAATTTCCTTATCATTCTTTGGTACTGGCCATTCTAATATTTTTGCCATATTTTCCATGTTCAGTAAAACTCTTTCCTTCGATACAACATGACCCAGAAATGCCACTTTTTCTTGTAAAGTGAGCATTTCTCTGGTTTCAGCTTTAATCCTGCAGCCTTCAAACGTCTGAGTACTTCTCTCACCCTGCTCAGGTGTTCTTCAAAGTCTTTGCTGAACACCACAAAGTCATCGATATAAATCAAACAGGTGAGCCACTGCAGTCCTTGCAATGCTAGCTCCATAGTCCTTTGAAAATCAGGAGCACTTCCTGATAAACCAAACGGCATCATTTTGTACTCAAACAGGCCATACTTGGTGACAAAAGCTGTTTTAGGTACATCTTCCTTTCTACTGGGATCTGGTGATAACCTGAGGTAAGGTCAAAGGCGGAAAACAGGCTTGATCCCGCAACTGCATCTAAACAATCTCCTATCCTGGGGAGTGGAAAAGCATCTTTTTTCGTCACTGCATTTAGTCTTCTATAATCAACACATAGTCTAAATTTGCCATTCTTTTTAGGTACTAGGACAATTGGTGATGCCCGGGGGATGTTGATTTTTGTATAATATCTAGTTCTAACAGCTTATTAATCGTCTTTTCCAACTCATTGGCATAAGCCATTGGCACTCTTCTTGGTAGCTGTTTTATAGGTGGCTCGTCTCCTGTGTCTCTTACATGCGCCACTAATTTAGTACACCCTATGTCCTCTTCATTCTTTGAGAATACCTCTTGGAATTCCCAGAGTACTTGCGTTACTTTCTCCTGTTCGTCTTCCGTCAGTCTTTCTGCTGCTCTCTCAAACAAGTCTTTCAAATGTGCAGGTGGGGCACCATCATTGGTTATGTATTGCCTCCTAGATGGTATTTTCGTGTTCTTATCACTTATTTCTTCAGATTTGCTATTTACCAATTTAATTCTTCTTACAGTTTGTGTATTGTTTACTTCAGTGTCATCTTCATTTTCAAATAGAGTAACATGCTCTCCCTCTGTTTCCTCTGCATAACCCAAAACTACATCTTGGTTAATATATATTTCCTCTGAGTGGGAATTCAAGATTCTGACTTTGTGGGTGCATTTTGCCAAATTTGTTAAACTACTTGCCATCATTACAGGAAATCTTTCCACAAATGTTTCAGCAGGTTTGATTATGACATCTCTTTCGTCTTTATTTTTGCATTCTATGAAAACATCAATTATACTCTCAGTGTAAGACGGTATTCAGTAATGGTCTGCTGCTGCCACACGACCTATACGTCCTGGTACACCTATTTGGATACACTCAATTGGGATTCTTTTCAAATAAATCAGCCTTTTACTTAAAAGCAGGTCTGCCGGCCCCTCAGACTGGTTCTGCAGAATATCAACACCTATTAGAGCTTTGTCTTCTATTTCTGCCACTATAACCTCTTCTTGTAAGTGAAGATTTCCCAGCTGGATATAGAACTTTCCTTTACCATATTTCTTCAAGGGTCTGCCACTAACCCCTGCCACTTTGGCTGAGCCTTTTAAAATTGGCCTGACTTTCATAGGTATTCTGTCATAAAATGTCTTTGAAATAATGCTTTTGCTGGCCCCTGTATCAGCTGTGAAAACAGTTTTTATACCCTCTATTTTTCCTTTTATATAAACACCAGCATACTTTGGAATATTTGGTTCAATATCTTCTGTTAAATGCTTCTCGTTAACTTTATTAACCTTTTTACATCTTATAGGGGCCGTCGTGTATTCAACTGACCCTCGGCCCTCTGTGTCAGTTTTTGGTAGTTTAAAGGCCAACTTGCCTCTTTGACTCATCATGCCATCACTGTGTTTTGTATCATTATCAATGTTTTTCCTGAACGCTTCACCCCCTTGAGGTATTGTTCTCATTTCCCTCTTTCAGTGTTACCAGTGCTGGTATGAAACCTCACTTGACATTCTCTTGCCCAGTGGCTAAAACCCTGGCAATAGAAACAATTATTTCTCTCTTCTCCTTCTTTAAAATTACGTTTGTAATTACTATATGCCTTTCCCTCATTTTCCTTCTCAAGTTTGTTTATCCATTCCAGTAGTTGTTGTAACATTTCAGGGCTAATGACTTGAGTAGTAGCCATAGGCTTTACCTCCAATCCTCTATTTTGTGGATTCTTGTTTATCATTCCCTGAGTGCTGGTATGCTTCATTTCTTTTAACTGAATTTGGGATGTTCTACAGACTCTTCCATTCGAGTCATCTTTCTCAGTGACTAATCTTACTGGTCACTTTCCCCTTCTATCAAAATATGGCTCATATGAGGATGATCCCATTTTCTGTTTAGTCTCAGAAAAGTTTACCACATAACTAACTGCTTCATCTATATTACGTGGTTCTTTAACAAATTCTACATGGAATCTAGCTTTGTCATCTATTAAACCATCTAAGAATTGCCTAAAGAGATCCTCGTTTCTGGTCTCACCAACACGTTGAGGGTGTGCTCTCGTATATAAGTTTTAAACTGAGCGGCACATTCTTCAATTGTTTCATTTGGTTGCTGGTTCCTCTTACTGAACTGGGCAACAAATGTTTTTGTTGTCTCATCTACCCTATATCTACTTTCCAATTCATCTGTGAGTAATCTATAGTCGGCAATAACCCTCTGGGGGAGTTGACCGCATACAAAGTCTCCTGCAGAGCCCTGCAGACTTGGGAGGAGTTCATCTAGTTTTTCATTATCTGACCATCCTTGTCTATTTGCAACCGCATTAAATCTGTTGAACCACACTTTCCATTGCTCTTTCCCCGTAAAAATGGGGAGTTTTGTTCCCACTTTTGTCTTCTGTTGTACATTATATGGCATCGTTAGGGTAGGGTTACAACTTGCCTCACTTTGCATGTCATCATTCACACTTTCTTCAAACTGATCATCACTGAACGTATTTTTACACCTTCTATTACATTCTCTTACTTCATTTACAGCTTTAACATGTTCATTCTCACAGATCTGAGTACAGTCCTCAGCATTTCTGCCACTCATGTTTTTTGTTATGTTTTTAAAAACATTCTGGACACTTTCAACTAAACAGCCAGACATATCTTTCACCGCTTCTTTCATAGCCTCTCTTACGACTGTCAAAACCTCATTCAGGGATTTCTCATCCATTTTTAACTCTTGTGTAATGAGGGTTAATATCCCCTTGACCTTTTGCTAGATTTATCCGCCCATATTACTCATCACATTAACATCACTCATATTAAAAACAGGGACATCACTCTCTGATACTAAATTTTCACTATTATCATCAATTCCTGATTCACTCATGTCATCATTTTTATGGAGAGTTTCACCCTACATTTCATCACTTTCTGATGTCTCAGTTATTTCATCATTATTATCTACACATTCACCAGCCTTCTTTTTATTTAGTACCGGACGCTTACTACTTCTCTCCATCATAAATTTTACTGAGTTTATTTCAGCCAGTAATATGTTTTGCTAAGACAAATTAATAAGAACAACCCTAGACACCACATCACAAACAATAAACAAACCGACACATTTTGTACATCATGAACATTTGGACATGGACTCGTCACACTGAATTCAGCTAATTGTTGCAGAATCCCACTTCTGGACACCAAATATATGTAACGGTAAACCGGTGGTTCAGACCTAGCATGAATAACAGGTTATGGTTGTTATTCATAACCAGGACTACCTCACAGATCTACCAGTTACTAGATTAATAAAGAAAATTTTTATAATGCCTAAGGATGGGATTTAAATGACATGATACAGAATCTCCCTAAAATTTCAGAGGAATGGGATTAAGAAAAAATTTGGAATGTGTCTGAACATATCAAGGGAGATAACTAAGGTAATAACACACAAGGCATGTATCCAGCAAAAGAAGAAAAAGGGCTATAAATTACTGATATAACTTGATATAAAATTATAACTTCAATATTAAAGGGTCAGTGGAATGGGAATTTCACTAAATCAAAACCAAACAGGCATCAGGATGACAGTCAATCCCAGAATATACTACATGTGCACTTTGTAAGTTATTCTGGCATTGAGTGTAAGGCTGATTATTATAGGACCTTCTTTTGCTTTCAACAATACCTCCAAAATCACCACAAGTTGTCAGGATACCGACACCAGTAGACAATGTCTACAATAAAAGTTAAGATCAATATTTAATTTAATGATTTATTGAATAAAGGAAACTGTTTTAGTTCCTGAATCACTATTTACAATAGAGGGTAACTTTTATATTCCCTCGTAATATTCACACCAGCCAATACACACTACACAGACAAGGACGGTACTTCACTAATGAAACAGAGGGATGGCCACATAAAAATGAATGTGATTAATATGAAGTGCTTAAATGAGCACGAAGCATGGAATGATTTGATTCTTGATGATTAGTAGAGATTGACCCCAAGATGAACCAATTAAAGAAGTTTCATCTTTAGGACGATCTCTACCAATCCCTGTAGTCCCTGACTACTTCTTGTTACCTGGTCAAGCCTCGAACTTGACACCTGCAGATCTATACGTAGCAACACACACACACAGCTATGATAGTCTGTATTAGATATTTTCAAAGACAAAATCAAGCCTTGAACTTGATACTACCAGACCGAGTCAAGCCTCAAACTTGACACTTTACATTAACAGAATACACAATAGACCAACAAAAAGTCTAAACTACTGCTAATTAATAGTTTGTAATTTATTACAAATTATTATCCAAAAATATAAAATTCTCACATAGTCCTTCAATGCACTACTGCGCCATGGCAGAAAGATCTGTAAAAGGGATCTTTCCATCATGAAGCAGCACCTTGAACAACCATGTGCTGAATCACTATACCAGACATTTAGTTTTTACCATGAAAGAAATTAGCTTCTTCCCATAACCAGATCTACAATTTTTATTATTTTGCACAAACTGACCTACAGTACACATACCCTGCATTACTACAGCCTGAGGTGCAACACACCGCTGGAAGGAGACCCACAAGGGATCCTTTCAAGATGGTGCCACACATCAAACTGAAGTAAGCTATAATTTGCAGAATAGTGTATATGATTCCTACCTAACTTGAACAAGCAAAGTTAATTTATATTATAACTTAATCTTTACACTACACCGGGGCCAAAATTGGCTTACCTTTTAATAGCGCTATATATGTTAAAGGAGCATTCTAATAGTTAGAAATTGTGAATTTTGCCAAAGAATTACACTACCTGCTTTACTATGGCTTGAGGTACAACACACTGCCGGACAGAGCCCCTAGGGATCTCCCCAGCCACCTGTTGTACATCAAACCAGAGTATGAAAAGAAGATAGCAGGACAGTGTACTGTAGCTACCTATAAAAGAGGTAATTGACAATCACGCTCACTTTCTTACGGCAAGCGACAGTATCCAAGCATATATTGTTTTATTATAAATTATTTTTCACTGGCATAATGTGACAAAATTTAATTTAAATCCTTATGGTTTAATTATATCCACCCTTGTACACTCTATTGCTGTTGAAGGCTTTATGTATTTTTATTTGATTTTTTTTTACCATACGCATGTATGAGTTTTAAATTTGGCTGTGGTAGCGATGCTATTATGGGGAACCCTGTCTCACCAAGCCTAACATGTCAAATATACCCTTACAATAGGCAAAATTAATCTAGTCAGGTCCATTGCTATTTTAATAATAAAAGAAATATATCTGACATGTATTACCTGATCAGCAAAGGTGCCTCGGCTTAGACTTAATATTAGTATAATAACGGAAGTGGCAATTAATAAGATAATTAATTAGCTAATATTTATATTTTGTTTACAACCATTCTGATTAACTGGAACACTGTCTACTTAAGATATGTGTTCCAATAAATTCTACACTTGACTGTGGATAAATGACAAAACAAAATGGGGTGGGCTTACAGGTAAGAAATTGTAAATTTTTCTATACAGGTATTATTTTTTACATGATTTATCTTAGAATTTGAAATATAGTTTTACTTGAGCACTGGCTACCTTAGCTATGTACTCCCCAAAACTTTCCCTACAATAAATTAACTATGGTTGGGCCTTATTCTCCAATAAATTCTACTAAAACAATAAAAAAATTTGGCAAGGGACTTATGACTGATAAACTTTTCTGCTGATAACTAAATAAAATCTGCCGCTTGGCACCGAAATAAATAAAATCAGCCAAAATGTAAATAAACAGAAATGGTAATATTGAGCCTCTGCCCCATGGGCTTGGCTTCCACTATCCTGCCTATTTGGGGCCAAATAAAATAAATTTGTTATGTCTCCCACTTAGGCTGCATAATCCAAATAAAATAAATTAAATATAAAAAATAAAAGTGGTTTTACCCATACAAATTAACGAAAACACTCCTCCTACGCTTTCCTTTCTAGAACGAATTGCCAGCCTCGCTTGCAGAGTGACTTCTGCTTTTATAGTGTCAAAGTACACCAGATCAGGTGATATCTGCCAAATGTCTGTAAGAATTTACGCCACATTCCTGCGTACTTTGGCAGAACCATGCGCCAGACAAAACATCAACACCACAAAAGATGCTTGAGTAGGGCAAATATCAACACTGGTATTACCCAGCGAAAGATATTTTTCCAACTCAGACACATTAGAAATGAGTAAACTTATAAAATACAACTGCATTGGCCTGATGAGGGTCTTTGTTTACAACAATAACACAAAGCCTATTTTTAGTAAAAATTTTCCCAAAAGACTTTGCAAAACATGGCAGCTCTGTATCGGAGAGATGTGCTTCTAAGTTCAGAAATAAATGATAAAATACAAGCTTAAAGGGATATTTTTATAAGATTCAACTTTGCGAAAAGTAAACATGGGTTAAACAAATTAATGTGACGCAGTGACAGAGGTATCATTCAGTATTTAAATTTTTTGTAACTACGGCAGATTCCTAATTACCACAATGATGCGTCCAACCAAAGTAAATTATGCCTAAATACCAGAAAGTTAACATGGACTTTACTACAATTTGTGGTATACCTGTTACAGCTGAGGACACATAAAAACACAAACATATACACATATACAACTGCTGACAGTCTCGACTGTCACAGTATGTAATTCGATAATGCTAAAATCATGCTCAGATGTTGCAAATCATGCTCAGATGTTGCAGTAGGGTCTGTAGATGCGCATGAAGGTTTCAGATTTTTTGGGTGCCACGTGGCTGTGCCACCGTTGCCAATTTTGTGTTTTATTAGACCGCTTCCAGCGAAAGGCTCCTAGGGTATGCAATTCAAAATGCTAAAAGTATGCTCAAATGTTGCAGTAGGGTTTATAGATGCGCATAAGCGTTTAAGATTTTTCAGGTGCCATATGGCTGTGTCACCGTTGCCACATTCGTGTTTTCTTTGACCCTTTCCGGTGAAAGGCTCCTAGGGTATGTAATTTGAAATGCTAAAACCATTCTCAGATGTGTTGCAGTAGGGTGTGTGAATGTGCATGAAGGTTTCAGATTTATTGGATGCCATGTGGATGTGCCACTGTTGCCACTTTCGTGTTTTCTTCGACAGTTTCCGACAAAAGGCACCTAGGGTATGTAATTCGAAATGCTAAAAGCATGCTCATATGTTGCAGTAGAGTCTGTAGATGTGCACAAAGGTTTCAGATTTTTCTGGTGCCATGTGGCGGTGCCATCTTTGCCACTTTCGTGTTTTCTTAGACTGTTTCTGGTGAAAGGCCCCTCTAGTATGTAATTTGAAATGCTGAAACCATTCTCAGAGGTTGCAGTTGGGTCTGTAGATGCGCACGAAGGTCTCGGATTTTTCGGGTGCCACGTGGCTGTGCCACTGTTGCCACTTTTGTGTTTTCTTAGACCGTTTCCGGCGAAAGGCTCCTAGGGTATGTAATTCGAAACGCTAAAATTATGCTCAAATGTTGCAGTAGGGTCTAGATGCACACAAAGGTTTCAAATTTTTCAGGTGTCACTTGGTGGTGCCACCGTTGCCACTTTCGTGTTTTCTTCGACCGTTTCTGGTGAAAGGCTCCTAGGGTATGTAATTCGGAATGCTAAAACCGTGCTCAAATGTTGCAGTAGGATCTGTAGATGTGCATGAAGGTTTCAGATTTTTAAGGTGCCAAATGGCTGTGCCACTGTTGCCACCTTCGTGTTTTCTTAGACAGTTTCCGACAAAAGGCTCCTAGGGTATGTAATTCGAAATGCTAAAACTATGCGCAATGTTGCAGTAGTGTCTGTAGATGGGCACGAAGGTTTCAGATTTTTCAGGTGCCACGTGGTGGTGCCACCGTTGCCACTTTTGTGTTTTCTTAGACTGTTTCCTGCAAACGGCTCCAAGACTTTGTAATTCGAAACGCTAAAACCATGCTCAAATGTTGCAGTAGGGGGTCTGTAGATGCACATGAAGGTTTAGGATTTTTAAGGTATGTAATTCGAAATGCTAAAATCATGCTCAGATGTTGCAAATCATGCTCAGATGTTGCAGTAGGGTCTGTAGATGAGCATGAAGGTTTCGGATTTTTTGGGTGCCACGTGGCAGTGCCACCGTTGCCACTTTCAGGTTTTCTTAGACCGTTTCTGGCGAAAGGCTCCTAGGGTATGTAATTTGGAATGCTAAAACCATGCTCAAATGTTGCAGTAGAGTCTGTAGATGTGCATGAAGGTTTCAGATTTTTAAGTTGCCACGTGGCTGTGCCACCGTTGCCAATTTTGTGTTTTATTAGACCGCTTCCAGCGAAAGGCTCCTAGGGTATGTAATTCAAAATGCTAAAAGTATGCTCAAATGTTGTAGTAGGGTTTATAGATGCGGATAAAGGTTTAAGATTTTTCAGGTGCCATGTGTCTGTGTCACCGTTGCCACATTCGTGTTTTCTTTGACCCTTTCCGGTGAAAGGTTCCTAGGGTATGTAATTTGAAATGCTAAAACCATGCTCAGATGTTGCAGTAGGGTGTGTAAATGTGCATGAAGGTTTCAGATTTATTGGATACCATGTGGCTGTGCCACCGTTGCCACCTTCGTGTTTTCTTAGACAGCTTCCGACAAAAAGCTCCTAGGGTATGTAATTCGAAATGTTAAAAGCATGCTCATATGTTGCAGTAGGGTCTGTAGATGCGCACAAAGGTTTCAGATTTTTTGGGTGCCACGTGGCTGTGCCACCGTTGCCACTTTCGTGTTTTCTTATACCATTTGCGGCAAAAGGCTCCTAGGGTATGTAATTCGAAATGCTAAAACCATGCTCAAATGTTGCAGTAGGGTCATGCGCACAAAGGTTTCAGATTTTTCTGGTGCCATGTGGTGGTGCCACCTTTACCACTTTCGTGTTTTCTTAGACCATTTCCAGTGAAAGGCTTCTATAGTATGTAATTTGAAATGCTGAAACCATTCTCAGATGTTGCAGTAGGGTCTGTAGATGCACACGAAGGTCCCGGATTTTTTGGGTGCCACGTGGCTGTGCCATTGTTGCCACTTTTGTGTTTTCTTAGACCGTTTCCGGCAAAAGGCTCCTAGGGTATGTAATTCGAAATGCTAAAATTATGCTCAAATGTTGCAGTAGGGTCTAGATGCACACAAAGGTTTCAATTTTTTCAGGTGCCACTTGGTGGTGCCACCGTGGCCACTTTCATGTTTTCTTAGACTGTTTCCGGCAAAAGGCTCCTAGAGTATGTAATTCGAAATGCTAAAACCATGCTGAGATGTTGCAGTAGGGTCTGTAGATGTGCACGAAGGTTTTGGATTTTTGGGTTGCCATGTGGCTGTGCCACCGTTGCCACTTACGTGTTTTCTTAGACCGTTTCTGGCGAAAGGCTCCTAGGGGTATGTAATTTGAAACGCTAAAACCATGCTCAAATGTTGCAGTGGGGTCTGCAGATGCGCATGAAGGTTTCGATTTTTAAGGTGCCACGTGGTGGTGCCACCATTGCCACTTTCGTGTTTTCTTAGACCGTTTCCGTCGAAAAGGTTCCTAGGGTATGTAATTAGAAATGCTAAAAGCATGCTCAAATGTTGCAGTAGGGTCTGTAGATGTGCACAAAGATTTTGGATTTTTCGGGTGCCACGTGGCTGTGCCACTGTTGCCACTTTCATGTTTTCTTAGACCGTTTCCGGTGAAAGGCTCCTAGGGTATGTAATTCGAAATGCTAAAACCATGCTCAAATGTTGCAGTAGAGTCTGTAGAAGTGCATGAAGGTTTTGGATTTTTCAGGTGCCAGGTGGTTGTGCCATTGCTGCCACTTTCATGTTTTCTTAGACCATTTCCGGCAAAATGCTCATAGAGTATGTAATTCGAAATGCTAAAATCATGCTCAGATGTTGCATTAGGGTCTGTAGATGCGCACAAAGGTTTCAGATTTTTTAGGTGCCATGTGGCTGTGCCACCGTTGCCAATTTTGTGTTTTATTAGACCGCATCCAGCGAAAGGCTCCTAGGGTATGTAATTCAAAATGCTAAAAATATGCTCAAATGTTGCAGTAGGGTTTATAGATGCACATAAAGGTTTAAGATTTTTCAGGTGCCATGTGGCGGTGTCACCATTGCCACATTCGTGTTTTCTTTGACCTTTTCCGGTGAAAGGCTCCTAGGGTATGTAATTTGAAATGCTAAAACCATGCTCAGATGTTGCAGTAGGGTGTGTAAATGTGCATGAAGGTTTCAGATTTTTTGGGTGCCACGCGGCCATGCCACCATTGCCACTTTTTTGATTTATTAGACCTTTTCCAGCAAAAGGCTCCTAGGGTATGTAATTTGAAATGCTAAAGCCATGCTCAAATGTTGCAGTAGGGTCTGTAGATGCACATGAAGGTTTCAGATTTTTCCGGTGCCTCGTGGCTGTGCCACCGTTGCCACTTTCATGTTTTCTTAGACCGTTTCCGGCAAAAGGCTTCTAGGGTATGTAATTCGAAACGCTGAAATCATGCTCAAATGTTGCAGTAGGGTCTGTAGATGTGCACAAAGGTTTTGGATTTTTCAGGTGCCACATGGCTGTGCCACCGTTGCCACTTTCGTGTTTTCTTAGACCGTTCCCGGTGAATGGCTCCAAGAGTTTGTAATTTGAAACGCTAAAACCATGCTCAAATGTTGCAGTGGAGTCTGTAGATGTGCACGAAGCTGTGTCACCTGTGCCACTCAATATGATTTTAGTGTGTCATATAATACATTTCATCTTTGTATCAAGCATTCATACAAAGTCAAGGATGCAAATGTGGGGATACACCGTATTGTGCTTTACACACAAATGACACCCCCTCTAGTTTTATATTTGGTATGCAGCGTCTTTAGGGCAGTGAGATATAAGTTTGTTAAAGTCAAGTCCCTGAATTCATATTTGGTCTTCCTGTGGGAGCCCGAATTGTACCAAAATTTCTATTTTCCAAATTGAGAGGCCAATTTGAACCAGATTTCATATGAGGGCTTATTGGGTCATAAGTACCTAATTTATGCCAAAAACATTTTTCCTGTCACCCCATTGGAACTGCAGGAGCTAAAAATAGAAAAAATTTAAAATGCCCATATCTCCAAAACTACACGGCGCTGAGAATTTTTATTTTGTGTGAAGCTTCCTTAGAAACAGCAGAAAGGAATGGTCAAAAAAAAAATTGCCATTGTTTTTTATGCCTCCCGAAAAATTTTCGAGGGGGTATATAATCGAGGTGTCCATCCGTCTGTCCGTCCGTCCGTCCGTCCGATGAACATTTTGTTTTATAACTCGAGCATCAGTTGTCGGATTTTAATGTTCTTTGGTATAGTGATAGGGCAGCTTGGGGAAACGGTTGCCCTTGTACCTAGATTTTTGTCCATTCATGTTTGGAGTTATGGCCCCCCCCCCCCCCCCCCCCCCCCTGTTTGTTTTGGCTTCTGTTTCTGACTAAGGTAAATTGTATCATAGCCTATAGGGCAAAGTACTGCCCAATTCTTTTTTAGTTCATTATTTTTCTGCGGCCCAGTGCTTGCAGGGGAGGTTGCATGACATTTTAACTTCTACATATCAATATATCCATATAAATATGGATGACACAAGAATTATAGTGATTTTGGTTCCAGACCATTTAAAATTGTATCACCGCACCAATCGATTTCAAATTTTATTTGCTTATTACTAATGTCAAAATACAGGCCAAATTCAATTTGGAGGTTCACTCCGACCATTCTTGCCTTTTTTTTATGCCCCCCGACTTAAGTCGGGTGGCATATAGTGATTGAAGTGTGCCTGTGTCCGTCCGTCTGTCTGTGTGTCCGTGTGTGTGTGTGTGTGTGTTTTTTCAAATGACACAATCATGTTTGAGAGGAATTTTGAATGTTGGTTTCTGATCCTCCGCCGGGATTTGAACCCTCGGCAACACCGCCTGGCAATCAGGAGTCCAGCGTCTAAACCACTAGACCATTGCACACCGCCAAAAACGATGGCTGGAATCTAGCTTTTTAGATGAAGTCCTCATGATTACTTGGTTCATCTTCCTTTCGGCAGCAGCATGAAAGTGTGAACGCGCTGGCTACAGTACGACGAAAGTGCTGTGGATGGTCTCAGACGAAGACTGGCACGGGCTTGTGTGTGTTTTTTCAAATGACACAATCATGTTTTAGAGGAATTTTGAATGTTGGTTTCTGATCCCCCGCCGGAATTCGAACCCTCGGCAACACCGCCTGGAAATCAGGAGTCCAGCACCTAAACCACTAGACCATTGCACACCATAAAAAAAACGATGGCTGGAATCTAGCTTTTTAGATGAAGTCCTCATGATTACTTGGTTCATCTTCCTTTCGGCAGCAGCATGAAAGTGTGGAACGTGCTGGCTACAGTACGACGAAAGTGCTGTGGATGGCCTCAGATGAAGACTGGCACAGGCTTGTGTGTGTTTTCAAATGACTCAGTCATGTTTTAGAGGAATTTTGAATGTTGGTTTCTGATGCCCCGCCATGATTCGAACCCTCAACAACACCGCCTGGCAATCAGGAGTCCAGCGCTTAAACCACTAGACCATTGCACACCGTCAAAAAAAACGATGGCTGGAATCTAGCTTTTTAGATGAAGTCCTCATGATAAATGTGGATGACACAAGAATTATAGTGATTTTTGTTCCAGACCATTTAAAATTGTATCAATCGATTTCAAATTTTATTTGCTTATTACTAATGTCAAAATACAGGCCAAGTTCAATTTGGAGGTTCACTCTGACCATTCTTGCCTTTTTTTATGCCCCCCAACTTAAGTCGGGTGGCATATAGTGATTGAAGTGTGTATGTGTCCGTCTGTGTGTGTGTGTGTGTGTGTGTGTGTGGGTTTGTCTTACCAACTTGACGAGGTAACTAGACAAAAGAGTTTGCGTGTTTCGCCTTACCGAGGTACAAAAGACAAAAGAAACCCTTTACCTCGGTTGTTTTCCCAGAACTGTACCGGCAAAACGAGGTAGAAACCGTTAGTCCACACAAAGGACAAACAATGGGGTACCTCGGTATGTAGGGAAGACAAGACTGTGTGTGTGTGTGTGTGTGTGTGTGTGTGTGTGTGTGTGTGTGTGTGTGTGTGTGTGTGTGTGTGTGTTTGTCTTACCAACTTGACGAGGTAACTAGACAAAAGAGTTTGCGTGTTTCGCCTTACCGAGGTACAAAAGACAAAAGAAACCCTTTACCTCGGTTGTTTTCCCAGAACTGTACCGGCAAAACGAGGTTGAAACCGTTAGTCCACACAAAGGACAAACAATGGGGTACCTCGGTATGTAGGGAAAACAAGACTGTGTGTGTGTGTGTGTGTGTGTGTGTGTGTGTGTGTGTGTGTGTGTGTGTGTGTGTGTGTGGGTTTGTGTTACCAACTTGACGAGGTAATTAGACAAAAGAGTTTGCGTGTTTTGCCTTATCGAGGTACAAAAGACAAAAGAAACCCTTTACCTCGGTTGTTTTCCCAGAACTGTACCGGCAAAACGAGGTAGAAACCGTTAGTCCACACAAAGGACAAACAATGGGGTACCTCGGTATGTAGGGTAGACAAGACTGTGTGTGTGTGTGTTTGTGTGAGTGTGTGTGTGTGTGTGTGTGGGTTTGTCTTACCAACTTGACGAGGTAACTAGACAAAAGAGTTTGCGTGTTTTGCCTTACCGAGGTACAAAAGACAAAAGAAACCCTTTACCTTGGTTGTTTTCCCAGAACTGTACCGGCAAAACGAGGTAGAAACCGTTAGTCCACACAAAGGACAAACAATGGGGTACCTCGATATGTAGGGAAGACAAGACTGTGTGTGTGTGTGTGTGTGTGCGTTTGTCTTACCAACTTGACGAGGTAACTAGACAAAAGAGTTTGCGTGTTTCGCCTTACCGAGGTATAAAAGACAAAAGAAACCCTTTACCTCGGTTGTTTTCCCAGAACTGTACCGGCAAAACGAGGTTGAAACCGTTAGTCCACACAAAGGACAGACAATGGGGTACCTCGGTATGTGGGGAAAACAAGACTCTGTGTGTGTGTGTGTGTGTGTGTGTGTGTGTCTGAGCCAATAACTCAAAAACGGTTAGGGCCACAGTCATCAAACTTCACACAATTATAAAGGACTATGGGAGGATGTGTCACACACCATTGCCGGGTTCGTACCTTCAAGGTCAAGGTCACATTTCAAGGTCACACTGAAAATTGGTCAATATTCGTGTCTCAGCCATAACTCAAAAACGAATCATAGGACAATTGTTAAACTTTTTACAAATGTTAAGGACAGTCAGAAGGTGTGTTGCGTATAATAGTTTCCGCCGCATCTGCAAGGTGGAGGTCACAATTGACCTTCATATGTTCAGGGTCACAAATCGTGTCTTAAGCATAACTCCAAAAGTATTAGGGCTACAATCATCTAACATCACTCAATTATAAAGGACAACGGGTGGATGTGTCACACACCACAGCCAGGTCCGTAAGGTCAAGGTCACATTTCAAGGTCACACTGAACACGGTTAGGGCCACAGTCATCAAACTTCACACAATTATAAATGACCATGGGAGGATGTGTCACACACCATAGCCGAGTTCGTACCTTCAAGGTCAAGATCACATTTCAAGGTCACACTAAAAATCGGTCAATATTCGTGTCTCAGCCATAACTCAGAAACGAATCATAGTACAATTGTTAAACTTTTTACAAATGTTAAGGACAGTCAGAAGGTGTGTCGCATATAATAGTTTCCACCACATCTGCAAGGTGAAGGTCACAGGGGGGGGGGGCATGTGTTTCCTTAGTAACATTTTTCTTGTTAATTAAAAAATCACAAATTTCCAATTTCAGCTTTATTCTTACTGTCCAGTGCCTATAGGGGAAGTGCTGCCCAATTTTTTTTTAGAATTAAAAAATCACAAATTTCCCAATTTCAGCTTCATTCTTACTGTCCAGTGCCTATAGGGGAAGTCCTGCCCGATTTTTTTTTAGTCCACTATTTCTGTACTGCCCAGTGCTTGCAGGGGAGGTTGCATGTCATTTTAAACTGTAACTGTAATTTTATTTGCAGCACAAGCATATATTTATATACAAATACATTTAAAGCATCATAGTTTCACAGAGAACAATATTAGCAATTTATCTACCAATATAAAATGACTTACAGGTACTGCAGGGAATGACATAGCCAGATTGGCTGTCTTCCTGCCATTCCCCGAGGATTGTTTGCAGATTGGCGGGACAGATTCAAAAGATAATTAATTGATCAAAGTATCGTTGGTCAAATAATACGTTTCAGAAGAATTATAAAATGAAACTGCTCAAGTAACTTGTAACAGACCTACGTAATATAGATATATATGCACACATACACACATGCCCACATACACACATTTATATATACACACACATGCAAGTGCATGTGCACGTGTACACATGCACGCGCACACACCTACATAAGCATGCACACACACACACACACATGCAGACATAATATGTACTGTATAATCCATCTAAATGTTAGGACTATGCATATGTACATATATGTGTGCCCATCTGTGTAGATATGTATACAAATACACACATGCTCACACGGTCCCAAGGAACACAAGTGACATTTATATAGAGAGTACACACTTCACACAAAGCAGTCGCCAGAGTCAGCCCCACCCAACAACCTAACTCGATGCATCCATCTCCAGTTATATATCTAAAGAGATGAATACACTTAAACGTACCAGGCAAAACCATCTCTGGCGACCATCTCGTGGCAAGTATATATATGGGGTGTATATATAACTTCGTCAATTTGCCACATATTGTATTATCCATCTAAATGTTAGGACTATGCATATGTACGTATATGTGTGCCCATCCGTGTAGATATGTATACAAATACACACGTGCTCACACGGTCCCAAGGAACACGAGTGACATTTATATAGAGAGTACACACTTCACACAAAGCAGTCGCCAGAGACATCCCCCACCCAACAATCCAAATCGATGCATCCATCTCCTGAGATATATCCAAAGAGATGAATACACTTAAACGTACCAGGCAAAACCATCTCCGGCGACCATCTTGTGACAAGTATATGGGGTGTATATATTATATATATATATTAAAATGAGTTAAGGAGAACGTTGCAGTCTCTACAGTGTGTATTAGTACAGTTTATCGTAGCAGGGTATTGATCCAATATTCTGTTCATTTGAGATTTTTTGAAGACCTTCCTGCTAAATATTTTCATGATAGCACTGTCCGTGCTATTCCACATTTTGGGGTATAGAGTTACCGTGAGTTGGTCTAAGGCTTTGTTTCTTGTTTTTTTTACTGCAAGGTTTCCGGACTGTCTGGTTACTGTTCCCAATGGGTTATTAAGACAGAAATAATTGTCGAATGTTGGTGGAAGTTTGCTGTGCTTCCAGTCATGTATAAGTAGTAAAACATGTAGGGTATGAAGATCTTGTAGTTTGAGAATTTTGTCTTTGTGGAATAAAGGATTGATATGGGATTTATAATATTTATTGTTTATGATACAAACCGCGCGTTTTTGTAGTAAGAATAATTTATTGATCGATTTAGAATGTCCCCAAATTTGTATTCCATATAGGAGATGACTATGAACTAGAGCATAATAAAGGGAAAGTGGGGTGCGATGGGTTAAGATATTCTTCACAAGGCTGATTACATTAAGAGATCTAGACACCTTTGAACATATGGTGGATATGTGCATCTTATATGATAATTTATCATCAATATTTATACCAAGAAATCGAATGGTTTTGTCAATTTCCAATGCTCCTACTCTACAAATTTGTGTACCATTAATAACAATTTGTCTTGAAGTGTCAGTTATACTGGAATGGGGAGGGTTGATTAATATAAATTTGCTTTTATTTGCATTTAGTTTTAGTTTGTTTGTTGAACACCAATCGAAAATACAGGTTAATTCAGCATTGACTTTTTCAAATAAGTGGTCTATATCGTGTCCAGATGAGTATCCTGTTGTGTCATCAGCAAAAGACAATAAGTTAAGGGACATTGAGTTTGGTATATCATTAACATATAATAAGAATAAAATAGGGCCTAAAATTGAGCCCTGTGGGACCCCGCATGTAATTGGGGTGGGGTGCGATCTACATCCAGAATATTCTACAAATTGGGTGCGCTCTCTGAGATAGTTCCTAAAACAAGTATTGGCCATGCCTCTGATTCCATAATATTCTAGTTTTGCCAGAAGTGTCTCATGATGGATGGTGTCAAATGCTTTTGACAGATCAAGAAAATGGCTAGAGTACTGTTTTTAGTTGTCTTGTTATTTTCATCTGCTATGTGCTTAAGCATTTTCAGAATTGGGTGAACTGTGGTGTAACCTTTCCTAAATCCAAATTGTTGAGAGAACAGGATATTTTTGCTTTCTGAGAAATATAATAGTCTTTTTAACATGACTTTTTCTAAAACCTTCGATGAAGTGGGTAACATGCTTATTGGTCTGTAATTATTAAATGTGTGTCGATCATTTGTTTTAAAGATTGGGATTATTTTTCCAGTTTTCATTTTTTGTGAGACTGTTACTGTTTGGAATGAGAGATTTATAATGTTGCATAATGGGTTGGCTATTTCCTTACGGACTTGTTTGATAAGAAATGTTGAGATCTCATCAGAGTCTTTACTATGTTTTAGAGGTTTTATTGCATCTATAACTTCATCTGGCATTGTTAGGATTACAAAGAAACTGTTTGGATATTTTTTGTTTAGATAATCAGTAAAGTGTTTAGTTGTGGGTGGTATTTCAGCAGCAATTGATACTCCAATATTGGAAAAAAGTCATTAAATTTGCTAGCAATGTGTTGGGGTTGTAAGTATTCAATATTGTTTGACCTAAAATGTTGCACTGTTTGAAAAGACAAACTATTTTTTTGAATTGCTGAATTTAGGATTTGCCAAGTTTTTTTTACATTGTTTCTGTTTTCTTCTAGTGTTAAATTGTAGTATGAGGCCTTACATTTAATTAAATTAAATTAATTTTATTGAAATTCTGAACATATGGTTTATAAATTGTTTTATTCTCAGCTCTGGGGTACTTCAATTGTCTTTTGTATATTTCTATTTTCTTACGAGAAGAGTTTAAGAGTCCATTTGTGAACCAAGGATGGCGCCTAACAGATTTACTTGCTTTTATTTTTAGCTCACCAAAGGGATCTAAACTTATCACTTGCCGTCCGTCATCCGTCGTCGTCGTCCATCCAGCGTCGTGAACATTTTTCAAATGACTTCTCCTCTGAAACCGCTAGGTCGATTTGCTCGAAACTTGGCATGGATGTTCATTACCATATGTCAATTCAAGTTTGTTCAAATAAAATGGACATGCCCACTTGGGACTCCATAGGGGGCATAACACTGATAGCACACTATGTATATTAGAGAAATTACTAAAAAAATCTTCTTCTCCCGCACAAGTGGGCAGAATCGTTTGATATTTGGTATACAGCCTTATGGGGTGGATCTGATTCAAGTTTGTTCAAATCGGCCCCCTGGATTCATATTTGGGCTCACTATAGAAGCCCAAATTCAAACTTAGTGCATTTCAGGCAAATTTCTTAAAAAATCTTCTTCTCCAGATCCAGCAGGCAGAATCTTTTGATATTTGGTATGCAACATTGTGGGGTGGATCTGATTCAAGTTTGTTCAAATCGGCCCCCTGGATTTATATTTGGGCTCAGTATAGAAGCCCAAATTTGAACTTAGTGCATTTCAGGCAAATTTCTTAAAAAATCTTCTTCTCCAGATCCAGCAGGCAGAATCTTTTGATATTTGGTATGCAACATTGTGGTGTGGATCTGATTCAAGTTTGTTCAAATCGGCCCCCCTGGATTCATATTTGGGCTCACTATAGAAGCTCAAATTCGAACTTAGTGCATTTCAAGCAAATTTCTTAAAAAATCTTCTTCTCCAGATCTAGCAGGCAGAATCTTTTGATATTTGATATGCAACATTGTGGGGTGGATCTGATTCAAGTTTGTTCAAATCGGCCCCCTGGGTTCATATTTGGGCTCAGTATAGGAGCCCAAATTTGAACTTAGTGCATTTCAGGCAAATTTCTTTAAAAATCTTCTTCTCCAGATCCAGCAGGCAGAATCTTTTGATATTGGGTATGCAGCATGCTTAGTGGGGTGAAATTCAAGTTTGTTCAAGCCAAGTCCCTGGGTTCATATTTGGGCTCACTGTGGTAGCCCAAATTATAACTTAGTTCAAAATGAGGAATTTTCTTTAAAAATCTTTTTCTTCAGATCCAGCAGTCGGAATGTTTTGATATTTGGTATGCAGCATCCTTATGGGGGTGAGATTCAAGTTTGTTCAAGCCATGTCCCTAGGTCCATATTTGGGCTCACTCTGGGAGCCCAAATGATAACTTAGTTCAAAATGAGGAATTTTCTTTAAAAATCTTCTTCTTCAGATCCAGCAGTCGGAATCTTTTGATATTTTGTATGCAGCATCCTTAGGGGGGTGAGATTTAAGTTTGTTCAAGCCATGTACCTAGGTCCATATTTGGGCTCACAGTGGTAGCTTGAATTGTAACTTAGTTCGAAATGAGGAATTTTCTTAAAAAATCTTCTTCTTCAGATCCAGCAGTCGGAATCTTTTGATATTTTGTATGCAGCATCCTTAGGGGGGTGAGATTTAAGTTTGTTCAAGCCATGTACCTAGGTCCATATTTGGGCTCACAGTGGTAGCTTGAATTGTAACTTAGTTCAAAATGAGGAATTTTCTTTAAAAATCTTCTTCTTCAGATCCAGCAGTCGGAATCTTTTGATATTTTGTATGCAGCATCCTTAGGGGGGTGAGATTTAAGTTTGTTCAAGCCATGTACCTAGGTCCATATTTGGGCTCACAGTGGTAGCTTGAATTGTAACTTAGTTCGAAATGAGGAATTTTCTTAAAAAATCTTCTTCTTCAGATCCAGCAGTCGGAATGTTTTGATATGTGGTGTGTAGCATCCTTAGAGGGGTGAGATTCACGTTTGTTAAAGCCAAGTCCCTGGGTCCATATTTGGGCTCCCTGTGGGAGCCCGAATTATAACTTAGTCAATATGAGGAATTTTTCTTTAAAAATCTTCTTCAGATTCAGCAGTCGTAATGTTTTGATATTTGGCATGCAGCATCCTTTGGGGGTGAGATTCAAGTTTGTTCACGTCAAGTCCCTGGGTTCGTATTTGGGCTCACTGTGGGAGCCTGAATGATAACTTACTTCAAAATGAGGAATTTTCTTTAAAAATCTTCTTCTTCAGATCCAGCAGATGAATGCTTTTGATATTTGGCATGCATCATCCTTAGGGGGGTAAGATTCAAGTTTGTTCAAGCCATGTCCCTAATTCCATAAAATTAGTCTCTCATGACTTCATTCCTTTGTAGTGTTGATGATCCATGTCTAACTGAATGTGACCCCAAATACTTCTTTGAACCACTTTGGCCGGTGAGCGATTAAGGCTCCTTGGGGCCTCTTGTTTCTAATGGAAAGTGTGAGTTAAATTCTTCCACGAAGAAATTCATGTAGGCGTCATACGCATTATTAGGAGTTGTAAATTCACTTTGGTCGTTAAGGTGGTACCTTGATAGCTTAGCTTTGAATCTGCTTATATTTTGATGTGAAAACTTTCTAAACAATTTTGAGTTTTCAGGTTTCTGGTGTTTAGAATTTATCTCAAAGTAGAAAGTCGCAAAGTGGTCGGACAAGTCAGTTATTATTATTCCACTTTTAAAGCCTTCATATATTCTTTTAGTGAATATGTGATCAATTTGTGTTGCTGAATGATCTGTGATCCTTGTTGGTTTTATTATAGTGGGCAGAAATCCATGGCTGAACATTGTATCTACATAATTATTCGTATAAGTGTGTTGGGATATTTTCAGAAGGTCAGTATTAAAATCTCCAGTAAGGAGAGATTTTTTTATTTTCACGATTGAATTGATCAGTAATTTCGTTAATGATAGAGACGAAACATTCAATGTCGGCATGGGGTGCAGTATTAGGTCTATATATCACGCCTACTATTACATTTGATTTATTTTTATTGTGAATCTCAATGAACAGTGTTTCACAAACATGGGGTGTAAATATGGATAAGTCTCGACGAATTTCGTATGTTATCCCTTCCTTTATGAAAAGACCCACACCATCCCTACCATCATCAGTACGAATATTGCTTAGTAAGTTCTGGTAGCAAGGGAGAGTATAAGATATGTTTTCTTTAAGTTTCCAAACTTTGGTTAGGCTAATAATGTCAAATATATTTTCTGTTCTTTGGAGGCTGCTGATCAGATCTGTTAGAGAGTCCCAGTGTGCACTGAGACTTCTACAGTTGATGCAGAATGCTGACTGCAATATATTACAACCAGATAAATTGTTACAAAATTCATGTGGCATGTAATATTTGCACTTGATTGTATTTAGGGTACAATCTGTTTCCTCAACTGATGTGTCTTCGATTAATCTGTTATAGGCATGTACAAAGTTGAAGTGTTTATTGGTCTGTATCTGATCAATTGAGATGTTACCCGACATTTTGTCTAAAGACTTTAGCTAGATATAACACACTGGTAATGGGTATATTCATTTTGGCAGTGATAATAATAATAATTGTGATAATGGCAGCATCTGTGTAAGACCAATCTGCAAACATGTTTAAAAGATGGTAACATATGTACAAAAATATGGCAACAAGCACCATTGTTGCGGACAAAGGATCACAGAGGACGTATGTGACCAAGCATGATGAAGTTTGCTGAGAACGGCGGAACAAAGATAGGTACATCTTTTATTAGCGCATCAAAATAGTCAACAGGATAAGACGATGTCTGTCTCTAGAGATCACAGAGATGTGTGAGCTAAGCGTAAAATGTGATATACACAATAGAGGGGTAAGGGGGAATGACAAGGAAAGAGGAAAGGGAGAGGAGAGTGTGAGACACAATGATAACTAAATATTGTAAATATTAAGTATTTTCTGTAAACCTTGGCTGCTATAATCAGGAGTTCGTTGTCGTATATTTGACTTGTTGGTAGTATCCACCTTCATCATGACTTCTGTCAGGCTACCGTGAAAGAGGTGGACAGAACACAAAACGAGACAGCTGATACTTTGCAAATAAATTTTTGAAAACATACAGAGGGGGTGGAAGAAAGATAAGGGAAGTAGTGACAGCATGTGGTAAAGACACGGTATGCGAGAAGGAGGGAAGTCGGCAAAAATGCAAAATGCAGAGGTGGAGAAGGGAGGATGAGAAATGGGGGCGGGGGTGGGGGGGGGGGGGTGGTCAAAATGTACCAACACACACTCACATATATATATAACATATATGTTTACAATGAATTATACCATGTAATGCAGATGAAATCAGTGAGAATCAAAGTTCAGAGTCGGATCTTTCATCCTATAACATATATGTATGTATATGTTTGTCTATCAATGTAGTAGACATATCCGGACACACACTGATTTCTCCAATCTTGATAAGTCATACGTTATGAGAATAGGCAAGTTTTATCAATAATTTTGGTGGCAAATTGACAAAATTATTTGAAGAATCTGACGAAGTAATATGCAGTATATACATATTCACACACATATGCAAAATTATTTAAGGACTCTGATGAAGTAATATATATATACAAATCTGCTAGAATTTAATTTATATCGCTCATGTCAAGCAGGAACTCCACCAGACATTGTCCATTCACCACGCCACTGGGCAATACCTGGTGGAACTCTCTCCCAACATACATATATTCTGCCTACCAATATAGTAGGCATGTTCAGACATGCATTTAGTTTGTCCTATCTTCATAAGTCGTACGGTACAGTACAAGGCAGGTTCCAGTAATATAGGATTACTATAATCCGTCACTAGTCCTTTGAGGCTCAAAACATACTCAGTTCAGTCCATAATTGGAGCTCATGATATTATTAGGGGGCATAAATGCTCATAGGACTGAACATGTGCATTGTGCAGTGCGATACACAACACAAAAGACAAGGAACAGGACTGCTTATCAGAATTGTACAAAATTCATTATGCGATACAAAATGTGATGAGACTATGATAACACAACTGCCTGTCTGCGGGAGATTCTAGCAATACAAAAAGTGATGAGCGTTTGGAACCAGTCTGCTTTGATAATTTATGTAATCGTTGGAGTGTACATATAATCTTATCTGAATAACCCTGTCAATTGAATATATTTTCCTAGCACAAAACCACTTACCACATCTCCAGTGGAATTTAACTTGTTAGTTGAATGTAAGCTCATACTAATTGTATAAAAAAAAAAAAAGAAGAAATCTTGTAACCCATTGAGGAGTTACCCTTACTCTCATCAGTTTTCCTTAGTTTATAAATCCATTTAGTCTCAGTAATCCAATACGGGCATTTGGTCCAATAAATCCTGTCCGACAGGGCTAAGTTAAACAAGGTATAATAAAAAAAAAATCTTGTAACCCATCGATAAGTTACCCTAACTCTCGCCTGTTTCCTTTTGATTATAGGCCTATTTAGTCTCAGTCAGTACATCCAATAGAGGCATTTGATCTATTATATCCCCTCCAACAGAACTCATGGAACTCTGCCAAACAAGATATAGCAGAATAAATGCCAAGTGGATCTCCAGAATACAGGAAAGTGTAACAATTCCTATTTATTCCTACGGCATGGGACTATGCGAGTTGCAACCGGAACCTGCCACCGGACCACCCACCCACCCACCCACCCACACACACACACACACACACACAGAGTCTTGTCTACCCTACATACCGAGGTACCCCATTGTTTGTCCTTTGTGTGGACTAACGGTTTCTACCTCGTTTTGCTGGTACAGTTCTGGGAAAACAACCGAGGTAAAGGGTTTCTTTTGTCTTTTGTACCTCGGTAAGGCAAAACACGCAAACTCTTTTGTCTAGTTACCTCGTCAAGTTGGTAAGACAAACCCACACACGCACACACGCACGCACGCACGCACGCACGCACACACACACACACACACAGTCTTGTTTACCCTACATACCGAGGTACCCCATTGTTTGTCCTTTGTGTGGACTAATGGTTTCTACCTCGTTTTGCCGGTACAGTTCTGGGAAAACAACCGAGGTAAAGGGTTTCTTTTGTCTTTTGTACCTCGGTAAGGCAAAACACGCAAACTCTTTTGTCTAGTTACCTCGTCAAGTTGGTAAGACAAATCCACACACACACACACACACACACACACAGTCTTGTCTACCCTACATACCGAGGTACCCCATTGTTTGTCCTTTGTGTGTACTAACGGTTTCAACCTCGTTTTGCCGGTACAGTTCTGGGAAAACAACCGAGGTAAAGGGTTTCTTTTGTCTTTTGTACCTCGGTAAGGCAAAACACGCAAACTCTTTTGTCTAATTACCTCGTCAAGTTGGTAAGACAAACCCACACACACACACACACACACACACACACACACACACACACACACACACACACACACACACACACACACACACACACACACACACACACACACACAATCACAATCACAAACACATATATATATTATATATGTATTGATATGGTATCTCTCAACTGAATGACCCTGTCAAGGAATACAGTTTTCCAACACAAAACCATTTACCACACCTCCAGTACAAACCTGGCCTGTTTATGAATATATGAGTGAAGTAAACTCCTGTTAGTTGAAAAAAAAAATGAAAAAGAAATTTGAAAAAGCCAAACCAAGCGAAACGCGTCGAGACAGACGGATTATTTTCTACCTTTGCTGAAGACTACAACCAATCCAGGTATCTTCTCTAATAGGTAATATCTAGGTTTCATTTTAATTTATTTCATTTCTTCATTTTAATTTCATTTTAAATTCATCTACCTATTCTTCAAATGGCTCAAAAAAGACAGAAGCATCAGGGAAAGAGAGTTGCCCAGCCTGGAAGAGGCCAGGAACAATCGTTCCAGGCCTATTCTAGATTGGTCAAGGCCCTTTTTCAGGTGATTCAGTGTATACACCATATTGGGCTCCTACAGCAGCATTTGGCCAACTGGGATTTCCCGAAACAGTTGGAGAAGAAAGTAGATGAGTTTGGTGGCTTTCTAAAGCCGGCTCTTCCCACTTCACACATTTTTTCAGTCAGTTTAACCAGTTCCTAAGCTCATCACTTAGTTTAAATCAATTTTATGTAATTTTTTGTCATGTTTGAAACCCATCAGGGTTCAGTAAATGAAAATAATTTTTCGGCGGCATATTAAAAGAAAAAAACGTTTCAGTATGAAATGTCTGTGCCAGTGCGATTTTTTAACATCAAACACACACAGGCGAGTGCCAGAGTTCATATATGCCCAAAAACAAAATGGGTTCTAATTGCAACCATGTTTATTTATTTCCTAAGTAAATTTATTTATTTATTTATTTATTTATTTATTTATTTATTTACACTGTATTTTATCTTTTTCATTATTTATTTATTTTCACTGTATTTTATTTTTAATTTTTCATACCTTTCACACAATGTAGAGGTTCATAAGCTAAAACACACAATTTCTACGTTATGTAAAATATTTTCCGTCATAAACCTCCATCAGGGGATATTCATTCCAACTGTTAATATTCGTGAGGCATCATAATCTTTGGCGTGATTTTTTATTTATTTCTCCAGTCTCAATATATTTTATAAAACCATTTTTCATATTATTTTCACACACTTCTGATGCCAGTAAAGCAAACCGCTCCCGATTGGTTATACTTAAATCAAAGCCAACCAATAGGGCTTCATGGGGTCAGTAAAGCAAACCACTCACTGACTGATTAAAAATCAGTGAAAGCCAGTCAATAGTACTTCATCTAATTTGTTTGGACGACACAAACTGAGTTGTGAAAACAAACATGGGATACCTCAGGTTGAAAAGAATTATCTAGATGAGTGACATTTGTCAGCTTGTCACCGAGTTTAATTATGTACTAAGCTGTGAAAAACACCCCAGCCCACATATGGATATATACCAGGCATGCCCTCCCCAAGTTGGAATCATTTTCCTCAAAGTCTCCTTGAAGAAGCAAAAACAAGCGAAACTCGTCGAGACAGACAGATTATTTTCTACCTTTGCTGAAGACTGCAACCAATCCAGGTATCTTCTTTAATAGGTAATATCTAATTTTCCAATTTTATTTATTTCATCACTTTCATAATTTATTTATACTTAATTCAGCTACTTTCTTTAACAATGGCAAGAAAAGGGCAGAGGCATCAGAGGCAGAGAGTTGCCCAGTCCGGAACTGACCAGGAACAATCGTTCCAGGCTTATTCTAGGCTGGTCAAGGCTCTATTTTAGGTGCTTCAATGTTTGCACCACATTGGGCTATTAGAGCACCATTTGGCAAATCGGGACTTCCTGAAGCAGCTGGAGAAGAAAGTAGATGAGTTAGAAGGCTTTCTTAAGCCAGCTCTTCCCACCCCACACATTTTTTCTGTTTTTCGATAGATTAGTGTGGGATGGGCCAACCAAACGTTAAATGCTGTAGTTGAGCATTACAAGATAAATTTAAACCAGTTGAAGTCTAAGATAACTTTGGCTATGCGACCACCTCCTGGACTCGAAAAAATAGACTTCAACAGCGCTTCGGCGCGTGCCTTGATCTGGGCTAAAAATAACTTTAAAAATAAGTTGACAGATAAGACGATTTCGGCCTATGAGTCTTACATTTCGGAACTTCGCCCAGCGTCTGGAGTAAGGAACAATACTGGAGAGAGCAAGCAAACTCCGGCCCGTGTTGTCCCTCTACCCAAACGCGAAAAGCATAATAAGAAAAGATCAAGGCAAAGCACTTCTCCCTCTTCTTTTCCTTCTACTTCTTCTTTCTCTCAGAGTAAGCGCCTCAATTTGCAGACATCTCTGGTCCATATTGTGACTGAAGATGCTCGCAAATTGAGTAACGCTGTCTCGCCTCGTCTTGTTCCTCTACCTCCTACCCCTCCTCAGTCTTTCTTCTCTAGAGTTCTCCTAGTGCTCTCACTAGAACTCCTCCTCCTCCTTCTGTTTCTTCTCCTGTTTCTGTTTCTTCTTCCCCTTCTCCTACCTCTAGTGTGGTTCAACCAGGTATATCATACTCAGAGAAAGTCAAATCACCGAGCCGCAACTCGGGCCGCTCATTTGATTCTAAATTCTCCCAGTTTTGGCATAAAAGCGGAGTTAATTTTGACAAAAGAAATTGGCGCCTCCCCGATGTTTGTAAAAACACATTTTTTCTGTTTTTTGACAGATTAGTGTGGGATGGGCCAACCAAACGTTAAATGCTTTAATTGAGCATTATAAGATAAATTTAAACCAGTTGAAGTCTAAGTCTAAGATAACTTTGGCTATGCGACCACCTCCTGGACTCGAAAAAATAGACTTCAACAGCGCTTCGGCACGTGCCTTGATCTGGGCTCAAAAAAACTTTAAAAATAAGTTGACAGATAAGACGATTTCGGCCTATGAGTCTTACATTTCGGAACTTCGCCCAGCGTCTGGAGTAAGGAACAATACGGGAGGGAGCAAGCAAACTCCGGCCCGTGTTGTCCCTCTACCCCAACGCGAAAAGCAAAATAAGAAAAGATCAAGGCAAAGCACTTCTGCCTCTTCTTTTCCTTCTACTTCTTCTTTCTCTCAGAGTAAGCGCCCTAATTTGCAAACATCTCCGGTCATATTGTGACTGAAGATGCTCGCAAATTGAGTAACGCTGTCTCGCCTCGTCTTGTTCCTCTACCTCCTACTCCTCCTCAGCCTTTCTTCTCTGGTTCTCCTAGTGCTCTCACTAGTACTCCTTCTCCTCCTTCTGTTTCTTCTCCTGCTTCTGTGTCCTCACTTGCTTCTGTTTCCTCTCCTGCTTCTCCTGCGGTTTCCTCTCCCCCTTCTCCTGCCTCTAGTGTGGTTCAACCAGGTATATCGTACTCAGAGAAAGTCAAATCACCAAGTCGCAACTCGGGTCGCTCATTTGATTCTAAATTCTCCCAGTTTCAGCATAAAAGCGGAGTTAATTTTGACAAAAGGAATTGGCGCCTCCCCGATGTTTGTAAAAACATCCTTATGATTGGAAGTTCAAATTTAGGACGCATTGATCGAAATCCCCATCCGGACATCCAGGTGGAGTGTTACCCCGGTGCCAAATTCAATCATCTGCGCTCTATGTTTAAAGGGCACAGGGGCCAGTCCAGTCCCCCAAAAATATTATTAAATATTGGCGTGAATTCTCGAAACGATAATTCTGATCTCGTAGTTAAGCGGTTGCGGAATATGCTTAGTGATATCAGGGTCAAGTTTAGATCAGCAAAAATTTATTTTGCTGAACTAAACTTTTCGCAAAAACTCCCTCAGGCTGAGAGGAGAACCCAGAGCATCATCAACGAAACCATTCGGAAAGTGAAGGACGTTAATCTTATACCAAAAATTGATGACGCGAAGTTTGATGTTGCTCAGGATTTAATCCATTGGACCACGAGAACCGCCAATATTATGTACGATGACTGGTTGAACCACCTAAATTTAAACTAAGTAAAGGCAAAGATAACAGCCGTCTAACAGATGTGGGATTAGGAACTAATGTGGTTAACCTGTCTGGCACCAATGACCTAACAACCCAAGAGAAATCGCTTTTAGATCGCGGTTTAACTTTTGTACCAGCACCAAAGCCTAAAACTGATAACCAAACAAATTTACCATCATACAACTGTAATTTTCTTAGGCAAAAGAAATTAGCAGACTGCTTTAGAAACTCCAGCGGTCGGAAACTTCCTTTTACAGAATCATCTGGTTGGTCACCTCCAGATAGTGAAGTAGATCCCGAAATTATTGAGGCTAGCAAACGAATCATCAAAAAGGTGTTCAGCATGAACATACTCTCCGATAAAGACAATTTAACAGCTGGTGAACGGAGAGCCCTCATGAAACTTCGAAAAAATAAGAAATTAGTAATTAAACCAGCCGACAAAGGTGGGTCAGTAGTTGTTCTATCTCGGGATAATTATATAAAAGAAGCCATGAGACAACTCAGCAATACTAAACATTATAAGAAAATAGATTCACTTATTTGGCCTAGCAATATCGAAAAATTCAATAAGATCTTAAAATTTCTCCTCGACGAAGGTCACATTACCAAAAAACAATTGAAATATTTAACAGCTAAGCTCAGTGCTCAAACAAGACAATTTTATATCCTTCCAAAGATCCACAAGGACCGTTCTTCATGGACGGATGACTTAACTCCACCTGGGAGGCCAATTGTATCAGATTGTAATTTGGAATCTTACGCGATCTCGGAATTAATTGATTATCATCTGAAACCTATAGCAAATAGACATCCGAGCTATCTAAAAAATACACAGGATTTCCTGTCAAAAATTTCGAAATTGAAAATATCAAAAAAATGCAATTCTGGCTACTTTGGATATCGACAGTATGTATACGAACATTGATATTGATAAAGGTGTTAAATCAGTTAAAAATGCATTTGAAAAATATCCGGATGCAAAACGCCCAGATGAACAAATTTTGGATCTTTTAGAGCTGAGCTTAAAAGGTAATGACTTTCAATTCAATGGAGAATATTTTCTACAAATAGTGGGTTGTCCTATGGGTAAAAGATTCAGTCCTAATTTTGCAAGCATTTATGTAGCGGAATGGGAGGAAAATGCCTTAAGTAAATGTGCAAAGCATCCTCTCGTATATCACAGATATTTAGATGACATTTTTATTATTTGGGAACATTCAAAAGAAGATTTTGATGAATTTTTAGAAATTTTGAACAATCACGATCCAAATATTAAATTGAAAGCTACTATCAATGAAAATTCTGTTGATTTTCTCGATGTGACCGTGTATAAAGGCAAGCAATTTCAGGCGTCCGGTCATTTAGATTATAAAGTATATTTTAAACCAACTGATTCACATCAATTGTTGCACACAAAATCATTTCATCCTCAACATACATTTAAAGGTATCATCAAATCACAGCTTATTCGTTTCCACTGCAATTCAAGTGATAAGGTTAATTTCAATGAGGCTTGTTCTACTCTATTTGGCGCCCTCAGATCGAGAGGGTACTCGCTGCGCCTTTTGCGTAGTCTGAAATCCCAAACCCTGAAAAAGCACGAAAGTCCAGCTGAAACTACCGATTTCGAACCACTGAAGATTGAACACAACAGACCGTTGCAAAATGGTAGTGGCGCGGTATTTAATTGCAAAAAGCCTCGTTGTAGACTGCATACTTTTATGCCTGATCAGAAAGAGAAATTTTCCTCCGAACAAACGAAAAATCATTATCAGATCCATAACCCCCTCTATTGTGATTCACCAAACATTATTTACCTTATCACTTGTAAGTGATGTCTGAAACAGTATGTTGGTCAAAGTCAAAATCCTTTCCGAGAACGTGCTACTAGACACAAACAGGATATAAAACATAATGCTGATGCCCCAGTAGCACAACATTTTAACCTTCCTGGCCATTCTTTGGACGATTTCGAAATCCATCCTATTGAACAACCACCAATTAAAGACACATTAGAAGAAACGGGTGAATTTAGAAAAAAACGTGAAGCTTTTTGAAGCTTTTTGGATCAATACGCTTCAAACCCTCTGGCCATTTGGTATGAACATATCAGAGGGCGAATGCGAAAGGAGGTCCATCATTCCTTTCACTTTAGCGTACAACAGAATGAATATCGAAATAGCAAAAATGTTAAAAGATGAATTCAGTTTTACCAATGCTAAATTAAATGAACCTTTGAATCTTCGACCTGTCATCACCTATAAGAAAAACAAAAGCTTGCATAACATCCTTGTAAGGACTAAATTAGAGCCCATCAATGAGTAAAATCAATTTTTGCCAGTCAGTTTAACCAGTTCCTAAGCTCATCACTTAGTTTAACTCAATTTTATGTACTTTTTTGTCATGTTTGAAACCAATCAGGGTTCAGTAAATGAAAACAATTTTTCGGTAGCATATTAAAAGTAAAAAACTTTTCAGTAGGAAATGTCTGTGCCAGTGCGATTTTTTAACCTCAAACACACACACAAACACACACACACACACACACACACACACACACACACACACAAACACACACACAAACACACACACATAACACACACACACACACACACACACACACACACACACACACACACACACACACACACACACACACACACACACACACACACACACAGAGTCTTGTCTACCCTACATACCGAGGTGCCCCATTGTTTGTCCTTTGTGTGGACTAACGGTTTCTACCTCGTTTTGCCGGTACAGTTCTGGGAAAACAACCGGGGTAAAGGGTTTATTTTGTTTTTTGTACCTCAATAAGGCAAAACACGCAAACTCTTTTGTCTAGTTACCTCGTCAAGTTGGTAAGACAAACCCACACACACACACACAGTCTTGTTTACCCTACATACCGAGGTACCCCATTGTTTGTTCTTTGTGTGGACTAACGGTTTCTACCTCGTTTTGCCGGTACAGTTCTGGGAAAACAACTGAGGTAAAGGGTTTCTTTTGTCTTTTGTACCTCGGTAAGGCAAAACACGCAAACTCTTTTGTCTAGTTACCTCGTCAAGTTGGTAAGACAAACCCACACACACACACACACACACACACACACACAAACACAAACACACACACAAACACACACATATATATATATTATATATGTATTGATATGGTATCTCTCAACTGAATGACCCTGTCAAGGAATACAGTTTTCCAACACAAAACCATTTACCACACCTCCAGTACAAACCTGGCCTGTTTATGAATATATGAGTGAAGTAAACTCCTGTTAGTTGAAAAAAAAAATGAAAAAGAAATCTTGTAACCCATCGATAAGTTACCCTAACTCTAGCATGTTTCCTTTCGATTATAGACCTATTTGGTCTCAGTACATCCAATAGAGGCATTCGATCCCCTATATCCCCTCCAATAGAACTCATGGAACTCTGCCAAACAAGATATAGCAGAATAAATGCCAAGTAGAGCTCCAGAATTCAGGAAAGTGTAACAATTCCTATTTATTCATATGGCATGGGACTATGCAAGTTACAATGGGAACCTGCCACCGGACTACACACACACACACACAATCGCAAACACATATATATATTATGTGTAAACATAAATATATATTGATATGGTATCTCCCAACTGAATAACCCTGTCAGTGAAATACAGCTTTCCAACACAAAACCATTTACCACACTTCCAGTACAAACCTGGCCTGTTTATGAAAAAAGGAGTGAAGTAAACTCCTGTTAGTTGAAAAAAATGAAAAAGAAATCTTGTAACCCATCGATAAATCATGCCCTAACTCTAGTATGCTTCCTTTTGATTATAGACCTATTTGGTCTCAGTACATCCAATAAACGCATTCAATCTGTCATACCACCCCCTGACAGAACGTGGAACTCTGTCAAACAAAATTTTACAGAATAAATGCCAGGTGTATCTCCAAAATACAGGAAAGTGAAACCAATCCTGTTTAACCATATGGTACCAGTATAAACATAAATTTATATTGATAAGGTATCTTTTAACTGAATAATGCTGTCAGTGGAATACAAGTTTACAACACAAAACCATTTACCACACCACCAGCACAGACCTGACCTGTTTGTGAATATAGGTTATGAAGTAAACTCCTGTTAGTTGAAAAAAATCAAAAAAATCCTGTAACCCATCGATAAACTACATATCAATATAACCATATAAATATGGATGCCAATTTCATCTTTATTCTTACTGGTCAGTGCCTGTGGCGGAATTGCAGCCCAATTTTTTGTAGTCCACTATTTCTGTGCTGCCTAGTGCTTGTTGGGGAGTTTGCATGTCATTTTAACCTACTACATATCGATATAACCATATAAATATGGATGCCAATTTCAGCTTTATTCTTACTGGCCAGTGTCTTTTAGGGGAAGTGCTGCCCAATTTTTTTTAGTCCACTATCCCAATTTTTTCTAGTCCACTATTTCTGTACTGCCCAGTGTTTGCAGGGCAGGCTTGCATTTTAACCTACTACATATCGATATATTCATATAAATTATGGATGACACAAGAATCATCATGTTTTTTAATTCCGTTCATTCAAAGTTGTTTGGATGAACCACTTCTCTTCAAACATTCAGAAGTTATTTATTTACATGCAAGTCCAACTTTGCTACCTTTGGGGGCATGAGCACACATGTTAGCGTTGCTCTTGTTTTCATGGGGTACTTTTCCAGGACTTTGAAAAAATGCTGAGTCATCATATTTTAACACTGATTAATGGGAAAAACATTAAAGAATCTTCTTCTCCCATACCACTGCTCCAAAGGCTTTTATATTTCACATATAACATCTTTGGAAGATTCATTCACATGTTTGTTCAAAATCAAATCCCTGTGTCCATATTTGGGCTCTCTATGGGAGCCCAAATGTTCAGATTGGTGCAATTTGAGGAATATTCTATAAAAAATCTTCTTCCAATTCACCAATCAGAAGCTTTTGATATTTGGTGTGCAGAATGCATAAGGGGGTGAGATTCAAGTTTGTTCAATTTGAGTCCCCACCTTAATATTGGGGCTTTCTATGGGTGGGGTGAGGGGGTGCATGTTAGGTTCAGGTTTGTTCAAATCCATTCCTTAGTGTTTTTCCATAAAATTTACCATTCATGACTTCATTCCTTTGTAGTGTTGATGAACCATGTCTAACTGAATGTGACCCCAAATACTTCTTTGAACCTCTATGGCAGGTAAGGGATTAAGGCCACTTGGGGCCTCTTGTTTTTTTTAAATCTCCTCATTGTCCAATGGATGAAATGAGTTGATATTTTGATATTTAGCTTTCTTGTAAGGTATACACTCAAAGTTTTGATTTTCAGCACATATGGGTTGATTTAACCACTATGGGTTGTGTCAGAAGTGCTTGATTTATGCCCCTTCCCCTCCCTTCCAAAAAAGAGAGAAAATTTCTGCACACCCATGGAACTACAGGAGTTACAAATGGAAAAATAATTAAAATGCCAATATTCCTCTAGATGCATGGAATAAAGAATTGTTATTTTGAATGTAGCATCATTGGAACCAGTACAACTGAATGAGCTGAAATTTTTTTAGTCCAGTGTGTGACAGGATACTGTATACAGAATTGTAGAAGTGCCGAATCATCATTTGTTAAAAAAATTAAAGAAATTTTCTTCTCAAGAACAATCCATCAGAATCTTTTAATATTTGGTATCCAAACATCCTTAGGGGTGTTAAAAATCCATGGGTTCATATTTGGACTTTATACAGGAAATGCCCATTTTAACACTGTTAACTGGTAAAGTGCCGAGTTTTTTCTGACAACAAATCAAATCTCATCATATACTGCTCTGTTACTTTTAATTGGATAGTGCCTTCTAGGCACTATCCAATTAAATTTCAGAGAGCAAGGTATTGTATAAAAATCTGATTCATATCAGGGACAATAAAGACTTCCTCAGGTAGAATGTAGCTACAGACAGTTATTGCCTGTCACTTTTAGTAAAGCCCAAAATAGGGCTTCCAGCACTCTACCAGTTAATAATGGGAAGATGCTGAGTCAGCATGCTTTCAAAACATAAAAAATTCTACTTTCCCAGAACTGCTGGGCATAATCTTTTCATATTACAACATCCTTAGGGTAGTCAGACTTGAGTGTGTTCAAACCAGGTTCTTAGGTTAATATTTGGGCTTTCTACGGGAACCCGAATTTTAACTTAGTGAAAGTGAAATATGAGGCATAATCTTTAAAATTCTTCTTCTTCAGATCCACCAGTCAGAATCTTATGATGTTTGATATACAGCATCTTTAGTGGGGTCAGATTCAAGTTTGTTTAAATCACATCCCTTGGTTCATATTTGGGCTTCAGAATCTTTAGTTATTTGGTACACAACATTCATTGGGTGGGGTTGGGGGAGCAGATTTAAGTTTGTTCAAACCAAGTCCATAGGTTAATGTATGGTTTCCCTATGGGAACTCAAATTTTAACTTAGTGCAGTATGAGAAACATTCTTTAAAATTCTTCTCCGGAACCACCTTCAGAATCATTTGATATTTAGTATTCAACATGGGTAAGTTTGCAGTTTGTTCAAATCACTTCTCTGGTTTAATATTTGGGGTCCTTTTTGTGAAGAGTTTGAGGAAAATTATATAAGAAACTTCTCCAGAACCCTATGGAGCCTGAATTTTAACTTAGTCAAGTATGAAGAAAAATCTTTAAAAATCTTCTTAAGAATGTCTTTATTTTAGCATTAATGGAACACCCGGGCATTCTTTCTATAAAGGCATCATAAAGGCATCTGAATCTTGGAAAAATTAATGATACACATGTTTGCTCAAATTTGAATTCCTGTGTTGATATTCATGGTAGTTACAGTGATTCAAAAGCCTGTCTCTGAAGAATCATTGGTGTTTTGTCAGTTGAATGCTTCATGCCCCTGGTCCATTTATACTGTTTTTATACTTGACTAGCTATAGAATAAGATTTATTAAAAATTGAAGTGAATTAGCTCACTGTAAATAAATAAAATTCACAGTTGTTTACGCAACCTATAACTTATTAACATTTTGTTAAAGGATTTTGAAAAAGTTGTATTGTTAATCAATCTGGGTTAATTTTCTCATGAGATGTATACATCATGAAATAAATGTAATGGCATTTATTCTCTCTTTTACACATTTAAAATAGATGTGGATTAATTTCTGTTTTCAGAAAAAAACACTTCCATCTGCCTGTTCAGTTTGACTCATTGCAAAACATTTTAGAAGATATCATAAAAACCTATCTTGAGTTGTACAGCTCTTGCAAATCAGTGGGAAAGAAACGACATTTGAGTACAATTGAGCAAAACATTTCAGACTGTCATGATGAAATGCTCCTGTTATTTGGTGTTATTGAAGAAAGTTTGAGGTAAATATTATGTATCTCCCTGAAAATTGGGTACATGTATGTCCATAAAATTTACCATTCATGACTTCATTCCTTTGTAGTGTTGATGAACCATGTCTAACTGAATGTGACCCCAAATACTTCTTTGAACCTCTATGGCAGGTAAGGGATTAAGGCCACTTGGGGCCTCTTGTTTTTTTTAAATCTTTTTTTTTTAAATACAGTAGTATGTTTACAAACTTAGTGTGCTTGTGTGGGTGACATCAATATGGGAGCTGTCGATTTTCTTCCATTTCTGTCAAAAAATGTTGCCTCTGATTTTTTAACATAGTTCAGTCAGACCTCAATATTTCCCTTTGACACACCTTTCAGGGCACATTTATGATCAGATCACTTTGAAACTTGGCATGTGTGTTTGGGGTGACCTCTAGATGTGAGCTATTGCTTTTTTTCATTTCCATAAAAAATTATTGTCATTATCACCAGCCTTTGAACTTACTGCTTTTTTTTGCAGCAACTTATCCCTTTTGTTCTCTCTGCAGGGTATATTTATGAATTTCCATAAAAAAAAACAAAGAACATTGCCACAAGCAATGACCTGCAAACTTAGTGCATTAACATCCTCCTTTGGCATGCCTCAGAGGGCGCTTTCATTATCAGGTTGTTTTGAAAGTTTGTATGCTTATGCAGGGTGACAAAGATAGGAGCTATTGATTTTCTTTCTGTTAGCAACAATCTTTGAATTTATTGCATTTATGCATCAACATTCTTCTTTGACATGGCCTACAGGTCACATTTATCATAGGATTGTTTTTGAACTTGGTGTGCTCATTAGGCAAGACCTTTAGAGCTATTGATTAACATTCATTTCTGTGAAAAAAGTTGCCATTTACAATGCCCTCTGAACTTACTCCATTTGTGTATCAACATTCTCCCTTTAGCCAGTGTTACAGTTTACATTTAAAAATGCATGGAGTACTCTGAGGTTGTGCACACACAATGCTGTTATGTTGAAATTTCACCAGATAACATTGGTACCAATGATCTTCAATTTTGCCATTTCACTTATAACTTAAGAAAGTTCAAGTTTGTCAAGTTGATCTACAGTGTCATTGACACTTTCATTTGAATACCCTTATTACTTACAAAAATTATCGTCAGTGAATTCCACTTACAATAAAGGAAGGTATGTTTATCTGTCATGTATCTTTGGGTGCTGTGGGTGTGCAAAAACAGCCCATTTTATCAAAATTTTGATGTTTTAAAGCCTGTGGAGGATTAACAAACGCTGAACCCAATATCTCATGTATGTCAACTGTAGTGTCGCTGACAGGTCTAACAGTGATGAATGTTTAAAAAAAAATCTACAAGACACGTTCTCGGAAAGTGACGATAAGCCTTAATTTTGACAGTTTTTTTTACCAATTCTGGCAAAGGAAGGGCAATATCGAAAATTCCGCTTCAGTACATTTTTAGATTTTGTGCCCATCTATGCATGTGCAAAATCGATTTGAAAATGGCTTCAGAATCGTACAGACAAAATGTGTGGAAATAAAACTAAAAAAATAATAATCCGTAGAAAAACAAATGTCTTCTGAGTGAAAAGCCAAATTATATCTTCTTCAAAAGTTTACACATTTTCTCTCGGTTCTACTGGTGCCCACCAAATTGCTCGTAACCTATATGTTTATGTATGCTCCTAAGTCCAGGTAAAGGGCAATTTTATACATATCTACCCTCGTGGAATGCGTAGACATTTGAACTAAATACAGGGGTCGTGTCCACTCCTCCTCAAATGTATTGTGGTGATGTCCCGAAGCAACGAAGTGGTGTGTTGAGAATCACAGTTGGGGTAGTGACCCAAACCTCTCTAGAGTGTGGTAAGGTAACTGATAGAATAACCGTGGGTGTGGTACTGGGGACCCGTTAGTGGTGTGGGACACGTCTCCAAAGCTGAGCTCAGTCAGGACTTTCCAACTAAGGTTCAGAAGTAAAGGCTCAGGTGTTACACATAACCAACTTTGAAGTACAAACCCAACAACACCCTAGGTATGTATCTTCTCTACTGATACCTTCCCATTCTTATTAAGAGTACTCGTTTATTCTTCACAAAACCTCATTTGGGGAGGGCTCAAACCTCTGTGCTTGCCCTATTTACTGTCTATGAGTATAACATTTTAGAATGATTTCACAAAAAATAGCTGGTCATCGGTTAGCTTTACCAAGTTGTTAAGATGCACAAGCCATCATAACCAGTTAAAACTTTTACTGGTTGTAATGTTTGCCATTGGTAAACTCATATGATATAGACTATTTATATGAAGTGTGAACTTTTTCATGTGAATATCCACTTGGTTTGTCATCCTTAAATACCCAAGGTTAGTCGAGTTAAAGCTTCAGAAAAATTGTAGGAAATGACTGCCATCGGCAATACATTATATCTGGAAAATGTAGTCTTGTGGCTGGCCATCTGTAAATCTTACACTGGGCTTGGTGCTGGCCATTGGTAAGCTTTACATTTGAGCTAATATAAATGATTTGCCATCTGTGACAATACTTAACTGTTGACAATCTTTATCTTATCAATTCTGCTTTTCTACAGGATCCTTAAGTCAGACTTGTGAGCTATTGTGCAGCATGGCAGATCACTTCCAATATGCCAATATTTAATGAATTATATATGTTAACGTAATAAATTGTGGCTCAGTAGTAGACTGTTGGTCTTCTATGCTAGAGGTCTCAAGTTTGATCCCTGTCCGGGTCAACCCACGTTGTGTCCTTGGTCAAGGCACTTTATCCCAGTTGCCTACATGGGGGCATGGGGGCACGATAACGCTGTGTACTAAGGCGCACTGCACGTCGATGGTGCACATGTCTTCAACCACTGTGACTCTGCTTGAGTGAAACTTGAATAGAGTTGGAATGTTGAGTAGCTGACAGTTACTCGTCAATGCTCGGTGGTTCTCTTTCCAGCTTCCTCCACCCGTAAAACTCTCATGGTCATCATTAGCCATTATGCTTCAGTATGTGACCTTAAACGCCAATAAATAAATAAAGAATGTAATAAATTAAAATATAGATAAACTTGAGTGTTTTCTTGTTCTTTTTCTTGAATTGAAATAAATAAATAAATAAATAAATAAATAAATAAATAAATAAATAAATAAACCAGATCTGATGGCCTAAAGGCATTACCCCATTTGTCACCTCAAACCCAGTTTGAAGGTTCAGTTTGAAATTTGAGTCTGATCATCAATGTTTACTGACCCACACATTTGTGAGTTTTATTTACGAAGTGTAGTGATGTAAGATGCACTGGATTGTTTTTATTCAGTTATATATGTCAATGCTCCATCAGCGCAAGTTTAACATCAAAAGTGGATATTACTTTTACACAAAAATTTCATTTTTTCAGCCTTTTTAAATCATGCCAGAAGGACCCTGCAGCAGATCGGGAAGTCTTTTCAACACCAAGCTGTGAATTATTTTCTTCAACATTTTACAATTTTGGTGAATATTTAACAAAAGTGACAGAGGATACTTGTATGCCACTTGTAATGGTAATATGTTTGTATTACATTTTTAATGTGACTTCAGTTTCTATCTAATCTATTTTAAATTGTACAATTAAACGTGCACAGCACACTGGTTGGGACATACATATGAATGTGTTCTGTTTGGCCGCCATCTAACCATTCATTTCTGAATCTATCCATTTTTGATAAGTAGCTTAATGGAATGACTTTAGACAAACAATGGATCGAGAGGGATCACTTGAGCTTCCCATTCATATAAACTAAAATCACTGTGTATGATTAACATTTCATCACTTGATTAATTGAGCTTGCAGTGAATGCCTAAGTTTCACTAAAAAGTGCATGTAAATTTGAGTTTTCAATAAAACTGTACTGGCTACCACCAGTAGAAACTCTTTTTCCTACAGAGACCACCCCTGCCCGTAAAATTTAAACCCACAGATTCAGGACTCTTGAACTGTGTTCTGCTAAAGGAATTACAATGAAAAATAACTCAACAACTATGATCTGAAAGCACTTGATAATTATGTCTACCCTGAATTCTTGTTGTTGTTGTTGTTGTTGTTGTTGTTGTTCTTCTTCTTCTTCTTCTTCTTTTCTTCTTCTTCTTCTTCTTCTTCTTCTTCTTCTTCAGTGTCCGGGCCAGAATTTTTTTTATCTTTTGACCAAGGCTTATGATATTTAGCATGTGGGTGTATCACCATGAGACGATGTGTCATGTACCATCATGACCCACAGATGACCTTTGACTTTTGACTTCAAGGTCAAATTACTGGGTTTTTGGTAAGTAAGCTTGTCCGGGCCAGAACTTATTTACCTTTTCACCTTGGCTTATGATATTTGGCATGTGAGTGTATCACCATGAGATGATGTGCCGCGTACCATCATGACCCACCTATGACATTGACCTTTGACCTCAAGGTCAAATTACTGATTTTTTGGCAAGTAAGCTTGCCCGGGCAAGAACTTATTTACCTTGGCCCATGATATTAGGCATGTGGGTGTATCACCATGAGACTATGTACCATCATGACTCACACATGACATTGACCTCGAGCCACAAATGTCTTTGACCTTTGACCTCTAGGTCAAATTATTGATTTTTTGTTATCTTTTGACTTAGGTTTATGATATTTGGCATGTGAGTGTATCACCATGAGATGATGTGTCGCATACTATCATGACCCACATATGACCTTATTGATTTTTTTTTTTATCCTTTGACCGAGGCTTATGATATTGGCATGTGGGTGAATCACCATGTGGGTGAATCACCATGAGATGATGTACCAGCATGCCTCACATATGACATTGACCTTTGACCTCAAAGTCAAATTACTGATTTTTTGGAAAGTAAGCTTGTCTGGGTAAGAACTTATTTTTAGATCCTCATGGTTTTACCATTTTGGGGGACTATTGGATTGCACTGCATCTGTCCGTCTGTCTGTCCTCATTTATGTTACCACCTGTATCTCATATATGCTTCGACGCTACACTTTAATTTTTATCCATTGGTGACACATAACAGGAGGATGATGCGTCCATTTTTTTGTCCTCCTTTTTTGCTTCATTTGATGTTACCACCTGTATCTTAGACATGTTTTGATATATTTGCTTCAGGTTTCTAACATTGTTCATAGATGCTATGAGGATGATGCACATCAAAATTGTTTGGAAAAAAATTTAAGATGGCCGAATGACGTCCATTTTTGTTCATTTTTTGCATTCTCAAGTTACGTTATCATCTGTACCTTAGAGATGTTTTGAGATATTAGTTTTAAATTATCATCATTTGTCAGACATCATAGGAGGAGGATGCATGCCAAAATCTTTTGAAAAAAAAAATTCAAGATGGCCGAATGGCAGCCATTTTGTGGTCATTTTTTTGCTATATTTAACATTACCACCTGTAATTCAGTTTATGTTACCACCTGTATCTATAGATGCTTCGACGCTGTACTTTCATTTTTATGCCATTGACGACACATAATAGGAGGACAATGCACGTCAAAACTTTTTGAAAAAAAAATCAAGACGGCCGACCGGTAGCCATTTTTGTCATCATTTTTTGCTTCATTTGATGTTACCACCTGTATCTTAAACATGTTTTAATATATTTGTTTCAGGTTACTAACATTTTTTATGGATGCAATGAGGATGATGCACGTCAAAATTTTTTGAAAAAAAAAATTCAAGATGGCCATAGCATGTCTGTTCATTTTTTGCATTCTCAAGTTACGTCATCACCCATATCTTGGAGATGTTTTGAGATATTAGTTTTAAATTTTCAACATTGTCAGACACCATAGGAGAATGATGCATGCCAAAATCTTTTGAAAAAAAAATTCAAAATGGCCGAATGGCAGCCATTTTTGTTGTTATTTTTTTTGCCATATTTGACGTTACCACCTGTATCTTAGACATATTTTGAGCTATTACTTTCAGATTTTCTAACATTGGTCAAAGATGCTAGGAGGGTGATGCACGTCAAAATTTTTGGAAAAAAATTCAAGATGGCTGAAATCTTTTGAAAAAAAATTCAAGATAGCTGAATGACAGACTTTTTTGTTTTCACTTTTTTGCCATATTTGACGTTATCACCTGTATCTTAGACATGTTTTGAGCTATTACTTTCAGATTTCTAACATTGGTCAGAGATGCTAGGAGGATTTCTAACATTGGACAGAGATGCTAGGAGGATGATGCAAGTCACTAGGAGGATTTCTAACATTGGTCAGAGATGCTAGGAGATGATGCACGTCAAAATTTTTTAGAAAAAATATTTAGAATGGCCGAAGGACGACCATTTTCATTGATTTTTTTGTGTTCCTATTTTACGGTTACCACCTGTATCTAATCGATAGATGCTTCGAGACTGTACTTTCATATTTATACCATTGGTGACACATAATAGGAGGATGATGCACGTCAATAATATTTGAATAAAAATGCAATATGGAATGATTACATTGTTGTTCCTGTTGTTAAATGGTAGGTTCCTGAGAACAGATGCATGATGGGAGAGAGAGGCTTCAATTCCCACTTGCTGTTGAAATCTTTTATCCTTTTCATAACATGCAACTTATTTTTTAAATGCCCAACAGGCCTAAAAAATATTTTGCATGTTTTATAGAACAGACCCTCCACCGTGGGGGACTAGAGTCTGATCGTTTGCGATCAACATTGCACTTGTTTCACCTTGGCTTATGATATTTGACATGCGAGTGTATCACCATAAGATGATGTGTCACGTACCTTCATGACCCATATATGACATTGACCTTTAACCTCAAGATCAAATTACTGATTTTTAGGCAAGTAAGCTTGTCTGGGAGAACTTTTTTACCTTTTCACCTCGGTTTATTATATTAGGCATCTGGGTGTATCACCATGAGATGTGCCATGTACCATCATGTTCCACATATGACCTTGACCTTGAACTCAAGGTCAGATTATTGACTTGTTTAGCTCACCTGAGCACAGCTCAAGGGGAGCTTTACTAATCACTTTCCGTCCGTCGTCCATCCGGCATTAACTTTACATTATGAACTTCTTCTCACGAACTGCTGGTCCAAATTCAACAAAATTTGCTGTGCATGTTTCCTATCATATGTCAATTCAAGTTTCTTCAAATCAAGTTTACCCGCCCCTTGGTAGGGCCACGCCCAAAAAGTGAGCCTAAATTTTAAAAAATCTTCTTCTCATGAACCAGCAGTAGCAGAGACTTGATATTAGGAGTGCAGCTTCTTTTTGAGGTGTAGACTAAGATTTGTTCAAGAGAAGTTCTAGGGGCTGTATTTGCCATCATTATGGGAGGGGCAAGAATTTTTGCCCCGCCCAAAATTTCTATTTTCCAAACTGAGAGGTTGATTTGAACCAAATTTGACATGAGGTTTTATTGGGACATAAGTAGTTAATTTATGCCCCCAAAAATTTTCCTGACAACCCATGGGAACTGCAGGAGCTAAAAATGGAAAAAAATTAAAACACCCATATCTCCAAAACTGCACGGCACTGAGAATTCTTATTTGATGTGAAGGTTTCTTAGGACCAACAGAATGGAATGGTTAAAAAAAATTGCTATCGGTTTTATCACGGGGTACTTTTTGGGGACTTTGAAAAAGTGCTGAGTCAGCATTTTTGGCTCATCTGAGCGAAGCTCAGTGGGAGCTTCACTGATCACATTCTGTCTGTCGTCGTCATCCGGCGTTAACTTTACATTATCGACTTCTCCTTCAAAACCACTAGCCCAATTTTATTCAAATGTTGGGTAAATGTTTATTACCTAATGCCAATTCAGATTTGTTCAAATGAAGTTGCCCCTCCTCCTAGGTGGTGCCATGCCACCAAGGGGCACCAAAATCTTCTTCTCATGAACCAGCAGTAGCAGAGACTTGATATACGGTATGCAGCTTCCTTTTAAGGTGTAGACTCAGATTTGTTCAAGAGAAGATTGATGGGCAATATTTGGCGTCGTTATGGAAGGGGCAAAATGTTTGGCCCCATCTGAAATTTCTTATCAACCTACCTCAATTGTTTACAACAGGCTTGCACTACAGTGGAAGAACCTAACTCGGATAAAATACTCTCTATTTTAATCTTTCCCAAGATTTGGGAAAGAAAAGTGGCGTGAAAACACCACGAAAAAATAAGCCAAAACTGGGCCGAGCGCCATTGGTGCACACCCAGTATGGGACGCTCTTCCATAGTACAAATCCCTGACTTCCGTCACAGTGCGCAATGCATCAATTCGTCATTCTTTTTCTTTCCGAAGCATGAGCAGGATGTGTTTCCGCCATATGCATTATGAAACAGTGATAATTCAACTCGTGGATAATGGTTTTCCTGTGACTGGAATTATGGATCTGAAGATCGTATAATAACAGGACTGTGTTTTATATATTCTCGTTTATATTTTCAACCACATTCTCATTGTTTATTAATTACTATTCCGTTTTCGCGAATGTTTTGCGACATCGTGTCATCGCGATTTGACAATGAATTTTTTCGGTTGATAAAAAAAAAAAAAAAATGTTATTGGAGTCGGTGTCGGCCGTCTGGGTTCTGCCACCTTCTCTCGTAGTTGAGGGTGTTCTTCTACTTCCTGTTTCTGTTGAGTTCACCTTTTTCTTCTACTGCTCTCACCTCTGTTCTTTCCAGTTCGGTTCCTTTAGGGCAATTCCTTTTGCCCTCGCCATTGGTGCGTTCTCGTGTCCGTTTAGTCCGCACACGCGGGTGGTGTGGAATGCAGTCGTTTCGGGAGCCTCCCGACTCGACCACGTCTGATGTGAGGTGAGTTTACCCCCCCCCCCCCCTGTGGGGGATGTGCAGCTCCTACCGCACCCGGGGGGGGGGGGGGGCACTGTCGTTTCGGGGCCCCCCAACTCGACCACGTCTGGTGTGAGTTTGCCCCCCTCCGTGGGGGATGTGCAGCTCCTCCCGCTCCCGCGGGGGGTGGTGAACACTTTCGTTTCGGGTCGCCCGATTCGACCACGTCTGATGAGAATTGCTCCTCCTCTGTGGGGGATGTGCAGCTCCTCCCGCACCAGCGGGGGGTGGGGACCGCTTTCGTTTCGGGGCTTCCCGATTCGACCATGTCTGGTGAGAGTTATTCCCCTTCTGTGGGGAATGTGCAGTGTTTTACCGTGGTGGATACTGCGGGAGCTGTTGGTTTTCTGGTGTAGAGATGCCTGGTTCCGGGACTATGCGCCCTCTCCAGTCGACATCTGAGGCTGTCACTAGGGTTGTGACTCCTCCTTTGGAGGCCGAGCTTGGTGGCTCTCTCCGCTTTTCCAACAGCTCCCGTCGTATCTGCTGCTACTGCTGTTCCGTCTACAACGTCATTGGGCACCGTTTTTAGCCGGCCTCGGCTTCTCCCTGCCAGTGTCTGCAGGGATGTCTGTAGTGTGGTTGTGGGGTTTCGGCCTCAGCCTTCCCAGACTTCCACTCGGCGAAGTCAAATGGGGCTGCCGACTGAACCCCATACTGTGTCCTCTCAGCCATTGAGCACAGTAGTTTTATACCTGCAGTGGTCTGCTGCGGTGTCTGGTTGTGTAGACGTGAGGGTATCGGCCTCAGCCTTCCCTGATTTCAACTCGGCGAAGTTGGAAGTGGCTGCCGGCCGGACCCTCTCCTGTGGTCTCTGCGCCGTCGAGCACCACAGTTGTCATTGGATTCGGTTGTTCTTAGTGGGACACTATGAACTCCGTGGCGTTTCCGTCCCTCTTTCTGGCCACACGACCAGTTTTGGGGGTCCAACGTCTGTTGTGCAGCCTGGACCTTCTGCCCTGCAGAGGTCAGCAGTGACTCTCATGAGTTCCTGCTATGTTGATCCTCGGGGTGTGTCACACCCCTATACACGTCTGGCTTCAGACGTTTTCGGCTGCCGCCCGTCGTCCCATGTCGGGTCTTTTGGAAGATCGTGACCCTTCGCTGGTTCAGAGGGTCAGCGGTGAAGCCACTTTGCCAGTTCGTTCCCCTGTCGAACCGGCCAGTACGGGCAGTGAGCTTAGGGAGGCCCTCTCCTTACTCACTAAGGTTCTGTCAACGAGCCTTCCTGTTGCTTCCAGTGAGGCAGCGAGTGGTTTCCAGACGCCTCCTATGGTGCCGCCTCCCGGGATTAGAAACAGGCCGCTTTCTGATCCCCTGGTGTTCCGACACCATGGGAGGCATCGGCTGGTTTGCCCACGATGGGCTATGTGTCTTCCGACTCAGGGGAAGAGTCAGACATGCTTGATGTCGAGAGCCAGCAGTCTTCGGACTTGGGGGCAGCTCTTGATTTCGTGTTTGGGTTCCTTCCGGATCTCAAACCATCTAACCAGTCGACAGTGTCAGCCAGGCCGCGATCATCTGTCGCGCGCCAACAGTCTATGGAGCAACCTGCTTCTGGGCGTCTTCGACCGTGCCCTTCGGTATTGAAGCATTTTCAGCCTTGGACTCCAAGCTAAGTTCCAAGGCTATGAAGGCTCCGTTCATCACCAGGGTTGACACCTTTTTGCCTCCGGTGTGTTATCGTTCCTACGATTCCGCCAATCCGTCGGTCTACCAGACTTTGACGTTTTTTGGATCAGGACTCCAATTCCCTCGGGCTTTCCAAGTCCAAGTCTGCCGTCATTCCGATGACGACTCTGGAGTCCACATTGGGCTTATCGAGAGAGATGCTTGGTATGCTTTCTCTCTCCGATCACGTCGTCTCAGCTTTTGCTGCTTATCTGCCTTCAGATAAGATTGACGAGGTACAGGCTCCTTTGCGTGTGCTGTCCAAGGCGCTCATGCATCTTACTCACGCGCATGCCTGTAACACGGCTAATCTGGAATTAGTTTGAAGGGACTCTGTGCGGGACACAGGCCGATCCCTTCTTGAGGAGCAGTACGCTGCTCTTCGATCTGCTTTTTTGACAGGTCCGCAACTTTTCCATGATTCTGTGTTGACGGTCCGGGATGACGGGCTACGTCATTCCAACGATCAGCTGCTGTTTCTTCAGCTTGATCAGCCTTCTAGGGTAGGCATGGGCCATTCCAAGCCTAACAAGTACCCTCTGCTTCCTCTGCGAAGGAAAAGGGGCTGATCCTTCTGCCACCGCTTCTACTTCTTACTCAAGGGGTAAGGGTAAGTGTCGGCAGTCTTGAGGGAACTCCCAGGATTCTTCATTCAGTAGAGGTGTTTTCTCCTCTCGCGAGCCTCGTGGGGGTTCGCAGTGAAGGTCCTCACCTCGACTCGTCCCAGGTTGGAGGAAGGATAGCAGAGTTCGCAGACCGTGGGCCACCCTCACATCCGATCCTTGGATGTTAGATGTTGTTTGGTCCGGGCTGCGAATATCCTTCCGACGGCACTCCACTCTGTCTGGGGTGCCTTTTCCAACCACAGTTCCTTCAGACATTTTACGTCTGGAACTTTTGTCCACGGAGATAAACAATCTCCTGACAAAGGGGGCGATTGAGGTCATCAAGAACATTAGGTCAGTGGGTTTCTATTCCCGGCTGTTCTTGGTGCCGAAGAAGGATGGCCGACTCCGACCGGTTCTCGATCTGAGTTTCCTGAACCAGTCTATCATTGCTCCCAAGTTCACCATGGAGACTTTCAGGTCGGTCCTCTGTTCAGTTCACCAGGGAGTTTTCGCTTCCAGCTTCGACCAGCGAGACGCTTACTTTCACGTTCCGATTCATTGGGCGTTACGGAAGTATCTCAGGTTCATTTTTCTGGGGCGAGTTTACCAGTTCAAGGCCATGTTTTTCGGCCTCAACCTGGTTCCTTGGTCTTTCACCAGACTGATGTTGCATGTGATAGCTTTCCATCGCATACAGTCCAGGGTGACTACTTCGGCATATCTGGACGATATCCTCCAGGGGCATTCCAATGCTGCTTTCCTGGAGTCAGATGTCGCCACTCTGTTGAGCTTGCTCACGTCGCTACGTTTCAGAGTCAACGAGAAGTCGGACCTGGTCCCTTCTCAGTCGTTTTATCATCTGGGGATGGCTTTCCGCACACAATTCAATTTGGTGGCGGTTCCCCAGGCCAAGGCTGTGATTCTCTCAGCTTTTGCTCCGACTCTGTCCCAGTCCACATCCGCGACGACTCGGAGTTTTCTCCGGCTATTCGGTCTCTGCTGTTTGGTGACGGATCTCATTCCTCTAGGTCGGCTGCGTGTCCGACCTCTCCAACACTTTCTGCACATTCGTTGGAGGCCGAATGTAGATTTTCTGGATCTGGTGCTTCAGTTTCCAGACTATCTTTATCCTCACCTTCTCCTCTGGGCGGATGTCCAGTGGCTTTCGCAGGGTGTTCCGTTGGACTTCCCCATGTCCGATCGCGTTCTGACGGCAGATGCCAGCGATCTCGGATGGGGTGCGACGTTGGATCCTCTAGGTCTTTCCATTCACGGGATGGTGGACCAGGATCATGCTGCTCTACACATCAACCAGAAGGAGCTTCTTGCTCTTCTTCTGCGTTTCAGGCAGTGGATCCCTCACCTATCGAATCGCCAGGTCCTTCTGTTGTCCGACCATTCGACGGTGGTTGCTTACATCCGGAACCAGGGCGGCGCACACTCTGTTCCAATGTACGATTGGCTTGGGATCTTATACTGCTCGCTCAGGATGTCCGCGCCGGGTGGCTGTTCGTCACATTCCCGGTCGCCTGAACGTCCTAGCCGACTCCCTGTCCCGTCGGGGCAGGGTCATTTCCACCAGGTGGATGCTCCACATGGCGGGTTCCATCGATCTCTTGTGACTAGTTGGAACCATCAGGTGGACACTTTCGTGTCCCCGTGTCCAGATGCTCTGGCTTTCACCGTGGACTCTCTGGCCCTCCTTTGGGATGGTCTTGTCGGCTACACCTTCCTACCGGTTCCGATTCCGCCTCAGGTTCTCACCCAGATATGAACCTGCAGTCGTCGAATCCTTTCGATCACACCCGTCGCTTTGGTGGGTGTGGATCATTCTGCTCCGCTCTCTGTTAGCGGCGGTTCCGGCATGTCTCCCTCTACCTCGCGACTTTCTTTGCCAAAGTCGCCCGGGAGGTTTTCAAGTTGACCCGACTTTATTGTGCCTTCGCACATGTCTTTTATCGGGTCCTGTCTCCTCCGTAGTGGTTTTTCGAGACACGCAGTGGAGTTGCTTTTCTTCAAGGAGGCACTCACTCCACTGGTTTAGCCTCTGTGGCTAAGTGGAAGGTTCTTCTGTCGATGGTGTGTGATCACTCTGTTGTTTCTGTCACTCCTTCGATCACACTGCTTGCGGAGTTTTCTGGTATATGTTTGTTTCTGGGGGTCTCCAGCTATGTGTACTTGTCCATGCTTCGGAGACATTTTTTCCTATGTGATACCGCATTGTTTCGACACTCATCCTTGCCTCTCCAAGCTTGTTCAGCTCTTTTCCTTGAAAAGGCCTAGGACTTTGCAGTTTACTCCAAGATGGTCACTTTCTTGGGCGCTGCTCTGCTTGGGGGTGGGGGGCGTTCACGCCTTTATCCTGGATGAATATGCGTTTTCCCACATGCCAGATCTCTCCTGCATCCATTTCTTGATGGACTTGTCTTGCTATTCGTGCAGCTTCCGCTCGTCTAGCTACTGGTGATTGTATTACCAATTGTTTTTTCTGCCAGGAGGTGCGTGCATTGTCTTCCTCTTTTAATAACTCTGTCATATTGTTGGATGACTGATGTTATACTGGCAGCCTTCTGGAGAAATGCTACTTTCTCCTTTTCTCTGCGATAGTTGCAGGAGCCGACAGAGTCCCTTGGGGCCCTCTTTCTTCGGCTCAGGATGTTATCTATCCAAGCTTTTCAGCTTTTTTCAGGGTCGGTTCCAGCTTTGTGCTGTTACTGACCTTTTCTGTCTGTGTGTCGCACTTCACCATATGCCTCATCTTTCATTGGCTTTTCTAATGTTTGTGATGCTATGGTTTGATAGGCCTAGGGATCTCTTCCTCTGTCCACGGTCCCAGTGCTATTGAGTTATGTGTGGGTTGGTTTTGTGATTCCCTCCAGCCTTTTGTCTATTCAGCCTGTTGTAAACAATTGAGTTAGGTTGATAAGAAGTATAAATTTTATAGTAAATTTCCTTTCTTATTATACCTACCGAAATTGTTTACATGGAGGCCCTCCCGTCTTCTTATTCGGGTAAGAATCCTTCCTCCCCGCTGATCACATAACTCCTGTGTTGTTCGGAATCAAAAGAATGACGAATTGATGCATTGCGCACTGTGACGGAAGTCAGGGATTTGTACTATGGAAGAGCGTTCCATACTGGGTGTGCGCCAATGGCGCTCGGCCCAGTTTTGGCTTATTTTTTCGTGGTGTTTTTACACCACTTTTCTTTCCCAAATCTTGGGAAAGATTAAAATAGAGAGTATTTTATCCGAGTTAGGTTCTTCCACTGTAGTGCAAGCCTGTTGTAAACAATTTCGGTAGGTATAATAAGAAAGGAAATTTACTATAAAATTTATACTTCTATTTTCCGAACCGAGAGGCTGATTTGAACCAAATTTTATGTGAGGGCTTATTGGGTCATAAATACCTAATTTATGCCGAATTTTTTTCCCATAGCCCTGTGGGAACCGCAGGAGCTAAAAATAGAAAAAAATTAAAATGCCCATACCTACAAAACTGCACAGCACTGAGAATTTTTATTTGGTGTGAACCTTCCTTAGGACCAACAGAAAGGATTGGGCTCAGTATAGGAGCCCGATTTCGAACTTAGTGCATTTCAGGCAAATTTCTTAAAAAAATCTTCTTCTCCAGATCCAGCAGGCAGAATCTTTTGGTATTTGGTATGCAACATTGTAGAGTGGATCTGATTCAAGTTTGTTCAAATCGGCCCCCTGGGTTTATATTTGGGCTCAGTATAGGAGCCCGAATTTGAATTTACAGCATTTCAGGCAAATTTCTTAAAAAAATCTTCTTCTCCAGATCCAGCAGGCAGAATCTTTTGATATTTGGTATGCAACATTGTGGGGTGGATCTGATTCAAGTTTGTTAAAATCGGCCCCCTGGATTCATATTTGGGCTCACTATAGAAGCTCGAATTCGAACTTAGTGCATTTCAGGCAAATTTCTTTAAAAATCTTCTCCAGATCCAGTTGGCAGAATCTTTTGATATTTGGTATGCGACATTGTAGGGTGGATCTGATTCAAGTTTGTTCAAATCGGCCCCCTGGGTTTATATTTGGGGTCAGTATAGGAGCCCGAATTCGAACTTACAGCATTTCAGGCAAATTTCTTAAAAAATCTTCTTGTCCAGATCTAGCAGGCAGAATCTTTTGACATTTGGTATGCAACTTTGTGGGATGGATCTGATTCAAGTTTGTTAAAATCGGCCCCCTGGATTCATATTTGGGCTCACTATAGAAGCTCGAATTCAAACTTAGTGCATTTCAGGCAAATTTCTTTAAAAATCTTCTTCTCCAGATCCAACAGGCAGAATCTTTTGATATTTGGTATGCAACATTGTGGGGTGGATCTGATTCAAGTTTGTTCAAATCGGCCCTCTGGATTCATATTTGGGCTCACTATAGAAGCCCGAATTTGAACTTAGTGCATTTCAGGCAAATTTCTTAAGAAATTTTCTCCAGATCCAGTTGGCAGAATCTTTTGATATTTGGTATGCAACATTGTGGGGTGGATCTGATTCAAGTTTGTTCAAATCGGCCCCCTGGGTTCATATTTGAGCTCAGTATAGGAGCCCAAATTTGAACTTAGTGCATTTCAGGCAAATTTCTTTAAAAATCTTCTTCTCAAGATCCAGCAGGCAGAATCTTTTGATATTGGGTATGCAGCATGCTTAGTGGGATGAGATTCAAGTTTGTTCAAGCCAAGTCCCTGGGTTCATATTTGGGCTCACTGTAGTAGCCCGAATTATAACTTAGGTCAAAATGAGGAATTTTCTTTAAAAATCTTCTTCAGATCCAGCAGTCGTAATGTTTTGATATTTGGTATGCAGCATCCTCAGGGGAGTTAGATTCAAGTTTGTTCGAGCCATGTCCCTAGGTCCATATTTGGGCTCACTGTGGGAGCTTGAATTGTAACTTAGTTCAAAATGAGGAATTTTCTTAAGAAATCTTCTTCTTCAGATCCAGCAGTCGGAATGTTTTGATATGTGGTGTGTAGCATCCTTGGGGGTGGGGGGTTGGGGTGGGGGGATTCAAGTTTGTTAAAGCCAAGTCCCTGGATCCATATTTGGGCTACCTGTGGGAGCCCAAATTATAACTTAGTCAATATGAGGTTTTTTTGTCCAAGCCAAGTCCCTTGGTTCATATTTGGGCTCACTATGGGAGCCCAATTGACAACTTAGTTCAAAATGAGGAATTTTCTTTAAAAATCTTCTTCAGATCCAGCAGATGAATACTTTTGATATTTTTTATGCAGTATCCTTAGGGGGGTAATATTCAAGTTTGTTCAAGCCATGTCCCTAGGTCCATATTTGGGCTCACTGTGGGAGCTCAAATTGTAACTTAGTTCAAAATGAGGAATTTTCTTAAAAAATCATCTTCTTCAGATCCAGCAGTCAGAATGTTTTGATATTTGGTGTGCAGCATCCTTATGGGGTGAGATTCAAGTTTGTTAAAGCCAAGTCCCTGGGTTCATATATGGGCTCCCTGCGGGAGCCCGAATTATAACTTTGCTCAATATGAGGAATTTTTCTTTGAAAATCTTCTTCTTCAGATTCAGCAGTCGGAATATTTTGATATTTGGCATGCAGCATCCTTAGGGGGGGTGAGATTCAAGTTTGTTCAAGCCATGTCCCTAGGTTCATATTTGGGCTCACTGTGGGAGCTCGAATTGTAACTTTGTTCAAAATGAGGAATTTTCTTGAAAAATCTTCTTCTTTTTTTTAGATCCACTGGTCAGAATCTTTGGATATTTGGTATAAGCTTTTCTTAGGAGGAGCAAATGCAACTTGTTGGTATGTAGCATCCTTAGGGGGGTAAGATTCAAGTTTGTTCAAGCCATGTCCCTAGGTCCATATTTGGGCTCACTGTGGGAGCACGAATTGTAACTTAGTTCAAAATGAGGAATTTTCTTAAAAAATCATCTTCAGATCCAGCAGTCGGAATGTTTTGATATTTGGTGTGCAGCATCCTTAGGGGATGTGATTCAAGTTTGTTCAAGCCAAGTCCCTGGGATGATATTTGGGCTCCCTGTGGGGGTCCGAATTATAACTTCGTTCAATATGAGGAATTTTTCTTTGAAAATCTTCTTCTTCAGATTCAGCGGTCGGAATATTTTGATATTTGGCATGCAGCATCCTTAGTGGGGTGAGATTCAAGTTTGTTCAAGCCATGTCCCTAGGTTCATATTTGGACTCACTGTGGGAGCTCGAATTCTAACTTGGTTCAAAATGAGGAATTTTCTTTAAAAATCTTCTTCTTCAGTCAGAATATTTTGATATTTGGTATGCTGCATCCTTAGGGGATGAGATTCAAGTTTGTTGAAGCCATGTCCCTGGGTTCATATTTGGGCTCCCTGTGGGATCCCGAATTATAACTTAGTTGAATATGAGGAATTTGTCCAAGCCAAGTCCCTGGGTTCATATTTGGGCTCACTATGGGAGCCCAAAAGACAACTTAGTTCAAAATGAGGAATTTTCTTTAAAAATCTTCTTCAGATCCAGCAGATGAATACTTTTGATATTTTTTATGCAGCATCCTTAGGGGGGTAATATTCAAGTTTGTTCAAGCCATGTCCCTAGGTCCATATTTGGGCTCGCTGTGGGAGCTCGAATTGTAACTTGGTTCAAAATGAGGAATTTTCTTTAAAAAGCTTCTTCTTTTTTTTAGATCCACTGGTCAGAATCTTTGGATATTTGGTATAAGCTTTTCTTAGGAGGAGCAGATGCAACTTGTTGGTATGTAGCATCCTTAGGGGGTAAGATTCAAGTTTGTTCAAGCCATGTCCCTAGGTCCATATTTGGGCTCACTGTGGGAGCTCGAATTGTAACTTAGTTCAAAATGAGGAATGTTCTTAAAAAATCATCTTCAGATCCAGCGGTCGGAATGTTTTGATATTTGGTGTGCAGCATCCTTAGGGGGTGTGATTCAAGTTTGTTCAAGCCAAGTCCCTGGGATGATATTTGGGCTCCCTGTGGGGGTCCGAATTATAACTTCGTTCAATATGAGGAATTTTTCTTTGAAAATCTTCTTCTTCAGATTCAGCGGTCGGAATATTTTGATATTTGGCATGCAGCATCCTTAGTGGGGTGAGATTCAAGTTTGTTCAAGCCATGTCCCTAGGTTCATATTTGGACTCACTGTGGGAGCTCGAATTCTAACTTGGTTCAAAATGAGGAATTTTCTTTAAAAATCTTCTTCTTCAGTCAGAATATTTTGATATTTGGTATGCTGCATCCTTAGGGGATGAGATTCAAGTTTGTTGAAGCCAAGTCCCTGGGTTCATATTTGGGCTCCCTGTGGGATCCCGAATTATAACTTAGTTGAATATGAGGAATTTTTCTTTAAAAATCTTCTTCTTCAGATTCAGCTGTTGGAATGTTTTCCTTAAGGGTGAGAGATTCAAGTTTGTTCAAGCCAAGTCCCTGGGTTGATATTTGGGCTCCCTGTGGGAGCTTGAATTATAACTTAGTTCAATATGAGGAATATTCTTCAAAAATCTTCTTCTTCACATCCACCAGTCAGAATCTTTTGATATTTGGAAAACGGCATCCCACTGGAGGTGAGATTCAAGTTTGTTCAAGCCAAGTCCCTGTGTTCATATTTGGGCTTCCTATGGGAGCCTGTCACTCCAATTCACCAGTGAAATGAATTAATGTGCATGATTTGGAATGAATTCATCCATTTTCCATGATTTTAATAATCTGCCATTTAAAATCCAGAACTAATTTTAGCGGGTTACATATATTTTCGTCAAAATTTCCATCCGTGTTCAGTTGTATTCATACATTCGTTTCGAAGGACACTTGTCAATGGAAATTGCGAAATAAATTTTTGTACATGCCTTAATATATAGTTCACTTCAGATTATCTAAAAGTTCATTTCAGGAATTCTGGTAATACATTTAATAAACAAACACTAGATTTCAAGCTTGCAATTTTATTCTGAACCACAGGCAAACAATAACATTAACTTAACTTAATTTAGAAAAAAAATACACTTTGAATGTACAATTCAACAGTATTAAAAAAATGAAGATAAACATTGAATCACATTTTTCACTCTCGCAAACTTGATTTGAGGTGAGCGATTTTCCACTCGCCTTCATTTTGCTCCCATTCGTCACTGGTCCACTGGTCTGAATCTTTGGATATTTGGTATGAGCTTTTTTAAGGAGTGGCAGATGCAACTTGTTGATATCAATTCCCTGGGTTTTATATTTACGCTACCATGTCAGGTGAGTGCCCTCAGGCCCCCTGGGGACACTTGTGTTATTACATTTGTGGGGTGGAGGGGAGGGGGTGGATGGGGGAGGGGGAGGGTGGTTATGTAATTGTGAATTGAAAAGTTCTCCACAGTAAAACAGTATTTAAAATTACAGACAATAACATTGCCAGAAAAGCGCTTAAAATCTTGAAATCTTGAAAAGTTTATTATTGAAAGCTCTGATTTTTTGCTCTCTAGGATGTACAAACTCTCTTTTTGCTGACAGTTTGGTTATTCAGCTATCCAATTAACCCTTTATTCAAAGTAATGGTAAAAAACCAGGCCATACTATTCTATAAAATAGCCATTCAAAACTTATTCTTTTTTCATTTTTTGTTTAAAAAACACAGCATGTGAGTTTATTGCAAATGAGGGGGCATAAGGCCCCACAAAGTAGATCTTCTGGTTGTAAATTGCAAGTTTTTAGCTCACCTGAGCAAAGCTCAAGGGGAGCTTTACTAATCACTTTCCGCCTGTCGTCTGTCCATCTGGGGTCCGGCGTTAAGTTTATATTATCGACTTCTTCTCACAAATTGCTCAATCAAATTGAACCAAATCTGGTGAACATGTTCCTTATCACATGTCAATTTAAATTTTTCAAATCAAATTGACCCCCCCCTCCCCTTGGTAGGGCCACACCCAAAAAGTGAGCCTAAATCTTAAAAAATCTTCTTCTCATGAACCAGCAGTAGCAGAGACTTGATATTAGGTGTGCAACTTCCTTTTGTAGTGTAGACTTAGATTTGTTCAAGAGAAGTTCTAGGGGCTATATTTATATTTTCTATTTTCTAAACCGAAAGGCTGATTTGAACCAAACTTGAGATGAGATTTTATTGGGACATAAGTAGTTGACTTATGCCAAAATAATTTTCCCGTCGCCCCATGGGAACCACAGGAGCTAAAAATCGAAAAAATTTAAAACACTCATATCTCCAAAACCAAATTTGCTTTGAGGTATTATTGGGTCCTAAGTACTTGATTCATGGTAAAAAAAAATTTCCGCTGCCCCGTGGGAACCTCAGGATCTAAAAATAGAAAAAACTTAAAACGCCCATATCTCAAAAACTACATGGCACGGAGAATTTTTATTTAGTGTGAAGCTTCCTTAGAACCAACAGAATGGAATGGTAAAAAAAAATTGCTATCGGTTTTATCATGGGGTACTTTTTGGGGACTTTGAAAAAGTGCTGAGTCAGCATTTTTTAACACTGTTGGTAATGGGAAAAACATTTAACACTACTTTTCTCCCAAACTACTGCTCCAAAAGCTTCCAAATTTCACATATAACATCTTTGGAAGATTGTTTCACACGTTTATTGAAATCAATTCCCTGGGTCCATATTTGGGCTCTTTATGGGAGCCCAAATGCTTAAATTAGTGCAGCATGAGGAATATTCTTTAAAAATCTTCTTTTTCAGATCTACCAATAAGAATCTTTTGATATTTGGTATGCAGCATCCTTAGGGGGGTGAGATTCAAGTTTGTTGAAGCCAAGTCCCTGGGTTCTTATTTAGGCTGAAAATTTGGGGTCCCGTTCCAGACTTAGAAATTTTGGACCAAAATCTGGAAATTTTTATTGTTTTTTTTATGCATTTCAGTCAATTTTAAGACAAAATTTTTTATTTTTTTTTACACTGAAAAATTTGGGACTTTCCGAACAAAAATAAAAATAAATCTGTTTTTTTTGCGTTTATCTCAATGTTGTGACGTAAAAGTGCAGGAACTGAAAATAGAAGAAAAATCCTGTCTATTGTGTGGGCACAATTGCTTCATCTAGTTGGTATATGCTTTTCTTGGGAGGGGCGTATGCAGCTTATTCAAGTCAAGTCCCTGGTTTGATATTTAGACTACCATGTTAGGTGAGCGACCTTGGACCCCATGGGGTCTCTTGTTTTTAATCTTTTGACCTAGGCATATGATATTTGGCATGTGAGTGTATCACCAAAAGATGATGTGTCACTTACCATCATGACCTACCTTGACCTTTGACCTCAAGGTCAAATTATTGATTTTTTTTTATCTTTTCACCTTGGCTTATGATATTTGGCATGTGGGTGTATCAGCATAAGACAACATTGTATCATGTACTGTTGTGATGACAGATGACCTTGATCTTTGACATCAAGTTCAAATTATTGAATTGTTCAGCTGGGTTTATGATATTTGGCATATAAATGCAACATCCAGGCTGATGTGTCACTTTCTCTCTTGAACTTCCATGATCTCGACATTTGACCTTTAGTTTGATCTTTGTTAGTCGCAAGTTGGGAGCATGGAACTAATCGAAGTGGAGACATGTGTTTTAGTTCACTAAAACAGTTCCCTCTAGTTTATTTATGATTTTACATTTTGGACACAAGGAGGAGAATGTGAGACAGAACTGACTGGGAAAACCCATGTATATAAAAAGAAACACACCCCTGCTGGCAGCAAACTTCTGTACTCAGTTGTAAACTATCCTATTTAGGGTCTGAAGTGTCTACCTATACTACCATGTTCATGAAAAAAAACAGCACTAATCATTCCAACTCAAAATAAAGTCTGAATACTTATAATTCAACAACTAAAACCTAAGATCAGACATACCCCACATACTACGAAAAAAAATATCTAAGAAATTACATAGGGGAGTTCTGGAAAACTTTTAATGGAAGTTTATTTAAAGAAAATTTGTGAAAGAATCATAATTTCATCTACTCATTCCAATTACAGAACAGGGACTAAGGTTACGACGAAGATTTGTTCAATTATTTTATAAACATTTATGAAATCATGCCAACCACCCCAGTGGGATCGAACTTGGAAGTTCTTAAGAGGGCAGTGGTACGAACCTGGAGGTTCTTAGACCACAACCAAAGTGATTAAAACAGGCTGCTACTAGCCTTTTAACACATCAAAAAGCCAATAGAAATGCGAAGAACATGTTACTTCGCACAAAAGTATAAAACATAATTTCATTGACACTACTGAGAAGAAATAATCAAACAAATCACAGCTTTATTGTCAAGTAGGCAACAATGCCACAATGGTGGATATTGAAAATTAACAGAACACAATAGTTCTGGAAATTATAATTATGAACTTAATATATATATGAGCGAATGAAATATTTTCGATACATGCCAATGTTCCAAAAATGGTGAAGAGGAACTAAAAGCTAATAACAATAAAAAAGTGAGTACAAACAAGCCTACAGCTGACAAGGAATGCTAAACACTGCTACAAAACATTTAAGAGTAAATGAAACCATGATGAATACGATGAATAAAATAGACACAAAAGGTAAGTTCCTCAATTTAAGTTGTTTTTTTTTAATTCAAGGGTATGGATAACATAACACAGTGAGTTAAACAGTAACTGTAGAAAAAATAATAAAATATGTGTTTGCCGTAATGCAATAGCAGGGTTTGGTTTGTTCTCTTTTTTGTTGTAAGTAAATGCCTATTTCCAATAACCACTTCTCGGATCACTACCACAACAACATATCGTCCTTCAGTGTGTGTTCTTGTGCCAGCACACAGATTCTCAAAATTTGTTTATATCTCTGAACCACAAAGAAACTTAGTCAGTTCTTTTGGAATATCATGAGAAAGTATATTAATATCTAAAAAAAAAAATATGCATTTTTTGTGAAATGTTGAATCGACATTACTGTTTCAGAGTTGTTTGAATGGAGTCCTTCAATTGTCTGTTGAAGTGATCAGTGAATCAATAAAAAAAAAAAAACAAATAAAAACTGCTGACTACTGACCCATCCAGTTTGAATTCCATTAGAGGGGGAAAAGCACATAATTAGCTCAACTTTGACATAATCAAATTTGAGGTTTTGTCATGGCCCATCGTCCGTCTGGACACCTGTCCGTCAGTCAACAATTCAATACGGCTCAGACTACAGGCCATATTTATGAACCGGTCTTTACAAAACTTCTTGGGTACCTTTGTTATCACTGTGAGACGAGAACAAGTGTTTTGGGGATGTGGTCTGAAATTCAAGATGGCCACCAGCAGCCATTTTGTACAAACATTAGTGCAATCAGTTTCTTCTCAACCTACTCACGATTGTTTACAATTGGCTGTAACATATGTGCAAGCCCTACTTTGGAACTAACTCAAGCAAATAAACTTTTTCAAACGAGTTGGAAAAGTGAAAGAGTGCAAAAGCATGAAAAAAAAAGATCGAAAAGGGGTCGAGCGAGACCGGTGCTCGACATTACAGGTACTCAATCTGCACATCTCTTGCATTTACCAAGCACATGTGCAACAACCGTGACATCAATTCCTTTTTTTCCGCCATCGTGCATGGTCAGAATTTTTGTGACTTGTGCTGCTCAGCTTGTTTTCTTCGAGAACAATTTGGTTATTTCGCTACAATTATTGTTATTTGTGCAAAGTGGGTTGCATCTTTTACTCAAGCTCAAAATTGATTGTGTTTTATTTTTTATATTTATGCTCATTTTCGCTTGTGTTCTCTTTACGTATCTTGCCTTTTCCATGCGCAAAAACGTGACCCACGTTGATCGGTTTTCCGTCGGTGGGAAGCTTGATTCTTTGGATTTTTTTGAGGGATTTTTCCCACTAGAAGTCACCATTTTGGACAATGCCTAAAACTATTCCTTGTCCTTCTTGTATGCAGGTGAAACATGTAGATGATGTTCAAAGTACTTGTGTCACTTGCAACAATTGTTCTCAGGCCCATCCCTGTGGGGTTTGGTCTTCCAAGTTCTGGGCTTCCATTAACAAGATGGTTCGAACCAGAGCTAGAACCCCTCGTTCTCAAGGCAAAGGTAGCTGTGCCTCTTTGGACATTTCTGAGAGTGCACATGGCGACTCTGTCATGCATGATGTTGGGCAGCTTATTTCAGTAGCAAGTTCCTCCGTAACTGTTGGCAGTGCTGGGATGCCTGAAGTGGGGACTGCAGTCTCTCTTCCTTTGGTTCTGGCAGTCTGTTTTCGTTGATCCGAGGTCAGCTCGGTCACTCTCTCCGATTTGCCACCTGCATCATCTGTAGTTGCTGAGGAAATTGTTCATGCTGCTCCTATCTTGCATAATAGTGCTTCTGCCATCTCTTCCGGGGATGGTATACAGTCACGGGGGCCTGAGGCTGTATCTGGTGGTGTGTCACAGGGCTCCTAGACTTCCCTGGCTTCTCAGTGAAGCTGTACAGGTTTGCTAGCTGCCCCATCTCATCTGGCTAGGTTTACTCCTGGTCGGTTGGGACGATCAGTCGCTTTGGCAGCGATTCATCGTTCTTCGGGCGCATCATTTGTTGTTCGACCTTCCCCTGCTGGTGAGCCGACTAGCAGGATGGCGCTGGGACATTGGCAACCAGGGCCTTCTGTTTGGCAGAGGCCAGTGATGGCTCCTGTTAGCTGTCACTCTTGGGACCTTCCTCCGGTGATTTCTCACCATGTCCCAAGTCTGGCTGTCGATCGATGCTTGTCGTCGGTCTCAGAGGATGAGCAGTTGGGGGCCTTCTGTCATGCAGAAGCCAATGGCAGTTTCCTGTCATTCTTGGGACAATCCTCCAGTGTCTTCTTATCGTGTCCCAGGTCCAGCTACCGATCGACATATGCCGTTGGTCTCTCTAGAGGATTTGCAGGCAGGGCCTTCTGTTTTGCAGAGGTCAGTGAATGCCCCTGGGCGTCACTCTTGGGACTGCCCTCCGGTGTCTTCTTACTGTCTCCCTACTCTGTCTGCTGATCGACATTCGTTGTCGGTTCCTTATGAGGATTTGGGCTCTTCTTCTAGAAGGGTCCATTGGGAAGACACACAGTCAGGCTCGGCTGCTCCGATGGATTCTCTGGGTGAGCTGAGGCAGGCCGTTCTAGCGCTCACCCAGTTGCTTTCTAGCAACCCTCAAGTTGGCTTCCCTGTGCCTCCTGAGGCGCAACCTCCTTTGGTCAGTCGCAGAGATTCCTCGCCTGGCTCTTTGGATGCTGTTCAGCATTCCCAGGAGGTTTCCGCTGGTCAGCCCAAGTTGGGCTACGTCTCTTCTTCCACAGAGAATGATGATTTGTTTGAAGGCGACGGCCCCCCTCGGCAGTCTTAGGGCAGGCTTTAGATTTTGTCTTTGGCTCATTGCCAGACATTCAGCCTTCAGACCAGCCATCAGTGACCATCCAACCGCTTGTCCTCTGTGGAGCGCTGCAACCCTGTTGAGCCTTCTAGCTCTGGGGTTTTGCACCCTCTGTAATCGGCTCAGGTTGTTGAGTCCTTTCAGGGCCTGGACGCCAAAATGCGTTCCAAGGCCCTGAAGGGTACTTTCTTTTCACGATCTGATGCTTTTCTGCCTCCATCGCAGTTTCGTGTCTAGGAATCTGTCTGTCCACTAGTCTTCCAAGTGTTGACTACTGTGGATGAGGATTCTTCTTCCCTTGGGTTGACTAAGCCTAAGTCGGCAGTTCTCCCGATGTCAGTAGCTTAATCTATGGTGGGCCTGTCCTGAGAGATGCTGGGCATGTTGTCTCTCACGGATCACGTCATGCCTGCCTATTTTCCACTAGGGGAGTTTGATGATACTCAGACGCCTTTACCTGTTTTATCGCAGGCTCTTATGAACCTGACACATGCTCACGCCTGTAACGTGGCTAATTTGGAGCTTGGACGCAGGGATGCAGTGTTGGACACTTCTCCATCCCTTCCTTCTGATCAGCGTGATGTTCTGAGGTCTGCCTCTTCGGTTGGACCTCAGCTGTTTCATGGTTCCACTGTCCAGCTATGACATCGTCGGCCTACCTGGACGACATCCTCCAATGGCACCACAATGCTGCAGTCTGGAGTCCAATGTCCGACGGTTGCTTGGCTTGCTGGCATCGCTGGGTTTCAGAGTCAATTGTGAGAAGTCGGATCTCCTTCCTTTCAGCAATTTCATCATTTGGGAATGGGTTTTGACACTTTTCACAATGTGGTGTCGATTCCCAATGCTCGGGTGGTGATTCTTTCTGCCGTGACTCGGTACCTGTTCTGATCCTCCTCGGTCTCGGCCAGGACTTTGTATCGAATGCTGGGTCTCTGTGGTTCAGTGACAGATCTCATTCTGCTGGGTTGCTTGTTTGTCTGACCTTTGCAACACATACTGTTGGATCATTGGCATCTGAATGTGGATCCTCTGGACCTGAACTTCCTATTCCTAGGTCCTTGCTTTGTCACCTCCACCCTTGGGCCGATGTTCACTGGTTGACTCCGGGTGTCCCGTTGGATCTTTCTTCGGCCGATCGCATCCTTACTGCAGATTCCAGCGATCAGGGCTGGGGTGCGACATTGGATCCTCTCGGTCTGTCTACTCACGGCGAGTGGAACATATCAACCAGAAGGAGCTCCTTGCTCTTCTGTTGAGTTTTCAGCAATGGATCTCTCATCTGTCGGACAACACAGTCCTGCTTCTTTCGGACAATTTGACAGTGGTGGCCTACATACGGAATCAAGGTGGCTCACATTCGATTCCCATGTATCGGCTATCTCGGGATCTTCTGCTGTTGGCACAGGATGTAAATGCTTAGGGGGCCATTCAGCATATTCCCAGACGTCTCAACATCCTAGCAGACTCCCTGTCCCAATGAGACAGTGTCCTTCCCACTGAATGGATGCTGCATCGGTCGGTGTTTCAGGCGATTTGCGAGCAGTGGGGCCGTCCTCTTGTCAATCTTTTCGACATGCGCTGGAATCATCAGGTAGAGACCTTTGTCTCCCCTTGTCCAGATCCACCAGCCTTTGCGGTAGACGCTCTGTCTCTGGACTGGACAGGTTGGATTGGCTATGCCTTCCCTCCTGCACCGATTCTTCCTCAGGTGTTGGCGAAGATTAGCGCTTGCAGTTGCAGGGTCATTCTGATCACACCCCTGTCTCCACAGAAGGTGTGGATCAATCAGCTGCGGCCTCTGTTGGCAGATCGGCCAATTCGTCTACCTCTACGCCACGATCTTCTTTCCCAGGTCGGCCCAGGAAGTATCACAACAACCTGGCGAGCCTGTCCCTTCACGCCTGTCTTCCTGTGTTAATATTTGGTGTTGTTTGGGGAGGGTAAACATTATTAGCACAACCCAATTTTCTATTTCCAATGAGAAAAATAATACCTCACCCGTGGGAACCCTATGAGCTAAGATAAAAAAATCAAATACCTATATTTTAGGAAGGACTGGACAAATATTTTTTTTAATTAGTATGAATCAACCTTAGAAGGGTTTGAATCAAACAGGCCAAAACAATTGCTAGCATTTGGCTTATGGCGCACCATACAAGGATCCTCATTGTAACATTAACCCCATGGAGATTTCTTTTCTAGTTTAGCATCTAACTGTCACCCACCCTTACAGTACTTTATCTATACATTTGTTACAGGCTTCGATCAGTATTTATATACAGACCTTTACAGTACTTTACATGTACCTTTGTTATCAGGTCATTACCTAGATGTGTGTCATTGCTGTGTCATACTATACATGTACATATGTCTTACACAAGTTGAGCTACAGTGTCATTAACACTTTCATTTTTCAGGCCTAGTCGAAATCAATATTTTCAGTTGAAGGATTACAGGGCATTTATGTCTCATCAAACCATGTAACATCATTTGAATGAAGTCATGGATGCAACTGGAGTACGCCAATTTCAGCTTGTGACATGCACTGTCTGCCATCTTTCATCTTCCAAGCAAACCTGTTCAGCAGTAGTGCTTTATTTTATCCTGTTTTTTTTTTTAATCTTTGTCTGGGCCCTCTGTTAATGAAATCCATAGTTCTGAATTCAATTAGAATGAAGTAAGTTTTTGTAACCTGCCAACATGTCTGTTAAAAATGTTCTAAATCAAAGCTTGTCCTATTTTTGATCACTTAATGACATTTTCCACAGCTTGGTAGGGTATATCCTGTCCAGAAAATGGTATTAATGTAACTAAGCATACAAGTGGAGAGATCATGCAGTGTTTTTTTTTTTTAAATTATAGGTTATGAGGACAGATGTCACAACCACAAATCTGAAAGCCTCATCAACAGTACCCAGGTGTATGTAAAGCTTTAGTTCACGTATGGTGATGGACTTACAGAGTAGATCTGAGTTGTGCCTCACTATCTCAGTAACTATCATTTGTCAAGGCACTGTTTTTGTATGATTTTCTACTCCATTATCTGACCCCGGTTTCTTATCTCACCATGTTTTTCCTAGTGTAGCATTGACTGTTAGCTGAAGTAAGTTTGAGTTTTGTTTTGTACAGTACTGCTATTCTGTTCATAGGTTCGACTGGCAGGTCTTCCCCAAAAGTGGTGGTTTCTTTCCCAATATTTTGGGAGATGATAGTTATTTCTAAAAGTGGTTCTACCCAGCCTTGACGATTATGCCTCCACATTTTACACCCTTTAATTGAAAAATTTTTTGGCATGTGCTGCCTTATATTTTTCCGACTTTTAGAATGCTAACCTTATTTTACCTTGAATACCATATTTTGAGCTTGGATCACATTTGTTTACTCATTCAAGAGCCTGGAATGTTCTGTATAATATACATGTACATAAAGCTACCTCAGCTATTCTATTTTGTCAGATAAATAAGTATCCTGCAGATTTATAAACCCTGTCTGTCCATCCCCAAGCCTAGGTATTTTGAGTTGAGCAAAGATTTCAAAATCAGAAATTGGTTATGAATTTTGTAAATAAGGGTTAAGTACATCAAATGTTTGCTTTTCTTATGTCTTGTATATACTGCAACATTAAGCTAGCCATGAAAGGTTGATACAGTTGATATCATGTGACCAAATGACTTGATCTAGTTTGGTGCCTAAAGACATGCTGTTTTGGGCTTAAATGATGCCACAAAAGTGTTGTGCAGGATCTGTCACATCTTGGATATGAATGTTCGTCTCTGGACCCCTTCTTGTTCTTCAAGGAATATTACTGTGGTCAGCCACAAGGTTTGCTTGTGAATCATGAAGATAATTTTCTTCATCCTGGAAATATAGAAAGCCATGGGTGGTTTACAAAAGCATTTTTAGTAGGAAAACAAGAAGAAAAATTTTCTTAGTTGGTTTTGCAGTTGAACAGAAAAATGAAGGACTTACAGTGGAACAAAACAGTTATGTTGAAGGAGTGAAGATTGTTAAAATTTCTGAAAGAGCATCTTGTTAAAATAATGATTTGAATCTTGAAGGGTATTCTGCTTTTAGTTCTCTTGTGGGAAGTTTAAACTGGATTTTGCAAGGAACAAGATCTGATGCAGCATTTGACCTCATTGAACTTAGGAAAACATTTCAGAAGGGTAAAGTAAATGCTCTTTTAAGAGCAGTGACAGTCTTAACTAAACTTACAAAAGAAGATTTCAAGGAATTTTTCCATACAAGAGTCTACCTTCCTTAACTAAATGGAAGTTAGTTGTTTTTACTGATGCATACTTATCATATGCAAACTTTCCTGTTAGTGTGAGGAGCTCATTGGCTCCAGGGTTGGGGGTACATTGATTCGATATATACCTATCTTTTTATAGCATAATGGAAGTGTGGTGGCTGAGTGGTTAGAGCATTTTCAAGCAGAAATGCCAACAGTTCAGTCCTGACCAGAGGTAACGGCATTGTGTCTTTGAGCAAGGCACTTCATCCTCATTGCCCATGTGAGTGCACAGTGGTACTGTGTACTAAGGCATGCTGATGGTCCACTTACATTCAACCAATGCTAACCCTGCAGAGGATGCTGGGGAGTCTGACAGGTAGTTGCCACTGCTTTGTGGTTCTTTCTGGGTACTCCAGCTTCCTCCACCCATAAAACTGTCTGACTCAAAGTGATCCTTGCTGTTGAAAGTGTTAGTAAACCCCAATAAATAAATACCAAGCATAATTTTCATCATAGAAGTTCTTCACATCAGTCAGAAGGAGAAGTGAAAAAAAAGATATGTTCTGATTCTGCTGTGACAACAGCAAAAGTGAGAAGGGGAGCAAACTCCTATTAACCCCCCCCCCCTCCCCCCCAACCAATTTATAATATATTATCATAATCGGCAGTGCCTTTTCCAGACAGAAAAAAGTTTTTCTTCCTTTACAAGGATTAACTAAAAATATACATCTTGTTTTTTTCTTTGTATCCATTTTGTGCACTTATTACTTTGAAAGAAAAAAAACAGTACATTCTTCACATCAGGCTAAAGCGGATATGTCTTATCCTTGTTTTTCATGGAAAGAAATCTTATCTGTTCATACGGTTTTATTATTGAATCAGTCAGTTATGAGTATTGCACATTCAGTTTGTGTTATTAATATCATTTCTGCACAAAAGTTCCAGGGCCCTTTCTTTTATGTGGGATTACTCAAATCTTTGAACCTTCTCCAATTTCATGAAAAGTCAATACCTTACATTTACCACATTTTATGTCGCAAATTTTGTAGTTGTTTCTAGGGTCCTTAAATAGTTTGGTCCCCTTTTGGTGGCAGAAGGCAGGCATATTTCCCTTTCATGTCATGTTTTTGTGTTCATGTTCTATGCATGGATTGTGCTTCATATATACAGGGCAATTTCTTATCAACCTGTCCAATTGTTTACTACAGGCTTGCACTACAGTGGAAGAACCTAACTCGGATAAAATACTCTCTATTTTAATCTTTCCCAAGATTTGGGAAAGAAAAGTGGTGTAAAAACACCACGAAAAAATAAGCCAAAACTGGGCCGAGCGCCATCGGCGCACACCCAGTATGGGACGCTCTTCCATAGTACAAATCCATGACTTCCGTAACAGTGTGCAATGCATCAATTCGCCATTCTTTTTCTATCCGAGGCACGAGCAGGATGTGTTTCCGTCATTTGCATTATGAAACAGTGATAATTCAACTCGTGGTTAATGGTTTTCCTGTGACTGGAATTATGGATCTGAAGATCGTATAATAACAGGACCGTGTTTTATATATTCTCGTTTATATTTTCAACCACATTCTCATTGTTTATTATTTACTATTCTGTTTTCGCGAATGTTTTGTTTGCGACATCGTGTCATCGTGATTCGACAATGAATTTTTCGGTTGATAAAAATTTGTTATTGGAGTAGGTGTCGGCCGTCTGGGTTCTGCCACCTTCTCTCGTAGTTGAGGGTGTTCTTCTACTTTCTGTTTCTGTTGAGTTCACCTTTTTCTTCTACTGCTCCCACCTCTGTTCTTTCCAGTTCGGTTCCTTTAGGGCAATTCCTTTTGCCCTCGCCATTGGTGCGTTCTCGTGTCCGTTTCGTCCGCACCCGCGGGTGGTGTGGAATGCTGTCGGAGCCTCCCGACTCAACCACGTCTGATGTGAGTTTACCCCCTCCATGGGGGATGTGCAGCTCCTCCCGCTCCCAAGGGGGGTGGTGAACGCTATCATTTCGGGTCGCCCGATTCAACCACGTCTGATGAGAATTGCTCCCCCTCCATGGGGGATGTGCGCCTTCCCGCACCAGTGCGGGGTGGGGACCGCTGTCGTTTCGGGGCTTCCCAATTCGACCATGTCTGGTGAGAGTTATTCCCCTTCCATGGGGAATGTGCAGTGTTTCACCGTGGTGGATACTGCGGGAGCTGTTGGTTTTCTGGTATAGAGATGCCTGGTTCCGGGACTATGCGCCCTCTCCAGTTGACATCTGAGGCTGTCACTAGGGTTGTGACTCCTCCTTTGGAGGCCGAGCTTGGTGGCTCTCTCCGCTTTTCCGCCAGTTCCAACAGCGCCCGTCGTATCTGCTGCTACTGCTGTTCCGTCTTCAACGTCTTTGGGCACCGTTTTTAGCCGGCCTCAGCTTCTCCCTGCCAGGTTCTGCAGGGATGTCTGTAGTGTGGTTGTGGGGTTTCGGCCTCAGCCTTCCCAGACTTCCTCTCGGCGAAGTCAAATGGGGCTGCCGACTGAACCCCCTACTGTGTCCTCTCAGCCATTGAGCACAGTAGTTTTATACCTGCAGTGGTCTGCTGCGGTGTCTGGTTCTGTAGACGTGGGGGTATTGGCCTCAGCCTTCCCTGACTTCAACTCGGCGAAGTTGGAAGTGGCTGCCGGCCGGACCCTCTCCTGTGGTTTCTGCGCCGTCGAGCACCACAGTTGTCATTGGATTCGGTTGTTCTTAGTGGGACACTATGAACTCCGTGGTGATTCCTTCCACTCAGTCTGGCCACACGACCAGTTTTGGGGGTCCAACGTCTTTTGTGCAGCCTGGACCTTCTGCCCTGCAGAGGTCAGCGGTGACTCTCATGAGTTCCTGCTATGTTGATCCTCGGGGTGTGTTACACCCCTATACACGTCTGCCTTCAGACGTTTTCGGCTGCCGCCCGTCGTCCCACGTCGGGTCTTTTGGAGGATCATGACCCTTCGTTGGTTCAGAGGGTCAGAGGTGAAGCCACTTTGCCGGTTCGTTCCCCTGTCGAACCGGCCAGTACGGGAAGTGAGCTTAGGGAGGCCCTCTCCTTACTCACTCAGGTTCTGTCAAAGAGCCTTCCCGTTGCTTCCAGCGTGGCAGCGAGTGGTTTCCAGACGCCCCCTATGGCGCCGCCTCCTGGGATTGGAAACAGGCCGCTTTCTGATCCCCCTGGTGTTCTGACACCATGGGAGGCAGCGGCTGGTTTGCCCATGATGGGCTATGTGTCTTCCGACTCAGGGGAAGAGTGAGACATGCTTGATGTTGAGAGCCAGCAGTCTTCGGACTTGGGGGCAGCTCTTGATTTCGTGTTTGGGTTCCTTCCAGATCTCAAACCATCTGACCAGTCGACAGTGTCAGCCAGGCCGCGATCATCGGTCGCACGCCAACAGTCTATGGAGCAACCTGCTTCTGGGCGTCTTTGACCGTGCCTGTTGGTACAGTTGGTTGAAGCATTTTCAGCCTTGGACTCCAAGCTAAGTTCCAAGGCTATGAAGGCTCCGTTCTTCACCAGGGTTGACACCTTTTTGCCTCCGACGCGTTATCGTTCCTACGATTCCGCCAATCCGTCGGTCTACCAGACTTTGACGGTTTTGGATCAGGACTCCAATTCCCTCGGGCTTTCCAAGTCCAAGTCTGCCGTCATTCCGATGACGACTCTGGAGTCCACATTGGGCTTATCGAGAGAGATGCTTGGTATGCTTTCTCTCTCCGATCACGTCGTCACAGCTTTAGCTGCTTATCTACCTTCAGATAAGTTTGACGAGGTACAGGCTCCTTTGCATGTGCTGTCCAAGGCGCTCATGCACCTTACTCACACGCATGCCTGTAACACGGCTAATCTGGAATTAGTTCGAAGGGTGCTGGACACAGGCCGATCCCTTCCTGAGGAGCAGTGCGCTACTCTTCGATCTGCTTTTTTGGCAGGTCTGCAACTTTTCCATGGTTCTGTGTTGACGGTCCGGGATGACGTCCTATGTCATTCCAACGATTAGCTGCTGTTTCTTCAACTTGATCAGCCTTCTAGGGTAGGCACGGGCCGTTCCAAGCCTAACAAGTACCCTCTGCTTCCTCTGCGAAGCAAAGGGGCTGATCCTTCTGCCACCACTTCTACTTCTTACTCAAGGGGTAAGGGTAAGCGTCGGCAGTCTTGAGGGAAGTCCCAGGATTCTTCATTCAGTAGAGGAGGTGTTTTCTCTCGCGAGCCTCGTCGGGGTTCGCAATGAAGGTCCTCACCTCAACTCGTCCCAGGTTGGAGGAAGGATAGCAGAGTTCGCAGACCGTTGGGCCACCATCACATTCGATCCTTGGATGTTAGATGTTGTTTGGTCCGGGCTGCGAATATCCTTCCAACGGCACCCCACTCTGTCCAGGGTGCCTTTTCCAACCACAGTTCCTTCAGACATTTTACATCGGGAACTTTTGTCCACGGAGATAGACAATCTCCTGACAAAGGGGGCGATTGAGGTCATCAAGAACATTAGGTCAGTGGGTTTCTATTCCTGCCTGTTCTTGGTGCCGAAGAAGGACGGCCGACTCCGACCAGTTCTCGATCTGAGTTTCCTGAACCAGTCTGTCATTGCTCCCAAGTTCAGCATGGAGACTTTCAGGTCGGTCCTCCGTTCAATTCACCAGGGAGATTTTGCTTCCAGCTTCGACCTGCGAGACGCTTACTTTCACGTTCCGATTCATTGGGCGTTACGGAAGTATCTCAGGTTCGTTTTTCTGGAGCGAGTTTACCAGTTCAAGGCCATGCCTTTCGTCCTCAACCTGGTTCCTTGGGCCTTCACCAGACTGATGTCGCTTGTGATAGCTTTCCATCGCACACAGTCCAGGGTGACTACTTGGCATATCTGGACGATATCCTCCAGGGGCATTCCAATGCTGCTTTACTGGAGTCGGATGTCGCCACTCTGTTGAGCTTGCTCATGTCGCTACGTTTCAGAGTCAACGAGGAGAAGTCGGACCTGGTCCCTTCTCAGTCGTTTTATCATCTGGGGATGGCTTTCCGCACACAATTAAATTTGGTGGCGGTTCCCCAGACCAAGGCTGTGATTCTCTCAGCTTTTGCTCCGACTCTATCCCAGTCCACATCCGCGACGGCTCAGAGTTTTCTCCGGCTAATCGGTCTCTGCTGTTTGGTGACGGATCTCATTCCTCCAGGTCGGCTGTGTGTCAGACCTCTCCAACACTTTCTGCTCAGTCGTTGGAGGCCGAATGTAGATTTTCTGGATCTGGTGCTTCAGTTTCCAGAATATCTTTATCCTCACCTTCTCCTCTGGGCGGATGTCCAGTGGCTTTCGCAGGGTGTTCCGTTGCACTTACCCACGTCCGATCGCATTCTGACGGCAGATGCCAGCGATCTCGGATGGGGTGCGATGTTGGATCCTCTAGGTCTTTCCTTTCACGGGATGTGGGACCAGGACCATGCAGCTCTACAAATCAACCAGAAGGGGCTTCTTGCTCTTCTTCTGCATTTCAGGCAGTGGATCCCTCACCTGTCGAATCGCCAGGTCCTTCTGTTGTTCGACCATTCGACGGTGGTTGCTTACATTCGGAACCAGGGCGGCACGCACTCTGTTCCAATGTACGAATTGGCTTGGGATCTTATACTGCTCGCTCAGGATGTCCACGCCGGGGTGGCTGTTCGTCACATTCCCAGTCGCCTGAACATCCTAGCCGACTCCCTGTCCCATCGGGGCAGGGTCATTTCCACCAGGTGGATGCTCCACATGGCGGGTTCCATCGATCTCTTGTGACTCGTTGGAACCATCCGGTGGACACTTTCGTGTCCCCATGTCCAGATACTCTGGCTTTCGCTGTGGACGCTCTGGCCCTCCTTTGGGATGGTCTTGTCGGCTACGCCTTCCTACCGGTTCCGATTCTGCCTCAGGTTCTCACCCAGATATGAACCTGCAGTCGTCAAATCCTTTCGATCACACCCGTCGCTTCGGTGGGTGTGGATCAGTCTGCTCCGCTCTCTGTTAGTGGCGGTTCCGGCATGTCTCCCTCTACCTCGCGACTTTCTTTGCTAAAGTCGCCCGAGGAGGATTTCAAGTTGACCCGACTTCATTGTGCCTTCGCACATGTCTTTTATCGGGTCCTGTCTCCTCCGTAGTGGTTTTTCGAGACACGCAGTGGAGTTGCTTTTCTTCTTCAAGGAGGCACTCACTCCACTGGTTTAACCTCTGTGGCTTAGTGGAAGGTTCTTCTGTCAATGGTGTGCGATCACTCTGTTGCTTCTGTCACTCCTTCGATCACACTGCTTGCAGAGTTTCTGGTATATGTTTATTTCTGGGGGTCTCCAGCAATGGGTACATGTCCATGCTTCGGAGACATTTTTTCCTATGTGATACCGCATTGTTTCAACACTCATCCTTGCCTCTCCAAGCTTGCTCAGCTCTTTTCCTTGAAAAGGCCTAGGACTTTGCAGTTTACTCCAAGATGGTCACTTTCTTGGGCGCTGCTCTGCTTGGGGGTGGGGGGGGGGGGCATTCACGCCTTTATCCTGGATGAATATGCGTTTTCCCACATGCCAGATCTCTCCTGCATCCATTTCTTGATGTACTTGTCTTGCTATTCGTGCAGCTTCTGCTCGTCTAGCTACTGGTGATTGTATTACCAATTGTTTTTTCTGCCACGAGGTGCGTGCATTGTCTTCCTCTTTTAATAACTCTGTCATGTTGTCGGATGACTGATGTTATACTGGCAGCCTTCTGGAGAAATGCTACATTCTCCTTTTATCTGCGACAGTTGCAGGAGCCGACAGAGAACCTTGGGGCCCTCTTTCTTCGGCTCAGGATGTTGTCTATCCAAGCTTTTCAGCTTTTTTCAGGGTCATTTCCAGCTTTGTGCTGTTACTGTCCTTTCTGTCTGTGCGTTGCACTTCACCATACGCCTCATCTTTCATTGTCTTTTCTAATGTTTGTGATGCTATGGTTTGATAGGCCTAGGGAACTCTTCCTCTGTCCATGGTCCCAGTGCTATTGAGTTATGTGTGGGTTGGTTATGTGATTCCCTCCATCCTTTTGTCTATTCAGCCTGTAGTAAACAATTGAGGTAGCTGAAAATTTATACTTCAGTTACAAAGATGGGGTGTGGGGTACAGTTTATAGTTACACTGTATGTCGCAAACAAGTATTTCTGGTTTCTTCTTGGTCGCCCCATTGAGAACTCATTGTTTAGCCCCCACATGTAGTTTTCTTTTAATATTAACTGGTATATTTGTTAACATTGGGATTGAAATGCTTCCTGGTTTTAAGGGATAGTATAGGCATTAATCGAGCTTTTGAGTCTTTTTGGAGGGAATTTTCAGTTTTTTCGCAAATATCCTTTTTATTGATATATCAGTTTTCAAAAGTTGTTCCATCGTGCTTGTAGCTTGATTTTTAGGCGGTGTAGGGGTGGTGAGGTTATATCAGTTTTTTTAATCATTTGTTGTTCTCATCCCTGTTTATACATGATCAGAACTTCTTTATCTAACGGGCACATATTTAGTATACACTATGAGGTTGAGCTAAAAAAAAACAAAATAGAAGGGCACTTTCTGTATGGGTCAATGGTGGGAGACAAATATTGAAATTACTTGGAAATATTCATATGTATCCACCTTACAGTGAGCCCAAACATGCTGAATAAAAAATAGGATGGAGGGCACACAACAGTCAGAACAGGACTGAAGAAAGAGACAATAAATGGGAAACAAACTTAACTCTAAACTGAAAGAACAATTTAGTAACTAGCAAGTGTATACTAAATATGTGCCCGTTAGATAAAGAAGTTCTGATCATGTATAAACAGGGATGAGAACAACAAATGATTAAAAAAAACTGATATAACCTCACCACCAAACTCCATTCTTTTTCAAGCACTTGCTTAATGTAAAAGTGTAAGTGAATGGCACTGTAGCTCAACTTGTCCAAGAAGGGACTGAACTAAATAGAAAGTTCCAGTAATGCAAAGTCATTCACTTAAGTTTCTACAAAAAAGACATCACACCAAAGCAACATACGAAATATGAAATAGATTGAATGAGGGGTGCCGCTGGCAGGGTGTACTAATAGAATTGTTGACAATTTATATGCCACATCCAAGATGGACACTGGTGGTGATGTTTTTTAACATCAAGCAAGTGCTTGAAAAAGAATGGAGTTTGGACGGCTTAATGTACTGATCCATCAATAAGCCCAGGGGGTATGTGAAGTAAAAGAGGGTAAAAGTATGTGGGTGGGCTTATTTCCAAAAGGTCAAGTCTACAGGGCAATTTGAATGCAAATTAGCTGACTTTGTCAATCCCATAAGAAAGATGCACTTACCCTTTACCAAACAGATCTCCAGCATCCATCCTCGTAATTCACAAACTGAACAGTTGAAAAAAATATATAAAAACTATTTCAACAAAACCTTATCACCCCTCATTAGAACAACCTTGCTGAGCTTGTTCCAATGAGAGGTCACATGATATAGCTTTGCTGAAATTTTGCTAAACATTTGAAAAAGAAAACAAATTTTTATATCATGTGTTGGGTAAGGGGTTCTTTTTCATTGTAAGAACTGACATGTACCAGCATGGCTGTCATCGATATTGTCATTACAAAGTCAGGTACTGGGCTTATTTACATGGAGGGGACTCGAAAATTTAAATCTGAAAAGTTGGTAGGTGGGTTTGTTTTTGATTATGGACTTATACCTGGGTCAGTACAGTAATTTCTTTTTCTCTGCTAGAGGGAGGATGAAAGATTAAGCATTTGCAGTGAATTTAATAAATAGAATAGCAATCATGTTTGGGTCAATGATAGGTATGTTAGATATAAAAAATACTGTAATTTCTTCATTTTCAGGCACAATGGCGCTCTTCAGGAAGTAAATTGTCTCAAGTCAACATACTTACAATTTTGAATCATTTGTATGATATATATGATGAAGGACTGTTCCCATTCATTGTTAAAATAACTAGTGCTGGTTTTGTTTCTGCAATAATTCAATTGAAAGCAAAGTAAGTGAATAACTCGTGCTGGTTTTGTTTCTGCAATAATTCAATTGAAAGCAAAGTAAGTGAATGTTGTTCTTTAAAAATACCTGAAAGCTCCGGAAAGCTCACAATTTCAGGCTGAACTAAATGGATATGAGATTGCAAAGCAGTTCCCAGGTATCACTCAACAAAGCAGAGACACTACCATTTTTCCCTTCTCCAAGGGAAAGGTGTCATGGTAATGTGGACAAAAATGTTACTTACTGCCTCTTCCAAAACTCAAAGCAGTGTAAATAAACACAGCTTCAAACAAAATAAACAGAGTGACTTTATGTTTTCAGGTGCTTATTATTTGAACTAAATTTCTGGCAATCATGCTTTTGTTTTTGTGATTGTATCATACTCGATAATACTCTCAATGATTTATTTCATTCTTAATGCAGACAAACATGTAAATTGTAACAGTGTTCATTTGTCAACAAGCCCAGTTTGACATCACTGGGACATTTCATTTTCTAGCAGGTGAGGTGTGTACGTTCTATCATTTATGGCCTGTGCAAAAGAATAGTGATGCATGTATTGTAATTGTTTGCATGTTTCTTGGTAAATTAGAATAGGTGAGGCGCTCTTGGTCCTACCACCAATACTGTTGTCAATGGTAACTCCAAAGTAGACCTACTTGTATTTCTTTTCATCTGCAGGGTGTAGTCATGAATGGAGTGAATGGCTTCATTGATACATGGCCTGTTGGCAATGTGTATCACCTCTCAAACAAACCGGTTTGTCAGGGCCCAAACAGATAAACCGATACACCTCAAAGAATGGGTGGTGGTCCAGATCCTGTTGGTGTGCAGCTGTGTCCTATGCATCATTGATGGTTCGAAACAATAGGCAGTAATCTGTGAATAGTCTGAACGTGGAAATAACCTTCTAGCAATAAGTCTCTTCTAGGCATATATACCATGAACAGCATGGTTCGGGTTCTGCCCTAGGGTACTACAAATAGAGATCTATGGTACTCTGATCGGTATGAATGACGAAAACACACATCACCCTAACAACATGTGCTATGCATACGCACTGACACCACATATTACTTTGTCAATGGCATCACATCATGGCTGCATTGATGGGCTACCACGACAACCTCACATGATGTAACTGGGTCATGAGATTATGATGTCACATGCGATTCACTGATGAGATCCGCATGATGAAGGTTGTCCGGATACACAACTTATATACACTACTTTTGATGACATCCATACCCCATTCTTCTCAATCTCTTCGATAAGCATACTAACCCTTTCCTTTATGCCCCCCAATACCCAAATATCCTTCATTCTGCCACCCCTCCTCCATTATACTCCCAGAATCATGTTCTATTAGACTGATATTTTGTTCATTCCAGTAGAAAGTGTTCCAGGGTTTCCACTGCTCCTAAAATATGCATTTGACTCTCCGTTTCACCATCTTTTTCAATTTTCCAATAAGCTCCAATGACTGTGACCTCAGCATTAACAGCAGTGACCCCTTCAAATGTGTCATCAAAATGCTCTTCACAACCCGGATTATCTTTATCATGCTAGTCACTCAGAGACCTCTTTGCATTCTCACCAGTTTCAGCAACAATCTGCCATGACTCTTTTTTTTTACTGTGGGTTGTCCCCATTTTCAAAGTTCGAGAAGTGATCTCCATTGAATAGTTCTCTATCAACTTCTCGTAACCGCATTGCAATTAATTATTCACAACTAAATTTTCAAGGGCACTGAGCTATGAATTATCAACCAGACTGTCCAGTATTACAACAACATCAACACGGCATGCCTGTATCACTTCCATTGTGCAGCACACATATCAGAGACAGCGTGTAAACCTCCAAACACATTACAAGTTTCCCAACACAAGTTGTATTTGTGCGGAGTCAGTATTGTCCAACTGTGATACTGGTAAATGATATGGTGGCCCCAGTGTTAAAGTAATGGTTATTGTAAAATTGATAAGACCAATAAAATGAATTAAAATATTTGCTTTATGATCCACTCACTCACAGTTAAAAAAATTGGCACCGATTAAATTTCTGAAAGACCAGCATTCACATTGAAATAACGTGTTTTGAAAATTCCACTTACACTGGGGTTGGGGAGCAGGTAAAAATTGCAGATACAAAAGCTGTAAAAAAATGCAACATCCGCCATCCATCCCCCCTCCCCTTCCCCTCCACTGTGTGACAACTCTCCTTTATTGTCGGCTTGTCAATGAATACAATGTCCACCCCTTGGCGAAGAGTACAGCCAACACCCCTTTCAGGGAATCCTGGTGCCCCACTCTCTTCGTGCTTGCCTGGGAGAAGAAAAAACATACTCACTTCATTGTATAGCATTTTTCTATGATATAACAGATAACAGGATGTGAGTATACTTAATCTAATTCATCTATACTATGATTACAGCTGAATTCCCTGGCCCCAGAAGGGCAGCAACTGCCCCATTCATCTCATATGCCTATGGTTCTGGGAACATATGTCTTGAATCTGTGTACTTGCAAGACAAATATGTGATAAACCAAAGACGGTTTGCCCATTTCCCCAAACATGATTTCAGAGCGACATGTTTGGCTTAATTATCATTTCATTCAGTTCAATTCAATTCAATAGGACAGTGCCATCATAGATTTCAGGTGTGTTGGGGGAAAGAGGGGAATGGTGTGGCACCACCCATCCACTCATAGTTTTGTGGGAAACATTTTGGCTCATGGGGAAAATTATTAGGCTTTCCCAATCACAGTTTGAGAAAGACTCTTGTTATTCTCTTTCAAATATTTTTCTTCATTTTTTTTTAGGCTTTTCTAAACCCAGTTTGGGAAAGACTTTTGTTATTTTTCTTAATCCAAAAATTTTCTTCATTCTTTTTTTTTTTATACGCCCGTTTTGAAAAAACAGTTGTATTATGGTATACCGCTGTGTCCGTCTGTCCATCCATCTGTCCACACGTACAATAACTCGAAAACGCTTGTAGCAATTTTTGTGATTTTTTGGTGGAAAGTACATGTTGATGGAAGGAAGCTCCCTTTCGATTTGTGTCGCCATCCAATTTGTCATTCCAGAGTTATGGGGCTTTATTCGTCAAAATATAGGCAATTTGTTGTTTTGAAGTTATGATCTCTACAGACATAAGATATATACATGAAATTCAAATAATTTATTTCCAAGTTAATGAACACAGAATGTTGTTGGTTATGATTATTGTACAAGAATATAAAAAAAACCCTGAGAAGTACGCATGTATACTCATATTGTGTGCTTCCCTCTTGTTAGCTCACCTGACTGAAAGTCAGTGTGAGCTTTTGCCATCACTTGGCGTCCGTTGTCTGTCATCCGTTAACTTTCGCAACTCAGTCTTCTCCTTCAAAACCACTAGCCCAAACCCAAACAAATTTGACATACAGTATATTGGAGGTATCCTCTTTCCAGTTTGTTAAAATGAACTCGGTGCCCCCACTGGGGTGGGAGTGATGCCCCAAAAGCATCAATTTCTCCTGAAATCTTCTTCTTGTGAACCACCAGTCAGAATGCTGTGATATGTGGTATGTGAGCTTTTTTGGTACTCAAAATTCAAGTTTGTTCAAAGAAATTTTCCCTGTCAATATTTGGGCTCGCTACGGGAGGATCCCCATTTTGTGCCCCGCCCAAAAATTTCTATTTTCCGAACCAAGAGGCCGATTTGAACCAAATTTGCTATGAGGTATTATTGGGTCCTAAGTACTTGATTCATGGCAAAAAAAAAATTTCCTGCTGCCCCGTGGGAACCTCAGGAGCTAAAAATAGAAAAAACTTAAAACACCCATATCTCCAAAACTACACGGCACTGAGAATTCTTATTTGGTGTGAAGCTTCCTCAGGACCAACAGAATGGAATGGTAAAAAAAATTGCTATCGGTTTTATCATGGGGTACTTTTTCGGGACTTTGAAAAAGTGCTGAGTCAGCATTTTTTAACACTGTGGGTAATAGATAAAACATTTAAGACTACTTTTCTCCCAAACCAATGCTCCAAAAGTTTTCAAATTTCACATTGGGTCCATATTTGGGCTCTCTGTGGGAGCCCAAATGTTTAAATTAGTGCAGTATGAGGAATATTCTTTAAAAATCTTCTATTTCAGATCTACCAATGAGAATCTTTTGATATTTGGTAAGCAGCATCCTTAGGGAGGTGAGATTCAAGTTTGTTCAAGCCAAGTCCCCGGGTTCATATTTAAGCTGAAAATTTGGGGTCCTGGTCCGGACTTAGAAATTTTGGACCAAAATCCGTAAATGAGCTTTTTGGTTTTTTATGCGTTTTGGTCAATTTTAAGATAAAAAAAATTTTTTTTTTTACACCGAAAAATTTGGAGTCCGGGTGGGACTGAGAAAATTTTGGACCAAAAATCCGGAAATTAGTTTTTTGTTTTTTTATGCATTTTGGTCAATTTTCAGACAAAATTTTTTATTTTTTTTTACACTGAAAATTTGGGGTCCGGGTGGAACATTTTGGACCAAAACCCGGAAATGAGTTTTTTGTTTTTATGCATTTAGGACAACTTGGTCCAGGCTCTCTTGAGCCTCTAGTAATTAATAACGGGCGTATCATGTGCTCATGGCGCAGTTGTTTATTGTTTAACTCACCTGACTTTCAGTCAGGAGAGCTGTAGTGATCACTAACCGACCGTTGTCTGTGAACATGGTGTTTGCGTCTTCTCCTCCCAAACCGCTGAACCAATTTAATTGATATCTGAGATAATAGTTTGTTTTGACATCGCAATTTGATTTTGTTCAAATCAAGTTGCCTTGCCCCTTGGTAGGGCCATGCCTAAAAAGTGTGCTTAAATCTTCTTCTCATGAACCAGCAGAAGCAGAGACTTGATATTTGGTGTGTAGCTTTCTTTTGAGGTGTAGACTCAGATTTGTTCAAGAAAAGTTTGTGGGGTTTTATATTTGCTGTCATTATGGGCAGGGCAAGAATTTTTGCCCCTCCCAAAATTTATATTTTCCAAACCGAGAGGCAGATTTGAACCAAATTTGATATGAGGGCTTATTAGGTCATAAGTACTTAATTTATGCCCAAATTTTTTTCCCGTCGCCCCATGGGAACCACAGGAGCTAAAAATAGAAAAAAATAAAACGCAAATATCTCCAAAACTACACAGAACTGAGAATTCTTATTTGGAGTGAAGCTTCCTTAGGACCAACAGAATGAAATGGTAAAAAAAAATTGCTATCGATTTTATCATGGGGTACTTTTTGGGGACTTTTGAAAAAGCGCTGAATCAACATTTTTTAACACTGTGGGTAATGGGAAAAACATTTAAGACTACTTTTCTCCCAATCCACTGCTCCAAAAGCTTTCAAATTTCACATATAACATCTTTTGGAAGATTGTTTCACATGTTTATTGAAATCAATTCCCTGGGTCCATATTTGGGCTCTCTATGGGAGCCCAGATGTTTAAATTAGTGCAGTATGAGGAATATTCTTTAAAAATCTTCTTATTCAGATCTACCAAAAAGAATATTGTGATATTTGGTATGCAGCATCCTTAGAGGGGGGAGATTCAAGTTTGTTCAAGCAAAGTCCCTGGGTTCATATTTAGGCTGAAAATTTGGGGTCCCGGTCCGGACTTAGAAATTTTGGACCAAAAACCGGAAATTAGTTTTTGGCTTTTTATGCATTTTGGTCAATTTTAAGAAGAAAAAAAATTTTAGTCACAAAATATTTTGTTTGGGACTTCGAAAATTTCCGAACAAAAATGAAAAAAAATCTGTTTTTTTATGCATTTATCTGAATTTTGGGACGTAAAAGTGCAGGAACTGAAAATAGAAGGAAAATCCTGTGTATTGTGTGGGCACAATCGCTTCATCTAGTTGGTATATGCTTTTCTTAGGAGGGACGTACGCTGCTTATTCAAGTCAAGTCCCGGGTTTGATATTTAGACTACCATGTCAGGTGAGCACCCTCAGGCCCCCTGGGGCCTCTTGTGTTTTTTTTTATTAGATTCATAGGTGAATCTATTGTTTGGCTTTTCCTAAAAGGAAAAGACATTATTGTACGGGGAAAAAAATGTTTTTTTTTATTTCTCCTTTCCCAACACTTTAGAAGAGTGGAACCTCGAGAACACTCCTGGTCCAAATTGGCTAATGACCTGAAAATTTCCCAGATTTGTTATAAATACACTTTTCCATAACCATCTGGTAACAAAAGTTTACCAAATTTATTTTTTCTGCCAAATTTTTCCAAAACATCAAAATTAGGCCTGAAAATCGACCATTTTGGCCTACAATCTTGGCACTTTGAATTAGCAGAACACCAGTAATGGACTGAATAGTAAGAATGTAATGTATCATTATCATAAATGCAAAAAATCTTTTGACTTTATGCACTCTGTGTCCAAAATAGCCGCCAAACATGAAAAAAAAATGCTGAAATTTTCATTGACCAATATCTTCTGATCCGAATAGGCTGATGACCTGAAATCTTTACAGATTTGTCATAAATACAATTTTCCGTAACCAACTGGTAACAAAAGTTTACCAAAATTATTTTTTCTGCCAAAATTTTCCAAAACATCAAAAATAGGCTTCAGAATCGAACAATTTGGCCTGCAATCTTGGGACTGTGAATTAGCAGAACATCAGTAATGGACTGAATAGTAAGAATGTAATGTATCATTATCATAAATGCCAAAACAATTTCAATTTTATCCACAATGTGTCCAAAATGGCCACCAAATGTAGAAAAGAATGCCCAAATTTTCATTGACCAAAATCTCCTGGTCCGAATGGGCAAACAACCTTCAATTTTTCTCAGATTTGTCATAAATACACTTTTCCGGAATCAACTGGTAACAAAAGTTTACCAAAATTATTTTTTCTGCCAAAATTATCCAAACCATCAAAAATAGGCCTGAAAATCAAAACATTTTGGCCTAAAATCGCGGTACTGTGAATTAGCAGAACACCAGTAATGGCCTGAATAGTAAAAATGTAATGTATCATTATCATAAATGCAAAAGAAATTTCAATTTTATCCTCAATGTGTCCAAAATGGATGCCAGACGTGGTCATCCTAGTTCCCATAACAACAAATGATGGGTTAACATACGTTACATCGCCATACTCTATAATCAAAGATGAATGACATACATATAAAGATGCTGAGTGTGAAGCAAGCCTTACCAAGAACTGGTAATTGCACCACCCCACCCCCACCCCCCCTCCATAAACCCATTGAACCCGGATTAGGGCAAGGGTGTATTTTTCTGATGTTTTTCAACTTTGAAATGAGTTTTGAAATATTTTAAATAATTTTATGGAAAAAGAAATCTCCTTATTCAGTCTTATGACCCTGGTTAGGATTGAGGTCTATTTGAGCACCGTTTTTAGAGGAAGAACCCTATTTATTTTGGATTCACTAGGTCAGAGGTCAAGGTCGCATTGACCTTGAACATAGTAAATCGTAAACAATTGTTTCCGGATGGTAACTTGACTGTGGTTCAACCCAAATTCATGAAACTTCATAAGAAGGTTGGCCTTCTTGACAGGAAGAACCCTATTTATTTTGGACTCACTAGGTCAAAGGTCAAGGACACAGTGACCCTTCATATAGTAAATTGTAAACAAATGGTGTCTGGATGATAAGTTGATAATGATTAAACCCACATTTGTGCTGTCACAACTCAACTTTGTATCAGCGATCCTATCTGCATTTTTTTTCACTTTTGAACCAAAAACATAGCTATGACCTCTAATTGGAACAAATTCCAATGAAGGGTCACAAGCTATGTTTTTGAGGCAAAAAATGAAAAAAATAATGAAAATTGAGTGGCATTTTTTGTGAATAGCGCTGGCCGTTTTTTCATGTTATGTTGGCTAAAGGATTAAAGCGTTGATACAGAAAACATTAAGCATTTTTGGAAATTTTGGCCAATGCCCTACATACAAATCAAAGAGGAGAATGGTGGTATATTATATATAAAAATAGTAACTAATATACTGTACACAGAACCCGAATTTATTCACTTTTTCACAAATTTTTTTATATTTTTTTTATTTTATTCATAAAGAATTCCCAGCAGCATAAGTAACTAACTGTATAACAATGGATAGATCCGTAATTCTAATGCTTGAGTTGTAAATATATAGAATATACTATAGTTGCTTGGTGTATCAAATGTTCGCCACACGTGGTGAAATGATGTTAACTGCAAGCCTTTGGCATGCGGTTATCACCACTTTACCACGTGCCAGTTCTAATGTTAGCCATACATGTGTTTATTTCAAGTAACCTTATTGAACAGTAATGGTTATATGAGAATTTTAATTTTTTTTTGTATTTTAGAAAAGAATGTTAGGTAAAGGGTTAAATATCATAAATTACTCAACCCATCAGAACCCATTGCGTTCTCCATTCATATATACAGTGGAACTTCTCTTGAGAGACCACCTTTTTGAGGAACCACCTCTTTTGTGCTAGAGCGTGTTTTATGTGGACAACACAGGACAACAAACCATTTCGGCCAGATAAAAGTGGTCTTTCAAGACAAGTGGTCTGGCAAAAATGTTGGTCTCTCAAGAGAGGTTCCACAGTATGTGTCTGCAAAAAGCAATGAGTTTAGTCATTTATGTATTTGTTTATTTTTTTGACGGAGGTTTGGATGGGGCATGGCTGGGTTAGGGGAGGGGATTTATTACTTATTTTAAGTCCAGCCCTAGAAGGTCTGGTACATGATTTTGTTGACACCTGTGTTCTCAGATGTGTTTGAAATAAATTAGCAGTTCAATCCGGTTCAATGTTTAGTAGTTTTTGTGTTACATACTTCCTACAATGGCAATAAGAGTCATTGGTGTTTTCGTAATAGGTCTGGATACATCGTTGTACAGAATTGTTCCTGCAGCTGAAATCTGTAACTGTTCCTGACTTCACATAATTGTCTTTGCTCCTCATCTAAGCCAGCCGATCTCACCAGGGTGAACAAATTAGAAATTTAATCAAACGGAACACCCTCAAGATAACTTAGTCTTAGAGTGCAGTGTTTGATAATTGCAATTAGTGATGCATTTTAACTTGCATTATTCAATATGTCACACATTGTATCACTATAAGCCGAATCATAGCTCAGCCGCAATAACAGTTTTATAATCGTATATAACCCATGGTAGGTACCTCCTGATAACTTGAGTGTCTTTTTATTGGTTCTTGAATGATACTTCACTGATTATGGTATACAATTTTGCCCAAAAGTGTCTGAGGAAAAAATTTGCAAGCATCAGATAAAAAAATGTTTGTCCTTCTTGACCACCCACCCACCCAGGCATCAGTGTTTTGCAAATTTTTTCCACCCCCCCCCCCCCTCCCCCCGACACTAATGGTGTCAAATGTCTATTTCAAACATTTTTAGTCACAATTATAATTTTTACACGTTCCCAAAGCCATTGAAAACTCCATGGCAAATGCACACTATTCACCATTTACTTTCGAAATTGAATGCGTTTGTTTTTCATTTTTCACGTGGGAAGTCGGGCATGAAACGGTATATATACACTATTACAGTAGGTCTTTCTAAACTATATTTAGGAAAATAAGGGCCGGTTGCGCGAATGCAAATCCAACTGCGCGTGCATTTTTTCTAAGCAGCTCGCTTTGAATCATCACAGTCACAATCAGTTAAGATCTTTCCATTAAGTGGTTAGCCAACATATAAGGAACGCAACTTTTTCAGACAACGTGACACATATGACAACTCCCAATATAATTTCAGTCGGGAAAATTCGCGCGAAATGTCGCTTACACATCAAACGTTGTTTGAGCCCACTTGCCCGTTGCCTTCTCAGTGATCTCCAAATAAGATCGCCTGCATCATGTTCTCAAATTGGAAAGATGTTATTTTTACTTTTGAACTTCAAAAAAAAAAACACACAAAAACAGAGAGTTTTGAATTCGAGAGCGCATACTTCCTAAAGACAGACAATGGTCAATCTCATTTGCTAAATGGAACACAGGGTACAAAAAATTAAACGTGCATGTACTGAGGATAGGGCCAACATAGTTTCCAGGCTGTATATTTCTGCCTCACTGCATGGTTCCAACTTCTTTTGCATTGAAAACGCAATGCATAATGAAATATAATATATCTCGTCGCAAGATTTCCTTTTGCTTTGTGCACTAGAATGAAGTTTTCAGTGAATCTTTTGTTTATGCATGCATGGGTCATTAGGCAAATTTTTTATTGTGGAAAATGCCCCCACCCTGCACATATCCCCCCCCCCCCCCCCACACAGCCAGAGTGATGCGTCGTTTTCCATAAGTGTACATATACACCTACACTAATACATGCTATGGGCTTTCTATAAACTTGTTGGACCATCAAGCGAATTTTCAGATAACAGACCATATGGTAGGCTATCTATGAGCCGCCGGGTTGCTGGACACCTCTTGATAAATAAGTGTACAAGCAAATTCTTTTATATGAGATGGTCCCATTGCGAATCGCCTCGTAATGGCTGGACATAATGGGGTATTCCTACCCCTCCAATATTCTACATTGGTCATCACTGTGCAATGCCTCCCCCACCCCCACCCACCCCACCCCCACCACCCTGCCATACCAATTCTCTGGCAACAGGGGGCTGTAGTCGTCCCAGCCTCATATGCCTATGGTTCTTGGGGAAAAAAAATGACACCACCCCACCCATCACAAACAAGCAATATGTATTGCGTGGTTCTGATTAAACAGGTTTTCACGGTTATGGTATAAGTTCATCTTTCTCTCTTCATCTCAAACGTCTTGTCAAGTAGTTCTGTTTTGAAGTAAAATTCGAACTAAACCGTCCATATCAATAGGTTACTAAGAATAACATAAGGTTTATTCAATAATCGGTAGCTGTTTGATTAAACTTCTGATCACTCATCCTATTGTGGTGACTAATTAAAAAAGCTTATTGCCACTGGTTTTAATTGCTGAGCAAACTACTAGAATTATTAATTATAGCTGTATATGCTAACTCTATAAGGATGTTGAGGTGTGACTTCTCTATCCATAGTCGATTAATTGGGAATAAGTGTCAAAATTATCAGCTGTCCGAATTCAGTGAACTATTTCTTGGGTTGAAGAAGAAGGCCTGATTCTAAATTTCATCTGTCTGTGTTTTCAAAGCAAGGCTGTTATCCATAATTTGCCTATAGTACACACTGAGTGGCTGGGATTAGTCGAGGGGTAAGTATTGGTTGATTATGACAAAAACACTCATGTAGTGGAGTTTCCACTCACACAGTGTGCTCAGGTTCTGTGAAAAAGCTTACAGCACACTGGAGACATTCTTCAGCTTGAATGCCTCAAGAATTTGTTTTAAAGCCTCTAGACTTAAATACTACGTTATATTACTTTAATTTAACCCGGCGGGGCAAACTGAGCGGAGCGAAAAGCATTCAAACGAGAAAATGGCTGACTTCTCATACACGTGTTGTTTGGAAGTTGTGAAAAAATAATGCCCTCGTATTTAAAGAACACACTTTCTGGTGTGTTCTTTCATATGCTATTGATGAATAAATAGTCAAAACACGATCACTGTTTTTCTTTCATTCGAATGCTCATTTCTTTAACCATTCAACTCAGAAATGCATGTCCGATCAGATTATCGATTCACCACAAACAACCGACTTTGTGGTTAGAGAACGTCCAACCGTAAAATTGGCTTTTGACTGATTTCTGATGTTGGGTAAATAACTTCTGTTTAAAGTAATTCGGATATCACTGATGGACATTGCTGCCTTTTTATTAGCTCACCGAAAGGAGCTTAACTTATCACTTGCCGTCCGTCGTCGTCGTCCGTCGTCGTGAACATTTTTCAAACGACTTCTCCTCTGAAACCACTTGTCCGATTTTCACGAAACTTCATGTGGATGTTTATTACTATATGGCAATTCAAGTTTGTTCAAATGAAATGGTCACGTCCCTTGGGGGCTCTGTATGGGGCATAACTCTGATAGCACCGTATGAATTATAGAAAAATTATTAAAAAATCTTCTTCTCCAGAACCAGTGGGCAGAATCTTTTGATACTTGGTATGCAGCATCTTGGTTTGGGTCTGATTCAATTTTGTTCAAATCGGCCCCCCTGGATTCATATTTGGGCTCACTATAGAAGCCCAAATTCGAATTTAGTGCATTTCAGGCAAATTTCTTAAAAAATCTTCTCCTCCAGATCCAGCAGGTAGAATCTTTTGATATTTGGTATGCAACATTGTGGGGTGGATCTGATTCAAGTTTGTTCAAATCGGCACCCTGGATTCACATTTGGGCTCAGTATAGAAGCCCGAATTCAAACTTAGTGCATTTCAGGCAAATTTCTTGAAAAATCTTCTTTTCCAGATCCAGCAGGTAGAATCTTTTGATATTTGGTATGCAACATTGTGGGGTGGATCTGATTCAAGTTTGTTCAAATCGGCCCCCTGGATTCATATTTGGGCTCAGTATAGAAGCCCAAATTCGAACTTAGTGCATTTCAGGCAAATTTCTTAAAAAATCTTCTTCTCAAGATCCAGCAGACAGAATCTTTTGATATATAGTATGCAACATTGTGGGGTGGATCTGATTCAAGTTTGTTCAAATCGGCCCCCTGGATTCATATTTGGGCTCAGTATAGGAGCCCAATTTGAACTTAGAGCATTTCAGGCAAATTTCTTTAAAAATCTTATTCTCAATATCCAGCAGGCAGAATCTTTTGATATTGTGTATGTAGCATGCTTGGGGAGGGGGGGGGAGGGGTGAGATTCAAGTTTGTTCAAGCCAAGTCCCTGGGTTCATATTTGGGCTCACTGTGGGAGCCCGAATGATAACAGTTCAAAATGAGGAATTTTCTTTAAAAATCTTTTTCTTCAGATCCAGCAGTCGGAATGTTTTGATATTTGGTATGCAGCATCCTTAGGGGGGTGAGATTCAAGTTTGTTCAAGCCATGTCCCTAGGTCCATATTTGGGCTTACTGTGGGAGCTTGAATTGTAACTTAGTTCTAATTGAGGAATTTTCTTTAAAAATCTTCTTCTTCAGATCCAGCAGTCGGAATATTTTGACATGTGGTGTGTAGCATCCTTAGGGGGGTGAGATTCAAGTTTGTTAAAGCCAAGTCCCTAGGTCTATATTGGGGCTCCCTGTGGGAGCCCGAATTATAACTTAGTCAATATGAGGAATTTTTAGCTCACCGAAGGAAGCTCAACTTATCACTTGCCGTCCGTCGTCGTCCATCGTCATGAACATTTTTCAAACGACTTCTCCTCTGAAACCACTGGTCTGATTTTCACAAAACTTCATGTGGATGTTCATTACTATATGGCAATTCATGTTTGTTCAAATGAAATGGCCACGTCCCTTTAGGGCTCTGTAGGGGGCATAACTCTGATAGCACCGTATGAATTATAGAAAAATTATTAAAAAATCTTCTCCAGAACCAGTGGGCAGAATCTTTTGATACTTGGTATGCAGCATCTTGGTATGATCTGATTCAAGTTTGTTCAAATCGGGTCCCTCAACCAATATTGGGGCTCACTATAGGGGGCGTGAATTTTTACTTAGTGCAACTTACTTAGTGCAATTTAAGAAAAATTCTTTAAAAATCTTCTCCAGAACCATTAGGCAGAATCTTTTGATATTTGGTATGCAGTATCTTGGTATGGGTCTGATTCAAGCTTGTTAAAATCGAGTCCCTTGATCAATATTGGGGCTCCCTTTAGGGGCATGAATTTTTCCTTAGTGCAATTTAAGGAAAATTCTTCTTCTCCAGAACCAATTGGCAGAATCTTTTGATATTTGGTATACAGCATCTTGGTATGAGTCTGATTCAAGTTTGTTCAAATGGAGTCCCTTGATCAATTTTGGGTCTCACTATGGGGACCTGATTTTTTACTTAGTGCAATTTAAGGAAAAAAAAAAGTTAAAAATCTTCTTCTCCAGAACCAATGGGCAGGATCTTTTGATATTTGGTATACAGCATCTAGGTATGGGTCTGATTCAAGTTTGTTCAAATTGAGTTCCTCGATCAATATTGGGGCTCATTAAAGAGATGTGAATTTTTACTTAGTGCAATTTAAGAAAATTTCTTTAAAAAAAATCTTCTTTTCCGGAACTGATGGGCAGAATCTTTTGATATTTGGTATACAGCATCTTGGTATGGGTCTGATTCAAGTTTGTTCAAATTGAATCCCCCATTCAATATTGGGGATCACTATGGGGGTGTGAATTTTTACTTAGTGCAATTTAAGAAAAAATCTTTAACAATCTTCTTCACCAGAACCAGTGGGCAGAATCTTTAGATATTTGGTATGCAGCATCTTGGTATGGGTTGGATTCACGTTTGTTCAAATTGAGTCTTTTGATCAATATTGGGGCTCACTATGGGGGCGTGAATGTTTACTTTGTGCAATTCAAGGAAAATTCTTTAAAAATCTTCTTCAGAACCATCATGCAGAATCTTTTGATATTTGATCAGCAGCATTGTCCCATTCAGTCCTGTTGATGTTTTAGCTCCACAGAGAGTATAGATTTACTCTGTAGAACCTCAAGAATAGCTTTTGATAAAATTTGTGTCTTAACAGTATGGAACATTCGGTGAGAGCCTAAGGCCCCCTGGGGCCTTTTGTTTGTTTATTTTTTATAATAATTTTACCAATTAACAGTAATATTTCTATCAACTCCCAAATGGGGGGTGGGTGGGTCAATTCAGATACATTTTTTTTGCCCAACCCCCACTTTTTGAAAATATTTAATTATTAGTTAACCCTTGGCTGCATTCAATGGTAGGTTAAACAGATAGATCTGTAATAATCCCAACCAGGTCCAACTGAAAAAAATCTTCTTTTTTTTTTTTTGCATCAGCTTAATTATAGCTCAGGTTGTGAGCTCTCGTTGGACCGGGCTCATTCCATTTTAAGAGCTTACAGACATGCTTTTCAGGAAATCATTTTTAAAAAATAATTGAATTGGCATAGGGATTGGGCCATCATTTTCTGAATTTAAAAAAGAAATTAAACCTATATGATTTCATTTCCACTTTTAACTGCAACTCGGGACTCGGGGCAAAGTAGGCCTGTATGGCTAAACCAAACTGTATGGGAGGATGTTTTGTTGGGGTGGGGCGAGTTGGGGGGGGGGCAAACTTATCCTGCTGAATCCTTTATGACATTCATGAAGCCGTCATCTGGCTAATTTGACATTCAAATTGAACAGATAGATATACTCTAATTATGTCCCGACCAAGCAAGGCAGCAACTTGAAATTCTCAAAATGTTTTCTACTGTCCCTGCCCGACAGTTTAGTATCTTTGACAAGTGCCGAGACTGCGTGGAAATACCGTGGATCAGGTGGAAACCGAGGGATTGATTCGTCCCTACTTTATTCTCAATTCAACGACGTTTCCATTCATTATTTACCTGTCACCGGCTAAGTTAGGCATTATATCTGTCTATTTGATGAACTTTTCAACCTTCACTATTTGCGACTTCATGTAGCACCCCGAAAGGCCACTGCACGATTACCAATATATTCAGGGATTGATTTTAGGCAAATAACAATTATTCTGACTATATCCACATGGGAACTCCTAAATATGCCAAGGGTTAAACTGTTGATAATAACGTATAAAACAGAAGTTGCCATGCTATGCTTGCTGTATGCAGGCATAGAAAACATTCAGCGCGCAATGAATTAGGAATGGAGTAAATTGTCACTTAAACCTATAGAATTCTGAAAAAAATGAGAGTCTTTTCGACGGCACCAATCTTTATGCATCTGAGACAGTGATGACATTAAACTTTATAGCAACCTTATAACAGAAAATATTCTTGGAATTAAACTGTGAATTCGAATTTCGAAAGCATTTTCGGATATTCTATTACAAACTAGCCCTGCACGCTTATCAATATTCAGTGATTTTATGAAAATATCAATTATTCCGACCGTACCCATATGGGCGGTCTGGTATCTGCCAGCGGTTAAACTTTTAATAATGACATATAAAACAAAAGTTGGCATACTATGACTGCTGCATACAGCCATAGAAAACTTTCAGCGCTCAATCAATTAGGAATGGAGTAAATCGTCACTTAAACTTACCAAATTTTGAAAAACGACAGTTGTTTTGGACTGCACCTATCTTTATGCAAACAGAACAAGCATAGGGTTAAACTTTACAACAAAATTTACCACAGCAAATATGCTCGGTAGGCAATTGTAAATACAAACATGTAAATCATTTTTCGATATTCCCTTCGAAAATAGAAGAAAAGTGAGCTCCAAATTAGCCAATTTTATGAAGAATATTAGGGCACTCAAATTCAAGGCCAGAAAACTGGGTGAAGGTTAAAACTTTGAATAAAAAATATAACAGCAAAATTGTTCTTGGATGAAGGTCAAATCCTCTCATGGAAAAGGTTTTGAGACAATATGGCTCCAGTGCCGAGAAAGTGCATGTAAACATTGGCGAAAATAACAATTATTCCGACAGTACCCTTATGGGAAGTCTCAAATCTGCCAAGGGTTAAACTTTTAATAATAACATATAGAACAAAATTTGTCATACTTTGACTGCTGCAAGCAGCTATAGAAAACATTTAGAGCTCAAGCAATTAAAAATGGAGTAAATCGCCACCTAAACTTACCAAATTCTGAAAAATTGGAGTTTTTTTGGAAGGTACCTACTTTTAGGCAACCAGAATGGGATAGGGTTAAACTTTACAATCAAACTTACAACAGCAAATATGCTCGGTAGTCAATTGTGAATACGTACATGAAAAGTTTTTGAAATTAACCCTTTCCAAAATGATAGAAAAAGCAACCAAAGATGGCTAATTTTGGCATTTCCAAACGGTACTCTTATTCTCACCCTCATTGTGTTTGAGGGTTAAATCTGAGATTAGGAGTAAACAGTATCTTTCTTCCACAATCATTGTTGCATCTAGCCATATCAAAATAATTGTTACAACTACATTGTAATTAGAGAAATTTGCCCTTGAAGTTGGCGAAAATAACAATTATTCCGACAGTACCCTTATGGGAAGTCTCAAATCTGCCAAGGGTTAAACTTTTAATAATAATGTATAGAACAATATTTGTCATACTTTGACTGCTGAAAGCAGCTACAGAAAACATTCAGAGCTCAAACAATTAAAAATGGAGTAAATCGCCACCTAAACTTACCACATTCTGAAAAATTGGAGTTTTTTTTGACGGTACCTACTTTTATGCAACCAGAATGGGATAGGGTTAAACTTTACAACCAAACTTACAACAGCAAATATGCTCAGTAGTCAATTGTGAATACGTACATGAAACGTGTTTTAAATTAACCCTTTCCAAAATGATAGAAAAAGCAACCAAAGTTGGCTAATTTTGGCATTTTCAAACGGTACTCTTATCCATCATTGTGCTTGAGAGTTAAATCTGAGATTAAAAAGTATACAGTAACTTTCTTCCGCAATCATTATTGCATCTATCCAAAGCAAAATAATTGTTACAACAGCCTTGTTATTAGGGAAATTTGCCCTTGAAGTTGGTCAATTTTGAAGAAAAAATCTATATTCATGTCATTTTTGGCCAGTGGGGGTTAATGTTGAAAGTGGTGATTGTGGTGTATCAAATTATGCTGTAAATGTGTGGAAAATGTGAGTGAAATAACTGTAAACAATTTTGAGCCATTCGAAAAATGGTGAAATTTTGAAGGTTTTGGCAGAATATTTTGAAAATATGCGTTTTCACAATATGATGAAACCGCATTCCACTAGATTTTATGACATTACATAAGTGTGCCAAATTTGGTCAAAATCGCACAACTTGTTTTCGAGCAGTTCAACAGGCAAAATTCAGGGAGGAAAAAAAAGAGAAGAAAAATTTTGAAAAAGAAGAATAACAAGAGTCTTTCCCAAACTGGGTTTGGGAAAGCCTAATTAGCCAGATGACGGCTTTTTCTCCACCGGATCGAGTTGTCAGTTTCTGCCAGGACGGTCTAAAATTAGCAGTTTAACTCAAAACTTTCTGTCCCATATGAATGTGCGAATATTTAAAGCTGAACAGTTCATCAAATAGACAGAAATAATGCTAAACTCGACTGGTGATAGGTAAATAATGAATAGAAATGGCATTGCATTGGGAATAGAGTAGGGACAAATCGTCCCCGCGGTTTCCACGCAAACCACGTTGTTCCCATGTGGTCACGCCACTCAATAAAGATACTGTCCTGTCAAGCAGGGATAGTAGAACAACTTCTGAAGATTTCGTGTATCTGCCTTCACTGGTCTGGACGCAGTGGGCATATGAGCGACACTGCTGTCTGTTCAATTTTAATGTCAAATTAGCCAAATTACCGCCTTCTCGCCATTAACCCATGCACGATTTCTGTCCACTTTTCATTTTTGTCAATTATCTAATTGTTATCCAAGAACAATTTTGCTGTTATATGTTTTATTCCAAGTTTTAACCCTCACCCAGTTGTCAGGCCTTGAATTGGAGTACCCTGAACTTGAACATGTTCATTCAAATAGCAAGATTCAAGATTAGTCCATGTCTCTTTTCAGCCACTCAGTCTGCGATTGATGTTTACACATTAAGAACATAATATTATACACTAAAATTACCAGACAAATATTTCAACATTAACCCCCTATTGGCCACAAATGATATGAATATATCATTTTATCTTCAAGATTTACTAACTTCAAGGGCAAATTTCTCATAATTGCGAGGTTGTTGTAACAATTATTTTTGTATGCATAGATGCAACAATGCTTGCAGAAGAAGGTTACTGTTTAGTTTTTAATCTCATCTTTAACCCCCCCCCCCAAGCAAATGAGGGTAAGAGTACCATCTGAAAATGCCAAAATTAGCTAACTGTGGTTGCATCTTCCTGTCATTTTGGAAAGGGTTAATTCTAAACTCTTTGTTTTGCTATAGGTAGAGATGCCTAATGAACAAATCCTCTGCTGTAAGTTATGCTTTGGGGCTGAACACAACATAAGCTCTGGCCATGTAAAGAATAGTACTGTCAGAAAAAAAAATTGATTTTCAATGAATTTTGCAAACATCTGTACTCATTTCCTCTAATTGCAAGGTTGTTGTAGCAATTATTTTGGTATGGATAGATGCAACAATGATTGTAGAAGAAAGTTGCTGTTTACTTTTTAATCTCAAGATTTAACCCCCATGCAAAATGAGTGTGCAAATAAGAGAACCGTGAGAGAATGCCAAAATTAGCCAACTTTGGATGGTTTTTGTCTATCATTTTGGAAATGGTTAATTTCAAACACTTTGCTTTGCTATATGTAGTCTGCAATTTCACATTGGAAAGTTGGGAAAGCCCGTAATTTGTCCAACAAATTACAATTCTCTAGTTTTTTTTTTTTTTTCCTCCTTGAATTTTGTCTGTTGAACTGCTCAAAAACAAACTGTACGATTTTAACCAAATTTGGCATACTTATGTAATGTCATAAAAACTAGTGAAATGCGGTATCGTCATGTCTGTGAAAACACGTATTTTCAAAATATTCTGCCAAAACCATCAAAATTTCACCATTTTTCGAATGTCTCAAAATTGTTTACAGTATTTAGCTCAGATTTTCCACACATTTAGAGCATAATATAATACCCCACGAATGCCTCTCAAATCTTTCAACTTTAACCCCCATTGGCCAAAAATGACATGAATATAGATTTTTTCATCAAAATTGACCAACTTCAAGAGCAAATTTCTCTAATTACAAGGTTGTTGTATCAATTATTTTGGTATGGATAGATGCAACAATGATTGCGGAAGAAAGTTACTGTTTACTTTTTAATCTCAAGTTTAACCTTCAAGCACAATGAGGTGGGAATAAGAGTACCGTTTGAAAATGCCAAAATTAGCCAACTTTATTTGCTTTTTCTATCATTTTGGAAAGGGTTAATTTCAAACACTTTTCATGTACGCATTCCCAATTGACTACCAAACAAATTTGCTGTTGTAAGTTTGGTTGTAAAGTTTAACCTTATCCCATTCTGGTTGCATAAAAGTAGGTACCCTCACAAAAAAATCCAATTTTTGCAGAATTTGGTTAGTTGAGGTGACGATTTACTCCATTTTTTAATTGATTGAGCTCTGAATGTTTTCCATAGCTGCATGCAGCAGTCACAGTATGACAAATTTTGTTCTATATGTTATTATTAAAAGTTTAACCCTTAGCAGATTTGAAACTTCCCATAAGGGTACTGTCGGAATAATTGTTATTTTCGTCAAAATTTACATGCAATTTCTCAGCACTGGAGCCATATTTTCTCAAAACGTTTCCCGTGAGAAGATAGGATATTCATCCAAGAACAATTTTGTTGTTTCATGTTTTATACCGAGTTTTAACCCTCACCCAGTAGTCGTGCCTTGACTTGGAGTACCCTCAACTTGTACATGTTCATTCAAATACAAAGATTCAAGATTCCGCCACGTCTCTTATCAGACACTCCGTCTGTGGTTGATCTTCACACATTTAGAGCATAATATGATACACTAAAATCACCACACAAATATTTAAAAATTAACCCCTATTGACCAAAAAATGATTTGAATATAGCATTTTATCTTCAAGATTGACAAACTTCAAGAGCACATTTTTCTAATTGCAAGGTTGTTGAAACAATTATTTTGGTATGTGTAGATGCAACAGTGATTACTTTATTTTCTCTCTCTTATCAGAAACTCAAGCTGTGTTTGATGACAGGTCTTTGGAAACTAAGATGCGTTATTTATTTATTCTATCATTTATTGGTGACCAGTATTCATCCTCCACTCAATTATTGCTTTCATTTTATCACTTACACAAATCATTTGAATACCACTGTGCCTCTTGTAACCTGTTATGTAACCAAAGCTATTTGAGAGTACTGTCTGAAAAACTGTAATTTTCAAAATATTCTTTAACCTTCTTTCTTTTTATTGTACAGAATTCATAAATGTGTGCTGGCACTATTTCCTAAAATGTATTGCTATGATACTGTTGATTTCAAACTTAACCATGCACGCCTGGTTTCAGAGAAGTAGATAGGGAGCGTGGTGGCTCAGTGGTAGGCTGTTGGACTTCTATGCTAGAGGGTCCAAGTTTGATCCCCATCTGGGACGACCCGTGTTGTGCCCTTGGACAAGGCACTTTATTCCGGTTGCCTACATGGTGGCACAATGACGCCATATACTAAGGCATACTGCACATCGATGGTGCACATGTCTTCAACTGCTGTAACCCTGCTTGAGCTGAGCTTAAGCAGAGTTCGAATGTTGAGGAGCTGACAGTTGCTCGTCAATGCTTGGTGGTTCTCTCTGGGTACTTTGACTTCCTCCACCCATAAAACTGTCATGGTCACGATTAGCTATTGAGCATAAGTATGTGACCTTAAACTCCAATTAATAAATAGAGAAGTGGATTTCCAGCAATTATGGATGGAATAATATGAAATGCAGTCTGTCTGTGTCCATCCATCCATCCATCCATCCATCCATCCATCCATCCATCCATCCATCCATCTGCCTGTCTGTCTGACAGCAAGCATGCCCTGTCTTCGACTTTAACCCAACACCAGTCATGCCAGTGTGAAAGATTACAGTTGGAAGACTGCCTGCCAAATCACCCGCCTGCCCGTATTGACATTGACACCATTCAGGCCAATATGAGAGTTGTTGGAAGAGTTCTTAGAAATGCCTGCCTGCCTGCCTGCCTGCCTGCCTGCCAGCCAGCCAGCCAAGTGTGACCAGTATTCTCCAGTTGCCATTTGAAAGAGAGTACTGTCTGAAAAACTGCAATTTGAAATATATTCTTTAATCTTCTTTTACTAATGTTTATTGCAACAGAATTCATAAATGTGTGCTGGCACTTTTTCCTAAACAGTATTACTATGATACTGTTGATTTCTCACTTAACCCTGCATGTATGGTTTCAGAGAAGTAGTTATGGATTTCCAGCAATTGTGGATGGAATAATATGAAATGCAGTCTGTCTGTCTGCCCACCTGCCCACCCACCCAAAAAGCCCACCTGAAACCCACCCACCCACCTGCCAGCCCCCTGACTTCGACATTAACCATGCACCGGTCATGCCAGTGTGAAAGAGTACAGTCGGTAGAGTTGTTATACAGGCCTGCCCACCTGCCTGAAAACTATCCGAATCCCGCCCACCTTGACTCTGACTCTGTCATTAAAAATACACCATCAAGGCCAATGTGAGAGTATTGTCGGAAGAGTTCTAAAAAATGCAGCCAGCCTGCCTGCCTGACACCTGCCCACCCACCTCTTTCTTCAAAATTAACCAGCTTCGAGGGCAAATTTCTCTAATTGCAAGGTTGTTGCAACAGTTATTTTGGTATGCATAGATGCAACAATGATTGAAGAAGAAAGGTCTTTTTTACTGTTTAATCTCAGACTTAACTCTCGAGCACAATGAGGGCGAGAATAAGAGTACCATTTAAAAATGCCAAAATTAGCCAATTGTGGTTGCTTTTTTCTATCATTGTGGAAAGGGTTAATTTCAAACAGTTTGCTTTGCTATAGGCAGAAATGCTTAATTACAAATCTGCTGTTGTAAGTTGTGCTCTGGTGCTTAACCTAACATGTGCTTTGGCCACTTAAAGAATAGTACTGCCCCAAAAATAAATAGATTTTTAGTGAATTTTTTAAATTTCTGTACTGATTGGTCCAGAAACAAAAATGAAAGTGCTTTCCATAACTGCATTCAAAAATCATTGTGGAAAACATTTTGTGTTATATGTTTTGGTGTTCCACTTTATCCAATTAGTACAGGCATTGAACTAAAAAAAGTGGTGTTACCTGGAAAAAATTTGATACAAGCTGATTTTGGTGTCATTCGACGCGGAATTTATCTGGGAACAACATATCCAAAATCTGCTAAAATCCGCCTTGGGGACAATTTTTCATAGCGTCTCAACTGAGGGTGGGGTGGTGGCCATTTTTACCAATTTCCCGATGTCATTTTCCAGGCGGTTCTGTATTAAGGGCAGGAATTTGTCTCTTCTCAGATTTTTCCTGTCAGTAGAATACAATATAATGACTATAGTATTATACCAGCCCACGTAATTGATGTACACCGCGAATAAAGAGCGTTGTATAGCACACTAGAGAAAGATAATTACATCATATCAATCGCGGGTATTCCAGCGATTCTGTTACACACAGCACATCGCTATAAGCTTATCGCCACGTGCTCTCGAATTATTGGATTGTTTTGTCATTCTGTCATATTTTCTTTGTTTCGGTGTTAACATACACAGGAAACAATTCTTAGTCACATTGTCCTTTTTCATATTTCTTCAATATCATATTTCCTCTTCATTCATGCATGGAGTGGGTGTGATGTCACATCAGCAACGTTTGGGCACGGGAAAACGTTGCTTCTCAAGAAGTTAGAGAAGTCATTGCCTATACAAAATATATCAGAAGCAATGCACGACAGTACCATTTCTCAGACAGAGGTTGGGAAAATGGGGACTGAACTGTTCGTTATGTTGTACTCTGGCAAACATTCAGACACTTTGAATGGTTTGAGATATTCAAAATTTATGACAATGGTCACTTCCAGCAAATCGGGAATTGAACCACAAAAACTTCCCCCAACTGAGCGTGCAGCACATTTCCACAGCCTGCGAGTTCACCAACAAATAATGGTTTGGAAACTATTGGATAACGATGCCCTAGATCCTGAGGAGTGGGGCTGGGAAAGTCGTGGGAATGAGTTGATACCTGTGATGACTGACCTGGGCGCAGCGCCTGAGGCTCTTCTCAAAGTTATCCGCTGCAAATGCAAAATGACATCCAAAAAGCCATGCGGAACAAACATATGTTCTTGTAGAAAGAATGCGCTCAAATGCTTGTCTGCCTGTGGAGACTGTCGGGGTAAGAATTGCTTCAGTGCCGAGCCGATTGAGATCGGGGAGGAAATCGGCGACAATGAATAACCTTGAAGAACACCAACAAATGTCTTGTTAGACCTCATCATGTAGTTAAATTCCTGTTATTATATTGGACCAGTCAACATTATCTGCACCTCATTGTATGCGAAAACATCGATCAAAGAACCATTTCTAGTTTTGTATTCTGTGCAGAAGTATCTTAAATCGGGAGTGAAAATTTGAGAAAAAAATGTGATTTTTGGGGTTATTAACCCTTTTTCCTCATAAAAAGTGTGAGGATTTCATCAGGCAATTGCCTCTCAATATAATTAACATTTGTATCTGGTCGTCTGCGACACAAAATAATATATAAAACTCAATCTGTGACATATAAACGGCCGAAACCCCGGAAACACAATTTTCCCCCTTCACGAACAACCCCCTGACGGGAAATCTGACATGAAAAATTTTCCCCAAGGCAGATTTTTGCGGATTTTGGATATGTTGTTTCGAAATAAATTCTGCGTCGAATGACACCAAAATCAGCTTGTATCAAATTTTTTCCGGGTCGAACCCTACTACGCCTCTACTAAATACCAGTTTTGGCAATACAAATATACCATCAGACAAAATTCAATTTCTGATTAATATCGTACTTTTCTGTACTCAGTTTCCCTGGGTAGGATTGGTGTAGTTTATTTTTCTTTGCATATCTATATTATATATTATACGGAAAAAAATTTCTGTGATAAGTTTTGCTGTCACACATAATCCAACACGTTTTGACAGCATTATCCTGAACAAAAACTTTAATTTTCGTCCATTTAGATGCAATCTATACTCATTTTTTTTCTGTGAATAAATCCAAGCCCAAACAAATTGCTTTCGTCTGAAATGACTATTAAAGTAACTAACTGTTCGCTGGAAAATGTTTTGTACACGTAAAGGAAACTTGCTGTTTACATTTTAGTCTCACATTTAACTCTCCAGGACATTGATTGCTATAAAAAAAGAGTATCATTTAAAAATGACAAAATTGTCCTACTTTGGTTGCTACTTTCTATCAATTTGGAAAGAGTTAATTTTTACAGTGTGCTTTGCTACGATTAGAGATGCTTACTGAACAAATTTTCTGTTGTAAGTTTTTCTGTATGGCTTAACTCAACTTAACTTGGCTATGGCCACTTAAAGAATAGTACAGTTTGAAATATTATGATTTTCAGTAAATTTTTCTACTAACTGCTTGAATTTAATTTTATATCACCAATGTCATGCAGGAATTCCACCAGGCATAGTACTGGCACCACCACTGTATTGAAAACTAGAAAGTTTTTTCAGAAGGTAGCCCTGATGGGAGTGGCACTGTGCAAGTACTATGCCTGATGGAATTCCTGCTTGACATGGGCGATATATATTACAAAAGTTCATAAAAAGTAGTCTTATCCTCATGATGGAAAAAAGGCTTTTGAATAGCCTTGAATATGGATTTGCCAGGTCCTTGAAAATAGAATTGTAATTTCTTGGAAATTCTGGAATGTAATTTCAGAAAAGATGCAGGAATCTTGTGGTATTGACATTGAAGCCTTTTTCAGATATCAAGAAACTGAAGAAATAGGAAATGAACTTTTGTGGAAAATATGTCAGTGCTTGTTATCAAAACATTTCCCAGGGTTGAAAGTGCCTGGCTGGTTAGAAAATGGATTGCTAAATTTGACAGGTAAGAGAACGGATTGATAATTAATAATAACAATACATGTTACAATAGACAAATGCATAGCACAGACATCTCACAATAAAAAAAAATCTACAATGCTTTACACCTTCTAAATAAAATTACTGCATATGACATTCAGTCTCTTCAAGAAGTTAAATTGGTTCATTACCTTTCATCAGTTCCTTTTTCATAAACTTATTTTACTTAGTTACCATTTCATCATTCCAACCAAAGAGCAGCGGACTAGGTGACTAGAGTAAAGAAGTCACCTTGGATTGACAAACTTCATTCTACCTCCAACAAAAAAGCACTCTCAAATTGTTCTGTGAAAATTTCAGTCAACCTTGAAATTGTGTGGAATTTCGTGTAAAATTTACAACATAAATTCTATCTAAAAGATGTTTTAAATTTTAGATGATATTGGAAATAATTTGCATAGTAACTAAAAATAAATCAACAGATAAAAAACATTGTGGATTACTGTAAATATAAGTGACCATCGCCAAGTAAGAATGGGAGTTTCTATTCAAAATTTCTTCCAAAACAACTATTTTTCATTCTCCGAGTTCTTACAGAAGGCAATTGTATGGAAAACAACATTGGGTGAAAACTTTAGTCAATAGTCTCATCTGAGGTAAGAAATGTGTAAAAAAGAAGTCTGACTTGTCTGAGATTGTTAGCTCACCAGACTGATAGTCAGAATGAGCGATTCTGATCGTCCATCTATCTGTGTCTGTCTGTCCATCTCACAATTCATTAACTTTTAGGTGTGGGGGCCATAACTTTTTAATGGGAAGAGATATCACATTGAAATGCAACACTAGATGTTGGGTCACTTACAAAATCCATGACCAGTGCACCAAGGTCAGGGTTAGAGATAGAGGTCAGCACATGGAATTGACATAAGCATAAATTTTTTCATGTCTGGTTAACGATTTTGTAGGAGGTACCACAATAAAACTCACGCAACCAATAGATGGTGTGCCACATTTAAAATGTGCAACTTACCAACCAAAGTCAAAGTCACAGATAGAGGTCAATATGTGGAATCAGCAAGCATATCCAACATTTTATTTCCCACAACCCTTTCGGGGCATTATGTTTTCACCATGTCTGTCTGTCCGTTAGCTTTTGGTTTCCATCCAATAACTAATGAACAGTATATTTAATCAGATCCTAATTTTAGGGGTTACTTGTGGATGACTAGACAATGTTTCCTTTCGATTTTGATCTAGCTAGATAATTCAATATGCCCGCCATGGTGACCATATTGAATTTGGTTTCTATCCAATAATAATAATGAATGCTGATGAAATCATTTTTATTTTTTAATTATGCATTGTTGGTGTCTAGAGGAAGCTTCCTTTCAATTTTAGAAGTCAGCTCAACCAATATGGCCACCAGTGGCCAATTCATTATGGCTTCCATGGTGGCCATCTGGAATTTGGTTTCCGTCCAATAACTAAAGAATACTGACTCTAATCAATTCAATTTTTTGGTTGTGCATTATTGGTGTCTAGAGGAAGCTTCCTTTCAATTTTGCATCAGATCATCTGTTCAAAATGGCCGTCATGGTGGCCATACTGAATTTGGTTTCCGTCCAATAACTTATAAATGCGGACTTGAATCAATTTTATTTTTTGATTTTTGCCTTGTTGGTGTCTAGAGAAAGCTTCATTTCAATTTTCGACCATTGCAAATGTGCACCTCCTATTTTCTTTTCAGATATTTTCATATTTACAGTTCCCCATATTCAAAAAGGGTCTTTGTCAATTCAGGTTTCAGTAGGGAGGGGTATAGATCTGCTATCCGCTACTCCTCTTAAGCCATTGAACAAACTCCTTTGGAACTCGCAGACCTTCTTTTACATACATTGAAGATGTGCACCTCCTATTTTTCTTTCAGATGTTTTCATATTTCGATGTCTGTCCATCCATCCTTTGCACTTTAGGGATGAACACATCTGCTATCCGCAACTCCTCTTAAACCAGTGAACAGATTCCATTGAAACTCTCAGATGTTCTTTTACATACATTGAAGATGTGCACCTTCTATTTTGTTTTCAGATATTTTCTTTTTTACTGTTTCCCATATTGAAAAATAAACTTTGTCAAATTTAATTGACATTCTGTGCAGATCTGCTATCCACAACTCCTCTTAAACCATTGAACAGATTTCATTGAAACTTTCAGACATTCTTTTACATACATTGCAGATTTGCACCTCCTATTTTCTTTTCAAATATTTTCATATTTACAATTCCCCATATTAAAAAATGGTCTTTGTCAATTCAGGTTTTAGTAGGGAGGGGTATAAATCTGCTATCCGCTATTCCTCTTAAACCACTGATCAAACACCATTGGAAATCTCAGACATTCTTTTACATACACTGAAGATGTGCACCTCCTATATTTATGCCCCCCCGACTTAAGTCGGGTGCCATACAGTGATTGAAGTGTGTGTGTGTCCATCCGTCCGTCTGTCTGTCCGTATGTCCAAGCCAATAACTTGAAAACTGTTAGGGCCACAGTCATCAAACTTCACACAATTATAAAGAACCATAGGAGGATGTGTCACACACCATAGCCGGGTTCGTACCTTCAAGGTTAAGGTCACATTTCAAGGTCACACTAAAAATCGAATCAGAAACGAATCATAGTACAATTGTTAAACTTTTTACAAATGTTAAGGACAGTCAGAAGGTGTGTCGCGTATAATAGTTCCCGCCGCATCTGCAAGGTGAAAGTTGCAATTGACCTTCATATGTTCAGGGTCACAAATCGTGTCTCAAGCATAACTTCAAAACTATTAGAGCTACAATCATCTAACTTTGCTCAATTATAAAGGACAATGGGTGGATGTGTCACACACCACAGCCAGGTCCGTAAGGGGCATGTGTTACCTAAGTAACATTTTTCTTGTTCTTTCAGATATTTTCATATTCCGACATACGTCCATCCGTCCGTTATGCTATAGTGGATTACGGAGGGTACACATCTGCTATCTGCAACTCCTCTTAAACCAGTGAACGGATTTCATTGAAACTCTCAGACATTCTTTGACATACATTGAAGATGTGCACCTTCTATTTTATTTTCAGATATTTTCTTTTTTACAGTTTCCCATATTGAAAAATGAACTTTGTCAAATTCAATTGACATTCTGTACAGATCTGCTATCTGCAACTCCTCTTAAACCATTGAACAGATTTCATTGAAACTTTCAGACACTCTTTTACATACATTGAAGATGTGCACCTCCTGTTTTGTTTTCAGATATTTCCATTTTTAGGGTTTCCCATATTTAAAAATGGGCTTTGTAAATTCAAGCTTGCATGGGGGTGGGGGGAGGGGGTTGTTGACATTTGCTATCCACGACCTCTTGTAAACTAGTGAATGGATTTCAGTGAAACCTTCAAACATTGGTGTCAGTGTTTGTGCTCTACATTAAACACTCTTTTACTGTTGTAAAATGTTTCTTGGTGGGAGTGGGTGGTATCATTTAGTGAGCAGTGCTCACAGTTTATCTAGTTGGTGTCTAGAGGAGCTTCCTTTTGGTTTTGGTTCAGATAATCAATTCAATATGGCCACCATGGATATATTGAATTGAGTTTCCATCCAATAACTAATGAATGCTGACTCAAATCAATTTTATTTTTTAAGCATGCATTGTTCGTGTCTAGAGAAAGCTTCCTTTCAATTTTGGAGTAGTCAGCTGAGCCAAGATGGCCACCAGTGGACAATTCATTATGGCTGCCATGGCCACCATCTTGAATTTGGCTTCTGTCTACTAACTAATGAATACTGACTCGAATCAGTTTTGTTTTTTTTTGTGATGCATTGTTGGTGTCTAGAGAAAGCCTCCTTTTGATTTTGGTTTTGCCCCCGAGAGACTTACCTACCCTTTTATGACACCGTTTGGGGCATATGCCACACTTGCGTTGCTCTTGTGTTTGTGTATATGCCATAACTTTTGAGTACAAGAAGATATCATAATGAAACTTACACAACATATGGAGCACCACTAAATGGTGTGTCACATATAAAATTCAAGACTGACCCACCAAGGTCAAGGTTACAGACTGAGGTTCAGAAATTGAATCAGCATGGTCATGGTTTGAGGTCAACACATGGAATCAGCAAACATATGAACCACCACTATCTAGTGTGTAATGTACAAAATTGTACAAAACTGACAACAACCCTCTAATGTCAAGTTCATTAAGGTAAACATATCAAATCGACATACATCAAATTTTTCATGTCTGGATATAACTTGTTAGTGGAAGGAGGTTTGACACTTACACAACATATGAACCTCCACCAGATGATGTGTTGCATATAATAAAATTCATGCCTGACCAACTAAGGTCAAGGTCATAGGTTAATTCAACACATGTACTTGGTATTCACATCAATAGATCCATGCCCTCCTCCTATCCAAGTAATATATAACATGCATATGATGCCATGCTAAGCACTGACCTTATTATTCTTTCCTCCCCATAGTTCTTCACGATTCATATTTTGTTGTAGACGTGGGGTATCGGCCTCAGTCTTCCCTGACTTCAACTCGGCGAAGTCAGAAGTGTCTGCAGACCGAACCCCCTGTTGTGTCCTCTCAGCTGTTGAGCATAGCAGTTTTATCCCTGCAGGGGTCTGCAGAGTTGTCTGGTAGTGTAGACGTGGGGTATCGACCTCAGCCTTCCCTGACTTCAACTTGGCAAAGTCAGAAGGGGCTGCCGGCCGAACCCTCTACTGGCGTTTCCGTCCACGCTCTCTGGTCCCATGGCCAGTTTTGCAAGACCAACGCTTTTTGTGCAGCCTGGATCTTCTGTCCCGCAGAGGTCTGCAGCGACTCTCTTTGTTTCTGCTCTGTAGATCCTCGGGGTATTCATACCTAAATACACATCTGCCTTCAGATGTTTCGGCTGCAGCCTGTCGACCCGCATCAGGTGTTTTTGAGGATCATGACCCTTTGCTGGTTAAATGGGTCAGGAGTGAAGCCACTTTGTCGGTTCGTTCCCACGTCAAACTGTTCCGCCACAGTCAGTGAGCTTGGGGAGGCCCTCTCCTTGCTCACTTAGGTTCTGTCCAAGAACCTTTTCCGTTGCTTCCAGCGAGGCTACGAGTGGTTTCCGGGCACCCCCTGTGGTGCCGCAGCCCGGGATTGGAAACAGGCCTCTTTCTGATCCCCCTGGTGTGCCTACACCATGGGAGGCATCGGCTTGTTTGCCCATGATGGGCTATGTGTCTTCCAACTCATGGGAAAGCCAACAGTCTTCTGACTTGGGGGCAGCTCTTGACTTTGCGTTTGGATTCCTCCAGATCTCAAACCGTCAAACCAGCCAACAGTGTCAGCCAGGCCCCGCGATCATCGGTCACGTGCCTACAGCCTGTGCAGCAACCTGCTTCTGGGTGCCTTAGACTGTGCCTGTCAGTACAGGTGGTTGAAGCGTTTACAGCTTTGGACTCTAAGCTGAGTTCCAAGGCTATGAAGATGTCATTCTTCATCAGGGTTGACACTTTTTTGCCTCCAGTGCGTTATTGTTACTACTATTCCGCCAATCCTTCAGTCTGCCAGACTTTGACAGTCTTGGATCAGGACTCCAACTCCCAAACCGGCCATTTTTTATATGGAGTCACTGGGGTCCATGTTGGGCTTATCGAGAGAGATGCTGGAATGCTTTCTCTCTTTGATCACACTGTCTCTGCTTTGCTGCTTATCTGCTCCCAGATAAGTTTGACAGCGAACAGGGTTTTTGTGTGTGCTGTCCAAGGTGCTCATGCATCTTCTCACACACATGCCTGTAACATGGCTAACTTGGAATTAGTTCGCAGGGGACGCTGTGCTGGACACAAGCCATTCCCTTCTTGAGGGGCAGTGCGCTGCTCTTCGATATGTCTCTATCGGCGGGTCCGCAACTATTCCATGGTCCCGTGGCGATGGTCCGATGACTCTCTATGTCATTCCATAGATCAGCAGCTGCTTCGTCAGCTTGATCAGCCTTCTGTTGGAGGCAGGGGCCATCCAAAGCCTAACAAGTACCCTTCTTGTTCCTCTGCGAAGCCAAGGACTGATCCTCCTGCTGCCACTTCTACTCACTCACAGGGTAAGGGTAGGCGTCGGCAGTAATCACCTCGAATTCACCCCAGGTTGAGGCATTCCACTCAGTTGAGAGTGCCTCTTTCAACACAAGTCCCTTTCAGCATTACATGTTGGGAACTTTTGATCACGGAGATAGGCATGAGGTCATCAAGAACATTCTTTCATTTTATTCTCGCTTGTTCTTGGTGCCGAAGAAGGATAGCCGACTCAGACAGGTTATCGATCTGAGTATCCTGACCCAGTCTATCATTGCTCCAAAGTTCAGCATGGAGGCTTTCAGGTCGGTTCGCCGCTCCATTCCCCAGGAAGTTTTCCAGTTCAAGGCCATGCTCTTCGGCCTTGACCTGGATCTTTGGGCCTCACCTGTCTGATGTCGCATGTGTTAGTCTTACATCACACACAGTCCAGGGTGTCTTATTCATCCTCCAGAGGCATTCCAGTGCTGCCTTTCTGGAGTCTGATGTCGACATACTGTTCAGCCTGCTCACGTCACTAGGGTTGAGAGTCAACGGGGAGAAGTCGGACCTGGTCCCTTCTCCGTCGTTTTGTCATCTGGGATGGGCTTCCATACTCAGCTGGATACGGTGGCAGTTTCCCAGGCAAGGGCTTTGATTTTCTCAGCCTTTTGCCCTGACTCTGTCCCAGTCCACGTCTGCAACAGATCGGAGTCTTCCCTGGCTGCTCAGTCTGCGGTTCGGTGACGGATCTCATTCCTCTAGGTCGGCTGCATGTCAGACCTCGCCAACACTTTCTGCTCAGTCGTTGGAGGCCAATTGTCGATCCTCTGGATCTGGTGCTTCAGTTTCCGGAGTCTCTTCCTCGTCACCGGCTCCCCGGACAGATGTTCAGTGGATTATGCAAGGAGTTCTGTTGGACTTCCCCATGTCTGATTGTGTTCTGATGGCAGTCGCCAGCGATCTCGGATGGGGTGTGATGTTGGATCCTCTAAGTCTTTTCCTTCCTGGGTCATGGGACCAGGATCCAGCAGCTCTTCACGTCAACCACAAGGAGCTTCTTGCTCTTCTTCTGAGTTTCCGGCAGTGGATCCCCCACCTTTCAAATTGTCGGGTCCTTCTGTTGTCTGACAATTCGACAGTGGTTGTTTACATTTGGAACCAGGGCGGCACACACTATGTTCCTATGTACGAATTGATTCGAGATCTTCTACTGCTCGCTCCAGATGTCAACGCCGGAGTTGTGGTTCATCGCATTCCCGGTCATCTGAATGTCCTAGCCGACTCCCTGTCTTGACGGGGCAGGTTCTTTTCCACCGCGTGGCTGCTCCACATGGCGGTGTTCCAGTCTCTTTGAGATCTCTGGGGTCGTCCCCACATCGATCTCTTTGCGACTCGTTGGAACCTTTCGTGTCCCCATGTCCAGATGCTCTGGCTTTCGTCGTGGACGCTCTGGAACGGTCTTGTCAGCTATGCCTTCCTGCCAGTTCTGATTCTGCCTCGAGCCCAGATATGAACCTGCAGTCGTCGAGTCATTTCGATCGCACCCCTGTCGCCTCAGTGGGTGTGGATCAATCTGCTCCACTCTCTGTTAGCGGCGATTCTGGCACGTCTCCCTCAACGTCGCGACCTTCTTTGCCAGGGTCGCCCAAGGAGGTTTCACGTTGACCTGACTTCATTGTGCCTTTGCACATGTCTTTTGTCAGGTCCTGTCTCTTCCGTGGCGGTTTTTTCGAGACGAGCAGTGGAGTTGCTTTTCTTCTTCAAGGAGGCACTCCACTGGTTTAGCCTATGCGGCTAAGTGGAAGGTCTTCTGTCGATGGTGTGCGGATCACTCTGTTGCTTCGCTTACTCCTTCGATCACACAGATTGCAGAGTTTCTGGTATATGTTTGATTCTGGGGGTCTCCAGCAATGGGTACAGGTCCATTCTTCGGAGACCTTTTTGTATGTGGGACAGCGTCGTGTCGGCACTAATCCATGCCTCTCCAAGCTTGTTTGGCACTTTTCCTTGAAAAGGCCTTGGACTTAGCAGCTTACTCCAAGATGAAATATCTTTCTTGAGTGCTGCTCTGCTTGGGGGGGGGGGGGGGGGGGGGGGGCTGTTTGAGCCTTTATCCCAGGTGGATATGCATTTTCTCACATGCAAGACAGCTTTTCTGATGGCTTTTGCCTCAGCCAGATGGGTTAGTGAGCTTCACGCCCTCTCGGTTGACCCGACCTTTTTCTGGAGCTCTCCCACGAGTGTTATGTTTACCAGTGATTGCTCCTTTCTGACCAAGAATCAGATACCGGGAACTACTCCGCCTCCTATCTGTATCAGGACTCTTCCTTCTGTTGAGGGTAAACACCTTTGCTCTGTTCATTTGGAAGGGGTAAGATCGATTTTCTGTCTCTTATTCCTGGTCGACAGAAGATCTCTCCTGAATCCATTTCTCGATGGATTTGTCTTGCTATTTGTGCAGCTTCCGCTCGTCTAGCGACTGGCGATTGTATTACCAATCGTTTTTCTGCCACAAGGTGCGTGCATTGTCTACCTCTTGGGGCTTATACTAACTCTGTCATGTTGTCGATGTTATGCTGGCAGCCACCGGGAGAAATGCTACTTTCTCCACTTATCTGCGACAGTTGAAGGAGCAGGCAGAGGACCTTTGTTCTACGGAACCTCTTTCTTCTGCACAGGCTGTTGTCTATCCCAGCCATTTGGCTTCTTACAAGGTCAGTTCCAGCTCCGTACTGTTACTGCCCTTTCTGTCTGCGTCGCACATCACCATACTCCCCATCTCTCATTGTCTTTTACTAATGTTTGTGATGCTATGGTTTCATAGGCCTAGGGACCTCTTTCTCTGTCCAAGGTTCCAGGGCAATTGGGTTGTGTGAGGGTTGGTTATGTGATTCCCTCTATCCTATTGTCTATTCAGCCTGTAGTAAACAATTGTAAGGCAGGTTGATAAGAAATCTAAATTTTATAGTAAATTTCCTTTCTTATTATATCTACCACAATTGTTTACATGGAGGCACTCCCGTCTTCTTATTCGGTTAAGAATCATCCCTCCCCGCTGATCACATAACTCCTATGTTGGTGGACTCAAAAGAATGATTTGATGACTGCTTTGCGCACTGGTTAATGAAAGTCGTGGAATTGTACTAAGAGAAAAGCATCCTCTACTGGGTGTGCGCCGATGGCGCTTGACCCAGTTTTGGCTTATTTTTTTGTGGTGTTTTTACACCACTTTTCTTTCCCAAATCTCTTGGGGAAAGATTAAAATAGAGAGTATTTTATCTGAGTTAGGGTCTTCCACTGTAGTGCAAGCCTGTAGTAAACAAATGTGGTAGGTATAATAAGAAAGGAAATTTACTATAAAATTTAGATTTTTTCTGTTTTTCGACAGATTAGTGTGGAAGGGGCCAACCAAACGTTAAATGCTTTAATTGAGCATTATAAGATAAATTTAAACCAGTTGAAGTCTAAGATAACTTTGGCTATGCAACCACCTCCTGGACTTGAAAAAATAGACTTTAACAGCGCTTTGGCACGTGCCTTGATCTGGACTAAAAAAAACTGTAAAAATAAGTTGACAGATAAGACGATTTTGGCCTATGAGTTTTACATTTCAGAACTTCGCCCAGCATCTGGAGTAAGGAACAATATGGGAGGGAGCAAGCAAACACTGGCCCATGTTGTCCCTCTACCCCAACGCGAAAAGCATAATAAGAAAAGATCAAGGCAAAGTACATCTCACTCTTCTTTTCTTTCTACTTCTCCTGCTTTCTCTCAGAGAAAGTGACTCAATTTGCAAGCATCTCCAGTCCATATTGTGACTGAAGATGCTTATAAATTGAGTAACACTGTCTAGCCTTGTCTTGCTCCTCTACCTCCTACTCCTCCTCAGACTTTCTTCTCCGGTTCTCCTAGTACTCTCACTAGAACTCCTCCTGCTTCCTCTGCTTCTCCTTCTGTTTCCTCTCCTGCTTCTGTTTCTTCTCCCCCTTCTCCTGTCTCTAGTGTGGTTCAACCAGGTATATCGTACTCAGAGAAAGTCAAATCATCGGGCCGCTCATTTGATTCTAAATTCTCCCAGTTTCGGCTAAGAGGAGAACCTTGAGAGGGTGAGAGGAGAACCTTGAGCATCATCAATGAAACCATTTGGAAAGTGAAGGACGTTAACATGATACCAAAAATTGATGATGCGAAGTTTGATGTTGCTCAGGATATTGATAAAGGTGTTAAATCAGTTAAAAATGCATTTGAAAAATATCTGGATGCAAAATGCCCGGATGAACAAAGTTTGGATCTTTTAGAGCTGAGCTTAAAAGGTAATGATTTTCAATTCAATGGAGAATATTTTCTACAAATAATGGGTTGTTCTATGGGTAAAAGATTCAGTCCTAATTTTGCAAGCATGTATGTAGCGGAATGGGAGGAAAATACCTTAAGCAAATGTGCAAAGCATCCTCTCGTATATCCATGTATTTAGATAATATTTTTACTATTTGGGAACATTCAAAAGAAGATTTTGATGAATTTTTAGAAATTTTGAACAATCATGATCCAAACATTAAATTAGAAGCTACTATCAGTGAAAGTTCTGTTGATTTTCTCGATGTGACTGTGTATAAAGGCAAGCAATTCCAGGCATCCGGTCATTTAGATTATAAAGTATATTTTAAACCAACTGATTCACATCAATTTCATCCTCAACATACATTTAAAGGTATCATCAAATCACAGCTCATTTGTTTCTTCTGCAATTCAAGTGATAAGATAAATTTCAATGAGGCTTGTTCTACTCTATTTGGCACCCTCAGATCGAGAGGATACTTAAAATCTCAAACTTTGAAAAAGCTCGCAAGTCCAGCTGAAATTACTGATTTCGAACCATTGAAGACCGTTGCAGAATGGTAGTGGCGTGGTATTTAATTGCAAAAAGCCTTGTTGTAGATTGCATACTTTTATGCCTGATCAGGAAGAGAAATTTTCTTCTGAACAAACGAAAGATCATTATCAGATCCATGACTCCATTGTGATTCACCAAATATTATTTACCTTATCACATGTAAGCGCTGTCGGAAGCAGTATGTTGGTCAAAATCAAAATCCTTTACTAGACACAAACAGGATATAAAACATAATGCTGATGCCCCAGTAGCACAACATTTTAACCTTCCTGGCCATTCTTTGGACAATTATGAAATCCATCCTATTGAACAACCACCAACTAAAGACACATTAGAAGAAACGGATTAATTTAGAAAAAAAGTGAAGCTTTTTGGATCAGTACACTTCAAACTCTCTGGCCATTTGGTATGAACATAACAGAGGGAGAATGCGAAAGGAGGTCCATCATTCATTTCACTTTAACTACAACAGAATGAATATCGAAATAGCAAAAATGTTAAAAGATGAATTCAATTTAACCAATGCCAAATTAAATGATCCTTTGACTCTTTGACCTGTCATCACCTATAAGAAAAACAAAAGCTTGCGTAACATCCTTGTAAGGACTAAATTAGAGCCCACCAATGAATAACATCAATTATTGCCTGTCAGTTTAACCAGTTCCTAAGCTCATCACTTAGTTTAAATCAATTTTACGAATTTTTTGTCATGTTTGAAACCCATAAGGGTTCATTAAATGAAAACAATTTTTGGGTGGCATATCAAAAGAAAAAAATGTTTTAGTAGGAAATATCTGTGCCAGTGCGATTTTTTAACCTCAAACACACACAAGCTTAGTGTTAAGCATTCCACATACATACCGAGGCACAGCCTTATATGGCAGTGTCTTTCCGAGGTATATAATAAGGTAATGTCATTCCAAGATCGTGTTCCTTTGATGGTAATGTCTTTCCCAGGTAGTGTCCCTTTCTTTATTCATTTCGTGAAGCGTACGATGGACATACGTTGAAGAGAATTAATATTCAACTGGCATACGCATCAGCTGCAAAAATTAGTCATGTCGGATTTCTGCTTACAGGGTGTGTTGCACACATATGCACACTCACAAATTCTGTATTGAAGAAGCGAGATATTTCTCAAATTATGTCTATAGTATCCAGCACTGAAAGTGGAGTAACTTAGTGAGGTTGCCTTACTGAGGTAATGGGAAATTTACTTTGGTATTTTAGAGTACCTCGGTACATGACTGTATACGTCTATAATTTACCTCGATAGCTGAGGGGGGTGGGGGGGGGCTTTGGGGGGGGGGGGTTTGGTAAACCAATGCACACATACCTACATAAACCCTCACACACACACAAACAAAAACAAATGACTTCTCCAAGTGCATGCATCAATGCCTTCACCGAAGGCATTCTAAAATCAGGCCAAAGGCACATGCTTAACAATCGTCACCCAGGGCTTCCACTCTTCCTGCTAAGACATAATTAGCATGTACCCGACTCAAAATTGATCATGCTGGGAACCTATCGGCACCACCCAATTCCACGAGAACAGTACCCCCCCTGCCCCCACTGCATTCCCCAGCAATGCACTTTCAGAATGAATTCTTTAATAAATGCATGTACTTGTTGCATTACAGGGCATTTCAATAAAATATGATTCTGCCTACATCATCAAGGACCGCTTTCTCAGGAGGCATTCCCAAAGCATGACATGGTAAAGGCATGTACAAACCCATGACATCTCCAAATGCATGCCTTCATCGAAGGCATCCTGAAAGCACACCAATTATGCGTGTACTATTCGTCGTGCGTTGATTCTAGACTCCCTATTTAGACCGAATTATGCATGTACCACACACAAAATTTATCATGATAGAAACGAAATGGACCTTAACTTGGATGACCCCCCCCTGGGATTATTACCCCCTTCCTCCAGCATGCCCCCTCCCTCATGCCCAATGCATTTTCAGAGGGCATGTAATTGCCACTGTTTGGTAGGGCCTATCTCAGAGCCTCCCCCCCCCCCCCCCCCAACACACATACAAACTTTTGAACAACAGTCAATCGGAGAGTGCGATAAGTAGTATGACTGTAAAGGGATCGGCATTTGACACAAAAATCGGCATTAATCAATGCCCGACAGTCTGGGTATCTTTTTATAGAAATGACCGAATTGTCAGTTTGAAGCGGACTAATGTTATTTATTTATTCCATCTATATTATAAAGGCATGCCTTCACCTTTATTTATTTTTTTATTTATATTTTTTTATCTATATTTTTTTTATTTATTTATTTACTAAAAAAATTTATTATTATTATTATTCATTTATTTATTTTCACTGTATCTTATTTTTAATTTTTCATACCTTTGACACAATGTAGAGGTTCCAAAGGTAAGACACAATTTCTACGTTATGTAAAATACTTTCCATCATAAACCTCCGTCGGGGGATATTCATTCCAACTGATAACATCATAATTTTTGGCGTTGTTTTTTTAGCTTAACTTGACAAAGTCAAGATAAGCTATTCCCATCACGCATGCAGAAGTCTGTGAGTCTATTCACATTTTCCTTTCGCACAGGCTACACCCCGTAGTTCTTGTCTGGTCATCATGAAATTCCATGTGCAGGTTTGGTGTCATGTCTAGATAAGAATGTCCCCTTTTAGTCGCGATCGGTCAACCGGTATGGCTGCCCGAGAGCAAAACCTGAAAACCATTAGCACAGTCTACAGATCGTATTAAAAAAGGGATTTCATTGTAACTTAGTAGGATGCCTCTGTTTAATGCCTAGATGAGAACTTCCCCATTTGGTTGCGATCTGTCAACCATGTCGACTGCCCGGGCCCAAAACCCGAAAATCTTTAGCACAGTCTACAGTTCATATTTATGAAGGGATTTCATTATAACTTGATAGGTTGACTTCATATAATGTCTAGATGAGAACTCCCCCTTTTGGACCTGATTGGGCAACTGTGACGGCTACAGGGACCAGAAGCCCGAAAACCTTTAGCACAGTCTACAGGTCATATTTATGAAGGGATTTCTTTGTAACTTCGTCAGATCACTCCAGAGGATGCCCGGATGAGAGTGTCCCCTTTTGGTTGCAATCATTCAACCATGATGGCTGCCCGAAGCCCGAAAACATTTAGCACAGTCTACAGGTCATATTTATGAAGGGATTTCATTGTAGCTTGGTAGGTTGATTTCATATAATGTCTAGATGATAACGAGAACATCCCCTTTTGGACGTGATTGGGCAACTGATGGCTACAGGGGCCCGAAGCCTAAAAACCTTTAGCACAGTCTACAGGTCATATTTATGAAGGGATTTCATTGTAACTTGGTAGGATGACTCCAAATAATGTCTAGATGAGAACGTCCCTTTTTGGTTGCAATCATTCAACCATGTTGGCTGCTGGAGCCCAAAGCCTGAAAACCTTTAGCACAGTCTACAGGTCATATTTTTGAAGGGATTTCATTGTAATATGGTAGGTCGACTTCATATAATGTCTAAATGAGAACATCCCCTTTTGGATGCGATTGGGCAACTGTGACGGCTACAGGGGCCCGAAAACCATTAGCACAGTCTACATGCAGTATTTATGAAGGGATTTCATTGTAACTTGGTAGGATGCCTCTGTATAATGCCTAGGTGAGAACGTCCCCTTTTGGTCATGATCTGTCAACTGTGATGGCTGCCCAAGCCTGAAACCCAAAAACATTTAGCACAGTCTGCAGGTCATATTTAATATTGAGGGATTTCATTGTATCTTGGTAAGATGACTCTGTATGATGTCTAGATGAGAACTTCCCCATTTGGTCGCGATCTGTCAACCATGACGATTGGCCAAGCCCAAAACCTGAAAACGTTTAGCACAGTCTATAGGTCATATTTATGGAGGGATTTCATTGTAACTTGGTAGGTTGACTTCATATAATGTCTAGATGAGAACGTCCCCTTTTGGTCGCGATCATTCAACCTTGATGGCTACCCAAGCTCAAAAACCATATAGCATAGTCTATAGGTTGTGACATCTACAGGGGCCCAAAGCCTGAAAACCTTGAGCACAGTCTATAGGTCAAATTTATGAAGGGATTTTATTGTAACTTCGTAGAATCACTCCAGATGGTGCCCAGATGACAACGTCCCCTTTTGGTCGCGATCATACCAAATATCAAAAGAATGTGACTGGTGGATCTAAAGAAGAAGATTTTTAAAGCTTATTCTCCATATTGCCATAAGTTATTATTCAGGCTCCTGTATTGAGCCCAAATATGAACCAAGAATCTTAATTTGAACACACTTGTATCTGACCAACCCCAACCCCCCCCCCCTCTCCCCCCCCCCCCCCCCATCCCCCATGGTTGCTGTATACCAAATATCAAAAGATTTCTGTTCCTTGGTCCTAGAGAAGTAAATTTTTGGAAATATGCTGACTCAGCATTTTTTCGATCCCACCCCCCCCCCCCTCCCCCAAAGTTTTCACAGCCACATGGAAAACCCATTGCAATTTTTGTACAATTCCGTTCTACTGGTCCCAAGGAGGCTTCATACCAAATAACAGTTCTCTGTCTTGTGTGGTTTGGGGAAGATGGACGTTTGAATTTTTTTTCTGTTTTTAGCCCAGGGGTTCCCACGGGTCTGTGAAAAAAAGAAATTCAAGCATCAATCAAGTACTTAGAACCCACTTATATTACATTCCAAATTTGGTTCAAATCGGCCCATTGGTTCTTGAAATACAAATTTTGGGTGGAGCCCAAAATGGATATGCTCCCACAGATATTGACCAACAAACTTCCCTTGAACAAATTGTAATCTTCGACACCAAAGGATGTTCCATACCAAATATCAAGGCATTCTCTCTAGTGGTTCATGAGAAGAAGATTTTAAAAGATTTTTAGGCTTTTGAGGCATTAACCACAGCCCAAAGATGGCAGCTGCTTCATTTGAACAAAATAAAAAGGGTATACTCCAAAGTTGGTCTGTGCAATAAATCTTTGAACTTGGCCCAGTGATTTTGAAGAAGGAGACAAGTTTCCAAAAGTTAATCGACGCCAGATGCCAAGTGATAGCAATAGCCCACACTGACTTGCCATCAGGTGTGCTAATAATAAATAAAGTAGAAGGCTAGAAGCAACCAAACCTTAAAATACACTAAGATTTGTTGGGATAAACATCAATGAACACTTGTCTTACAAAGCTCATATATCCCAAATCTACTCTATATTAGTCTGTGCCAACTACAGCCTAAGTAATCTCAAGGTTAAGAACATTCCACCTCATGAAGCAATGAAAACTCTTTTTTATGCTCATTCACAGCCATTTGACATATGGAAGTCAAGTCTGGGGTAAGTCAAAAGCAATAAAAAAAACTAGAGGTTATGCAAAAGTGCACACTTCGTATAATTAAAAATAAACGATACATTGCTCATACCTATCCCCTGTTTAAAAAAGAAAAAATATTGAACGCTGAAGACTTGTTTAAACTTCAGGCTTCTTTGTTTATTTTTGATTGGCACCATGGTAGTCTACCAGTATCCTTCAGTATATTTGGCATTATGGTACATCCATCAGGTATGATTACACAACAGTCTGGTCTCTTGGCAATAGAAAAAACTTGTACTAAATCCTTAGACCATTGGCCAGTGCACACTTACCTGAATCTGTTTTAAAATTACACCTTTAATTCTTCCAACAGTTTAGTGGAATGTCACTGTTTCTTTTTTGGGACAATGTCTACTATCTATTGAACAGGTCTACTGTGATTTTCATTAATATTGGCATGATTTTAACCCCTTTTAAACATGTTTTCAGACTTACTTTCTTTGTATTTGAAATTAGACTTTTCCACATACTTTCTTATTCTAATTCTTGCATGGTCAAAACAACTTAATGATTCCCTTTACATCAATGATTTCTTTTATCGGTTTTAGGAAATATTTAACCCTTTTTTGCCAATCAATTTTACTTAGTATTCCCAGCTTAACGTTTTGGTTTAAAGTTCTGCTTTTCAAGGTTCTACCTTTCATTCTCCAAACACTCTGTTACAATGTCATTTCTTTTTTTCATTTCGGGCAAGGTCTACTGAAGCTGTACACAGTGGTTTCAAATAATATTGGCATTAATTTAACCCTTTTCACAAGCTTTTCGAAGATAGTTTCTCTAAATTTCAAATTAGGCTTCTACCACATACTTTATTACTTTTTATCCCCTCCCTTGTTCGCGCTTGTACATCAGTCTGTCAGCCCATCTGAAGTCCGTCCGTCCATCAGTCCATCCGTCTGTCAAAACTTTCTTTATGCCATAACTTAAATGAAAGTTAACAGATTTTAATTCTTTTCAGTACATGTCTCTAGGTCAAGTTTGATGAACACAATTATCCACTGAAAATTGTTGAATTATTTCCCTGCCCAGCCACCCCCCTCCCCCCCCCCCCCTCCAATTAGGCATTTTTTTTTTCTTTCCTCCAATATGCATTTTGAACTATTTACAGTTACAACATTCAGAACCTTTTTTTAAACTCATGTAACCCCCCCCCCCCCTCCCCAACCCCCACCGGGGGGCCAGTTAGGCACTTTTTTTTTCTTTCGTCAAAAATGCTTTTTTACTGTTTTGGTTAAAGTTTGTGGTTAAAAACCCAGACAAACATCCCCCCCTCCCCCACCACCCAATTAGGCATTTTTTTTTCTTTCCCCCAATATGCATTTTGAACTATTTACAGTCACTACATGCGGAACCTTTTTTTAAACTCACGTACCCCCCCCCCCCCCCCCTTTGCCTCTCAATATGCATTTTGACCTATTTACAGTCACAACATGTGTAACCTTTTTTTTAAACTCATGTAATCCCTCCCCCCCCCACCCCTCCCTCACCTGGGGCCAATTAGGCACTTTTTTTTTCTTTCGTCAAAAATGCTTTTTTACAGTTTTGGTTAAAGTTTGTGGTTGAAAACCCAGACAAATACCCCCCCCCCCCCCCCCCCCCCCCCCCCGGTGCCAATTAGGCATTTTTTTGCCATAACTTGAACGAAAGTTAACAGATTTCAATTCTTTTTAGTACATGTCTCTAGGTCAAGTTTGATGACCACAATTATCCACTGAAATTGTTGAAGTTATTTCCCTGACCAGCCACCCCACCCTCCTCCCCATCCCCCCCCCCCCCCCAATTAGGCTTTTTTTTTTTTCTTTTCTTTCCTCCAATATGCATTTTGAACTATTTACAGTCACTACATGTGGAACCTTTTTTCAAACTCATGAATCCGTCAGCCCATCTGTCGGTCCATCCATCTGCCTGTAAACATTTGGTTTCTGACCGATAACTCCAGTTTGGATTATTTGATTTCAACCAAAGTTGATATGTGTATTTTCCAGCTAGTAATACAGGCCAGGTTTGAATATAGGTTCCACAACTCCCCCGCCAGACCCCCCCCCTCCCCCCTCCCTCCCCCCCCCCCCCCCACCCAATCAAGCTCAGCAAGCTTGTTCCATTAATAGGTCATGAGGTATGTTTTGGTTTCGGGAAACGAACAAATAAAATTTGAATAGCAAATTTTGTTCATCATGACTGCAGATATGTCAGATTCGTTTGGTAAATGGTTAACAAAAAATGGCTCCGACTATTTTGTGTCTAAGCATTGCCGTTGCTGGGACAGTCAGGCTGCATGCATGACATCACTCAAGTTGAATTATTCTTTTTAGCTCACCTGACTTTCAGTCAGGAGAGCTATAGTGATCACTCACCGTCCGTCGTCAGTGAACATGGTGTTTGCGTCTTCTCCTCCCAAACCACTGAACCAATTTAATTGATATGTGAAATAATAGTTTGTTATGACATTGCAATTTGATTTTGTTCAAATCAAGTTGCCTCGCCCCTTGGTGGGACCACACCCAAAAAGTGTGCTGAAATCTTAAAAAATCTTCTTTTCATGAACCAGCAGTAGCAGAGACCTTGATATTTGGTGTGCAGCTTCCTTTTGAGGTGTAGACTCTGATTTGTTCAAGAGAAGTTTGTGAGGGTATATTTGCCGTTGTTATGGGAGGGGCTAGAATATTTGCCCCTCCCAAACTTTCTATTTTCCAAACCGAGAAGCAGATTTGGACCAATTTTGATATGAGGGCTTATTGGGTCATAAGTACTTAATTTATGCAAAATTCACGCCCCCCACCCCCCCCCCCCCCCCCCCATGGGAACCGCAGGAGCTAAAAATAGAAAAAAATTTAAACGCTAATATCTCCAAAACTACACGGCACTGAGAATTCTTATTTGGTGTGAAGCTTCCTTAGGACCAACAGAATGGAATGATAAAAAAAATTGCTATCGGTTTTATCATGGGGTACTTTTTTGGGACTTTGAAAAAGTGCTGAGTCAGCATTTTTTAACACTGTGGGTAATGGGAAAAACATTTAACACTACTTTTCTCCCAAACTACTGCTCCAAAAGCTTTCAAATTTCACATATAACATCCTTGGAAGATTGTTTCACATGTTTATTGAAATCAGTTCCCTGGGTCCATATTTGGGCTTTCTATGGGAGCCCAAATGTTTAAATTAGTGCAGTATGAGGAATATTTTTTAAAAATCTTCTTCAGATCTCCCAATAAGAATCTTTTGATATTTGGTATGCAGCATCCTTAGGGGGGTGAGATTTAAGTTTGTTCAAGCCAAGTCACTGGGTTCATATTTAGGCTGAAAATTTGGAGTCCCGTTCCGGACTGAGAAATTTTTGCCCAAAATCCAGAAATTTTTTTTTGTTTTTTTATGCGTGTCGGTCAATTTTAAAACAAAAAATTTTTTTAGCTCACCTGAGCGAAGCTCAAGGGGAGCTTTACTAAACACTTTCTGTCCGGCGTCCGGCATCTGGCATCCGGCGTCCGTCGTCGTTCGTCCGGCGTTAACTTTACATTATCGACTTCTCCTCCTAAACCACTAGCCCAATTTTATTCAAATGTTGGCTAAATGTTTATTACCTAATGCCAATTCAGATTTGTTCAAATGAAGTTGCCCCTCCTCCTGGGTGGTGCCACGCCCCCAAGGGGCACCAAAATCTTTGTAAATCTTCTTCTCATGAACCAGCAGTAGCAGAGACTTGATATATGGTGTGCAGCTTCCTTTTGAGGTGTAGACTCAGATTTGTTCAAGAGAAGTTTGTGGGGCTATACTTGGCATCGTTATGGGAGGGGCAAAATTTTTTGCCCCGCCCAAAATTTCTATTTTCCAAACCGAGAGGCTGATTTGAACCAAATTTTATGTGAGGGCTTATTGGGTCATGAGTACTTGATTTATGTCAAAAAAAAATTTCCCGCAGCCCCGTGGGAACCGCAGGAGCTAAAAATAGAAAAAATTTAAAACGCCCATATCTCCAAAACTGCACGGCATTGAGAATTTTTATTTGGTGTGCAGCTTCCTTAGGACCAACAGAAAGGATTGGTAAAAAAAAATTGCCATCAGTTTTATCATAGGGTACAGTTTCGGGACTTTGAAAAAGTGCTGAGTCAGCACTTTTTAACACTGTAGGCAATGGGAAAAACATTAAAAAATCTTCTTCTCCAGATCCAGCAGGCAGAATCTTTTGATATTTGGTATGCAACATTGTAGGGTGGATCTGATTCAAGTTTGTTCAAATCGGCCCCCTGGGTTCATATTTGGGCTCAGTATAGGAGCCCGATTTCGAACTTAGTGCATTTCAGGCAAATTTCTTAAAAATCTTCTTCTCCAGATCCAGCAGGCAGAATCTTTTGATATTTGGTATGCAACATTGTGGGGTGGATCTGATTCAAGTTTGTTCAAATCGGCCCCCTGGGTTTATATTGGGCTCAGTATAGGAGCCCAAATTTGAACTTACTGCATTTCAGGCAAATTTCTTTGAAAATCTTCTTCTCCAGATCCAGCAGGCAGAATCTTTTGATATTTGGCATGCAACATTGTAGGGTGGATCTGATTCAAGTTTGTTCAAATTGGCTCCCTAGATTCATATTTGGGCTCACTATAGGAGCTCGAATTCGAACTTAGTGCATTTCAGGCAAATTTCTTCAAAAATCTTCTTCTCCAGATCCAGCAGGCAGAATCTTTTGATATTTGGTATGCAACGTTGCGGGGTAGATCTGATTCAAGTTTGTTCAAATCCGCCCCCTGGATTCATATTTGGGCTTACTATAGAAGCCCGAATTCGAACTTAGTGCATTTCAGGCAAATTTCTTAAAAAATCTTCTTCTCCAGATCCAGCAGGCAGAATCTTTTGATATTTGGTATGCAACATTGTGGGGTGGATCTGATTCAAGTTTGTTCAAATCGGCTCCCTGGGTTAATATTTGGGCTCAGTATAGGAGCCCGATTTCGAACTTAGTGCATTTCAGGCAAATTTCTTAAAAAATCTTCTTCTCCAGATCCAGCAGGCAGAATCTTTTGATATTTGGTATGCAACATTGTAGGGTGGATCTGATTCAAGTTTGTTCAAATCGGCCCCCTGGGTTCATATTTGGGCTCAGTATAGGAGCCCGATTTCGAACTTAGTGCATTTAGGCAAATTTCTTAAAAAATCTTCTTCTCCAGATCCAGCAGGCAGAATCTTTTGATATTTGGTATGCAACATTGTGGGGTGGATCTGATTCAAGTTTGTTCAAATCGTCTTCCTAGATTCATATTTGGGCTCACTATAGAAGCTCGAATTTGAACTTAGTGCATTTCATGCAAATTTCTTAAAAAATCTTCTTCTCCAGATCCAGCAGGCAGAATCTTTTCATATTTGGTAAGCAACATTGTGGGGTGGATCTGATTCAAGTTTGTTCAAATCGGCCCCCTGGGTTTATATTTGGGCTCAGTATAGGAGCCCAAATTTGAACTTAGTGCATTTCAAGCAAATTTCTTAAAAAATCTTCTTCTCCAGATCCAGCAGGCAGAATCTTTTGATATTTGGTATGCAACATTGTGGGATGGATCTGATTCAAGTTTGTTCAAATCGGCTTCCTAGATTCATATTTGGGCTCACTATAGAAGCTCGAATTCGAACTTAGGTCTCGTTTCCTATTAAAAGGTCATTTCCGAGGTTATTGGATATCCTCAGCCAAATGGCTATTTTGGGCTATAGTTTTAGTTTATGGTGGTGTGGATTTAGTAAATAATTCTCATTAAAGGTGATATGATCAAAATAATCTGTTGATGGCCTTGATTCAAACTGTGTATTGTCAAGTGCATTTCACTTGGGGGTCAAGGTCACATGGAAGTGTTAAATGACTAACCCAGACCTGTTTGGGACCTGACAATTTGCAGTTTACAAATGGGACAATTTTTGTGTAAATTTGCTTTGAGAAAGCCTTCTGAAAAAATGAATAAGAAACCCATATGTTTTTTATTTGTCAGAATGATCATGTTATGCTGTAAAATCCTCAGTGGAGGAATAAGGAATTCCTATAACACAGTTTTATCACTATCGATGTACGAAAATTGGAGATTTATCCCCAAAATGAGAAAATTTTGACCATTTTGAGCCATTTTTTTTAACCATCAACTGTGTCATTCGGCTGAGTGTATTTGAGTGATATTGTAAGATTTTTGGTGTGTACAGTTGTCTCCAGAAAGGGCCATATTCAGACCTTCCAGAAACTATATACATTGTGAGTATTGTGAATAGGGGAGGTAATTTAAATGCGAAATATCCTCGGCCGTGTTAATCAGAAGCTGAACATTTCTTGAAAAGCCGACATTTTCACCTGAATAACTGTAACGAGACCTTAAGTAGAAAACAGTGTTTGCTTTCATTGCAATTTCTGGCCTCCAATCTCCATAGCAACCAACTGTATTAGTGGGAATATGTTGTAGGATAACTAAAAGAAATATTAAAACATATTTTTCTTTTTTCAGTGGTACCCTGTTCAGATATAATTTCCTGGAAAGTTCTCCCTCTTGAGGTATTTCAAGTTCAGTAATGGTGTTATCAAAAGAATTATGTAGGTTTTTTAACACAATTTTATTTGAAAATGCTGTTTACTGGTACAGTCATATGGAGAACTCTTTCTAAGAACTTTCAAGGGAATTATCAGAGTGTGGTCTGATTAGTAGAGATAATTTGGGACTGAATATTCTTAATCGTTACATTTACACAGCTCTTTTCAAATAGCATATACTTCAAATGTCAGTCTTTTGGATCAGGTCAGGAACTGAAATGGGTCCATTTTTAACCCTTTAGCAAACACATTGTATGCTATGCAGGAAAATGAGTTTACAAGAGATTTATAGATTTTTTTCTTTTATGATCACATTATATTATAATTGATAGAATCAGTGAATGATGCTTAGCCAAATGAGGAAAGTGAGTTGAGAATGCTGTGGAAAAGAGTGGGTGGGTGGGTGGGTGGGGACTGAAATATGCATTTTGAGGGAGGATGCAGTTTACAAATGAATATAATTTCTGGTTTTGTTTTAATTTTATCAGTAATGTGTGATCCTGATGTAACTTTTGGTGCTGAAAGTGACTGTGCATATCAAAAATAAATAATCCATCACCATTGGTTTAGTCTGATCATTGGCCAATATACCAACACAGCTGCCTTGATAGCTATTGTTCATGGTGAGACAGCTGTGCATCGATCTAAATTGAAATCTAACTTCCTCCTCTCAGGTTAAAGCATACTGCTTTGGTAGAATAGGGGAACCACTGGTGTTACATGCTTTCACCTGATGCAAACTTTACTCTACAGAACTTTCATCAGAGTCAGAAATGTGAAAGAACAGGCCTTCTCTCACTGAGCATTACTGCGTAAAGAAACGTAAAGAAACTGGCTGTCAGAGTGCTCGGTCTGCCACTATCCATGGGGCTTAAGGCTCACTAAGTTAACATTTTTTTCATATGTGCCATACATCATTTTTCTCAGAATTAAATACAGATGCACCTTTACTATTTCTGAGAAGGTGAAGAATTTTTTATTTTTCACTTAAGGTCTCGTTTCCTATTAAAAGGTCATTTCCGAGGTTATTGGATATCCTCAGCCAAATGGCTATTTTGGGCTATAGTTTTAGTTTATGGTGGTGTGGATTTAGTAAATAATTTTCATTAAAGGTGATATGATCAAAATAATCTGTTGATGGCCTTGATTCAAACTGTGTATTGTCAAGTGCATTTCAATTGGGGGTCAAGGTCACATGGAAGTGTTAAATGACTAACCCAGACCTGTTTGGGACCTGACAATTTGCAGTTTACAAATGGGACAATTTTTGTGTAAATTTGCTTTGAGAAAGCCTTCTGAAAAAATGAATAAGAAACCCATATGTTTTTTATTTGTCAGAATGATAATGTTATGCTGTAAAATCCTCAGTGGAGGAATGAGGAATTCCTATAACACAGTTTTATCACTATCGATGTACGAAAATTGGAGATTTATCCCCAAAATGAGAAAATTTTGACCATTTTGAGCCATTTTTTTTAACCATCAACTGTGTCATTCGGCTGAGTGTATTTAAGTGATATTGTAAGATTTTTGGTGTGTACAGTTGTCTCCAGAAAGGGCCATATTCAGACCTTCCAGAAACTATATACATTGTGAGTATTGTGAATAGGGGAGGTAATTTAAATGCGAAATATCCTCGGCTGTGTTAATCAGAAGCTGAACATTTATTGAAAAGCCGACATTTTCACCTGAATAACTGTAACGAGACCTTAGTGCATTTCAGGCAAATTTCTTAAAAAATTTTCTTCTCCAGATCCAGCAGGCAGAATCTTTTGATATTTGGTATGCAACATTGTAGGATGGATCTGATGCAAATTTGTTCAAATCGGCTCCCTAGATTCATATTTGGGCTTACTATAGAAGCTCGAATTCGAACTTAGTGCATTTCAGGCAAATTTCTTAAAAAATCATCTTCTCCAGATCCAGCAGGCAGAATCTTTTGATATTTGGTATGCAACATTGCGGGGTAGATCTGATTCAAGTTTGTTCAAATTGGCCCCCTGGATTCATATGTGGGCTCACTATAGAAGCTCGAATTCAAACTTAGTGCATTTCGGGCAAATTTCTTCAAAAATCTTCTTCTCCAGATCCAGCAGGCAGAATCTTTTGATATTTGGTATGCAACATTGCGGGGTAGATCTGATTCAAGTTTGTTCAAATCGGCCCCCTGGATTCATATTTGGGCTTAATATAGAAGCCCGAATTTGCACTTAGTGCATTTCGGGCAAATTTTTTAAAAAATCTTCTTCTCCAGATCCAGCAGGCAGAATCTTTTGATATTTGGTATGCAACATTGTGGGGTGGATCTGATTCAAGTTTGTTCAAATCGGCTTCCTAGTTTCATATTTGGGCTCACTATAGAAGCTCGAATTCGAACTTAGTGCATTTCAGGCAAATTTCTTAAAAAATCTTCTCCAGATCCAGCTTCAGAATCTTTTCATATTTGGTAAGCAACATTGTGGGGTGGATCTGATTCAAGTTTGTTCAAATCGGCCCCCTGGGTTTATATTTGGGCTCCATATAGGAGCCCAAATTTGAACTTAGTGCATTTCAGGCAAATTTCTTTGAAAATCTTCTTCTCAAGATCCAGCAGGCAGAATCTTCTGATATTGGGTATGCACCATGCTTAGGGGGGTGAGATTCAAGTTTGTTCAAGCCAAGTCCCTGGGTTCATATTTGGGCTCACTGTGCTAGCCCGAATTATAACTTAGTTCAAAATGAGGAATTTTCTTTAAAAATCTTCTTCAGATCCAGCAGTCGGAATGTTTTGATATTTGGTATGCAGCATCCTTAGGGGGTAAGATTCAAGTTTGTTCAAGCCATGTCCCTAGGTCCATATTTGGACTCACTGTGGGAGCTCGAATTGTAACTTAGTTCAAAATGAGGACTTTTCTTTAAAAATCTTCTTCTTCAGATCCAGCAGTCGGAATGTTTTGATATTTGGTGTGCAGCATCCTTAGGGGGGTGAGATTCAAGTTTGTTAAAGCCAAGTCCCTGGGTTTATATATGGGCTCCCTGTGGGAGCCTGAATTATAACTTAGTTCAATATGAGGAATATTCTTTAAAAATCTTTTTTTTTTAGATCCACTGGTCAGAATCTTTGTATATTTGGTATAAGCTTTTCTTAGGAGGAGCAGATACAACTTGTTGAAATCAATTCTCTGGGTTGATATAAATTTAGGCTACCATGTCAGGTGAGTGCCCTCAGGCCCCTTGGGGCCTCTTGTTTTTTCTTATACTGAAAATTTGGGGGCCGAGTGAGACTTTTGGACCAAAATCCGGAATTTTTTTTGTTTTGTTTTTTATGCGTTTCGGTCAATTTTAAGACAAAAAAAAATATTTTTTTTTACACTGAAAATTTGGGGGCCCCGGTGGGACTTTGAAAATTTTGGACCAAAATCCGGAAAATTAGTTTTTTGGGTTTTTTATGCATTTTGGTCACTTTTAAGAAGAAAAAACAATTTTTGGCTGAAAATATTTTGTTTGGGACTTCGAACATTTCCAAACAAAAATAAAAAAAAAAATCTGTTTTTTCTGCATTTATCTCAATTTTGGGACGTAAAAGTGCAGAAACTGAAAATAGAAGGAAAATCCTGTGTATTGTGTGGGCACAACTGCTTCATCTAGTTGGTATATGCTTTTTTTAGGATGGGCAGCTTATTCAAATCAAGGCCCTGGTTTGATATTAAGACTACCATGTCAGGTGAGTGTCCTCAGGTACCCTGGGGCCTCTTGTAACTTTTTTTTTGAGAGGGGAGGGGAGGGGGAGGGGCTCCATAGTATAATCATATTTACATATTAAATACACTTTCCTTGAAATGACCAGCATGATATTGAAAGCATGTGGTTTCTGACAGAAATAAAACAAGTATCGAACTACCACAATGACCACATACTTCACTTAAATGCAATATGCAATATCTACGCATCTGCTGTCCACTGTCATTAATTTCTATGTATACATTTGAATGAAATTTGAAAAAAAAAACTGGAATACACTATACTTTCAGAAATGACATTTTCAAGACAGTAGGCCAAGATTTGGAGCTTCCAGTATCAATAAACGAAAATCAACCTGATAATCAATATTCATGACCTTTCTACACCAACCGTGAATTAACATCAATTTATCAAATATGGTTTGTTTTGCTGGACTGGGACTTACCTCATGCTCCCCATTTATACTGTCTAATAGATTTATTTCTCCATGTAATTTTGAAAGCATGAACTCCAAAATCGGTTTCAAATTCACAGTTGAAGTCCAATGGAAATTTAAGGTTACAATAAACTAAATGAGTGACTTTTACTCGATAAACTTTTTAGGGCCGGTTGGGTTACCCATAACAGTTATTTTTTGAGGAGGAGGCCTGTGACATATTACAACATTACACCTTGGCAATTTATTTTTGCTGATGATGTGCTGCAGTACATTAATACACAGCATTTTTCTCAGCATTGCCAATTGCCAAGGATGCATTATCAGGACTGATTTTGGTTAACCATGGTTATCAAAAGTGGCCAACCAGTTATGAAAATCCCATAACCGTTTCAGCACTAATAGTGGACCACAGTAGTGGTCAATGTCTCTGTGACATCACATACATATCATGACATCACAACATCATTGGCAACATGAATCATTTTGCGGGAAAACCTTCAAGAAAAACCTCACTGTTCCCATCAGTTTTCCATCACATGTCCTTACTATGTACCCCCAAAACATATGCTTATATATATCACAATATATATATACCATAGCTTACTATATATGCAGTGCATACACCTGCTGAATCTAGCTGGATTGAACCAAAGTTTCGCTCAGGTAAATGTTGCTTCCCCAAAGCTCTGGTTCCTATGGGAATTTAAGACTAGCTGCTTCTCCAAAGTTCTGGTTAATGAGACACGATCGGGTACATGCTATACAACTTTCATACTTTTTTTGGGCCCAAAAACCAGCTTGCTGATTTTCTTCCAAAAAAAGGTCAAAACGGACTAGAGTTATCATTGGAAAACCATTGATTTTACCATTTTGCATCTTTTCAAAGGGTATAACTCTGAAACTGTAAATGCCAAAATGGTGAAATCGAACTTGACCTGCATTTCATGGTAGGCAGTATGTTGCAAAATTATAAGAGCATACATCAAAGCAAACTTTGAATCTCCTCCCATTGTTATCCTCGTTTTTAATATTTTGCATGGTGATGCCAGACAGCAACAACTGCGACTGGCGCCATAAACATAGAAAAAAACTAAGCGAGCTCTCGTCCAATCAGAGGGTAAGGACTTTTGTTTTATGGTACAATAATTTCTTGTTCTCACAAGGAAAAAGTATTTTGTCCCCATAATGCAGTAGCTTGTTTCCACAAGATTGAATTTTGTTCCCACAAAACAGAACAAGATAATATTCTGTGGGAACAAGATATCTTTTTGGAACAAGATACTTTGTTGAGGGAACAAGATATATGCACCTGGAAAAAATTTTGCATGAGCATATAATTGTTGCTTTCGGAAGCGCAGTGGCTCAGTGGTAGACTGTTGGACTTCTATGCTAGAGGTCCCAAGTTCGATCCTCGTCTGGAGATGACCCATGTTGTGTCATTGGGCAAAGCACTTTATCCTGGTTGCCTACATGGGGACACGATGATGCTGTGTACTAAGGCATTCTACACGTCGATGGTGTAACCCTGCTTGAGCGGAGCTTGAACAGAGTTAGAATGTTGAGCTGACAGTTGCTCATTGATGCTCAGTGGTTCTCTGCGGCTTCCTCCACCCGTAAAACTGTCACAGTCATGATTAGCCATTGTGCATAAGTATGTGACCTAAAACCAAAAAATAAATAAATCGCCACCTGCCTGCCTGCTTGGCCGTTTGCCATCCATCTGGTTCCGGATGATAACTCTAGTTTGCTTTGATGTATGACCTTATAATTTTGCAACATACTGTCTACCATGAAATGCAGGTCAAGTTTGATTTCACCATTTTGGCATTTACAGTTCTAGAGTTATACCCCTTGAAAAGATGCAAAATGGTAAAATCAATGGTTTTCTGATGTTAACTCTAGTCCGCTTTGATGTACAACATTATAATTTTGCAACAGTACTACCTACCCTGAAGTACAGGTCAAGTTTAATTTTCCCAGTTATTACGTTGACCATTGCAGAGTTATGCATCTTGAAAAGTGGCAAAATGGTAAAATCAGTGGTTTTTGGATGGTACAGTAGAACCTGTCTTGAGAGATCACCCCTCTTGCCAAGTAAAAATGGTCTCTCATGACAGGTGGTCTCTCATTAGAGGTTTGAGGTTTTTGCTTGTCAGTGAATGACCAACCAGAGAATATTTGTTGCAGAAATGGAGAACTGATTTTTCAACTTTTTTTATTGTTGTTTTATTTTAATTCAGTTTTAGTACAAGTACAAAGGCATTGTTTGAGAAATTACAGTTAAAAGTACATAAATTGAAAACCTTTTTGAGATTATGATGTGAAGGGGCTGGTCTATCTGAAATAGTAATTTTTAGCTCAAGTTGGCAAAGGCAAGCTGAGCTATTGCCATCACTTCTCATTTGTCGGTGTACGTACGTACATACGTCCACAATTTCCTTTGGCACACCTCACAGGTTGCATTTATGATCAGATCGATTTGAAACTTGTATGCTTGTTTTGGGTGACCTTTAGATGGGAGCTATCGATTTTCTTCAATTTCCGACAAAAACTTTTGCCGTGGCCAACGTTCTTAGAACTTAGTTTAGTCAGACCTCAATATTTCCCTTTGGCACACCCTACAGGGCACATTTATGATTGGATTGCTTTGAAACCTGGTATGCTTGTTTGGGGGGACCTCTAGATGGGAGCTTTCAATTTTCTTCCATTTCTGTCAAAAAATGTTGCCATGGCCAACGTTTTTAGAACTTAGTTTAGTCAGACCTCAATATTTCCCTTTGGCACACCCTACAGGGCACATTTATGATCGGATTGGTTTGAAACCTGGCATTCTTATTTGGGGTGACCTCTAGATGGGAGCTTTCGATTTTCTTCCATTTCCGTCAAAAAATGTTGCCGCGGCCAATGTTTTTAGAACTTAGTTTAGTCAGACCTTAATATTTCCCTATGGCACACCCTGCAGGGTACATTTATGATTGGATTGCTTTGAAACCAGGCATGCTTGTTTGGGGGTGACCTCTAGATGGGAGCTGTTGATTTTCTTCCATTTCTGTCCATCAAAAAATGTTGCTGCTGGTAACGATCTTTGAACTTAGTTTAGTCAGGCATCAGTATATTCCTTTGGCATACTCTACAGGGCACATTGATGGTAGATCGATTTGAAACTTTGTATGCTTGTTTGGGGTTACCTCTAGTTGGAGCTATCGATTTTCTTCGATTTCCGTCAAAAAATGCTGCCACTGGCAATGACCTTCGATGAACTTAGTAAAAACTTAGTGCAGTTAAGCATCAATATTTCCCTTTGACACACCCTGCAGGGCACATTTATGATTGGATCGCTTGCAAACTTGGTGTGCTTGTGTGGGGTGACATCTATGTGGGAGCTGTCGATTTTCTTCCCTGTCAAAAAATGTTGCCACTGACCTTTGAACTTAGTTTAGTCAGACCTCATTATTTCCCTTTAACACACCCCTCAGGGCACAATTATGATCGGATCACTTTGAAACTTGGTATGTGTGTTCGTGGTGACCTGTAGATGTGAGCTATTGCTTTTTTCATTTCCATAAAAAATTATTGTCATTATCATCAGCCTTTGAACTTACTGCATTTGTGCATCAACTTATCCCTTTTGCACTCTCGGCAGGGTATATTTATGAATTTCCAACAAAAAAGAAAAAAAAAAACCATTGGCACAAGCAATGACCTTCTACTTAGTGTATTTGTGCATTAACATCTTCCTTTGGCATGCCTCAGAGGGCACATTCATTATCAGGTTGTTTTGAAGCTTGTATGCTTGTGCAGGGTGACAAAGATAGGAGCTACTGATTTTCTTTTCATTTCCATCAAAAACTGTTGCTGTTAGCAACAATCTTTGAATTTATTGCATTTGTGCATCAACATTCTTTGACATGGCCAACAGGCCCTATTTATCATAGGATTGTTATTATTTTTGAACTTGGTGTTCTCATTAGACAAGAACTTCAAATAAGAGCTATTGGTCAGCATTCATTTCTGTGAAAAAAGTTGCCATTTACAATAACCTCTGAACATACTGCATTTGTGTATCAACTTTCTTCCTTTTGCCAGTCTTACAGTTTACATTTAAAAATTCATGGATTACTCTGACGTTGTGCACACACAATGCTGTTATGTTGAAATTTCATCAAATAACATTGGTACCAATGATCTTCAATTTTGCCATTTCATTTATAACTTACCAAGTTCAAGTTTGTCAAGTTGAGCTACAGTGTCATTGACACTTTCATTTTATTTATTTCTCCAGTCTCAATATATCTTATAAAACCATTTTTTCATATTATTTTCACACACTTGTCTGAAGCCAGTAACACAAACCATGCCCCGATTGGTTATACTTAAATCAAAGCCAACCAATAGGGCTTCATGGGGTCAGTAAAGCAAACCACTCCCTTACTGATTAAAATTTAATGAAAGCTGATTGTTTTGAAGACACAAACTGAGTTGTGAAAAACAAACTTGGGACATCTCAAGATTGAAAAGAATTATCTAGATGAGTAACATTTGTCAGCTTATCACCAAGTTTAATTATGTACTGAGCTGTGAAAAACACCCCAGCCCACATATGGATATATACCAGGCATGCCCTCCCAAAAATCTCCACCTGCTGCTGGGTCTCCCCTTCCCGAGATATAAATTTCGGGGAAAAATGCTGGCTTCCCCATCCACATGTCACTGGTTGTCACAGGCGGAACAGTTGTAAATTAAAAACCGAATTGCTCGAATTTCCAGCTCTCTATCTTTTCTACCTCCTCTATCTCATCAGACATGACCCAAAACTGAATGACAAACTATGAGGGATTGAAACAATCCTCATGCAAAGATGTGCAGAAACCCTAATTAAGACCAAGTCAAGGATGAAACAATCTTGCCAGCAAACAGCCCTTTTAAGGGCTTTTTTGTTATTTATTTCTTTTTTTTTTTTTTTTTTTTTTTTTTTTGGGTGGGGGGGGAGGTCATTTGGAATTCCCGAAGGATAACCAAATACCTCATAATCTCATATGGCATCCTATCTCCCAGAAGGCTTGATGGATGACTCCCGGTTTTTCAAAACTGTTGGAGCTTTCTCCACTCCTTTTTTGTAACCGCTATGGTCATATACTGGGGCTGCTACCAAACCGGCATTGCTGTTTGGTTTTCTTCTCTCTTCTTCCCTTAAAATTGGCATCGCACAAAACTATATTCTGACTCGCCACCATGGTGGAAATCAAACCTTTACCATCGCCAAGCTGGAACCGAATAAAGCCCACTCTCTAATAGTCTTAATGGCATTGAGGGATTGATTATTGACAATCTATCACTCCAACGTAATCTGCCGGAAATTCTACCACCTCGGACCCCATTTGAGGCAATAGGAAGCTAGGCCTGTGTGATGCAAGTGAAATAAAATAAGGTTAACCGGGTCACAAGGGATTGGTAAATCCCACATTGTCCCTGCGCGCCTTTGGCGCGCTAAAAGCTTTCATTCATTCAAAGTTGGAATCATTTTCCTCAAAGTCTCTTTGAAGAAGCTAAATCAAGCGAAACGCATCAAGACAGATGGATTATTTTCTACCTTTGTTGAAGACAACAATCAATCCAGGTATCTTCTTTTATAGGTAACATCAAGGTTTGATTTTCTTTTAATTCAATTTCTACATTTTAATTTTAAAAGTCAATTCATCTACCTATTCTTCAAATGGCTCAAAAAAGACAGAAACATTGGGGAAAGGGAGTTACCCAGTCTGGAAGGGGCCAGGAACAATCGTTTCAGGCCTATTCTAGATTGGTCAAGGCCCTTTTCTGGTGATTCAGTGTTTGCACCACATTGGGCTCCTAGAGCAGCATTTGGCAAATCGGGATTTTCCGAAACAGTTGGAGAAGAAAATAGATGAGTTAGGTGGCTTTCTAAAGCCTGCTCTTCCCACCCCACACATTTTTTCTGTTTTTCTACAGATTAGTGTGGGAAGGGCCAACCAAACGTTAAATGCTTTAATTGAGTATTATAAGATAAATTTAAACTGGTTGAAGTCTAAGATAACTTTGGCTATGTGACCCCTTCTGGACTTAAAAAAACAGCGTGGGGCACGGTGGTGTTGTGTTCTAAGGTGCATTGCACGGCGATGGTGCACTTGTCTACAACCAATGTCAATCCTGCTTGTGTGGAGTTATTACTTTGGGGAACCCGTCTGTTGGTTGCCTTTGGTGGTTCTCTCTGGGTACTTCGGCTTTGAATCTAAAAAGAACAATAACAATAACAATAGATTCACCTATTAGAAATAGGTGAATCTAACTAGCACCAGCCTTCAAACTTGGTGATTTTGTGCATCAGCATTTTCTTTTGGCGTACCTCACAAGGTACTTTCATGAATGGATTGCATTGAAACTTGGTATGTTTTTTAGGTTGACATCCAGATGGGAGTTTCTTTCATTCCTGTCATAAAAGTTGCCATTAGCAATGACATTCAACTTTTCCCTTTTGTGCATCGACATGATCCTTTGGTACACTGCTAAGGTCACATTTATGATCCAGTTGCATGGAAATTTGGTGTGCTGGTTTGGAGCAACCTTTAGGTGTGAGCTATTGATTTTCTTTAATTTCCTTCAAGAAACCTTGCCGTTAGCAATGATCTTTGAACCTTGTGGTTTTTGCATCAACATTTTTCTTTGGCACGCTCTGCAGGGTGCATTTATGAATGGATAGGTTGAAAACTTGGTATACTTGTTTTGGGTGACCTTCTTGATAAGAGCTATAGATTTTCTGCCATTTCTATCAAAAAACGTCTTTAGCAACAAACTTCAACTTTACCATTTTTTCTGTTGACAGTTTTCTTTGGAACACTGCACAGTTCACATTCATAATTTGATCGCTGTGAAACATGGGGTGCTTGTTTGGTTGGAACGACCTCATTTCTGAAAAAAACATTGCCAAATGTTGCCTTTAACAGTGACCTTTGAACTCATTGCATTTGTGCATCAGCATTTTCCTTTGTCAGGGTGAATTTAAGAATGGACCAGTTTGAAACTTGGTATACATGTTTGGGGTAACCTTTAGATGTGAGCTATCGATTTTCGTCCATTTATGTCAAAAAACGTTGCCATCAGCAATGAACCTTAAAATCAGTGCATTTTTGCATCAACATTTCCTTCGCCATGCCCTACAGGTTACATTTATGAATGAATTCCTTTGAAACTTGGTATGCCTGTTCTGGGTGACCTCTAGATGGGAGCGATTGATATTCTTTCTCTTCCATCAAAAAACCTTATCAGTAGCATCAACCTTTGAACTTAGTGCACTTGTGCAGCAACTTATCCCTTTTGCACTCCCAACAGGGCATATTTATAAATTTCCATCAAAAAAAGAAGCAAAAAAAAAAACATAGCCACTAACAGCGACCTTCAAACTTAGTACATTTGTGTACTTTGGTACTCCTCAGATGGCTCATTCATTATCGGATTTTTTCGAAACTTGGTATGCTTATTCAGGGTGACCAAGATAGGAGCATGGCCTACAAGGTCCATTTGTTATAGGATTGTTTTTTTTTTAACTTTGTTTGCTCATTAGGTGAGACCTCTAGATAAGAGCTATTGATTAGCATTCATTTTTGTGAAAAAAGTTACTGTTTACAATGACCTTTAAACTTAGTTCATTTGTGTATCAACATTCTTCCTTTAACCATCCCTACAGCTTACATTTAAAAATGCATGGTTTGCTCTGACATTGTGCACACAGAATTCTGTATGCTGAAGTTTCACCAAATAACATTGGAACCAATGATCTTCACTTTTGTCATTTTGTCATTTCACTTATAACTTTCCGAGTTCAAGTTTGTCAAGTTGAGCTTTCATTGTGCATTGGCTCTACACACATGGGATCTCTTCTCCTGTCCCATGATTCCAGCGCAGTTGGGTTAGTTGGGGGTTGGTTATGTTATTCCCACCTCCTATTGTCTATTCAGCATGTTGTATATAATTATGAGTAGATTGATAAGAAATATAAATTTTATGTTAAATTTCCTTTCTTATTATACCTACTACAATTGTTTACTGGAGACCTTCCTGTTTTCTTAATTTGGGTAAGAATCCTTCCTCCCAGCTAGTCACATAACTCCAATCCAATATTGGCAGATTGAAATAGAATGATACTTCTGTTATACATCTGCACACTGGTTGTGGAGCCGTGGTTTTGGTACAGAGAAGAGTGTCCCCTACTGGGTGGTGGCCCAGTTTTTTTGGCTTATTTTTTCATCTTGCTTTTGCACCACTTTTTCCGAGTTAGTGACTTCCACTGCAGTGCAGACCTGTTGTAAACAATTGTGGTAGGTAAAGTCAGAAAGGAAATTTACTAGAAAATTTATATTTTTTTCTAAATCTTTTATTTCCAACCTCATTTTCAAGCTCACCTTTTCAAAACGTTGGAAATATAAACTCCAATGAATACCATATCTAAAATTGTATTTCCATTCAACGAAGTATCCAGCCATTATGGCAAAACTCTGAAGTAATGTCATATGGACACATGTCAAAAAAACTAAAGTGATAAATATGTCATGCAATTTTAGTTTTTTAAATAAAACAGAAACCTCCTATTTTTTGATTTAGTACCATATTTGACATTTTTACATCACTTCAATTTTTTTAATGGCCTCAAATCTCGACATACCTCCAAAATGGTGCTGGCTATGCATCACTGGATGATTTATGGAGATTCGCGTTGCAATGTCATATCCATCCAGCTTATAATTATTATTGTATGTTAAGTATGTACTTTGTATATATTTTACAGATTCTGTATTTGATATTATCCAACACTCACAGACCTCATCTTTGGCCGAAGAAACATTGTTCTCACTGTTGCTTATTGGTTACTTGAACTATATGTGTAGATATGAGTAAGTCATTAGAGAAAAAAAATCTGGTTAATAAATTCTTCTCACTTTATATTCATGTCACTCAGCTGTTTTCAGTAGTAAAAGTCCATTTCTGATCCCTCTAGAAGACTGCTAGAAGCCAGCATTTAGGCTTTAAACTTTAACTGGTTGAGTGCTAGAAGCCACAATCAGGGTTTTCAAAAAAGTGAGGTTATCAGAGCAAAAGCCTATGTTTTCCTTGCTCATGTTTCATATTCAATCAAACGCAAATAATATTTTGTGTATATAAATTTGTTCTGTTGCAAATTATTGGAGAGTGCCCAAACAAATTTGGAATAACAAATTCAGATCACCAAATACAAATCTAGCCCTCAACCAGTTAAAGTCCTAACTTTGACTTTCGGCTGTTTTTCTCCTTCAGAATATTTTCTTCTAATCTTTTTGTGAACTTTCTGGTTAAATTCAAAGTACTCATGCAGTTGTTTTTGCCATGGTGTACTCAGAAGTCTCTGAGCATTACGTGTACACACTGCATTAAAACCCTAATTCATCACGCTGACACTCTGTGTTAATTAAGTGATACAGGTGGGGGTGATCAACCCCAAAATCATTACTTTTAATAACACACTGGAGGTTCCCATGTAAAGCCAATTAACTATGATGTTACGACCTAGCACTCCCACAAGATTTAAATCTCAAACTGGTGTAAGTGAATTCAACCTAAAGGATATCATTTTGTTCAACAAGCGATAAATATTATAAAATTATTAATGTGTCTCAAGAAAATGTGTCAATAATATGACTTTTTAATCCGCGGAGTGTTACTTTGATTTCCAAACACTGACATGACCTTAATCTCACCTACAAAATTCTGCCATCCAATGAGACGTCAGTACAGATATGTGTGACATCCCACGAAAGCTTACTTGAAGCAGCATGAAAGTTTTCCAAAAACATCATCGCCGTCACCATCATCATCATTCTGACCTTTGACTTCAAAGTGTGAACATGAATTGATTGCTCATCATGGCTAATTTGGAGATCCTGATGAAACTGAAGAAAGCCATGTCAGTTCTGGGTGTCTCTTGTGCTAGATGAAATGCAAGAGCGTCCATCTGATGCTGGGAGTATGACACAGAAAATACCACCCCACGTCCTTCAGGTAGAGGTAGTACCTTTAGTGAAAGGACCTCCTCTCACACTGGGCCTCACTAGAAGGAGTCTGGACCTTCTGAGGAGAAGTAGAAAAAGAAGAGTCCATCAACAAAGTGCAGAGATGCCCGGCGCTTGGAGGCCTGGCTTGAGAGGAAAAAAGCTTTGAAACAGGAAGAGGAGGAGTAGACAATCATCAAATTGCCACTACCCTCCCCTCTCACACCAATGCCCACCTTAATACCAAAGAGGTCAGGAATGCAGGGAGATGGGGGAGGCAGAGAAGGAGATGGAGGTCAGTCAATCCAAACCTGGATCTCCTATAAGCTTGGTCCAATCAAGCCACAGTTGAAAGGAGGCTACCGACAACATGCAGGACGACTTAACATCAGCCCAGTTCATCGAAGCACTTAACCAGCACATTCTTAAACTCTACAACAACCTAAAATTAGACTTCATTGGCACCGTCGACCAGTACAAACAATATGTTAAAGACTTCTACAAAGAGGAAAATTCATGCTGATTACTAGAAACATTCACCTACAAACAACTTCAAGCTCAGAAGATCCACTCTCAAGACTTCCACAGCTATATAAGAAGCATGCTTGCTCGTCCACCCAAGAAGAAGAAGGGAAAAAAACAAATTTTGCCAACCTGGACCCGGTCCCTTTCCTCCTTTAACACGCTCGGACATGGTGCAGAAATACTATTATACTGGAAATGACCTTGGTCGCTGGGGAGATGGAAAATTGGAAGATGTTATTTTTGAAGATGGACTTGAAAAATTCAATATGTAACAGGTTGGACGAGCAAATTTGATAGGACTGTCACAGAAATGCAGATAAAAGTTCTGGTAAATTTCAATGGCATTTCCATGAAAAGTGTGGTAGTAGGTGGGACAATGTTGTAACATTATTAGTCCCCCACAGTTTCACCGTGAAGGGGACTATTGGATTTCACACGGTCTGTCTGTCTCTCCGTCCATCCATCCATCCATCCTGTTACAGCATGTATCTCAGAGATGCTTTGGTGCGTTTGTTTAAAATTTTCAGATTTGATGGGGCATTAGGAAAAATTAATGCACATCAATTTTTTTAATAAACTTTATATGATCCAAGAGGTGGCACACACGTTCCTCTATTGTTAGGTAGTGAATGAATAAATAGTAGCCTGACCGGTTTCGTCTTTTTTTTAGACTCATCAGAGGCGTTAGAACCACGGACTCTCTCCCTTTATATACTTTTTTGTGCGTAACGTCATAATAGTGTACCCGGCGGGTATATTTTATACCCGGCGGGTATATTATTATATCCGACGGGTATGTTTTTATACCCGGCAGGTATGTTTTGTACCCGATGGGTATATGTTTGTACCCGTCGGTTATATTTTAGTATAGGTTCTAACGCCTCTGATGAGTCTAAAAAAAGATGAAACCGGTCAGGCTACTATTTATTCATTCACTACCTAACAAAAGAGGAACGTGTGTGCCACCTCTTGGATCATATAAAGTTTATTTGAATTACTCAATCAATTTAACACACACGATGACAGAAGAAGCTACAAACATGGACAGTACATCGTCAGGCAGATCTTCTCTTCTCGACCTCACCAGTGTTTCCAATACAACGATGGTTGCCTCACCAAGCGCAGGCCGTCCAAATAAACGTTTAAGGATGGAAGAGGAAGCCAATTTTACACACCACACAAAGAAGAAACGTGTAAATATCAGATCGGAGAACATGCTCCTATATAAACAAATTAGAAACCATAAAGTCAGAGAATTGAAAACACTACTATGCATGCAGCACTACACGGAGTTCCATGAAAGAGAATTGGCACCTCCGGAATTCCAGGTCAGCTATTCGTGCCCCCAAAGAAGTTCGGAGTCGGTCTGCGCCTGACACTCGGACCCCGACTCCATACGAACGACAGGGCACAGGAAAGAAGCTGAAATAAGCTGGATATATTGCCTACGAACATTGCTACCATTTGGGCTGAACAGGAAAGATTTTTAATTTTTCTTTATTCTTATAATATTCCTTTACTTTTCTGTCTTCTGTCATAATTCCATATCTATTATTTACTGTGGAGACATCACGTTAACATAACGTCACAATTGCTACTTCGCAACGTGTCTTATAGAGGTACACAGCTGAGTATCGAACGAAACATGGCCACAGTCTGCACTACATGTGGGGCAACGTCCGCCCGCAGATCAGGACTTTATCGACACAATAGAGTTGACGGATAAAGTTCTGAACTATGCAGCAAGAAAAGTTTACTCCATTTTACATTAAAGTTCATGCAATTTACGTCTACCATTTATGAATTTTTACCACCACAACAGAATTTCTATACCCATCCCCCAATGGGTATACACAATACTCTCCCGCTCACCATAATCATGCCGGGTATATAAAAATATACCCGCCGGGTACTAAAATATAACCGACGGGTACAAACATATACCCGTCGGGTACAAAACATACCCGCCGGGTATAAAAACATACCCGTCGGATATAATAATATACCCGCCGGGTATAAAATATACCCGCCGGGTACACTATTATGACGTTACGCACAAAAAAGTATATAAAGGGAGAGAGTCCGTGGTTCTAACGCCTCTGATGAGTCTAAAAAAAGACGAAACCGGTCAGGCTACTATTTATTCATTCACTACCTAACAATAGAGGAACGTGTGTGCCACCTCTTGGATCATATAAAGTTTATTTGAATTACTCAATCTATTTAACACACACGATGACAGAAGAAGCTACAAACATGGACAGTACATCGTCAGGCAGATCTTCTCTTCTCGACCTCACCAGTGTTTCCAATACAACGATGGTTGCCTCACCAAGTGCAGGTTGTCCGAATAAACGTTTAAGGACGGAAGAGGAAGCCAATTTTACACACCACACAAAGAAGAAACGTGTAAATATCAGATTGGAGAACATGCTCCTATATAAACAAATTAGAAACCATAAAGTCAGAGAATTGAAAACAGTACTATGCATACAGCACTACACGGAGTACCATGAAAGAGAATTGGCACCTCCGGAATTCCAGGTCAGCTATTCGTGCCCCCAAAGAAGTTCGGAGTCGGTCCGCGCCCGACACTCGGACCCCGACTCCATATGAACGACAGGGCACAGGAAAGAAGCTGAAATAAACTGGATATATCGCCTATGAACATTGCTACCATTTGGGCTGAACAGGAAAGATTTTTAATTTTTCTTTATTCTTATAATATTCCTTTACTTTTCTGTCTTCTGTCATAATTATATATCTATTATTTACTGTGGATACGTCACGTTAACATAACGTCACAATTGCTACTTCGCAACGTGTCTTATAGAGGTACACAGCTGAGTATCGAACGAAACATGGCCACAGTCTGCACTACATGTGGGGCAACGTTTGCCCACAGATCAGGACTTTATCGACACAATAGAGTTGACGGATAAAGTTCTGAACTATGCAGCAAGAAAAGTTTACTCCATTTTACATTAAAGTTCATGCAATTTACATCTACCGTTTATGAATTTTTACCACCACAACGGAATTTCTATACCCATCCCCCAATGGGTATACACAATACTCTCCCGCTCACCATAATCATGCCGGGTATATAAAAATATACCTGCCGGGTACTAAAATATAACCGATGGGTACAAACATATACCCGTCGGGTACAAAACATACCCGCCGGGTATAAAAACATACCCGTCGGATATAATAATATACCCGCCGGGTATAAAATATACCCGCCGGGTACACTATTATGACGTTACGCACAAAAAAGTATATAAAGGGAGAGAGTCCGTGGTTCTAACGCCTCTGATGAGTCTAAAAAAAGACGAAACCGGTCAGGCTACTATTTATTCATTCACTACCTAACAATAGAGGAATGTGTGTGCCACCTCTTGGATCATATAAAGTTTATTTGAATTACTCAATCTATTTAACACACACGATGACAGAAGAAGCTACAAACATGGACAGTACATCGTCAGGCAGATCTTCTCTTCTCGACCTCACCAGTGTTTCCAATACAACGATGGTTGCCTCACCAAGTGCAGGCCGTCCGAATAAACGTTTAAGGACGGAAGAGGAAGCCAATTTTACACACCACACAAAGAAGAAATGTGTAAATATCAGATCGGAGAACATGCTCCTATATAAACAAATTAGAAACCATAAAGTCAGAGAATTGAAAACAGTACTATGCATACAGCACTACACGGAGTATCATGAAAGAGAATTGGCACCTCCGGAATTCCAGGTCAGCTATTCGTGCCCCCAAAGAAGTTCGGAGTCGGTCCGCGCCCGACACTCGGACCCCGACTCCATACGAACGACAGGGCACAGGAAAGAAGCTGAAATAAACTGGATATATCGCCTACGAACATTGCTACCATTTGGGCTGAACAGGAAAGATTTTTAATTTTTCTTTATTCTTATAATATTCCTTTACTTTTCTGTCTTCTGTCATAATTATATATCTATTATTTACTGTGGAGACGTCACGTTAACATAGCGTCACAATTGCTACTTCGCAACGTGTCTTATAGAGGTACACAGCTGAGTATCGAACGAAACATGGCCACAGTCTGCACTACATGTGGGGCAACGTTCGCCCACAGATCAGGACTTTATCGACACAATAGAGTTGACGGATAAAGTTCTGAACTATGCAGCAAGAAAAGTTTACTCCATTTTACATTAAAGTTCATGCAATTTACATCTACCATTTATGAATTTTTACCACCACAACGGAATTTCTATACCCATCCCCCAATGGGTATACACAATACTCTCCCGCTCACCATAATCATGCCGGGTATATAAAAATATACCTGCCGAGTACTAAAATATAACCGACGGGTACAAACATATACCCGTCAGGTACAAAACATACCCACCGGGTATAAAAACATACCCGTCGGATATAATAATATACCCGCCGAGTATAAAATATACCCGCCGGGTACACTATTATGATGTTACGCACAAAAAAGTATATAAAGGGAGAGAGTCCGTGGTTCTAATGCCTCTGATGAGTCTAAAAAAAGACGAAACCGGTCAGGCTACTATTTATTCATTCACTACCTAACAATAGAGGAACGTGTGTGCCACCTCTTGGATCATATAAAGTTTATTTGAATTACTCAATCTATTTAACACACACGATGACAGAAGAAGCTACAAACATGGGCAGTACATCATTAGGCAGATCTTCTCTTCTCGACCTCACCAGTGTTTCCAATACAACGATGGTTGCCTCACCAAGCTCAGGCCGTCCGAATAAACGTTTAAGGATGGAAGAGGAAGCCAATTTTACACACCACACAAAGAAGAAACGTGTAAATATCAGATCGGAGAACATGCTCCTATACAAACAAATTAGAAACCATAAAGTCAGAGAACTGAAAACACTACTATGCATACAGCACTACACGGGAGTACCATGAAAGAGAATTGGCACCTCCGGAATTCCAGGTCAGCTATTCGTGCCCCCAAAGAAGTTCGGAGTCGGTCCGCGCCCGACACTCGGACCCCGACTCCATACGAATGACAGGGCACAGGAAAGAAGCTGAAATAAACTGGATATATCACCTACGAACATTGCTACCATTTGGGCTGAACAGGAAAGATTTTTAATTTTTCTTTATGGACATCAATTTGTTTCCAGAAAAAATTAAAGATAGCCGACTGGTGGCCATTTTAGTTGGAAATTGCATGTAATTCGTTATACATTAAGAACTTCTGAACGACATTTCTGATTTCAATAATGTTTGGTATGTAGGTCTAGCAGCATAAGATAAATAGCATATCATACAGGTTTTTTTCTCTTGCATAAATTATGCAAATTAGCCTTACTTAACCTTTTTGGGGGGTAATATTTTTGGGCGTATTATATTGTGGACTGTTACCACCTGTATTTCAGAGATGCTTTTGTTTCAAATTTTCAGATTTGATGGGGCATTAGGAAAAATTGATGCACATCAATTTTTTTCCAAAAACATTCAAGACTGGTTGCCATTTTTGTTGGAAATTGTGTTTAATTTGTTATACTCTGAGAACATCTGAACGACATTTCCGATTTCAATAATTTTTGGTATGGAGGTCTAGCAGCATAAGATAAATAGCATATCATACAGGTTTTTTTCTTTTGCGTAAATTATGCAAATTAGCCTTAGTTAACCTTTTTTTCGGGTAATATTTTTGTGCGTATCATGTTGTGTACTGTTACCACCTGTATCTCAGAGATGCTTTGACGCTTTTGTTTAAAATTTTCAGATTTGTTGTCCAATGATGGGACATTAGGAAAAATTGCTGCACGGCAATTTTTTTCCTAAAAAAATTAAAGATGTCCAACTTGCACCCATTTTTGTTGGAAATTGCATGTTATTGGTTATATGCTCAGAACTTCTGAACAACATTTCCGATTTCAATAATTTTAGGTATGGAGCAAATATATTTAGCAGCATAAGATAAATAACATATGTTTTTTTTTTCTCGAGCATAAATTATGCAAATTAGCCTTACTTAACCTTTTTCTCGGGTAATATTTTTGTGCATATTATGTTGTGTACTGTTATCACCTGTATCTCAGAGATGCTTTGATGCTTTTGTTTCAAATTTTCAGATTTGAAGGGAAGAGACATAAGATAAATAACATATTCAGGGTTTTTTTCTTGTGCATAAATTATGCAAGTTAGCCTTACCTAACTTTTTACAGGTATTTGGATGCTTACAGTAAAACCATAGAAATGTGGGTAATATTGGAACTAGTTTGTTGAGTTGTTCCTTTGATATCCATATTTGTTTGGGTTTTATTGAGGAAATATCAATATATTTCACTTTAATACACCTACCATGGGGGACGATTGTCTGATCACTGGCGACTGGCGTTGCACTTGTTTACATATGATCTACATTCTCCACTATTTAAAGTTAGTAAAAACAGTTTTATTTGCTGAAAAAAACTTCCATTTCAATGCACCTGGCCACGACTAGCCACAAATCTTGTTTTTACCCAAAGGAAGTTTCCCCTTAATAAAAAACACCCAAGAATAAAAAAATTTTATAAACACCCTACATAAAGTTTTTAAATGCTGTACATGTTTTGCATTTGCAACATATCATACAGAAGAAAATAAATTCACTGGATTTATTTTATTCGATATGTTGGAAAATGTAAATTTGGTTCACATTTATAAACTCTCAGTAGAGTGTTTATTTTTTTTACCCATTGTTGTATCACTTGATAAAAATGAAAACAAGAAATGTACTAATTTTAATTCTTTAATCTTCTTAAAATTCATACATGTTCAAACAAAGATTATTGCAGTATAATGTGATAACAGCTTATTATTTTTATTATCCCCCTTGGGAACTATGGGAACTGAAGCAGTGCTTGTTTACTGCAGTCGCAATTAGCCATAGTCCAGACAAATGACCTTAAACACCAAAGTTAAAAATGAAGTTCAAGGGGGTATATAGGAATCTGCCTGCCTGCCTGCCTGCCTGCCTGCCTAAACGCCCGCCCACCCGCCCGCCCGCCCTAACACCCACCCGGCTGCCTGCTACCCTGCCCTACCCCATCCATCCATCAGTCTGTCCGTCCACCTCTGTGTCCGGCTCAAAACTTTTGATTGCCTTGAAGGATATTACTGATACTTAGTATTAATGTTGCCCACCACCAGAGGGTGTTTCATGAATAAGGTTGAAATGCCTGTCTACAAGGTTAAGGTCACAGACTTAGTGGTATTAATGTTACCCTCCACCAGAGGGTGTATCACAAATAAGGTTGGAATGCCTGTTTACAAAGTCAAGGTCACAGACTTAGTTCAACTCCACATACTGATATCCAAAAATACACAAGTAGTGTCTGCCTCAGAACTTTTGATCACCTTGAGGGATATTAATGATGCTTGGTATTAATGTTGCCCACCACCAAAAGGTGTGTCGCGAATAAGGTGAAACTGCCCATCTACAAGGTCATGGTCACAGACTTAGTTCAAGTTCACTTACCCATATTTAAGTATACACAAGTCGTGTCCGGCTCAGAACTTTTGATGGCCATGAAGGATATTAATGCTACTTGGTTTTAATGTTGCCCACCACTGGTGGGTATTTCGCAAATAAGGTTGGAATGCTTGTCTCCAAGGTCAAGGTCAGAGTCTTATTTTAAGTTCACATACCCATATCCAAATATGCACAAGTCGTGTCTGGCTCAGAACTTTTGATGGCCTTGAAGGATATTAATAATACTTGGTACTAATGATGCCCGCTACCAGAAAGTGTGTCGCAAAAAAGGTGGGAATGCCTGTCTACAAGGTCAAGGTTATATACTTAGTTCAAATTTGACCCAGCCTTTTTAAGGAGCTCTCCCAACAGTGTTATATTTACTACTGATTCCTCCTTTCTGGCCAAGAATCAGATACCAGAAACTACTCCACCTCCTATCTGCGTCAGGGCTCTTCCTCCGCTGAGGGTAACCGCCCTTTGCTCTGGTATCTGCATGGCTTGCGCTCGTCTAGCGACTGACAATTGTATTACCAATCATATTTCTGCCCACAAGGGGCATGCATTGTCTACTTCTTGGGCTTATACTAACTCCGTCATGTTGCCGGATGTTATGCAGGCAGTCTACTGGAGAAATGCTACTTTCTCCACCTATCTGCATCAGTTGCAGGAGCAGTCAGAGGACCTTTTTACTATGGGCAGTGCCCTCTTTCTTCTGCTCAGGCTGTTGTCTACCCTAGCCTTTAGGCTTCTTACAAGGCCAGTTCCAGCTCTGTGCTGTTACTGCCCTTTCTGTAACCATACGCCTCATCTCTCATTGTCTTTTACTAATGATTGTGATGCTATGGTTTGATAGGCCTAGGGACCTCTTCCTCTGTCCACAGTTCCAGTGCAATTGGGTTATTGTGGACAATCAAAATGTGTTCCATCAGTTACACCTTGGATGATCTCAATTCCATCAACAAAACAATGAACCATATTAAGCATAAACCCAAAGCTAGTGTTTTCAAAACCTTGAAAAAAGTAAGAATATTGAAACCAGAGTTTTGTCATCCCATCAACAGATCACACAAAGTATACCAAATAGAAACTGTCAAATTACAACACAGACAGGCTGACAAAAGACACACTAATTCTAGTGTGAATTTCAGTAACATTAGTTTAATCCACAAAGATACAGCTCATTACAAAACTACCTCCAATATAATACTTTCAACGGTCAATGCCAGATCTGTGAGGAACAAAGTACCTGATTTGAACTTTGGATTACTTAATACAAGATCTGTTTCTGAGAAGGAACATGATCTAAAAGACTTCATACTAGATAACAATCTCAGTGTTTTGGCTCTAACTGAAATGTGGTTGAAAGAAAATGATAGTGACAGTTTTTCCATTGGACAACTATTACCACTGGGTTTCTCCATCTTACACAACTCTCGGGGAGTCGAGGTGGCGGTGTAGCAGGCATCCACAGTGATGCCTTAAACATAATACATCATCCTGATTTATACAAATCTCCGCCATCCTTTGAAATGATAGACTGCCTCATGTCGAGCAACCATTCACTTCGATTACTCATAGTTTACCGACCACCACCATCAAAAAGGAACAAACTTACATCAGCACAGTTTCTAAATGAATTTTCAGAATGTCTGTCCTTCTATGCCTTGTATGGATGTGATATAGCTATTGCTGGTGATTTCAACATCCATGTTGACAATTTCAATGACACTTTTGCCCAGCAATTCACAAATTTGTTTGAATCATTTGGCTATTCACAACTGGTCTCAAAACCTACCCACAAGAGAGGACACACCTTGGATCTAATTCTTGTTCGTCAAAGTAACAGCACGTCAGTACAAAATGTCCATGTCACAGATCCAGCATTGTCTGATCACTATGCAGTCTTGGCCAAATTGACACTAGCAACTTCAAAAATTCCTCCCAAGAAAATTGCTTATCGAAAATATAAATCCATAAATATTGATGCCTTGAAAATGGATATCAGTTCATCAATTCTGTGTCGAACTGTTTTTGTAGTAGTCATGAATCATCTAAGCAATTGCTAGGTTTATTTGAAGAAACTCTTGAGGGCATCATGGCTGAACATGCACCACCCAAGTCAAAAATTATAACTCATAGGGAAAAAGTGGAGTGGTTTACAGAAGATGTTAGAGCTGCTAAACAACAGCGGCGCAGATTTGAGCGTCTTTACAATAAAACGAAGCTTGAGGTTCACCGGCAGATGTTCTGCCACCAAAGAAATACAACTAATAAGATCATCAAAAAGGCGAAGAGGGAGTACTACAATTTGCTTATAGAGGAGTCATCTAATACAAGGGTGCTGTTCTCACTAACCAATAGTCTCCTTGGTAAAGAACAAAAAGTCATTCTCCCAGATCATCTAAATACTGAAGAAATTCGGGAAAAATTCAGTGATTATTTCATAACGAAAATTAAAGTAATTCTGGATAGTATACCATCATGTGAACCACCATAGTTTGATCATCTTGACATAAAAAGTGATATTTCTAATTTTCACTCAGAAGACGGCATTTGAAAAATGATTTTATCATCATCCAATTAATCCAATGATGTAGATCAAATTCCAACATTCCTTTTAAAAGAGACAATTGATTATCTTCTGCCAGCCATAACATCTATTATATCTGCATCCCTACATGAGGGGTTTGTTCCAAACCAATTGAAAACAGTACTTGTTACACCACTCATCAAGATACCATCTCTTGATCCTGACAACCTGAAGAATTATCGACCAGTATCGAACCTCTCTTTCCTGTCTAAATTGTTGGAAAGGCTTGGTGCTTTACAACTCAAAAATCATCTGCATTAAAATGATCTTTTAGAGCCCTTCCAGTCTGCATATAAAGCCAACTACAGTACAGAAACAGCCTTACTGCGAGTCAACAATGACATTGTTAAATCAGTGTCTGAGGGTAAGGCTGTACTGCTTGTTCTCTTGGATTTGTCAGCAGCATTCGACACAAGTCGACCATGGAATTCTCATGCAGACATTGACACAGCATGGCATATGTGGAACTGTCTTATCGTGGTTTGCATCATATCTAGAAGGTCGCAGTCAACAAATATATATCAATAAGATCGGTTCAGAAAGCAGGACATTAAAGTATGGTGTTCCTCAGGGCTCAGTTCTTCGACCACTCTTGTTTACTCTGTACACTTTTTCTCTGGGTCACCTTCTTAAAAAGCATGGCATATCATATCATTTGTACGCAGACGGCACCCCACTGTACATCACGTTCAACCCATCTGTTCCAAGTGACTCATTCACCTCAGTCAATAACATGGAAACTTAAATAAATCTTGTGCGGGAATGGATGATAGACTTTAAACTGAAAATGAATGACTCTAAAACTGAATTCTTAGTGATATCTGGGGTTCCCATGCCTACACCCCTGCTACATCAATTCTGGTTGGAAACAACATCACTATGAAAAGTGAATCGGCCAGGAATATTGGACTGATTATGGACTCAAATTTAAAACTAGACATCCATATCAATAAAATATGTCCAAAATGCTACTGGCAGCTTCGTAATGTTGGAAGACTGCAACCTTATCTTAACCAGTCAGCACTTGAAAAACTTGTGCACTCCTTCATCACCTCACAACTAGTCTATTGTAATTCAGTGTTAGTGGGGGTTGTCCCAGTGCCTGATTCAGAAGCTTCAAAAAGTTCAGAATACTGCTTCTAGGATAATTACTGGTACCAAACGCTCTGAACACATAACACCTTTTTTAATACAACTACATTGGCTTCCAGTTAAACAGAGAATTGATTTCAAAATATTGATCTTGGTATTCAAATGTATCCACAAACTGGCTCCAGTTTACCTGCAAGAGCTCCTCACTGTATATAAACCATCACACAGTCTCAGATCTAAAAACCAAATTCAACTAGTTGTACCTTTTAGCAGATCTAATCAGGCTCATGATCGTGTGTTCTCCTTAATGGGTCCCAGATTGTGGAATTCCCTGGCAATTGGTGTCAGAATTTCAGAAACTCTCGATGTCTTCAAAAGAAATCTTAAAACTTTCCTATTCACTGAAGCATTCTCCTGAACCTCTGTAAGAGGCAACCAAAACAGATATGACTCTTTATTTCAGAAAAGTGTATTTATATTCTGTCAAGCGTGTTAGAGCACTATTTGTGGTTTTACACCCTAGAAAATAAATTATTATTATTATTATTATGTGGGGATTGGTTATGTGATTCCCTCCACCCTATTGTCTATTCAGCCTGTAGTAAACAATTGTAAGGAAGGTTGATAAGTAATTTAAATTTTATATTAAATTTCCTTTCTTATTATACCTACTACAATTGTTTACATGGAGGCCCTCCTGTCTTCTTATTCGGGTAAGAATCCTTCCTCCCCGCTGATCACATAACTCCAATGTTGGCGGATTCAAAAGAATGATTCATTAGTTACTGCCTGCGCACTGGTTTCCAGAAGTCGTGGATTTGTACTGAGAGAAGAGCACCCCCTACTGGGTGTGCGCCAATTGTGCTCGACCCAGTTTGGGCTTATTTTTATGCCCCCGACTTAAGTCGGGTGGCATATAGTGATTGAAGTGTGCGTGTGTCCGTCCATGTGTGTGTGTGTCTGAGCCAATAACTCGAAAACTGTTAGGGCCACAGTCATCAAACTTCACACAATTATAAAGGATCATGGGAGGATGTGTCACACACCATAGCCAGATTCGTACCTTCAAGGTCAAGATCACATTTAAAGATCACACTAAATTTTGGTCAATATTCGTGTCTCAGCCATAACTCAGAAACGAATCATAGTACAATTGTTAAACTTTTTACAAATGTTAAGGACAGTCAGAAGGTGTGTCGCTTATAATAGTTTCTGCCGCATCTGCAAGGTGAAGGTCACAATTGACCTTCATATATTCAGGGTCACAAATCGTGTCTCAAGCATAACTCCAAAACTATTAGGGCAACAATCATCTAACTTCGCTCAATTATAAAGGACAATGGGTGGATGTGTCACACACCACAGCCAGGTCTGTAAGGTCAAGGTCACATTTCAAGGTCACACTGAAAATCTTCAATATTCGTGTCTCAGCCATAACTCAGAAACGAACCAAAGTACAAATATTAAACTTTTTACAAATTTTTTTGTTTGATGGAGGTCAAGTCACATATCAAGGTCATTGCCACGTAGGGGGGCATACTCACTTCCGAGTGAATCTCTTGTTTCTTGGTGCTTTTGCACCACTTTTCTTTCCCAAATCACTTGGGAAAGATCAAAATAGAGAGTATATTTTCCGAGTTAGAGTCTTCCACTGTAGTGCAAGCCTGTAGTAAACAATTGTGGTTGGTATAATAAGAAAGGAAATTTACTATAAAATTTACATTTTCAACAATTCTGGTTATCCATGTTTACTTTTAGGCTATTTTGGCAGGATCAGGCAGCCATTTTGCAAGCTGTTTTGAATGGGGAGGTAGGAAGGGTTTTTTATGTGAGTTTTCAAATATGTAATTTTGCTCTATGTTAGATGCATCAATTGTCGTAATATATAACAGAACAATAAATATATTTATTTATACATTTTTTGCAAGGTAACTTATATTTTGAACAATTTTGTCCAATTAGTGTGAATGTTGATAGGAAAGATAATGTACTTACAAGGGCATTTGCAATTTGATTGGATATTGACTTTCAGTGCAAATGTTTGTTTCAGTTTGACCCCAAATTTGTAGACCTTCAGAACATGAAATTATCAACCCATTTTGGAAAAATTATAAAGTCTCCAGATTTTAGTTAGTGGATTATAGCAATTGTCATCTGCATTTTTTTCTCTCTTTTCTTTACAACTGTTCTCTCCCACTTTTTGAAATTTCCAGTTCAATCTTTTAAGTTTCATATGTGAGGACAAATTTGCTGCCTGGTGCATAAATTTTTGAAGCCAAAGATTTCAACAAAAACTGTAAATTTCTTCTCTGGACAAAAAAACTACAACCTACATTATCTACTGTAAAAACAATGCACACCTTCTGGTAACTACTCCTGCCACCGGTGACCAAAACTGCAAATTTGAAAGTTTTCACAGAAGTGCTCCAATTTCTTTGAAATTTGAAATATTAGCTCAACTCATCAATAGCTGACTTTGTATCTCTTTATTTTGAATATCTTTTCTGTTTTTGAGTTATCGACCCTTGAAATTATCGATGTAAAATGATGCAAAAAACAAAATTTTGTCCCCATCCATAGAGTTTAAACCACTAAGCCTTCAGATCTGAAATTTTGTACACTGTAAGAAACTCCTAAAGAGAAGCATATATTTAAAAAATCTACCGATCATACTATATATTACATGGAAGCATATTGCTGCCAAGCTAAAAAAAAAATTTGAAGTTTCGTAACTATGAAAACATTTTCGTAAGTATGAAAACTTTTTCATAACTACAAAAACAATTTCGTAAGTATGAAAACACTTTCATAAGTATGAAAACTTTTTCGTAACTACGAAAACACTTTCGTAAGTATGAAAACTCTTTCATCACTACGAAAACATTTTCATAACTACAAAAACACTTTCGTAAGTACGAAAACTTATTTGTCACTTCTTTTGTAAGTAAGAAAAACCTTTTGTAACCTGTCATAACTATGAAAACACTTTCGTAAGTATGCAAACTTTTTCGTAACTACAAAAACACTTTCGTCAGTATGAAAACACTTTTGTAAATACGAAAACTTTTTAGTAACTATGAAAACACTTTTGTAAGTACGAAAGCTGTTTCATATTCGTAAGTACAAAAACTTTATTGTAAGTACGAAACACTTTCATGAGTACAAAAACTTTTTTCATAACTAAGAAAACACTTTTGTAAGTATGAGAAAAAACTGTTTTGTAACTTTGAAAACACTTTCGTAAGTAGAAAAACTCTTTCGTATATAGTATATAGGAAAACTTTTTCATGTATTTGAAAACTTTTCTACACTGTAAGAAACACATATAGAGAGGCATATATTTAAAAAATCTACTGATCATACTATATATTGCATGGAAGCATATTGCTGCCAAGCTAAAAAAAAAAATTTGAAGTTTCGGAACTACGAAAACATTTTCGGAAGTATGAAATCTTTTTCGTAACCTACGAAAACATTTTCGTAAAGTACAAAAACACTTTCATATATATGAAAACTTTTTCGTAACTATGAAAACACTTTCGTAAGTACAAAAACTTTTTCGTACATACGAAAACACTTTTGTAAGTACGGAAACTTTTTCGTAACTACAAAAACACTTTCATAAGTATAAAAATTCTTTCATAAGTACAAAAACATTTTCATAACTACAAAAACACTTTCGTAAGTACAAAAACTTTTTCGAAACTTCTTTTGTAAGTACGAAAAAAAATTGTAACTACAAAAACACTTTCGTAACTACGAAAAACACTTTTGTAAGTACAAAAACTTTTCTGTAGATACAAAAACACTTTCGTAAATATGAAAACTTTTTCGTAACTACAAAATCACTTTCATAAGTATGAAAACTCTTTCATCACTACGAAAACATTTTCATAAGTACAAAAACACTTTCATAAGTACAAAAACTTTTTCGTAACTACAAAAACACTTTCGTCAGTATGAAAACACTTTCGTAAGTACGAAAACCTTTTTGTAACTATGAAAACACTTTTGTAAGTACGAAAGCTGTTTCATATCTGTAAGTACGAAAACTTTTTTGTAACTACGAAACACTTTTGTAAGTACAAAAACTTTTTCGTAACTAAGAAAACACTTTCGTAAGTATGAAAAAAACTGTTTTGTAACGTTGAAACACTTTCGTAAGTTCAAAAACTCTTTCGTACATAGGAAAACTTTTTCATGTATTCGAAAACTTTTGTACACTGTAAGAAACTCATAAAGAGATGCATATATTTAAACAAGAGGCCCCACGGGGCCTGAAGCACTCATCTTGTACAGAACACAATTTAAACAGAGTCCAAGAATGAGTCTACATTAAGCAAGCCATCTCCATAGGCTACACTGTCAATCCTTGAGTCCCTCAGGAGTGACAAAAATAATCTGGGCATCATGCCTTTTCTTCAGTCGATCATAAGTAAAATGTAGAGCTCCCCTATGAAGCCCCTTGATACAACCTATGTGGATTAATCTTAGTACCTCTAGAGGGTACTGAATACAAAATTTTGAATTCTTCAGCAAAATGGCCAATTCCGGCTCCCATAGAGAGCCTGTAAAGAAATTTCTTCGAATTGCACTAAGTTCAAATTTGGGCTACCATAGCGAGCCCAAATATTAACATATGGATCCAATTTGAACAAACTTGAATCTGACCCCCCTAGAGATGTTGTATACCAAATGTGAAAGCATTCTGACAAGTGAATCTGTAGAAGAAGATTTTTGAAGAAATTCCCTCATATTGTACTAAGTTAAATTTCATGTTCCCATATGGAGCCCAAATATTAACCTAGGCACTCGAATTGAACAACCTGGAATCTGACCGCCCTAGAGATGTTGTATACCAAATATAAAAGCATTCCGACTGGTCGATCTGAAGAAGAAGATTTTTAAAGAAATTTCCTCATATTGCACTAAGTAAAAATTTGGGCTACCATAGTGAGCCCAAATATATACCTAGGGATCTGATTTGAACAAACTTGAATCTGACCCCCATAGAGATGTTGCATACCAAATATCAAAGCATTCTGACTGATGGATCTGAAGAAGAAGATTTTTTTAAATTACCCTCCATATTGAACAAAGATAAAATATGGGCTCCCGTAGAAAGCCCAAATATTAACCTAGGGACTTGGTTTGAAAAATCTAGAATCTGACCCTCATAACAGTGATGTATACCAAATATTAAAAGATTCTGACTGGTGGTTCTGAAGAAGAAGATTTTTAAAGAATATTCCCCATATTACCCTATGTTAAAACTTCGGGCTCCTGTAGAGAGCCCAAATATGAACCAATGAGCTTTATTTCAACAAACTTTTATCTGACCCCCCTATGAATGCTGTATACCAAATATCAAAAGATTCTGATGATTGGTTCTGGAGAAAAGATTTTTTTTAATTTTTGCAAATATGCTGACTCAGCATTTTTTCGATGCCCATTACAGAACACCCTAACATAACCGATGGCAATTTTTTTTTACCACTCAATTCTACTGGTCATAAGGATACTTCATACCAAATAAAAGCTCTCTGTTCCATGGGGTTTGGGAAATATGGGCGTTTGAAAATATTTCTATTTTTAGCTCCCAGGGTTCCCTTGGGGATGCGGGAATTTTTTTTTTTGCATGGGTCAAGTACTTATGACCCAATACTACCACAAACCAAATTTGGTTCATACTGGACCATCGGTTCAGAAAATAGAAATTTTGGGCGGGGCCAAAAATCTTACCCCTCCTATTACAAAGCCAAATATTACTTCACGAACTTCGTTTGAACAAACTTGATTCTACACCTCATATGGAAGCTCCATAGCAAATATCAAGTCATTGTACACACTGGTTCTTGAGAAGAAGATTTTAAAAATATTTTGGAGCATTTTCCCCCACTCCCTCCCTATGGGGCTGGGCATGCTGAGTTGAATAAAAATGAAATGCCCCTTTGGGACCATCACTCACACAAACTTTCACTTGAAGTGGCCCAGTGGCTTTGGAGGAGAAGACCAAAACATGGTGTTGACGGACGGCGGACAACGGACGACGGACGAGAGACGACGGACGACGGACGGAGAGCGATGAGATTAGCTCAGCTTGACTTTGTCAAGATGAGCTAAAAATCTACCGATCGTACTATATATTGCATGGAAACCTATTGCTGCCAAGCTAAAAACAAATTTGAAGTTTCAAAACTACGAAAACATTTTCGTAAGTATGAAAACTTTTTTGTAACAACGAAAACATTTTCGTAAGTACGAAAGCACTTTCATATATATGAAAACTTTTTCGTAACTATGAAAACACTTTCGTAAGTACAAAAACTTTTTCGTAGATACAAAAACATTTTCGTAAGTACGAAAACTTTTTCGTAACTACAAATACTTTCGTAAGTATGAAAACTCTTTCATAAGTATGAAAACATTTTCATAACTATAAAAACACTTTCGTAAGTACAAAAACTTTTTCGAAACTTCTTTTGTAAGTACGAAAACACTTTTGTAACTATGAAAACACTTTTGTAAGTACGAAAACTTTTTCACAACTACAAAAACACTTTCGTCAGTATGAAAACATTTTCATAAGTACGAATACTTTTTCGTAACCATGAAAACACTTTTGTAAGTACGAAAACTGTTTCATATTCATAAGTACAAAAACTTTTTCGTAACTACGAAAAACTTTCGTAAGTACAAAAACATTTTTTGTAACTAAGAAAACACTTTCGTAAGAATGAAAAAAACTGTTTTGTAACTATGAAAACACTTTCGTAAGTACGAAAGAAAATTCCTTCATATATAGGAGGAAAACTCTCTCGTATATTCGAAAACTCTGTTTTTCACTGTCTGAAGGCATCAATCATGAGGAATATAAAGTGGAGCTGGGGACGGAATTTACATTCCTGGTCCTTACATCCAGAAATTGTTTATAATGTGAAATCTGGATGATGCTTCTCCAATTTGTCTATTTCCTTCTCTAAATCTTCAAATTGACGAAATCTTCTCAATATTGTATATAAAAATCAACAATTCATCATATTTATTAACTCATTTCTCAAATCCTTGTCAGAACCACTGCTTTCCTGTTTTCCCCTCCATGATGGAATCTTCGTCGCGATTCAGTGGTTAACATGTTGGACATCAAATGAAATTAAAATAGTCATGACACAACTGGTACATTTGCCCTTAGGAAACACATTTTGCAATCCCACTTGCCCTACCCAACATCCCCCCCCCCACCCCCCACCTCCCTTCCCACACATTATACGGTGGTGGTATTAACTTCTCCCCCTTTGCGTGATGGCCACAACTGCCTGGCGCTTCGCTATTAAAACAAATCCTGTTTCCAACATAATATATTATTTTTTCCATTCTTTGTTTCAATTTTTGCCATCAAAACAAATGAAGCAAATGATCTCCTCTGGAACATGTTGATCGAGCTCGTTGTAATGAAGAGTCGTAAGTCAGGTTCTTTGTGACAAAAATGAAAATTTGTAATTATTCACGATGTTATGAAGTTGTAAGTGTCATTTTGTTGTAAATTGTTAAAGTTGAATTTTAACTAGCCCCTTCTCAATCCCCCCCCCCCCCCCTCCCCCATAACAGTGGATAAACTGACCCTCACATGTGCTCCCCTAAACCGAAAAGAAGAATTTTAACTACCCTCCCCCGCTGCAATGGAAAAACTGGCCCTCACCTGTCCTTTCTTAAACCGATAAGCCGAAAAGAAGCAATTTCAACTAACCACCTCCCCCAACCCCCATCCTCCCTGCAATGGAGAAACATAATGTAGCAGGCTTTTCGAACTGGACTGATATGGCAGTATCGTATTGTGGGGTATATAGCACTATATATGACTGTTAGTCTACAGGTAAAAGAACAATTTCTACTTTTAATCTATCAAAATGCTTTATTCCAGCATGTGGGTACTAATGGTAAGTTATTTGGTGTCTTGCTTGGTAGGCTGTCATGGTGGCATAGGATGAATTGTCTGTACTCCTGTTGGTCCATTATCACTCATTTGCTCTACTAACCCATCGAAAGTGTTATATCATTGGATTGCTGCTATTGGCAGGATGAAATATGGACTAGTGGGGGAGACTGATAACAATGGTGGTTTGGGGACAGAACAGAGAACTGCCATCAATCACAGCTTGAGTTTCTGATAAGAGACATGGTGGAATCTTGAATCTTGGTATTTGAATGAACATATACAATTAGAGGGTACTCAAATTCAAGCCCAGAGAACTGGGTGAGGGTTAGAACTTATGAAAAAAAAAGAAAAGTAGAGAATTGTAATTTGTTGGACAAATTACGGGCTTTCCCAACTTTTTAATGTAAAAAGGCAAACTGTCTTGTAAACAAAACTATCGACGAGTTTTGAAAAATAGAAAAATATAGTTGAAGCAAAGTTTTTTGTAATGCTACTAGGTGTTATGCAACAAAAACAGATATTTGAGATAAAGCAGGACATCAATACATTCAACACAAAATTTGCTCTTCAATAACTGCTGAATATTTTCATGGAAAGCAAAATGAGCCATGTCCATTTTGCTTTGAAAGAAATAAATACAGATGAATCATGGGCATACAGGCCAGGGTGTCTGGGAGGACTGTGACCCCTCCCCAACCCTGAGTTGGGAAGGAGTTGAAAATGTCGGTCAATTCAGTTGCCAAAAATTACCAAATCAAGCAGGCAGGGAGACTATTTTTCATACAACAATGACGTGAATGGTATATGGTTAATGTTGGCAGGTAGGCAGGCCTGTATAACAACTCTACCAACTGTACTCTTTCACACTGGCATGCGCCTTAAAATTGGTCAATTTTGTAGAAAAAATGCTATATTCATGTCATATTTAGACAGTAGGGGTTAAATTTGAAATATTTATATGGTAATTTTGTTGCATCATATTATGCTCTAAATGTTTGGAAAATCGGAGCTAAATACCTGTAAACAATTTTGAGACTTTTGAAAAATGGTGAAATTTTTATGGTTTTGGCAGAATATTTTGAAAATACGTGTTTTCACGAATATGACAATACCTCATTTCACTTTCCATAGACCTGTCATCAATCACAGCTTGAGTTTCTATTAAGAGACAAGGAGGAATCTTGAATCTTGGTATTTGAATTAACATGTACAATTTGAGGGTACTCAAATTCAATCAAGGCCCGACAACTGGATGAAGGTTAAAACTTTTGAATAAAACATATAACAGCATTCACACATCTGACTTCAGAGCGTGAACACCTTGCTAGACATGGAATTACCAGACAGACTTATGAAAGCCATTTCAGCACTGGGCGTCTCATGCCCTATTTCCTGGACTATCCAGGAAAAAGGCCTGAGCGTCCACCTGAATCTGGAGTTCGAAATTGAAAAGAACACAACACCAACCCCTTCGGGGCGAGGTAGTACCTTTGGGGAGAGGATCCCCTCTCCCACTGGTCCTCACCCGAAGGGGCACGGAGGTCGTGATAAGAGTAACAACAAGAGAAAGAAGAAGAGTCCATCGACCAAGCGCAGGGACACCCGGCGCTTGGAGGCTTTCCGGAATAGGAAGAAAGAGTTGAGTGAGGGGGTGGAGGCTCTGGAGGTAGCCGCCTGTTCCCCTCCTAGTCCCACTGGTACACCCAATCAACTGCTGGCTCCTGAGCCGGTACAGTTGGATGAGGAACATCCAGTGGAGACTGAGGAGGAACTGGAAGTTGCTTTTTCACTGCCTCCCACCCCTCACTCCCCTCTTCCTTCACTACCGGAAAGCCCCGGAGCGGAAGAAGCAGATGAACAGCCACCAAATCCTATAGACGTCATCATCCAAAATGCACTCAGAGTAATGGAAACAACATCCGCCAGAACTGAAGAACTTTTAAAAGAATCTAGGGAATTAACAGGACATACATCAATACCACCACCAGCCTCATCACCATCACCATGCCAACCTCCACCTAAGAAAAAGAGCCGGAAAAAACCCAGAAGGGGATAAACCTTCTCCCTCCTTCCTTTTCCTCCTCTGCCACGCCTCGACATCACCAAAATCATGCAGCCAACGAGGCTTGAAAGGGGCTTGTCCCCCATACCATCCCTGCGTGCCTCCGGCGCGCAAAACCATTTCGTTTGGCAAAATTGTTCTAGGAATAATGTCCTATCTTCTCATGGGAAGTGTTTTGAGAAAACATGGCTCCCATGCTGATAAATCGCATGTAAAAGTTGGCAAAAATAACAATTACTAGCAGGGTTACCTAGTGTTGCTCGGGCTGAGGAGAGTATTAAAATTACCCCTAGTAGACCTTGTTGAAGATCTATATCGGTGAGAAAAATTTTGGTCATAACTGTTGGTGCCCCTCTATACCCCCACCCCACCCTGGCACTTTTTTAAATCTCACCATTAGATTCCTGATAAAAAATTACCCCTAGTAGACCCATTTGAAGACCTGTATCGGTGAGAAAAATTTTGGTCATAACTTTTGGTACCCCTCTACACCCCTCTACACCCCCACCTCACACACTTTTTTAAACCTCACCATTAAATTCCTGATAAAAACGTACCCCTAGTAGACCTCTTTGAAGATATATATCGGTTAAAAAAATTTTGGTCATAACTTATGGTGCCCCCTACACCCCCACCCCTACCACACACACTTTTTTAAACCTGATGATGACCTCGGCCATAAAAATGTACTCCTAGTACACTCATTTTGGACACTCAGGGTGGCCCCATATTCATATCTATAGCGGACAGACAGACAGAACAGTTAGACATTCTAAAATATAGTATAATATAGTATAAGATTCCAATTCACCCCCATTGCCCATGTGGGGGGCACAGTGACGCTGTGCACTAAGGCGTACTGCACGTCGATGGTGCACCTGTCTTCAACCAATGCTAACCCTGCTTGTGTGGAGTTAGTATGTTGGGGAGCTGACAGTTGCTCACCGTTGCTTGGTGGTTCTTGCCGGGTACTCTGGCTTCCTCCACCCGTAAAACTGTTGTGGTCATGATTAGCCATTGTGCAGAAATGTGTGACCTTAAAACACCAATAAATAAATAGTAAGATTCCAATGGTACCCTTAAGAAGTCTCAAATCTGTTAAGGGTTAAACTTTTAATAACAACAAATTAAACAAAAGTTGTCATACCTTGAGTGCTGCATGCAGCCATAGAAAACATTCAGTGCTCAATCAATCAGAAATGGAGTAAATTGTCCCTTGACCTTACCAAATTTTGAAAAAATGGGGCTTTTTTTGGACGGGACCTACTTTTATGCAACCAAAATGTGCATAGGGTTCAACTTTACAACCAAACTTACAACAAGCATATATGCTTGATAGTCAATTGTGAATACAGACATGCAAAGTGTTTTGAAATCAACCCTTTTCAAATGATATAAAAAGTAAACCTAAGGCCATACAAAGTTGATTGTCTGTTTCTCAGGCCATTTTTTCCAAAAAAGCATGCGGGCGGGCGGGTTTTTTGTTTTCTTTTTATTTTCCCTCCGAGAGGTTGTTTGTGGTAATTTGACCCCCATCCAAACGCCTGGTGGACCACGCAAAATTTCGCAAATATATTGGTTATTCGCCACAGGGGTGTTGGGTCGTAAATGAAGTGGGGTTTGAATGTTTGTTTTTTCAGTGAAATGTGAAAATTATAACACAGGACGAAAGTCACGAAACGCCTCGTGGGTGAAACGTCTCGGGTTGAAACGTCTCTGGGACAAATCAAATGTCGAAGTGCCAACTTTCAGAGATTTATTTTACCAAAAAAAAAAAATCCTTTCACAACCTGCCTAATAAAATCGTGAGTCACAATTTTTCCCCATTATATTCAAAATTATCACAACCCATTTGAACGGGCAGTTCATCCATAAATCATTTTTTTTTTTAAATCTGAAAGTGAAATACAAAACGAATGTTTGCGTGTTTTTATTAACCAATTCGACCGCACATACCTGCCTAAATGCAATTTATTTTCAACTATGACTGTTACTTTTATATCAAGCAACGGTTACTATTAGTTATCCAATTATCCTGCATCTCAAATGCATTTATTTAAATTAACTGGGAAACTCGTAACGGTTTCAAATAACAGTACACAAATTCCCAATGACGGCCATTTACAATACAAATGTTACTAAAAATAAATGCCAGGAGACTGTGTTCCATTCAACATAGCACCTGACTTTGCAGACTTTCTGAGGTTTGGTGCGAATCAAACGTGGTGCGAATCGACCATTCCCCTTTGTGACTGTTTGTTGTCAGACTGAAAGACACCTTCCTTCTTGCTGTCATTATGACTTACCTTTTACAGAATAAAACACTTTCTGTCGTGAATATTGCTAAAACCCACCCACTTTATTAAGGTATGATGTAGAAAAAGCTTTAAGTGTGTTAATTTAAAATTTGCGAACGCGTCGATATCGATTTACCGAAATGAGCACAATATCTCAAATTTTTTTGGAAGATTTTTTTGGTGTCATAAAAAGGTTGCATGCGCACCAAAAATGACCATGCGCATGGACCTGAGAAACAGAGGTTCTTTTTTTTATAGCCTAACTTGGCTAATTTTGGTATTTTCAAATGGTACACTTATTCTCACCCTCATTGTGCTTGAGGGTTAAATCTGAGATTAAAGTGTAAACAGCAACTTTCTTCCACAATCACTGTTGCATCTATCCATACCAAAACAATTATTACAGCAACCTTGAAATTGGAGACATTTACCCTTGAAGTTGGTCAATTTTGAAGAAAAAAGCTATATCCATGTCATTTTTGGCCAGTGGAGGTTAATTTTGAAATATTTTTTGTGGTGATTTTGGTATATCATGTTATGCTCTAAATGTGTGTGAAATTTGAGCAAAATAACTGTAAACAATTTTGAGACATTTGAAAAATGGCGAAATTTTGACAGTTTTGGCAGAATATTTTGAAAATAAGTGTTTTCACAGACATGACGATACCTCATTTCACTAGATTTTATGGCATTACATAATATGCCAAATTTGGTTAAAATCATACAGCTTGTTTTTGAACAGTGTAACAGACAAAATTGACGTGGGAAAAAAAAATAAATAAAAAACTAGACAATTGTAATTTGTTGGACAAATTACAGGTTTTCCTGAGTTTCAGTGTGAAAAGGCAGACTGTGTTGTATAGAAAGCACATTGAGCTATGCACTTTTGGTTTTGGGAGAAAATGAGTGCAGAAAACTGCAAAATTCACCAAAAATTACAATACTTCGAACTGTACTATTCTTCAAGTCGCCAAAGCCAAGTTATGTTGAGTTAAGCCATAGAGAAAAATTTAAAACACAAGATTTGCTCAGCGAATAGCAGACAGGCAGGCCTGAATAACAACTGTACCGACTGTACTCTTTCACATTGGCATGAGCCCTTGAAGTTGGTCAATTTTGAAGAAAAAATGCTATATTCATGTAATTTTATGCCATCAGGGTTAATTTTGAAATATTTGTAAGGTGATTTTGATGTATCATATTATGCTCTAAATGTTTGGAAAACTGGAGCTAAATAACTACATGTATAAACAGTTTTGGGACTTTTGAAAAATGGCAAAATTTTGATGGTTTTAGCAGAATATTTTGAAAACACAAGTATTTTCACGAATATGACGATATCTCATTTCACTTTCCAGAGACCTGTCATCAATCACAGCATGAGTTTCTGATAAGAGACCCGGAGAAATCTTAAATCTTGGTATTTGAATGAACATATACAATTTGAGGGTACTCCAATTCAAGGCCAGAGAACTGGATGAGGGTTAGAACTTTGAAAAAGACATATAACAGCAAATTGTTCTTGGATGAATGCCCTATTTTCTTATGGAAAACATTTTGAGAAGATATGTCTCCAGTGCTGAGAAATCCCATGTAAAAGCTGGCGAAATAACAATTATTCCAACAGTTCCCTTATGGGAAGTCTTTAATCTGCCAAGGGTTCAACTTTTAATAACAACATATAAAACAAAATTTGTCATTCATTGACTGCTGCATGCAGCCATAGAAAACATTCAGTGTTCAATAATTCAGAAATAGAGTAAATTGTCCCTTAAACTTACCAAATTCTGAAAAGTAGGAGTTTTTTTTGGATGATACCTACTTTTATGCAACCAGAATGGGCATAGGGTTAAACTTTACAAGCAAACTTACAACAGCTAATATCCTCGGTAGTCAATTGTGAATTCAGACATGCAACCAAAGATTGCTAATTTTGGCATTTTCAAACAGTACTCTTATTCTCACCCTTATTGTGCTTGAGGGTAAAATCTGAGATTAAAATGTAAACATTAACTTTCTTCTGCAATCATTGTTTCATCTATCCATACCAAAATAATTGTTATAACAACCTTGAAGTTAGAGAAATTTTCCCTTGGAGTTGGTCAATTTTGAAGAAAAAAGCTATACTCATGACATTTTTTGCCAATGGAGTTAATTTTGAAATATTTTTGTGGTGATTTTTGTAAATCATGTTATGCTCTAAATGTGTGGGAAATTTGAGCTAAGTAACTGTTAACAATTTTGAGACATTTGAAAAATGGTGAAATTTTGACAGGTTTTGGCAGAATATTTTGAAAAAAAGCATGTTCATAGACATGATGATACCTTATTTCACTAGATTTTATGACATTACATAAGTATGCCAAATTTGGTTGAAATCGTACAGCTTGTTTTTGAGCAGTGCCACAGACAAAATTGAAGGCGGAAAAAAAAATAAAAACTACAGAATTGTAATTTGTTGGACAAATTACGGCCTTTCCCAACTTTCCAATGTGAAAATGCAGACTACATATAGCAAAGCAAAGTGTTTGGAATTAACCATTTCCAAAATGATAGACAAAAAAAGCATGCAAAGTCAGCCAAAGTTGGCTAATTTTGGCATTCTCTCACGGTTCTCTTATTTACGCCCTCATTTTGCTTGGGGGTTAAATCTTGAGATTAAAAGGTAAACAGTAACTTTCTTCTACAATCATTGTTGCATCTATCCATACCAAAATAATTGCTACAACAACCTTGCAATTAGAGGAAATGAGTACAGATGTTTGCAAAATTCACTGGAAATCAATTTTTTTCCGACAGTACTATTCTTTACATGGACAAAGCTTATGTTGTGTTAAGCCACAGAGCGTAACTTACAGCTGAGGATTTTTTCATTAGGCATCTCTACCTATAGCAAAACAAAGTGTTTAGAACTAACCCTTTCAAAAATGAAAGAAAAATGCAACCACATTTAGCTAATTTTGGCATTTTCAGATGGTACTCTTACCCTCATTTGCTTGAGGGTTAAAGATGAGATTAAAAACTAAACAGTAACATTCTAGTGCAAGCATTGTTGCATCTATGCATACAAAAATAATTGTTACAACAACCTCGCAATTATGAGAAATTTGTCCTTGAAGTTAGTAAACCTTGAAGATAAAATGATATATTCATATCATTTGTGGCCAATAGGGGTTAATTTTGAAATATTTGTGTGGTGATTTTAGTGGATTATGCTCTTAATGTATGAACATAAATCACAGACTGAGTGTCTGAAAAGAGACATGGACTAATCTTGAATCTTGGTATTTGAATGAACATGTACAATTTGAGGGTACTCCAATTCAAGGCCTGACAACTGGGTGAGGGTTAAAACTTGGAATAAAAGATATAACAGCAAAATTGTTCTTGAATGAATGCCCTATCTTCTCATGGAAAAGGTTTTGAGACAATATGGCTCCAGTGCTGAGAAAGTGCATGTAAAAGTTGGCGAAAATAACAATTATTCCGACTGTACCCTTATGGGAAGTCTCGAATCTGCTAAGGGTTAAACTTTTAATAATAACATATAGAACAAAATTTGTCATACTTTGACTGCTGCAAGCAGCTATAGAAAACATTCAGAGCTCAATCAATTAAAAATGGAGTAAATCGTCACCTAAACTTACCAAATTCTGAAAAAAATTGGATTTTTTTGGACGGTAACTACTTTTATGCAACCAGAATGGGAAAACAGGGATAGGGTTAAACTTTACAACCAAACTTACAACAACAAATATGCTCGGTAGCCAATTGTGAAAAGTGTTTGAAATTAACCCTTTCCAAAATGATTGAAAAAGCAACCAAACTTGGCTAATTTCGTCATTTTCAAACGGTACTCTTATTCTCGCCCTCATTGTGCTTGAGGGTAAAATCTGCGATTAAAATGTAAACAGTAACTTTCTTCCACAGTCATTGTTGCATCTATCCATACCAAAATATTTGTTACAACAAGCTTGTAATTAGAGAAATTTGCCCTTGACGTTGGTCAATTTTGAAGAAAAAATCTATATTCATGTCATTTTTGGCCAATGGGGGTTAAAGTTGAAAGATTTGAGTGGTGTAATATATTATGCTCTAAATATGTGGAAAATTTGAGCTAAATAACTGTAAACAATTTTTAGACATTCGAAAAATGGTTAAATTTTTATGGTTTTGGCAGAATATTTTGAAAATACGCGTTTTCACAGACATGACAATACTGCATTTCACTAGATTTTATGACATTACATAAGTATGCCAAATTTGGTTAAAATCGTATGGCTTGTTTTTGAGCAGTTCAACAGACAAAATTCACGGAGAAAAAAAAAAGAAAACTAGAAAATTGTAATTTGTTGACCAAATTACGGGCTTTCTCAACTTATTAATGTGAAAAAGAAGGCAGTTTTGTGTACACATGAAACTATCAGCCATATTAATTATTTAACCCGATTTTTCTGTACATTAATGATGAATCGTCAGGGTTTACTTTGTGTGTACACACTAGTGTTTCTAAAATCTAGTCAGTCCCAACCACACTCCCTTGCCTTCCACTACACAAGAATTCATTAACCTGTTACTCAATGTGAATGAAGAAGATTCTTGCAAACCAAATTATTGAATAATGTTTCATTTTGTTGGCATCAAAAACATAGCTTTTCATAGTTAGGAAAGTGTTTTCGTAGGTACGATTAAGTTTTTGTAGTTACGAAAGTGTTTTCGAAGTTACGAAAGTGTTTTTGTAGTTACAAAAAATTTTCATACTTACGAAAATGTTTTCGTAGATACGAAAGGTTTTTCGTACTTGTGAAAAATTTTCGTACTTACAAAAGTATTTTCGTAGTTACAAAAAAGTTTTCATACTTATGAAAAAGTTTTCGTACTTATGAAAATGTTTTCGTACTTATTCAAGTCTTACACAATGGACATCTGATCACTCTTGTTTTAAATGACTACAAAGAATTCCAACCAAACATTGACATTACTAAAGGTAAGTCTTGTTTACTTCCACGAAGTCTTTACATCATAAAACTTCCATTCCCAGATGAGACTTCAAAGTGAACAGAATTTTTTGCTGACTGCTAAATAGACCACTGAAAAAAATTAAATGATTTATAATCTAAAAATTCTACAATTGAAAATCTAAAAAAAGGATAGTGTATGCTCTACATACAAATATGTGAAGAAACATCAACTATGAGAGTAGTATGGCTTATGGTTGCATCATTTCTGATCAACCTACAGTATGTGCCAAGAGTTGTGCTATAAATTCCCCCGCGCAGCAACAAATACACTGAGGAGTTTGGGTGAACCCCAGTGCACTTTGAGTGACAATAAATTGACGATCCCCATGGTCCCCTGTGGCTACCAGTGATGAAGAATAACACTCAACGGCTACTGTAATTACACACTGGATTTAAGTCAGCAATCAAGTACACTGATCGGATCCAAGAACTTAAAATGGATTTCTGTGAGAACCTACCGAGAAGGAAACTCAATCTGATCACTGAATAATTTCAAATAAATTTACCTCCAGTTTTTAATAACTTTGTCAAGCTTTAAAAAAAAAAAACGAAATATTATTGAAATAGAACAGACTCCCACTATTTCTTAGCGTATCACTCCATAGTTAATTCTTGTTGTGCAGTTTAGTTGGCTGAAAAATGGGGACTTTGTTCACAAATTGAAACGCAATGTCAGCCACATGACTGCTGGTGCTAGAATCACGGCCAACTTTTGGATAAAAAAACAGCTTCATTTTCTCATCCTTATTCTATTTAAAATGGCATTAGTTTGGTGTTCATGTGCAGTGGACTGGTAGAGACAAACAAGATAGCAATTGTATTATTTTAAATATCTGAGGAACGTCAGCGGACCTGTTAACCTCTGAAGGTGACTGTCAGTGTGAACAATATGGCTCTCCCTTGTTTTGTTTTCTAAACAGTCTTTCATGTAGCATGGATCAAACTGGATATTCAACTCAGGGGTATTAATTCATATTTATTTTTGAGCAGCTATTTTTGCAGGGATCACATCGGGTAATTTCTCAACTCATTTTCCAAAGTAATAAAAAGGAACAATTTGGGTAACTAAACACGTGGTCCTTATAATTTATCAACTGGGAATTTCCCATTCGTCTTCAACATACAGTTGATAAACATGAGGGCTGGCAGTAATAAATAACATGAGAACACAAGACTCGCCATTGAAAGATGCAGAATTTTGCAGAAACCGAGTCAATCACAGCCGAATCTGACATCATTGAACACATTCACACAAATGTTTGTAATCTCGCTTGTCCGAGATTTCAGAAATTTGTAAACAGTAAAATGTGATGGATTTCAGGACAACTATTTTGAAAAGTGTCAAATCGGAAGAAAGTAGGATGTGACCGTGAGAGCGTGAGTTGGTACCTCAAAACAGGAGACTCACGGTGAAACCGTGAGAGTTAACAGGTCTGAACATCACCTATGAAAATGAACTTGCATAGTTCCAACTCAAATGTCAAGCAAATGCTCCCCGCAGAAAACAGACCATATCTTAATGTGCCTTTAGGCCATTTTTCATTTTCAACGAGATGCAGAAAAAAACAAAACCCGATAGCCAGTCTTTTGTCTTGAAAATCTCTCAATGTCTGAGTGAAATAATGATATTTAATGCCTGACTTGTTAGTTAATTACCTGTCTGAACTAAGTAATTAGCTCAACAAAGGTGTGAAAATGATTACAGGAGCAATAATTCAAACAACCAAACACCTGTTTTCACACCTTCCCAATTTACAACAGGAATTCAATGGAAAATGTCAACAAAACAAGATAAGGTGATTAAGGTTATATTTTATTGCATAATTTCAATAATTAAGCAAACAAGAAATAAATTTAACTTTTAACGTTTTAAAAAAAAATTTAAAGGTTTACTTCAACATATATAGACTGGATGGAAACGAAAAGGGGTTGGGGGAGGGGATATTTTAAGTTTGAAAGCGAAGGAAGAGTATGGACTAACATTTGACTGTCTGTTGCAAAAGAATAACCATCGTTGGGGGATTTAGTGTATTTCCTTTCCCTCCTCCCTTTCCACCGCGAAACATGTAAAGAAACAAACCACATACCACTTTGGATCCATAAATTAAGGAAGCAGCATCTTTTCTTTCGAAACAGACTTCCAATGTCGGCACCACAAATTATGCAAGGGAATCTTTGGTCTTATGTTAATTATTAATGATAATGTTGCCACCCCCACCTCTCTCTCAAAGCTAATGTTGGATAGAGTTTGTCACGCATCCCTCCGTGAATCACCAATAAAATTTAGTTTTTTTTCTACTGCTTGCCTCAAAAAATATGAGTTGTAACTCTTCACTGCAACAGGTTCGTTCCAATGAGGGATTTAGCTATATGTGTGTTTTCGTGGAAAATAAATGAATCCAGTTTTTTTAGTTCTGAAGAAATTTATTTTCAGGTGAGTGCCTTCTCCCATTTATTATGTAAGGCAAGGGTTAACCATTAAATAACAATTAAATATTGATACCAAAAACCATCATATTCAAATGGGGGGGGGGGGCACGATATAGGATCCGATAAGGTGGGCCCCTCTCCATTCCGCCATCAGTGGTCAGTAAAAATGGTTGGTGTTGATCGAAAGTAATCAATCAAGTATTATGAAAAGAATATATAAAACAAGCCATTTCCACCAATCGTGTAGCTGAAGGCGGTTTATCCGTGATGCAGAAATCAGCCAAAACACAACGTTACGGTTTGCACGTCCACTCACCAGAATGGCGGTTGTTTGGGGTGAGTCGACATTTTGATGATCGCATGTAGTTATTGCATTGAATGGATAAAGGAAAGTGTATTCAGATGACAGAAAACAATGAAAACATGTTTCTCACCAACCTACCTTACAAAGAGATTTGGGAAAGAAAAGTGGTGTAAAAACACCACGAAAAAATAAGCTAAAACTGGGTCGAGTGCCATCTGCATACACCCAGTAGGGGATGCTCTTCTCTTAGTACAATTCCACGACTTCCGTTGACCGGTGTGCAAGGCAGTCATCAAGCCATTCTTTTTTTTTGTCCGCTGCGCGTGAAGGACGTGCCCCCATTTGAATTACGAAACAGTGATAATTCAACTCGTCGATAATGGTTTCCTGTGACTGGAATTATTGATCTGAGGATTGTATAATAACAGGACTGTGTTTTATATATTCTCGTTAATATTTTCAACCACATTTTCATTAAATTTTATATATATTTTCCGATTTCGCACATGATTTTCGAAAACGTTCCGTGCGGTTCGGACATAAAATTTTTCGGTTGATAAATTTTATTATTATTATTGGAGTTAGGTGTTAATGAGGGACTGTATGGACAGGATTTCTTCACTCTGTTGAGGGCTGAATTTCTGTTTTTTAGGTCCCTGTCGGCCTTCTGGGTTCTGTTGTGTTCCCTCCGGTTCTTTTTCAGCCACCTTTCTCTCATTGTTGGGGGTGTTCTTCTACTTTCTGTATCTGTTGAGTTCACCTTTTTCTTCTACTGCTCTCACCTCTGTTACGTCCAGTTTGGTTCCTTTAGGGCAATGCCTTTTGCCCTCGCTTTTGGTGCGATCTCGTGGCATGTTGTTTCAGGACCTCCCGACATGACCACGTCAGGTGAGAGTTATACCCCCTCCATGGGGGATGTGCAGCTCCTCCCACACCCATGGAGGGACGGGGAACGCTGTTGTTTTGGGGCCTCCCGACATGACCATGTCTGGTGAGAGTTATACCCCATCCGTGGGGGATGTGCAGTTTTTTTACCGTGGTGGATACTGCAGGAGCTGTTGGATGTCTGGTGAAGAGATGCCCTGTTCCGGGACTATGCGCCCTCTCCAGTCGACATCTGAGGCTGTCACTAGGGTTGTGACTCCTCCTTTGGAGGCTGAGCTAGGTTGCTCTCTCCCCTTTTCCGCCAGTTTCAACAGCTCCCATCGTATCTGCTGCTACGTCAACGTCATCGGTCACCATTTTAGCCGGCCTCGGCTTATCCCTGCAGGGGTCTTCCCTGAGTTCAACTCCGCGAAGTCGGAAGTGGCTGCCGACCGAACCCCCTGTTGTGTCCTCTCTGCCATTGAGCACAGCAGTTTTATCCCTGCAGTGGACTGCAGAGATGTCTGGTAGTGTAGACGTGGGGTATTGGCCTCAGCCTTCCCTGACTTCAACTTGGCGAAGTTGGAAGGAGCTGCCGGCCGAACCCTCTACTGTGTCTCTCAGCCGTCGAGTACCTCAGTTTTTCTCATTAGATTTGGATGTTCATGGTGGGGTCACCATGAGCTCTGTGGCATTTCCGCCCACACACTCTGGTCCCATGGCCGGTTTTGCATGACCAACGCATTTTGTGCAGCCTGGACCTTCTGTCCCGCGGAGGTCCGCGGCGACTCTCCTGAGTTTCCGCTCTGTAGATCCTTGGGGTATGTGATACCCCAATACACATCTGCCTTCAGATGTTTACGGCTGCATCCCGTCGCCCTGCGTCGGGTGTATTTGAGGATCGTGACCCATCGCTGGTGAAATGGGTCAGGAGTGAAGCCACTTTGTCGGTTCGTTCCCCCGTCGCACCGTTCTGACACAGTCAGTGAGTTTAGGGAGGCCCGCTCCTTGCTCACTTAGGTTCTGTCCAAGAGCCTTTTCTGTTGCTTCCAGCGAGGCTATGAGTGGTTTCCAGGCGGCCTCTGTGGCGCCACCTCCTGGGATTGGAAACAGGCCGCTTTCTGATCCCCCTGGTGTGCCTACACCATGGGAGGCGTCGGCTGGTTTGACCATGATGGCCTATGTGTCTTCCGACTCATGGGATGAGACCAACATACCTGACGTTGAGAGCCAACAGTCTTCTGACTTGGTGGCAGCTCTTGAATTTGTGTTTGGGTTCCTTCCAGGTCTGAAACCATCAAATCAGCCGACAGTGTCAGCCTGGCCACGATCATCGGTCACGCATCTTCAGCCTGTGGAGCAACCTGCTTCTGGGCGCCTTCGACCGTGCCTGTCGGTACAGGTGGTTGAAGCATTTACAGCTTCGGACTCTAAGCTGAGTTCCAAGGCTATGAAGACGTTGTTCTTCATCAGGGTTGACACTTTTTTGCCTCCGGTGCGTTATCTCCCCGTGGGAACCCCGGGAAGTAAGCAGCACTTGTTTACTGTGGTAAACCAGTTCCGCTTTACTAGTAAAATAGGACCCAGTCACCAATGCTTGGGGTGAAAGTCCTCTAAAATGGGCAACATGTAGATCAACGATTGACTAAACTTGACTTCATCTCCATGTTGTGTCACAATTAGCCATGGTGCATAAATATGTGATGTTAACCCCCAACAAACAAACAAACAAACAAACCGGTGCGTTATCGTTCCTACAATTTTGCCAATCCATCAGTCTGCCAGACTTTGACGGTCTTGGATCAGGACTCCAGCTCCCAAGCCGGCCATTTTTCATATGGAGACTCTGGAGTCCATGTTGGGCTTATCGGGAGAGATGCTGGAATGCTTTCTCTCTTCAATCACGTCGTCACTGCTTTGCTGCTTATCTGCTCCCAGATGAGTTTGACAACGAACAGGGGTTTTTTTGTGTGTGCTGTCCAAGACGCTCATGCATCTTCTCACACACATGCCTGACACACGACTAACTTGGAATTAGTTCACAGTGACGCTGTGCTGGACACAAGCTGTTCCCTTCTTGAGAGGCAGTGCGCTGCTCTTCGATCTGCCTCTTTCGGCACGTCCGCGACTATTCCATGTTTCCGTGGCGACGGTCCGGATGACTCCCTATGTCATTCCATTGATCTGCTGCTGCTTAGTCAGCTTTATCAGTCTTCTGTTGGAGGCAGGGGCTGTCCAATGCCTAACAAGTACCCTTCTGCTTTCTCTGCGAAGCTAAGGGCTCATCCTCATGCCACCACTTCTACTCACTCACAGGGTAAGGGTAGGCGTCGGCATTAGTCACCTCGAATTCGTCCCAGGTTGAGGCATTCCACTCAGTCGAGAGTGCCTCTTCCAACATGATTCCCTTTCAACGTTACACGTTGGGAACTTTTGATCACGGAGATAGGCAATCTCCTGTCAAAGGGAGCGATCAAGGTCATCAAGAACTTTCTTTCTGTGGGATTTTATTCCCGCCTGTTCATGGTGCCGAAGAAGGATGGCCGACTCAGACAGGTTATCGATCCGAGTATCGTGATGCAGTCTATCATTGCTCCTCAGTTCAGCATGGAGGCTTTCAGGTCGGTTCGCCGCTCAATTCCCCAGGATGTTTTCCAGTTCAAGACCATGCCCTTTGGCCTCGACCTGGATCCTTGGGCCTTCACCTGTCTGATGTCGCATGTGTTAGTCTTACATCGCACACAGTCCAGGGTGTCTTCTTCGGCTTATCTAGTTGATATCCTCCAGAGGCATTCCAATGCTGCCTTTCTGGAGTCTGATGTCGTCACACTGTTGAGCCTACTCATGTCACTAGGGTTCAGAGTCAACGGGGAGAAGTCGGACCTGGTCCCTTCTCTGTCGTTTTGTCATCTGGGATGTACTTCCGTACTCAGCTGGATACGGTGACGGTTTCCCAGGCAAGGACTGTGGTTTTCTCAGCCTTTTGCCCTGACTCTGTCCCAGTCCACGTCTGCAACAGCTCGGAGTCTTCCCCAGCTGCTCGGTCTCTGCAGTTCGGTGACTGATCTCATTTCTCTAGGTCGGCTGCATGTCGGACCTCTCAAACACTTTCTGCTCAGTCGTTGGAGGCCAAATGTCGATCCTCTGGATCTGGTGCTTCAGTAACCGGAGTCTCTTCCTCGTTACTTTCTCCCCTGACTGATGTTCAGTGGATTATGCAGGGAGTTCCATTGGACTTCCCCATGTCCGATCATGTTCCGACGGCAGTCGCCAGCGATCTCCGATGGAGTGTAATGTTGGATCCACTAGGCCTTTTCCTTCACGGGTCATGGGACCAGGATCTAGCAGCTCTTCACGTCAACCAGAAGGAGCTTCTTGCTACTTTTCTGAGTTTTCGGCAGTTGTCTAACAATTCTGCGGTGGTTGTTTACATTCGGAACCAGGGTGGCATGCACTATGTTCCCATGTACAAATAGGATCTTCTACTGCTCGCTCAGGATGTCGATGCCGGAGTGGTTGTTTGTCACTTTCCCGGTTATCTGAACATCCTAGCCGGCTCCCTGTCCCAACGGGGCAGGTTCTTTTCCATCGAGTGGATGCTCCAGTCTCTTTGCGATCTCTGGGGTCGTTCCCACATTGATCTTTTTGCTACCCGTTGGAACCATCAGGTGGACACTTTCGTCTCCCCATTTCCAGATGCTTTGGCTTTTGCCGTGGACGGTCTGTCCCTCCTTTGGAACAGTCTTGTCGGCTACGCCTTCCTGCCGTTTCCGATTCTGCCTCAGACTCTAGCCCAGATACGAACCTCCAGTTGTCGAATCCTTTCGATCGCACCCCTTTCGCCTCAGTGGGTGTGAATCAATCTGCTCCACTCTCTGTTAGCAGCGGTTCCGGCATGTCTCCCTCTATGTTGTGACTTCCTTTGCCAAGGTCACCTGAGGAGGTTTCACGTTGACCCGACTTCATGGTGCCTTCGCGCATGTCTTTTGTCAGGTCCTGTCTCCTCTGTAGTGGGTTTTTTTTCGAGACGAGCAGTGGAGTTGCTTTTCTTCTTCAAGGAGGCACTCACTCCACTGGTTCGTGCCTTTATCCCAGGTGGATATGCATTTTCTCACATGCAAAACAGTTTTTCTGATGGCTTTTGCCTCAGCCAGATGGGTTAGTGAGCTTCACTCCCTCTCGGTTGACCCGGCCTTTTTTTGGAGCTCTCCCACGAGTGTTATGTTTACCAATGATTGCTCTTTTCTGGCCAAGAATCAGATACCGGAAACTACTCCTCCTCCTCCTTTCTGTATCTGGACTCTTCCTTCTGTTGAGGGTTAACACCCTTTGCTCTGTTCATTTGGAAGGGAAGGATCGATTTTCTGTCTCTTATTCCTGGTTGACAGAAGATCTCTCCTGAATCCATTTCACGATGGATTTGTCTTGCTATTCGTGCAGCTTCTGCGCGACTGGCGATTGTATTACCAATCATTTTTCTGCCACGAGGTGCGTGCATTGTCTACCTCACGGGGCTTATACTAACTCCGTCATGTTGTCGGATGTTATGCTGGCAGCCTACTGGAGAAATGCTACTTTCTCCACTAATCGGTGACAGTTGCAGGAGAAGGCAGAGGACCTTTGTTCTATGGGCCCTCTTTCTTCTGTTCAGGCTGTTGTCTATCCCAGCCATTCAGCTTCTTACAAGGTCAGTTCCAGCTCCGTGCTGTTACTGCCCTTTCTGTCTGTGCATCGCACATCACCATACACCTCATCTCTTGTTGTCTTTTACTAATATTTGTGATGCTATGGTTTGATAGGCCTAGGGACCTCTTCCTCTGTCCACGTTTCCAGTGCATTTGAGTTAAGTGTGGGTTGGTTATGTGATTCCCACCATCCTATTGTCTATTCAGTCTGTAGTAAACAGTTGTAAGGTAGGTTGATAAGAAATGTAAATTTTATAGTAAATTTCCTTTCTTATTATACCTACTACAATTGTTTACATGGAGGCCCTCCCATCTTCTTATTTGGGTAAGAATCCTTCCTCCCTGCTGATCACATAACTCCTATGTTGGCGGACTCAAAAGAATGGCTTGATGACTGCCTTGCACACTGGTTAACGGAAGTGGAATTGTACTAAGAGAAGAGCGTCCCCTACTGGGTGTGCGTCGATGGTGCTCGACCCAGTTTTGGCTTATTTTTTCGTGGTGTTTTTTACACCACTTTTCTTTCCCAAATCTCTTGGGAAAGATTAAAATAGAGAGTATTTTATCCGAGTTAGGGTCTTTCACTGTAGTGCAAGCCTGTAGTAAACAATTGTGGTAGGTATAGTAAGAAAGGAAATTTACTATAAAATTTATTTTTCAGCTACTTTTTCAACAATAACGTTTGACAGAACACACCTGGAAGCATATGTGTTTTTCGCATGGGTCATGTTTTTCACAAATTTCGAAGAGAACATGGATGACAGACAGTTTTTGCCATGAAGTTTTGCTCCAATGCAGTTCGACCCATTCCAATAAATCGACTCAAACATTATTTTATTTGAGGGGTTATCTATATTTTTCTTGAGATTCTTCAGAAGTTTGGCACAAACCCACAAACAGAACCTTCACATTGGGCAGATTTTGAAATACCCACCCCGTGTAAATTCCACCCAGACAATAACTCGTGTTTGGTGATACTTTGCAAACAACACTAAAAATTGCAAGGAGGCAGTAAGGGTTTGGGAGGGTAGGAATGAAAGTCTCAAATTTGTAGGACAAGTATCAGAGGGCGTAGGTTTGAGGCACCCAAGCATCACAGAGATGTGGGTCAAAAGAAAGTTTGGGAATTTTCCATTTTGTTTTTTTTTTTGGGTGGGGGAGGAGGTTTTTTTTACTTAAGAATTAATACAATTTGTATTAATGGAAGTTTAAGCTGAAACAAGAATATCTTTCACTAATTAAACTGATCTTGTATGGTTTCCATGTATACCAGGTTAGGTACAAGCAGCTGAGTTGCTTTATACCATGTATAGCCTCAAGAGCTATTTCTATAAATTTAACTAAGTTCTGTGCAGATATTTTAATGTTAATACTGGGCTTTCCTTGGTTGTTGAAAATTACCGTTTGTTGCCTCCCAGCAGACTCAGTCTTGCAGGCTGCAGAATGGTATTTTTCTGCAGACCTGAACAATCCATCCATTGTCATGTGTTACTGGTGACATTCCAGAGTTGTGACATGGGTATTCTAGCTAAACATTTCCAGGAAAACTACAAAGAGGTATGACCAAATATGGAAATGGGAATTGCAAAACTTGCTCGTATATACCAAGTCCCAGCTAGACCAAATCAGTCTCTCTCATTTCTTTTAAATGCACAGACATTATGTTCAGTCTGTTCAGTAACCACCCACCAGCCCCCACCAATACCCTTCTTCCTTGCCCTTTCTGCCTTGTCCACGTTTTCTGTTTTTCTTGGGTACTTTCTGTTTTGTTTTTGACATGCCTCACTGTGGCATGATCTGGCTGGCAGTTGCGATGCTGAAAATACTTTATGTTCTCAGCATCGTCTCCCCAATTCATTTCAGTCACCTAGGCTGCAATACTAATCTTCACCCATGGTTCATTTTGCAACTAGGTACTAGTTCAATAACATGTCTTTGTGTGACACTGCAGTATTCATACCTCAGTCACACCTGATGATACCACCACATCATGGTGCTCTCCTAATTCTACGCTGTATTGTGAAGCAGACCGAATCACCTCAAAGGGCCAAAATGTTTGAATGTTTATATATGTTCAGTTCATTTAAATAAATAGAAGAAAAAATATAATTCATACTGCTGAGTTGTTTACTTCTTAAACACCCACTTACGCAATTTCTACGCCACTGGTTGAGGAGTGCATTTCACATCCAATGATCCGACGTTTTATACTAATCCCTTGAGCGTGTAAATAATTGTTGGTTGGAAAGTGGGGTGATCGGACACTAAGAAACAGGACATTAAGAAACAGTTCTCCTAAATACCAGAACCCTCCAGAACTGCACAGAACCCCCAGAACCTCACAGAATCCCCCGGAACCACCCTCTAAATTACATTTGCGCAGTGTTTTATGATGAAATATGTTTATTTTATGTAATAATCCTTACAGAAAAGAAGATCAGAAGTAAATTAATTTATTCTTGGGGAGACGGCTCAAAATAAGCTATTAGCTTCCTATCGAATCCTGACTATATATTTGTCATTTCATTCATTTATCTTGTTAATAATACATACTTTGCTAATTGCCATAATGTACAGTCATTTTGATTTTGTTTTTGACATTCACTGTTGTGTGTATAATATCAATTTTTTGCTCAATAAATATTGTTTAAACTAAATTCATTCTTATAGTCGCCTTTGTCTAGGCGGTTCTGGGGAGTTCTGGTATTTAGTATTTTTCTCCTAAATACCAGAACCCCCCAAAACCTCTCAGAATTTCCCCTACAACCCCCTCTAAGTTACATTTACACATTGTTTTCAAAGAAAAGATTCCATTTCCAGACTGTTTAGCGTTCTGTAGAAAACTAAAACATGATCTATTCCACTTCTCAATTTCGCTCTCATTTCAGCTGAACAATGAAATTTAGTCAGGGGAGTTAACTTGGAATTTTGCATTCACTGATTTGGCTAATCAAACTCGAACCTACATCATTGCTTGGTCTGAACTCATGGAAAGACGTCATAAAATAATAGCATTGAGGTCTGGAGGATATGGTTTATCTCGATGAATGAATGAATGAAAAGTTTTAGCATGCCAAAGGTGCACAGGGACGATGTGGGATTGAAATTCCTTGCGAACTGAATAAGTTCAGAGTTTACATAGCATTTGACTGAATAATAATGGAAATATTTCAAATATTTTGAGTTGTTTTACAGACAATCCAGTTTTTAGTTTAAATATTATATATGCTGCAATCCGGATGATGTGGCTTATCTAAATGAATGAATGAATGAATGAAAAGTTTCAGCACACCGAAGGCGCACATGGGCGATGTGGGATTGAAATTCTTTGCGACTCGAATGAGCTTATCTGTTCAGAACTTACATAGCATTTGAATGAATAATAATATAGATATTTCAAAAGGTTGAATTCTTTAACAGACAATCCATTTTTTTTCAGTTTAAATAGTATATATGCTGCAATTAATATTTTAAGACCATAACCCTGTCTGACTTTGTATTATCTATTTTCCTTTCAAGTAAATGTTCTCGACTGATTCAACTTCTATTCTTCTTTCCTGTAAGAATTATTACATAAAATAAACATATTTCATCATAAACACTGCGCAAATGTAATTTAGAGGGGGGTTCTGTGTGGTTATGGGGCATTATGTGCGGTTCTGGTGGGTTCTGGTATTTAGGAGGACCCCTAAGAAACAATTTTGGGGGAGGATAATAGGAAACAGTACACTAAGCTTATGTTTCCGTAGTCTATTCCGGATTACATGGAATAGTGTGACATGCGCAGTGAAGATACAGAATAGTAATCACAAGGAAACAGCCAATTGCACTTCAAATGTAAACCAGAATGGAATTTGAGGAGGTGGTGCTTGCAATTTTTGTTTATGATGTTGTCAGTGACAACATGGATGCTGCTTTTGCTCACCTCAGTGCCGCATCTGTATAAAACAGCACACCTCTCCTAAGGATAGGTAGGTCAATATGACCAGATTAAAAAGAAACAAAAAATTTACAAAGAAACGCTGTACAGAGCACTTGAGTTTATTATTATTTCGACTCCCATTTGTTCAGGGGCATAGCCAGGATTCTATAATTGAGGGGGGGGGGGGGGGGGGGGGGTTAGCCTTTTCTAGCCATTTTTTTGTGGGGGGGGGGGGGGGGGCATACCATGATATTTGTAATGTTGTGGGGTTTTGAGGGTCCTTGCCTAGTCCAGGCTAGTACCCTCCCATCATTACCGCCTCCCCCACTTCCCTTCATGGAAGTGTGGGGGGGGGGGGGGGTAACAACAGGAGGTCCTAGTTAAGACAAGGACGTGGTAGGAGGCGGGTGATGATCAGAGGGGCCTATTTTGGACAAGGCCTTCCCTGAGAAAATTTTGCAAAATTTAGAGCTCCAAGATCGAATATGAGGCAATTGTAGCATGTGTAGCCCCATATTGGAGAGCATTTTGGGGTTCTTAAGTTGTTTGAAACTTGCATTGGATCAATGTTTTGGGGAGGGGATGCGAAACTTTGGGGGGACTTGTGCCCCCCTCCCCCCCCCCCACTCCCAGTGGCTACGCCTCCGCATTTGTTATGTCGTGGTCTGAAGCTGATTCTTTGCCGAGGAATTAATGCCTCCAACCCTATCATGTTCCGGATTGATTTTGAAACGAGGAATATTTGGGTTTTTTGTTCTTTTTCATCTTTATTCCACTGCCGACTGAGATGGATGCTCGACATCTGAGCAGTCAGGTACAGGGGCGTATCCAGGCCAAGGATTATCTGATTCTATAATTGAGGGAGGGGGGTATAGGGGGGGGGTGGCGGAGCCAGGGCACAGGAGGCATGTGCCCCCCTCTTTTTCACCAGTTATGGGTACCCAAACATGACGTATTCTGACATAACCTACAGAACACCTATGGCCACATTGACTGTGGAAGATGATAATAGTTATAACAAAATTAGCAACATTAATACTGTCGGCATCGTTGTCCATTTTATATATGGAGATATTGCACGTCGCAAGTTCGCAACCAGTATATCCAATATTAAATCAAATAAGCACAGACTATAGTAATAGTACAACTAGTCCAAACTTGGATCCAAATTCCGTAATATAATTTTTGGGTTTGGTAAACTAGTCCAAATTTGGACCCAAATTCCATAATATTACTTTTTGGGTTTCGTACGTCTGTTACGACCCGTAATGTAATAAATGCCCATAATGTAATACCTACCCATAATGTAATACAAAAACGACCCATAATGTAATACGAACCCATAATGTAATAAAAAACGACCCATAATGTAATAAATGTAATAACGTGTAATAAATGTTAGGTACACATAATGTAATAAAAATTTTAAAAAATTAGATACAAATTACACTTTTCCAGGCCCGTAATGTAATAAAATTCTAAGCTTGATTTTTGTTTTTTCTCTTTACTCCAGCAGTGCGTTCGGCTACTTATGACACATCCTGCGCCTTCATCAATGCTGCCAATGGCCCCTATGCTGTACACAGCCAACATGTGTGGGTGTGTTGGGATTACGATAGAGAGTATTCCGGGACCTGGGGCGGGTATACTCTGCTATGAGTGACAGGCATTATCCCTCTTCCATTTGTACCACCCACGCAAACGACTTCCTCGATAGCCTCTACTGCCCTGCCACAATCATATAGGTCTGTCTTACAAGACATTCAATAATTTTGATTCCAGGATGGTCATTTATAACTGCAATCATCATATTCGACTGGCTGTTCACTTGCATAAAAGCAATGCAGGTAGCAGGTTCCTATACTGTTAATAAGTGCAAGCAATTCTGGCCAAAGTTGCTGAGGCAGAGGGTGTAGTGGGGTGCAGTGGGGTTTGGGTGCACAATAACCGGATAGTGGGGGGGGGGGGGGGGGGCGTATATTGTGGGATACAAGGAAAAGATAGAACAGAAGCAGACGTTGAGTCAACCGGCGCAGAGGAATATCGGGAGGCGATATGGTGAGTGTACTGGTATTGGAATGGGGGATATCCTATAGCTCGATGGGATTTGGATTAGGCTACTTTGCTCCAAATTAAGCGTACAATCTATCCTCTGTCTCTCCAATTTTCACTACCTAAACAAATTAGTAATTTCCCTGTACTGTACTACTATAAGTTCATGTCGCACCCTCCGCACCTTGAAACCAATGAGCCCGAGCCCAGGACCACACTTAATAACGACCACATCATATTCCCGGTCCTGTGATCACATGTGCCAAGTAATATTATCAAATGCTTTCCAGTCAAATAGTTTGCACTTCGCACATGCAAGAAAGACCTTACATATTCAATAAAAATTGCATCAGTTTCAATAGTGACAGCCCTGAGTGAAATGGTTTCAACTCCTCTCAGTGTTATTTTTCTAAAACCTCAACACACCACAGATTGAACACCCTCAATTGATATGAACCGAAGCAAGTTAAACGCCTTGTAGACTGCTATCATCCACGCAGGCCACCTTTGCGAGAAGATTGGTTAAGAGTATGTCATGTTCACCTGTGGCTGTGGCCAGCAACTGAGTCGAGTTAATGTGCACATCACTTGGTTGTACAAAGCAGCCTCTTTGTATTGAGCTCAGGGGATTGCATTCTCAAATATATTTCACCAGTGGTGTGGCATCACTCATAGTATACACAGGACGAATGCAGATCTATAATAGAGAGTAGTTTTGGTGGTTCTTGAGATTATGTTGATTGGAAAAGCATTCCACAGCATTTTCTGAGCTGTGGGGACTACCACTTAAACCACCTACATTTCCTGACAGTTCCTGGTGGTTGGCAGGAACTTCCTGCCAACCGCATACTCTATCACATCGACTATACGCGTGTTCATCCCCGCTATTGTGCCATCTTCTCCTAGGCTACACTCAAACAACATACGTAGCTAAACACCAGGTGTAACATGGGCATATCCGTTTGACCGTGAGGTGTGACCTTGACCATCAATCCGGTGACCTTGAACCTGTGTATGGGCTGATTTTTATGAAACTTGGTGTGTGGTTCGGACGCCCAACAATTTTGCCACACCCGATGCCCGTCATGTGTGACCTTGATTGATATTCACACCGTTGACCTTGAACCTATATCTCGGCTCATGTTGGGCCGATTTGCATGAAACTTGGTATGTGGGGGTAGTTCGGGGCTCTCTCTCTCTCTCTCTCTCTCTCTCTCTCTCTCTCTCTCTCTCTCTCTCTCTATACATATATATATATATATATATATATTGAGCATCCTGAACTACTCCCACATACCAAGTTTCACGAAAATCGGCCCAGCATGAACCGAGATACAGGTTCAAGGTCAACGGTTTGAATATCAAGGTCACACATGACGGGCATCGGGTGTGGCAAAATTGTTGGGCGCCCGAACCACACACCAAGTTTCAGGACAATCGCCCAGCAGGAGCCGATACACAGGTTCAAGGTTTCCGGTTTGATGGTCAAGGTCACACACCCGGTCAAACGGATACACCCATGTTACTCCTCATGTCTAGCTATGTATGTTGTTTGAGTGTAACTTAGGAGAAGATGGCACAATAGCGGAGATGAACACGTGAATATTCAATGTGATAGAGTAGGCGGTTGGCAGGAAGTCCCTGCCAACCTCCAGGAACTGCCATGACTGTAGGTAGTTTAAGTGGAAGGCCGTGTGGTGGACTAATGATATTACTTGACACATGTTATCACAGGATCGGGAATATGATGTGGTCATTATTAAGTGTCATCCTGGGATCGGGCTCATTGGTTTCCAGGTGCGGTGGGTGTGACATAAACTTATAGTAGTACAGTACAGGGAAATGACTAATTTGTTCAGGTAGTGAAAACTGGAGAGACAGAGGATAGATCGTACGCTTAATTTGGAGGAAAGTAGCCTAATCCAAATCCCATCGAGCTATAGGATATCCCCTATCCCAATACCAGTACACCTACCATATCGCCTCCCGATATTCCTCTGGGCCGCTTGACTCAACGTCTTGCTTCTGTTCCATCTTTTCCTTGCATCCCACACTAAACCCCCCCCCCCCCCCCCCATCACTATCCAGTCTTGGTGCACCCAAATCCCACGGCACCCACTCCACCCTTTGCCCCAGCAACTTTGGCCAGAGTTACTTGCATTTATTAACAGTAGGAACCTGCTACCCACATTGCTTTTGTGCAAGTGAACAGCCGGTCGAATATGATGATTGCAGTTATAAATGACTATCCTGGAATCAAAATTACTAAATGTCTGGTAAGGTAGACCTATATGGTTGTGGCAGGGCAGTAGAGGCTATTGAGGAAGACGTTTGCGCGGGTGGTACAAATAGAAGAGGGATAATGCCTGCCACTCAGAGCAGAGTATACCCGCCCCAGGTCCCGGAATACTCTCCATCATAATCCCAACACACCCACACATGTTGGCTGTGTACGGCATAGGGGCCATTGGCAGCATTGATGAAGGCGTAGGATGTGTCATAAGTAGCCGAACGCACTGCTGGAGTAAAGAGAAAAAACAAAAATCAAACTTAGAATTTTATTACATTACGGGCCTGGAAAAGTGTAATTTGTATCTAATTTTTAAAAAATTTTATTACATTATGGGTACCTAACATTTATTACACGTTATTACATTTATTACATTATGGGTCGTTTTTTATTACATTATGGGTTCGTATTACATTATGGGTCGTTTTTGTATTACATTATGGGTAGGTATTACATTACGGGCATTTATTACATTACGGGTCGTAACATACGTCCTTTAGACGTACCAAACCCAAAAATTATTAATATTGCGGACTTTGGGTCCATGTTTGGACTAGGGTATTTAACGTGCGCATGTGTTCCCTTTCTGGAATTGCATTTAATTTTGTTCCGTATTCATGACATATGCGATAACAAATTACCCCTGCAATCCAGCCCCTCCCCCCCCCCCCCCCCCCCCCCACACACTGAGCTCTAAAATGTTTTTTTTCCTTCCTGCAACCCTGCGGTTACACAGAAAAAAATTGTGCCTCTCCCCCACTTTTTTGAGCTTCCGTCGCCCCTGGGTGAGGGGGGGGGTTACTATTTGGAAGGTTGTTAGTGGGTTTTGGGGGTCCTCCCCTTGTCCTAACTGTAACTCTTCCGTTGTTACCCCTCCTCCCACTTCCCTTCAGGGAAGTGGCGGTAATGACCACAGAGTCCTAGTTAGGACAGGGAAGTTTGAGAAGGGGGTAACGACCCGGTCAGGATAGGGCCTCCGCCGAGAAAATTTTGCTAAGTAAAGTACTCTAAGATCGAATCTGATGAAATTGTAGCATGTGCAGCCATATATTGGAGAGCATTTTGGTCAATATTACTTTTTTATTTAGGGAGGGGAGCTACTAAAGCTTTAGGTTGACCTGAGCCTCCAGCCCCCATGGCTACGACACTGGCCAGGACGCCGGCTGATCCGAGAGATTGGGGACAGGTTCTCGTCATTGTGTCCAAACAACTCTCCTCATTGACGTTATTTGAGCGAGAATTTAAAAAAAAAATCAGTATTTGGTGTCCACTATTTGTTAGTTATGAGTATACTGAGAACCAGCAAAGCCTGTCTGTGCACTCTTACTGCAGAGTTCCCGTAAACAAGAAGGTCATGAATGCACCTCCACGTTGTTAAAGTTCAGTAACAATAGGCCTATCCGATCTCCCCAGGGGGGAAGGTGGAGGTGGGGGGAGGCAAACTCACACAGCTTGGCTAGAGTGTTATAATGGGGTGGAGTGTGGTGACACCCCTCGAATTTCTAACTGGTGGGGGTGGGTGGAGAAAGGTTTCCGGATCTTCAGTTTTCAGAATTTTGGCTTTTTATTATTTTAGGATTTCACATCCACATGTTATATTCTGTCACAATAATTATGGTTTCGGGTCAAGGGAAGTAAATGAGTCAGTTATGGGCAGTCTAGGGTGGTCGCTTCGTAGAAAAAAAAATGAATTCCAGGGTCCAAAAAATTCATTTATTCAATTTGGGAGTGGGTCAACGGGCCTGTTGTTTAATTGACTTCATAGTTCTTCTCTTTATTTTCATCAATTATTTGTGGGTATGCCATGTTTACATATTTTGCTGAATTCCATGTACCTAACATATTTGTTATTGTCTTGAACGCTCACACATTTTTGGAGAATGCAACGAACAGGGCAATGTGCGCATGTCAGGAATAAAAGGTAAACCATCTAAACCTGCTCGCAAGGTGGTTTACTCAAAATGATTCGGAATGATATTCCAGAATAATGGTTTGCAAACAAAACAACCAGATTGATAATCCGAGTTGTTTGCGCATGCCCGGAATAAACCATGTATTCTGGAATGGACTATGGAAACATGAGCTAAGAAACAGACACTAAGGAACACTTTTTTTCATTATTTCAACTAATAATTTATTTTCAAAACTTTGATGGAAACAAATTCTTTCTGAACCTATAAAAATGTTAAAATATGTTTTTGTACAATCATTCATCCTTCTGGTGACAGTTGGTTTTGGGAACTGAAATAGAACTACAAGGTTGATACAAAGCTGTATTAATTACATCCTTTATAGATAGATATATACATAACATGACACAAGAAATATATAGTTTTATGCATGGCATGAGGAAACTTGTTTAAACATGTAGTAATCTGTTCTAATTTTTCTAATCACAAACTCTCTGCATAGCACACTATCAGATGATCAAGATTTAACAGTACATGTATATATGTTACAGTCAATGTCTAAAATCAGGCAATGTGTACAATGACTGAAATAACCAGTCATTGTGTACATTGCCTAACAAGCCCAGTCATTGTATACAATGACTGAAATTTCTAGGCATTGTACACAATGCCTGATTAATTGGCCCAATTATTGTACAGATTGACTGATTGATTAACAGGACTCACATGAATTTTTATAAAAAAAACCATGAACAACATTAATGATAAATTGACTTTATTTCGTATCATGATGCAAGGAGATGAAGTTCCATTAGATTTAAAACTCCCAAATTATATACTACCGAATTTAAAACCAAACCCAAATACAAACATTATATTACGTAATTTGGGTCCAAGTTTGGATTGTGATAAAACACACACATACACACCCGGATATACCTGATGACACAGTATCCTTTCAGAGCCCCCTCCAAAACATAGGCTGTGACTCCTCATTGGAACGAGCGTAACACGCTCGTTCCAAAGAGGAGTCACAGCCTATGTTTTGGAAGTAACAAATGAAAATTTGTGTTATACGAGAAATTTCTTTACGACTCTCATCTGCTACTAACCTTGGGTATAGGATTAAAACGTTAAACATTTCAGTTACCAGCCATAAGGTATTACACACAAAAGAAAATACCTTCCATTAGATTTAAAACATGGTAGTAAATATGTAAATATGTAAAGTATGAAAAAACAGGTTTATAGCAATAATCAACAATTTTTGTTTTGGCAGTTGACACTGTTGTGGCACCTGCTGTTACACAGCACCCCTGACTTGAAGCATTTACACTTGTTTGTGGCACACTGCTTGCCACTTTTTGAACAGTTACACTTTGTGTAACCTTGCCCACCACATTTAGATTCTTTCTGAACCGCTTGTCTCAGTCCAATTTCTGTCTCTGTTGAAATGTCATTCATGCTATAAAGTTTTTGTGGGCAAAGATCAAATTGACTCCTTGCATATCGCCCTTTTAGAACACCAGCCTTCACGCCAATCTTGTACATGTCACTTTCATTTCTATCAAGAATCACACCCATAATATTGCGTGGGTCACCTTTTCCTCGGTCAACCATGGGGATTGGAACACTCACATTGTCTCCAGGGCTAGCAGCAACATTGATAACGCGACTGCGCTTCATCATTCTTTCAGCCTGTGTTATGATACCATCAGCAGCTCTCTTCCGACATGATATGATGTTGGCATGTTGTGCCTCTAGCTGCTCAGTTTCAGGCAAGTTGTCTGATACTGATAGTGTCTCGGGTGTGGCTGGAGTCTCTGATGACGATGTATTTGGCGAGTCTGCTGCTACTGATATAGCCTCTACATGCTCAGTTTCAGGTGTGTCTGGTGCTGTTGTTGTCTCTGCAGAAAGTGCCTGGAGAAGATCATCTTCTGACACAAGTCGTTCCAAGATTTCATTCGGAAGTGGCAGAGAACGCAGTCCAACTTTAGGATCAGAGCCAAACAAAGCCTTGAAAGGTGACATCTTGATTGTTGAGTGATAGCTATTGTTCTTTTGAAATTGTATGAACTTCAGTCCTACAGGCCACTCTGTGGTCTTATTATCTCCTAACCAAGCTATGAGCATGTCTTTCACATCACAATTCAATCGTTCAACTGACCCCTGACTCTGAGGGTGTCTTGGTTTACCATGCACCATTACCAAGTCAGACCACATGAGCTTCAGTTCATTTATCACAGATGCAGTGAACTCAGATCCATTATCACTTTGTAATATGGTGGGTGCACCAAGCAACAGGAAGATGTCCATGAGTTGATAAGCAACCTCACATGCACGCTTTGAGTTGAGCGGGCGAAGAACACAGAATTTAGTAAAGTGGTCTTGGTAAACCATGATCCACTTATTTGATCCACTGGCCATAGACTGCATGTCCACAAGATCCACGAGTCAAGTAATCTTTCGACACAATCGGTTTCACTACAACACCTTTCGTGGTTACTCGTTTTCTCTTCTTTTGACACTCCAGACAAAGGGATTTGAACAACTCAATAGACTCGCGTGTTACATTTGCATACTTCACTAATGCTTTCACCATTTTGTCTCTTCCACCATGCCCGGTAGAGATGTGGGCACGTTTTATTATATCAAACATCTCATCAATGTGTGTGAAATAGGTAGTGTCGGATTCTGATTTTCTCTTTTTGATTAATTTCTCAATGTCGCCACACTGCAAGATCTCATACCATCCAAGCACATAATACTGCCGGAATGTCTTCTTTTCAGCTACTGATGCAACCTTGACTTCCTCTATCAAATCAAAATACTCTTGTTTGGTCAATAAAACCGACTTGGCATCAGACTGCCTCCTGCTCAGGAGCTGTTCACAAAATGTAGATTCCATGATGGTAACTCGATAGAGAGTGAAGAGTAGTAAGAAATGCTTTGCATTTTATAGAAAGCCCAGTGTGTGATCTCAATTATAAACATTCAGTTTGTGAAGCCACAAATAAACACTACTCAATAAAAGAAGCCAATATGTTATCACTGAATGGTACTTGTGTGATCTCAATTATAAACATAACCTTGTTATAAGAAGCCAGTCAAAAATCTGTTTTTATAAGAAGCCAGTTAATCAATCAGTCAATCTGTACAATAATTGGGCCAATTAACCAGGCATTGTGTACAATGCCTAGAAATTTCAGTCATTGTATACAATGACTGGGCTTGTTAGGCAATGTACACAATGACTGGTTATTTCAGTCATTGTACACATTGCCTGATTTTAGACATTGACTGTAACATATATATGATGTATGCATATATCACAGAAAAAATGGTAGCGACTATAGTCATCACTGGTAGAACAAAATCTGAGAGATGTTGTAGTACTGCTGGTATCTTTCATTGGTGATGTATACAACATTTAGCATTCTCTGCCATTGGCAAACATTCTCAAATCTCTGAACCCACTGCACCTATTGTCGGATCAAAGATGTGCCCGGGCTGATCAAAAGATTGAACATCTCGATCACGCATGACATTGCGGCACTTGGTGCATGCTATTGTTGTCTCATCTGGAGAATGGTTATATGGTTTGCTTGGTTCAGGTTCAGTCACATCTAGAATGGTATAAAGAGTGGCAAGACAACCCATGCTAATTTTACATGTGCATTTCCACCAAATCTTATTCTTTCTTGTGGCTTGTAGCTCTTTGTTGTCATTACTGTTAATTTATTCATTTACATGTGTTTAACTTTTTATCTACCTTTTCTCTTTTAGTAAATAGTAAATATTACTACTTAATAAATATGTTAAAATTTGTGTGTAGGAATATTTTCTGTCAGGAGATGTAACAATTTATATTTAGTAATAATGTCGACAAAATGGTAAATAATAATGTGATAAATAAATAAAAACACTAAAAATATATAATTAACTAGACATTTTAATGGGAATTATTTGGAAAGGGTTTTTTCCTAAATATAGTAACTTTCAAAATAAAAAAAATGTGTTTCTTTGTGTCTGTTTCATAGTGTTCTGTTTCTTTGTGTCCTGTTTCCTAGTGTTCTACAACCCCCCCAAAAAACCCTGGTGGTTCAGTGATAATCTTCTTTTCCCACAGAAATTATGCCAACTAGTGGCATGGCCAGGGGGGTGTGGGTGGGGTTGGAAGGACAGGGAAATTGAATTCCTTCAAAGTTGGTCCCCGAAATATGTCCAAAAATGGCATAAAAATCATAGGAGAATAGGTCTATGGGAGTAGGTTGTAGATTGCTTGTCCTAATATCTGTGTTGGAGCAAAGGTAGACAGTCATCAATACATGAAAAACCTCAAAATATTTGCTCAGATTCAAGGAAATGGGGGTTTTTGAACCCTGGAATTCAAAATGGTTCGGCCCATGGTAGAAAAATTTAGAATTCCAGGGTTTAAAACCCCCCATCGACAACCCTGGGCTGCCCCATATCAGACACATTTATTTTCCTCTAGTGGAAACCCTGATGATTGTTACCTTGGTTATCTAGCTCAAACTTTAGGGAAGCAAAATTCTGAGATGTGAAGGCTTGGAAAGCTTTCCCCCCCCCCCCCCCCCCCCACATTAAAATGGAGCTAAGCCAGGCTCTGCGAGTTTGTTCTCCCACTTGCTTTGGGCTGGCTATGCCACTGTTTCCAACATAACATGTCAATTGCAGTCACACGCATCGGCACACAGCAGTGATATGAATGTTCTTCACTCTGGCATGAGTATTGTCCGGGTCGGGTCGAACTGAATAGAGACGAAACATCTTCCAATTAAAAAAATACCAAACATGCACTGGATTTTAAGAAAAAAATAAGATTTGTTTTATATTTTTAGCTGCGACTAGCAGCTCAATAAGTGGCAATGTCGGTCTGTCGGTCTGTCTGTCTGTCGGTCTGTCTGTCTGTCGGTCTGTCTGTGACCAACGAGTTTCAAAACTCAATAACTTTTGAAATACTTGATGGAATGACTTTATTTATATTTGGCATGTAAGTGTATCTTATTGATGTCTAGCCACTGTTCAATGCATGTGTTGTTCCAAATATTTTTCTTGAAGTTATGGCCCTTGATGAACTTAGAATTTTGTGAGATTGCACCACCCGTCGCAGCTACGGCGTTGATGTCGCGATTTTTGTTATATGTTTGCTAAACAGCTGCAGTCAAAATAAAGTAACGAGAGGATTTTGTCACACGAAGGATAAACGAAACGCGTGCACACATGTATGTTGTTACATATACAATAATAACATGTTTGCTACGACCGAAACAATCAGTTCTTTCTTCGAGTGACATATTTATTGGCATGAATTAAATTTAATCCCAATCACCTGAAGTTGTGGCAGATCACTCACATGGAAGCATTATTCATTCATTAAAACTTGACCATTTTCCTGAAAAGCGATAATCCTCAACACTAGCGTTTGCAGTGATAGATTATTAGTTTGAGCCCTCCACCGCAAATTTTACTCCTCTCCACCCTTTGTTGCTGGTGCAGCGATGGGCATTTTTGTGGTAAAACACCTGGCACATAATGTACTCACAATTGTCTACAACAGGCTTACACTACAGTGGAAGTCTCTAACTCGGAAGTATATACCCTCTGTTTTTGTTCTTTCCGAATTGGCTTGGTTGCAAAAGCACGATGAAAAAATAAGCCAAAACACTGGGCTGAGAGGGACCGGCATACACCCTGTAGGGATGCTCTTCTCTGTACCAATACCATGGCTTCTGGAACTTGTGGGCAGATAAAAAACAGAAGTGTCCTTTTTAGCTCAACTTGACAAAGTCAAGCTGAGCTATTGCCATCACTTCTTGTCCATCGGCGTACGTATACGTCCACAATTTCCTTTGGCACACCTCACAGGTCGCATTTATGATCAGATCGCTTTGAAACTTGGTATGCTTGTTTAGGGTGACCTCTAGATGGGAGCTATTGATTTTCTTCAATTTCTCTCAAAACATGTTGCTGCTGGCAACGACCTTTGAACTTAGTTTAGTCAGGCATCAATATATTCCTTTGGCATGCCCTACAGGGCACATTTATAATCAGATCAGTTTGAAACTTTGTATGCTTGTTTGGGGCAAGCTCTAAATGGGAGCTATCGATTTTCTTTCATTTCTGTCAAAAATAGTTGCCATTCGCAGCGACCTCTAATAACTTAGTGCAGTTATGCATCAATATTTCCCTTGACACACCCTGCAGCAACAATCTTTAAATTTATTGCATTTGTGCATCAACATTCTTGTTTTGATATGGCCTTCAGACCACATTTATCAAAGGATTGTTTTTGAACTTGATGTATTCATTATGCGAGACCTTTAGATAAGAGCTATTGATTAGCATTCATTTCTGTGAAAAAAGTTGTCATTTACAATAACCTCTGAACTTACTGTATTTGTGTATCAACATTCTTCCTTTAGCCATTCTTACAGTTTACATTTAAAAATGCATGGATTACTCTGAAGTGCACACACAATGCTGTTATGATGAAATTTCACCAAATAATATTGGGACCAATGATCTTCAATTTTGCCATTTTACTTATAACTTACCAAATTCAAGTTTGTCAAGTTGAGCTACAGTGTCATTGACACTTTCATTTTTATGTGCATCCCATACCATGTATGGTACACATAATGCCGGCATCTGGGGTGGGCCTCCATTTTTCGTCCATCCGTCCGTCCAGCCGGCTGACATCCATATCCATTTTTTTGGCATTCGATAACTTGAAAACTATTGCTTATATTGTCATGATACTTTATATTTGTGTTCAGGTTTCTAATGCGCCAAGCTATATAGTTTTTGGTGTAAATCTGATTATTCAATACTGTACCGAGATATTAACCCTTTACCCATCCAATTAAAAATTATTTCTCAATCCATTTCTTTGGCCTGCGATAACTAAAAAAATATCAATCCTATTGTCATGTTGATAGATATGTTCAGGTAACTGATGTGCCGAGCTGTATAGTTTTTGATGTAAATCTTATGATTCGATCCTGAGATACTAACCCTTTATCCATGAAATTAAGCATTACTCCAATCCATTTCTTTGGCATGCGGTAACCTAAAAAATATTGATTAGGTTGCCTTGTTACTTCATATATGTGGTCAGGTTTCCGATGTGCCGAGCTGTATAGATTTTGGTGTAAATCTGGTAGTTTGATCCTGAGATTTTAACCCTTTATTCATCAAATTGTGCATTTTTGCAATCTAGTTCTTTGACATGCGATGAATCAAAGAATATCAATCTGATTGTCTTGTTACTTCATGTAGATGTTCAGGTTACTAATTTGCCGAGCTGTATAGTTCTGTCCGTCTGTCCGCCTATCCGTCAATAATTCAATATGGCTCGGGCTAGAGGCCGTATTTATGAACCGATCTTTACGAAACTTCTTGGGTACCTTTGTTATAACCGTCGGACGAGAACGAGTGTTTTGGGGTCCGATCTGAAATTCAAGTTGGCCGCTGGCAGCCATTTTGTACAAAATTAGGTGCAATCAGATTTTTGCACAGAACTTCCATATGAAAGCGCTGATTTGAATAATTTTTTGTGTGAATGTTTAGTACCATGAGATACATCACATATAATACAGGGTTTTTCTCGTGCAGAAATTATGCAAATTAGATGAACTTTGATTTTTTTCAGTGCTACTTACACACAGTAATTACACATGTCAGTACGGCTTGAGCTAGAGTCTGTATTTATGAACTGATCTTCACGAAACGTCTTGGGTAGCTTTGTTATCACCTTGGGACGAGAACAAGAGTTTCTGGGGGCGGTCCAAAATTCAAGATGTCCACCAGCAGCCATTTTGTACCAAAATTAGTGCAATCAGTCTTTTGTTCAGAACTTCTGTATGAAAGTTCTGATTTGAATAAATTTTTGTATGAATGTTTAGTAACATGGAATACATCACATATAGTACAGGTTTTTTTATCGTGCAGAAATTATGCAAATTAGATGAACTTTGATTTATTCAGTGCTACTTATACACTGTAAGTCCACATGTCAATACGGCTCAGACTAGAGGCTGTATTTATCAACCGATCTTCACGAAACTTCTTGGGTACCTTTGTTATCACCTTGGGACGAGAACGAGTGTTTCTGGGTGCGGTCCAAAAATCAAGATGGCTGCTAGTGGCCATTTTGTACCGAAATTAGGTCCAATCAGTTTTTTGTCATAAAAATCTATACAGCTCGTATTTATGAACTGATCCTCACGAAACTTCTTGGATACCTTTGTTTTCACCTTGGGACAGGAACGAGTGTGTTTTGGGGTGCCTTTGTTATCACTGTGATATGAGAACAAATATTTTGGGGTTCAGTCAGACCCACTCTGGGACTCAAAAGATTTCTTTTCTAGTTTAGCATCTGACTGTCACCCACCTTTACAATACTTTACCTATACATTTGTCACAGGCTACGGTCAGTATTTACAGTACAGACCGTTCCAATACTTTATATGTACCTTTGTTATCAGGTCATAACCTGGATGTTTGTCATTGCTGTGTCACATACTATACATGTACATGTCTTAACAAGTTGAGCTACAGTGTCATTGACACTTTCATTTAGCTCAGCTTGACAAAAGTCAAGCTGAGCTATTGCCATCACTTCTCGTCCGTCGGCATACGTACTATTACGTTAGTACGTACGTCCACAATTTCCTTTGGCACACCTGACAGGTCGCATTTATGATCAGATCGCTTTGAAACTTGGTATGCTTGTTTGGGGTGACTTCTAGATGGGAGCTATCGATTTTCTTCAATTTCCGTCAAAGAATGTTGCCGCGGCCAATGTTCTTAGAACTTAGTTTAGTCAAACCTCAATATTTCCCTTTGGCACACCCTACAGGGCACATTTATGATTGGATTGCTTTCAAACCTGGCATGCTTCTTTAGGGTGACCTCTAGATGGGAGCTATCAATTTTCTTCAATTTCTGTAAAAAAAATGTTGCTGCAGCCAACGTTCTTAGAGCTAAGTTTTAGCCAGACCACAATATTTCTCTTTGGCACACCCTACAGGGCACATTTATGATCGGATTGCTTTGAAACCTGGCATGCTTGTTTGGGGTGACCTCTAAATGGGAGCTATCGATTTTCTTCCATTTCTGTCAAAAAATGTTGCCACGGCCAACGTTCTTAGAACTTAGTTTAGTCAGACCACAATATTTCCCTTTGGCACAGCCTGCAGGGCACATTTTTTGATTGGATTGCTTTGAAACCTGGTATGCTTGTTTGAGGTGACCCTCAGATGGGAGCTATCGATTTTTTTTTTCATTTCCGTCAAAAAATGTTGCCGTGGCCAACATTCTTAGAACTTAGTTTAGTCCTTAGACCTCAATATTTCCCTTTGGCACACCCTATAGGGCACATTTATGATTGGATTGCTTTGAAACCTGGTATGCTTGTTTGGGGTGACCCTTAGATGGGCGCTATCGATTATTTATCCATTTCTGTCAAAAAAATGTTGCTGTGGCCAACGTTCTTAGAATTTAGTTTAGTCAGACCACAATATTTCCCTTTGGCACAGCCTACAGGGCACATTTTTGATTGGATTGCTTTGAAACCTGGTATACTTGTTTGGGGTGACCCTCAGATGGGAGCTATCGATTTTTTTCCATTTCCGTCAAAAAATGTTGCCGTGGCCAACATTCTTAGAACTTAGTTTAGTCAGAAGACCTCAGTATTTCCCTTTGGCACACCCTACAGGGCACATTTATGATCGGATTGCTTTGAAACCTGGCATGCTTGTTTGGAGTGACCTCTATATTGGAACTTTCGATTTTCTTCCAATTCCGTCTGTCAGCGATCTTTGAACTTAGTTTAGTCAGACATCAACATATTCCTTTGGCATGCCCTACAGGGCACATTTATGATCAGATCGGTTTTAAACTTTGCATGCTTGTTTGGGGTTACCTCTAGATGGGAGCTATTGATTTTCTTTGATTTCCGTCAAGACATGTTGCCACTGGCAATGACCTTCGATGAACTCCGTAAAAACTTAGTGCAGTTAAGCATCAATATTTCCTTTTGACACACCCTGCAGGGCACATTTAAGATTGGATCGCTTGCAAACTTTGTGTACTTGTGTGGGGTGACATCTATATGGGAGCTGTCGATTTTCTTCCCTTTCTATCAAAAAATGTTGCCGATGACCTTTGAACTTAGTTTAGTCAGGCCTCAATATTTCCCTTTAACACACTCTTCAGGGCACATTTATGATCGGATCACTTGGTATGTGTGTTTGGGGTGACCTCTAGATGTGAGCTATTTTTTCATTTCCATAAAAGTTATTGTCGTTATCACCAGCCTTTGAACTTACTGCATTTGTGCATCAGCTTATCCCTTTTGCACTCTCTGCATGGTATATTTATGAATTTTCATAAAAAAAACAAAAAAAAAGACCATTGCCACAAAGAAATGACCTTCTACTTAGTGGATTTGTGCATTAACATCTTCCTTTGGCATGCCTCAGAGGGCACATTCATTATCAGGTTGTTTTGAAACTTTGTATGCTTATGCAGGGTGACAAAGTTAGGAGCTCTTGATTTTCTTTTCATTTCCATCAAAAACTGTTACTTTCTTTACAATCTTTGAATTTATTGCATTTGTGCATCAACATTCTTTGACATGGCCTACAGGCCACAATTATCATAGGATTGTTTTTGAACTTGGTGTGCTCATTAGTCAAGAACTCTAGATAAGAGCAGTTGATTAGCATTCATTTCTGTGAAAAAAGTTGCCATTTACAATAACCTCTGAACATACTGCATTTGTGTATCAACATTCTTCCTTTAGCCAGTCTTACTATTTATTTATTTACTTATTTATTGGTGTTTAAGGTCACATATTCATGCACAATGGCTAATCATGACCGTGACAGTTTAACAGGTGGAGGAAGCCAGAGTACCCAGAAAGAACCACCGAGCAACGGCGAGCAACTGTCAGCTCCCCAACATACTAACTCCACACAAGCAGGGTTAGCATTGGTTGAAGACAAGTGCACCATCGACGTGCAGTACGCCTTAGTACACAACACCACCATGCCCCCCACGTGGGTAATGGAGATGAAGTGTCTTTCCCAAGGACACAACGCGGTGGGATTCAAACCGAGGACCTCTCGGCTTTCAGCCTGCACCTCTACCTACTGAGCCACCATTCTCCCAGCCAGTCTTACAGTTTACATTTAAAAATGCATGGATTACTCTGACGTTGTGCACACACAACGCTGTTATGTTGAAATTTCATCAAATAACATTGGTACCAATGGTCTTCAATTTTGCCATTTCATTTATAACTTACCAAGTTCAGGTTTGTCAAGTTGGGCTACAGTGTCATTGACACTTTCATTATATAAATCTGATCATTTGATCCCGAGGTATTAACCCTTGATCCACTTAATAAAATTTTTTCAATCTATTTCTTTGACATGCAATACCTCAAATAATATTAATCAGATTGTGTTGTTACTTTAAATTTCTGTTTAGGTTACTGATGTGCTGAGCTGTATAGTTTTGGGTGTACATCTGTTATTTTGATCCTCTGATATCAACCCTTTATCCATCAAATTAAGTATTACTCCAATCAGTTTCTTTGGAATGCGATAACTCAAAAATATTGATCAAAGTTATTATGTGTACCCATACCATTATGACCAAAGGGTCTGCCTGCTAAGTGGAACCACACATTACTTTCACCGGGGAATCGCTCAATTAGTGTCTATACAGGTGTTAGCACTTTCTGATAGATAGAAATTACTGTCCCCTGGAACGACGCCATGGCAACGTCTCGGAGAGGGTGATATTTATTTGCCAGAGGGCGATGGTCAGCAGAGGGCCAAGTCTGGGATTGATCAACTTTGCTGGGGACCTAGGATACTCTTTCACCACCGGGGACGGGGGATTTTCACTAGCTCACTCTTGTAGATCGCAATTGCTTGTTCACAAGCCACAGAAGAGTGTTGCGCTTCAATCAATTGCTTTCAATGGTAATGAACTAGCATGGGCTAATTTCTTGGCAGGGCCAAGATTTCATCAAACCCTAGGGTACTCAGGGCTTCTTCATTAATAAGATAAAGACTATTAACAATCCAACAATTTATATATATAAATCTTCTATAATCTTATTTACAAATAGCCAACAAATCCTAAATAAATAATCCCAACCACAATTGAAATGAGTTTTGTGACTAGTCACTGAATAGCACCGAAAACAAGTATTAAAATATTATCTAAAACTAAATTGTTTCCCAAATTTATATTCGTAGAGAAAGGTTGAAGCTGCAACTACTGATAAGAAATCACGCAATCTTTCACTCAACTGCCCATGCGCGTATTTATCCTGTGGCATCTGCCAAATTATGGGGAATCACCTTTAATATTAAAATTCACGTTTTAGATTACTTTATCACCTACAATTTCTACTAACAGTGCTTCTAACCCGCAATAATAACAACTGATCATCTAATAACACAGGTTCACTAATACGCTTAAAACTGTTAACTAATAACTATGTAACTACGACGTGTTATCACAACTAAATACTATAAGCTAAATACTACATATACTCATCGGTCCTTCTTCAACATCTCCCCTCGATGCAAATCATAAGATTGGGAATCCTGTCGTCCAAATGACGTCTTACCGTAACCACACAAATACATTAACACTTTACTACACCGTGTGAACCAATGATTATTCCATCCTAGCGAGTCTGTCTTGAAGTTAACTCTAGGGGTCTTATATAGGCGCACGCATCACTTATCAAAAACTTGATTTGGGCAAAGGTGCTAATTTAGAAAAGATGGCTTTGATGACTTGCAGTGACATGAACTAACTTTTCAATAAGTTCTAATTTGGAATTCATTGTTTATACAGTCCCTGCATGACAGCGACTGAACAAAGAACGCTTTCCGAATACGAACTTAATTAAATTAATGCGCTTACCCAGTTTACTGCCACTGATTATTAAAACATTTCTTTCTTTCATTGATTATAAATAACTCGAATTGTTTACTTATTTTTAAAATTTAGAATAACCTTAAAATAACAACCCCTGTGATACCATGTATGGTACACATAATGGCGGCATCTGGGGTGGCCTTCCGTCGTTCGTCCATCCTTTGTCTGTCCATCTGTCTGTCCGTCCAGCATACCGTATCCATTTCTTTGGCATTCGATAACTTCAAAAATATTGCTTGGATTGTCATGTTACTTTATATTTGTATTCAGGTTACTGATGTACCAAGCTGTATAGTTTTTGGTGTAAATATGATAATTTGATCCTGAGATATTAGCCCTTTATCCTTTATTATCCTTCAAATTGAGAATTATTCCAATCCCTTTGGCATGAGATAACTCAAAAAATATCAATCCAATTGTCATGTTACTTTATATATATCTTCAGGTTACTGATGTGCCACGCTGTATAGGTTTTGGTGTAAATCTGATAATTTGATCCTGAGATATTAAAACTTTATCCCTCAAATTGAAAACTCCTCCAAAAATTAGTCCTGAGATGATAACAGCTTTCTACTAGTTGCACGTATGGGTACACATCTAACGATTTAATCGGCCTATTTTTTAAACATAAACAACAAAGATTAATAGACTGACTAACGTCTTGTTTATTGTGCTGGGCTTGAATTTGTGTCGTGTTGTTTTGATATTGATTATCACTGAACCTTTTGACATCAATTCACTAGATGAAAACGTACACCAAAAAATCAAAATATAGTCAAGAAAAAGTTATCTTTAAATTAATCAAAACAGAAGCGGGACACTTTGCTCATATGCAATGCACTGGAGTCATCACACTATTGCCGGCTCCTGATTTGTAATGGTTACTTTGTAGTCGTGGTCTATGCTCAATTCTTTAATCTTCACAGATGACTGAAGACAGTGCAGTGACATGAAGTGTATACATTGCACATGGGTAATGGGGATTTTCTTTTGTTGACAATTGAAAATAATGGATAAATGAATACGGTGAATAACACTGAACAATGATTTATTTGAATAAATTATCACTTACTATGTTGTAATTTATATCGAGAATAGTATTTCTGAACTCAGAAGATCCCAATATTTATTGTTTTTGTTCTGGAAATATGACCATAAAAGGATGATGACTGCCAAAATCTTTACACATTTTTTTGATTCAAAATTGCTGAAAAAACATCATCGGCAATGATATAGGCTGAGAAACCTTCTTTTGCCGATTCTAAAAGACCCTGTGGACTTTGTGGTTCCTGGTCTTTTTCCTTTTGGGCATCAATAAATCGTGTTGTATGTGCTCATGGGCATTCCTCCTCTCTCGTGGGAAAGGGGAACCTGGTCATTCCGGGCCTCCCGAACTGAGACTGTCTAAAGAGAGTTCTACTGCATGTATATTGGAAGAAGGCTGAGGCTGTCACTCAGGTTGTGACTTCTCCTTTAGAACCGATCTCGGTCACTCCCTTCTCGTTTCCACCATTGTCAACATCTACTGAAGTATCCACTCTGGCTGCATCTCAGTCAGTGAATTCTTCTAAAGTCTGTTTCAGCCGGTGTTGGCTTGTCCATGCAGGGGATTCTGCTTCTTTGGACGTGGGGTATCGGTCTCAACCTCCCCTGACTTCAACTCGCAAAGTTGGAAGGGGTTGCAGGATGTTCCTTCTGCTTCGGTCTCTCATCCATCACACCAAGCAGACCTTGCTGTGGATCCAGATATTCCTGGTAAGTCTACCATGGACTCGGTTGTGGGGCCTGCACAATCTGTGCAGCCGTGACCTTCTGTCCCTCAGAAGTGTGTGGCGACTCTCCTAAGTTCCTGCACTTCCGATTCTCAGAGTATTTCATACCCCTACAAGCATCTGCCTTTGGATGCTTTTGCTGCCACCTGTTGTTTGGCGTTGGTGTTTTGAAGGATCGTGACCCTTCCCTGGTGAAATGGGTCAGACATGAAACCACTTTGCCTGGTCCTTCCCATGTCAGACCAGGGGATTCGGGTCGTGAGCTTCGGGAGGCCCTCTCCTTGCTCACTCAGGTTCTTGCCAAGAGCCTTCCTGTTGCCTCCAGTAAGGCTACTTGTTGTTTCCAGGTGTCCTTGGTGGCACCGCTTCCCGAGATTGGAACCAGGCTGCTTTCCAATCAGACTGGTATTTCTACACCATGGGAGGCTTTGCCTGTGTCTTCCGACTCATGATCTGGACCTGACATATATGATGTCGAGATCCATCCGTCTTCTGATTTAGGGGCGGCTTTTGACTTTGAGTTCCACTCGGAGCTTAAACCTTCAGACCAGCCAGAAGTTTTAGCCAGGCCACGTTTGTCAGTCATGCACCTCCAGCCTTTGGGGTAACCTACTTCTGGGCTCCTTCGATTGTACCAGCCAGTTGGTGTAAGTGATCGCATTTTTGCAGCCTTGGACTCTAAATTGAGCTTCAAGGCTTTGAAGACGTTATTCACAAGGGCTGATACTTTTTTGCCCCCATCAGACTTTGATGGTTCTGTCAGACTTTGACGGTTTTGGATCGGGACACCTCATCCCTCAGGCTATCCAAGCCCAAGTCTGCCATTGTTCCTATGGCAACTTTGTAGTCCATGTTGGGCTTATCCAGAGAGATGCTGGACATGCTATCTCTCTCGGATCATGTCATCTCTGCCTTAAAGGCTTATCTGCTGCCTGATAAGTTTGCTGACATCCAGGCTTCCTTGCGTGTTCTTTCCAAGACTTATGCACCTTACTTACATGAATACCTGTAACACGGCCAAATTGGAACTAGTTCACGGGGATACAGTGATCGACACTAGCAGGTTCCTTCCTGAGGTGCAGCGTGCTGCTCTTCGATTCACTTCTTTGGTGGGTCCACGTCTGTTCCATGATTTTGTGGGGACTGTCCCGGATGCATTCTACATCATTGTAAGGATCTGCTACGCCAGCTTGATCCACCTTCTGTTGGAGGTTGTGGCCGTTGCAAGCCCAACAAGTGCCCTTCTGCTTCAACCTTTGCGAAGCTGAGAGGGTTGATCCTTCTGCCTCTACAACTTCCTCTTACTCGCGTGGTAAGGGTAAGCATAGGCAGAACATGGGAGATCATAGGCCATTTCTACTAGCAGAGGTGGTGTTTTCTCCAGTCATGGGCCTTGCTGAGGCTCAAAGTAAAGGTCCTCACTCCAATTCATCCCAGGTTGGAGGAAGGATATTCGAGTTTGCCGACTGCTGGTCCGAGATTACATCTGACCAGTGGGTCGTAGACAGTCTAGTCTGCAGATATCCTTTTTGGAGACACCCTTCTCAATCACAGGTGACACCCTTCTCAGTCACAGGTGACACTTCCAGCTCCAGTTCCTTCAGACTTTCACGTTGGGAACTTTTGATCACAGAGATCAACATTCTCCTATCAAAGGTGGCAATAGAGGTCGTCAAGAACATTCATTCTGCAGATTTTTATTCCTTTCTATTCTTGGTGTTGAAGAAGGATGGCAGGCTTAGACCAGTTATCAATCTGAGTGTCCTTAACGTGCCTATCATTGCTCAGGTCTGTTCGCCACTCCATTCACCAGGAAGACTTCGCTTCCAGCATCGATCTGTGGGATGCTTACTTTCCTGTACAGATTCAGTGAACATTGCAAAAGTATCTCCAGTTCACTTTTCCTGGGACAAGTTTAACAGTTCAAGGCCATGCCCTTTGTCCTCAGTCTGGCTCCTTAGTCCACCAGGCTGAAGTCACATGTGCAAGCTTTCCTTTGCACACAGTCCATGGCGAGACACTCCACTGCTGTTCTTCTGGAGTCTAATGTCAACACACTGTTGAAACTGCTTTTGTCACTAGGGTTCAGAATCAACAAGAAGTCAGACCTGATTCCTTCTCAGTCGTTTTGTTATCTGGGGATGGATTTCCATACTCATCTGAATATGGTGGCAGTTTCTCAGCGAGAGCATTGATTCCTTCGGCTTTCACCCTGACTCTGATCCAGTCCATATCTGTGAAAACTCAGAGTATTCTTCGCCTGCTTGGTCTTTGCAATTCGGTGACAGATTTCATTCCTTTAGGTTGGCTGCATGTCAGAACCCTCCAACACTTTCTGCTAAGTCGCTGATGATCGAATGTAGGTCCTCTGGATCTGGCGCTTCAGCTACCAGCATCTCTCAGTCATCAGCTTCTCCCCTGGGTGGACATATGCAGGGAATTCCGTTGGATTTGCTCACTTCCAATTGTGTTCTGATGGCAGATGCCAGCAAGCTTGGTTGGAGCATAACATTGGATCCTGAAGGTCTTTCCATTCAGGGCATTTGGGATCAAATCAGGCAGCTCTTCACATCAACCAGAAGGAGCTTCTTGCTCTTCTCTTCAGTTCTTGACAGTGAATGCCCCTTCTCCCAAATTGTCAGGTCCTCCTCTTATCCGACAATTCGACAGTGATAGCTTACATTCGGAACCAGGGTGGCACACACTTGGTTCCTTCAATGTACGAACTGGTTCAGGATCTTTTACTGCTTCCTTGGAATGTCAACTTTGGTGTGGTGGTTTGTCACATTCGAGGTCATCTGAATGTCCTACAAGCCTCTCTCTTATGTTCTGTCATTCGATTGGATTGGTTTAGTTGGCTACGCCCTCATTTTGGATCCGATTCTGCCTCAGGTTCTAGCCAAGATACGAACCTGCAGTTGTCAAATCAGTTTGATCACTCCCCTGTCATCTCAGGGGGTGTGGATTAATTAGCTCCACCCTCTGTTGGCGACAGTTCAGGTATGTCTCCCTCTACATCACAACCGTCTCTGTCAAGGTCGGCCAAGGAGATATCATGTCGACACGACTTCATTGTACCTGCAGGCATATCTTTTGTCAGGTCCTGTCTTTTTGTTTTATTGGAGACAAGCAGTGGAGTGCATTTCTTCTTTAAGGAGCACTCCACTGGTTTAGCCTATGCGGCCAAGTGGAAGGTCTTCTGTCCTTTGTGTGCTGATCACATGGTTCATTATGCCAATCCTTTGATTGCACAGATTGCGGAGTTTGTAGTCAATCTGTTTGATTCCCAGGGTCTCCAATCTGTTACCATCAAGGGGTACATGGCTGTGCTTTTGGAGACTTTTGTGGCTGACCCCAAGACGGAATCTTTCTTGGGTGCTGCTTTGCTAGGTGAGGGGGAGGGGCATTCAAGCCTTTTTCCCAGGTGGATATGCATTTTCTCACATACAAGATGGCTTTTATGATGGCCTTTGCCTCAGCCAGGAGAGTTAGTTAGCTTCACACCCTCTCGGTTGATCCGGCTTTTTTCAGGAGTTCCTCCAACAGTGTTACTTTTACCACTGATTGCTACTTTTTAGCCAAAAATCAAATACCAGAAACATCTCCGCCTCCTATCTGTATCAGGGCTTATTCGATTACTGGTAGTCTTTGCTTTGTCTGGTTCAAGCCATTCGCATTTACCTTACCTGGGCACAGTTCATTAGAAAAGGCACAGATTCCTGGCTGGCCGAAGATCTCTCCTCAATCCATCTCTAGCTTGATTTGTCTTGCTATTAGATCATCCTACGGTCATTTGGCAAGGGATGATTGTATTAACAATCACATTTCGAGGACCTTTTTTCTCTGGGACCTCTTTCTTCTGCTCAGGCTTTCATCCATCCTTGCCCATAACCTTTTCTGTCCACTCTTCCACTGTTGCAGTTTTGGTCTTTTCTTTCCTGCCCTTTTTAGCTCACCTGACTGAAAGTCAGGGTGAGCTTTTCTTATCACTCTTCGTCCGTTGTCCGCCATCTGTCGTCCGTCGTCCTGCGTGAAGGTGGTGTTTGAGCCTCTTTCTCCTAAACCACTGGCCACATTTTAATTAAATTTCATGTAAGTAGTGGTTATGTAGGGGCATTTTGATTTTTATGCAAATTAGGTTTCAGCTTATATTGAGCAGAGGGGTGGGGAAAAAATGGCCAAATTTTTTGAAAATCTTTTTCTAATGAACCACTAGTAGCAGAGGCTTGATATGTGGTATACAGAGTCCTTTTGAGGTTTAGAATCAAGTTTGTTCAAGAGAAGTTTGTTGGGCATTATTTGCCTTCGTTATGGGATGGGTAAAAATTTTGGCCACGCCTAAAATTTATATTTTCAGAACCGTGAGGTCGATTTGAACCAAATTTGATATGAAATGATAATGGGTCATAAGTAGTTGATTGATGCAAAAAAAAGTTTCTCATTGCCCCGTGGGAACCTTGGGAGCTAAAAATAGGAAAAACCTTAAAACTGCCATATCTCCAAAACTACATGGCACAGAGAATTCTTATTTTGTAAAAAGCTTACTTTTATCCAGTAGAATAGAATGGTTAAAAAATCCCTATCGGTTTGATCACAAGGTACTTTTTTCAGGACTTTGAAAAAGTGCTGATTCAGCACTTTTTAACACTGTAGGCAATGGGAAAAACATTAAAAAATCTTCTTCTCCAGATCTGGGTTTTTATTTGGGCTCAGTATAGAAGCTCGAATTCGAACTTAGTGCATTTCAGGCAAATTTCTTAAAAAATTTTCTTCTCCAGATCCAGCAGGCAGAATCTTTTGATATTTGGTATGCAACATTGTGGAATGGATTTGATTCAAGTTTGTTCAAATCGGCCCCCTGGATTCATATTTGGGCTCACTATAGAAGCCCGAATTCGAACTTAGTGCATTTCAGGCAAATTTCTTAAAAAATTTTCTTCTCCAGATCCAACAGGCAGAATCTTTTGATATTTGGTATGTAACATTGTGGGGTGGATCTGATTCAAGTTTGTTCAAATCGGCACCCTAAATTCATATTTGGGCTCACTATAGAAGCTTGATTCGAACTTAGTGCATTTCAGGCAAATTTCTTCAAAATCTTCTTCTCCAGATCCAGCAGGCAGAATCTTTTGATATTTGGTATGCAACATTGTAGGGTGGATTTGATTCAAGTTTGTTCAAATCTGCTCCCTGGGTTCATATTTGGGCTCAGTATAGGAGCTTGATTTCGAACTTAGTGCATTTCAGGCAAATTTCTTAAAAAATCTTCTTCTCCAGATCCAGCAGGCAGAATCTTTTGATAGTTGGTATGCAACATTGTGGGGTGGATCTGATTCAAGTTTGTTCAAATCACTCCCTAGATTCATATTTGGGCTCACTATAGAAGCTTGAATTCGAACTTAGTGCATTTCAGGCAAAGTTCTTCAAAAATCTTCTTCTCCAAATCCAGCAGGCAGAATCTTTTGATGTTTGGTATGCAACATTGTGGGGTGGATCTGATTCAAGTTTGTTCCAATCGACCCCCTGGGTTCATATTTGGGCTCAGTATAGGAGCCTGATTTTGAACTTAGTGCATTTCAGGCAAATTTCTTTGAAAATCTTCTCAAGATCCAGCAGGCAGAATCTTTTGATATTGGGTATGCACCATGCTTAGGGGGGTGAGATTCAAGTTTGTTCAAGTCAAGTCCCTGGGTTCATATTTGGGCTCACTGTGATAGCCATAACTTAGTTCAAAATGAGGAATTTTCTTTAAAAATTTTCTTCAGATCCAGCAGTCGGAATCTTTTGATATTTGGTATGCAGCATCCTTAGGAGGGTGTGATTCAAGTTTGTTCAAGCCAAGCCGCTAGGTCCATATTTGGACTCACTGTTTGAGCTCGAATTGTAACTTAGTTCAAAATGAGGAATTTTCTTTAAAAATCATCTTCTTCAGATTTGGTGTGCAGCATCCTTGGGGGGGGGGGGGGGGGGGGGATATTCAAGTTTGTTAAAGCCAAGTCCCTGGGTTCATATATGGGCTCCCTGTGGAATTCAATATGAGGAATATTCTTTAAAAATCTTCTTTTTTTTTAGATCCACTGGTCAGCATCTTTGGATAGTTGGTGTAAGCTTTTCTTAGGAGGAGCAGATGCAATTTGTTGAAATCAATTCTCTGGGTTGATATTTTGGCTACCATGTCAGGTGAGTGCCCTCAGGCCCCCTGGGACCTCTTGTTTCATTGTGCGATTGCATGTTATTGAACAATTTTTAATTCTTTCAGGATCAGTTCTATACTTTTGAATTATTACTGTCCTTTTTGTCTGTGTGACACTAGTGGTCATATGCCTAATCCTCACATCTTTCTATATCAATGTTTGTGATGCATTGGCTCTACACACCTTGGGATCCCTTCTACTGCCCCACAATTCCAGCGCAGTCAGGTTATGTGGGGGTTGGTGGTTCCCACCTCCTATTGTCTATTCAGCCTGTTGTAAACAATTATGAGTAGATTGATATAAATTTTGTAGTAAATTTCCTTTCTTATTATACCTACCACAATTGTTTACCGGAGGCCATTACGTCGTCTTATTTGGGTAAGAATCCTTCCCCCAGCTAGTTGCACAACTCAAATATTGGCAGATACAAATAGAATGACACTTCTATTATACATCTGTGCCAGACATGTTAACCTTCAGAATAATTTTTCAGGGAACCTGAAGGTGATTTTCAGGGAAATGACACTGATTTCAGGGAAAAGTTCCCACTGGGACAAAACAAAAGAAAAATCTTGTGAATTTTCAGCTCATGGGCCACGATTAACACCAGCTTATGTCCAGATCTAGTTGTCAGTTATGCTGGTGCATTTATGCTGTGTTAAAAAATCATAAAATAATTGTTGATTTGACCCCCCCCCCCCCCCCCCCCCGCCATCCTCTTCTTCGTGACCCTTCACCCCTCCCCCCACCACCACATGTGGTTTGCTTTTGGAAAGTATCTGTATCAAAATCCTTCATGCATGTGTGGACGTTTGTGCCCTGCACAAAACTTTTCTTTTCATCATTGAAGCATTTTTTTTTAATTCCATTCGAAATTTTTTGGGTACAGACGGCCAACAGTTAACAGTTCTGTAGTCAGCACAATGGAATAAATGTAGAAAATAAGTCCCTTGTGTATAAATATGCAGTCATAATTTTTTGTCATCCTAAGCGCCTTTAACCTATTTTTAAACTGTGTTAAATAGTTGAGGTCAAGGTGTTGTTTACGTTTTGATTTGGAAAAGGGATGAGAATTGAAGCTATTCTATGAATAAATAAATATATATTATTTAATTCCTTTTCATATATTTTATTTACCAAAAAACTGCATTTAAATGGAGGTGGGATTTTCAATTTCTTTGAAAGTAAGTCACCTATTTTCACTTCGACACTCACACATTGATCACGAATCTCCGATTTCGAAGAGAAAAACAGAAATAAACATGAACACAGTTCAAATATATATCAAAGTTTGAAATGCATGTGATTTGACTCCGAACATTTTACACAAGTTACAATGGGAAAGACTGTTCTTTTCTGGGATTTGTGGTCCAAAACTGATTTACAACCAGGAGGCTGGGAACTACACTGAAATTTCGTGATTTTCCCGGACATTCCGGGAAATTTAACATGCCTGGTCTGTGCACTGGTTCCGGAAGCTGTGGTATTGGTATAGAGAAGAGCGTTCCCTACTGGGTGTGCACCGGTCACACTCTGCCCAGTTTTTGGCTTACTTTTTTTAGGCTTTTCCCTCTGGAAAAGACTTGTTTTTCTACGGATTATTATTATTTTTTTTTTTTTTTCCCACACATTTTTGTCTGTACAATTCAAAAGCCATTTCCGAACCAATTTTCACACAATTTGGCACACGCATAGAGTGGCAAAAAATCTAAAAATGTACCGAAGCAGAATTTTCGATTTAACCCTTGTTTCGCCAGAATTGGCAAAAAACTGCCAAAATTGGTGTTTATCGGCACTTTCTCGAAACACGTCTTTAGGATTTTTTTTAAACATTCATCATTACTAGACCTGCCTATGACACAACCTTTGATACACACGACATATTAGGCGATGCATATGGTAACCCTCCACAGGCTGCCAAAGATCGAAATTTTGATGAAATGGGCCAGTTTCAGACCCCTGCTGCACCCAAACGATACCCGAGAGGTAAACATAACTTCCTTTATTGGAAGTGGAATTCACCGAGGATCATTTTTGTAAGTAATAAGGGTGTTCAGAAAACCAAGTGTTAACCCGTTTTGGGCTGGTTAAACAGCAATACCCCAAAAAAGCTCAAAACTTCATGTTTTCCGTGGATTTCTCTAAACGAGTCTTGTAGATTTTCAAGAAAAATTGGTCACTCTCAGGTCTTGGTGTGACATTACAAGTTGCATGGATAAAATATTCCGGTCAGCATTAGTTAACCCTCCCCGAGTTGCTAAACGTAAAAATTGTGATAAAATGGGCTGTTTTTAGACACCAACAGCACCCAAACGATATACCACAGAGAAAGGGGCCTTCATTTATCGGACGCAAAATTGATCGGAAAATATTTTTGAAAGTGCTAAGGGTATTCAAAATTTGGGGTCTTAACCCATTTTGGGCTGGTTAAAGAGAGATACCCATTAAAATCTTAAAATACCTGTTTTCTGTGGATTTCTCTAACAACATCTTGTAGGTTTTCAAGAAAAATCGGCTATTTGCAGGTCTTGGTGTGACATTACAAGTCGCATGAACAAAATATTCTGGTCAGCATTAGTTAACCCTCCTCGGGCTGCTGAAGGTCAAAATTGCGATAAAATGGGCTGTTTTTGCACACCAACAGCACCCAAAGGGTACACCACAAAGAAAAGTGCCTTCTTTTATCGCGCGTACAATTTATACAGAAACATTTTTGTAAGTAGTAAGGGTATTCAAAAGTCGACGTCTTAACCCATTTTGGGCAGGCTAAAGAGAGATATCCCTTGAAAGCTTTAAATTCCCATTTTCTGTGAATTTCCCTAACGGTAACTTGTAGGGTTTCAAGACAAATTGACTATTCGTAGGTCTTTATGTGACATTACAAGTTGCATGGACAAAATACTCCTGTGAGCGTTTTTTAACCATCTACAAGCTGCCAAGCATCGTAATGTTGTTAACATGGGACTGTTTTCAGACACGCACAGCACCTAATGTATACATGAGGGATAAACATAATCTCCTTTGTTTGAAGTGGAATTCACAGAGGACCATTTTTGTAAGTAATAAAGGTATTCAAAAAGCCAAGCGTTAACCCCTGTTGGGGAGGTTAACAGGGATACCCATCAAAAGCTTAAAAAATCGTTTTCCCTGGATTTCTTTACTAACATTTTGTGGGGTTTTCAAGAGAAAATGGCCGTTGATAGGTCTTGGTGTCATATGACCAGTTGCATGGATCAATTATTCTGGTAGGCATTTGTTAACCCTTCATGGGCTGCTAAATGTAAAACAAATTGAGGAAATAGTCTGTTTTTGGACACCAACAACATCAAATGGAAATGCCACCGAGAAACGTAGCTTCTTTTACTGGACGCAAAACTGATAGGGAAACATTGATATTGATATTAACCCATTCTACCATTAATGATGGGTTTTACCTAAACATTTTTTTATCAAACCCAAGCCGAGTCATTTGAGACTACTATACTCACCTTTCTCATAACATCAATGAAGGAACTTTAGTGAGACAGTTAAAAACAATTCATCAGACACTGGGGGTCAAGAAAAATCATGGAATCTAATCGGGGAAAGGCCATGATTCTCCAGAATCATAAAGTCTAGTTCATCATGCTTTTGCACCACTATTTCTTTCTGAATTAGCTTTGGAAAGAACAAAAATAGAAAGTATACTTCTGAGTTAGGGACTTTCATTGTAGTGCAAGCCTGTTGTAAACAATTGTTGTTGGTATAATAAGAAAGGAAATTTACTATAAAATTTATATTTTCTACTGGAATATAGTTCTTTGTTTTATTAGAAAAAATACAAGCTTTATCTTCTCAACAAGGTTATTTCAATGTAAATATCATGGTATCAGATGCCTTAAAAATAGATTTGACCCTTAAGTGGTCATACAGCCACAAATTGACGCTTTTGTATTGCTCTGAAAAAGAAAGTTGTTCAAGGGTATTCTTCCTTGAGAACTCTGCCGGTAGGATACATTTATCTTGACAGTGCTTTTACATCATTATTGGCTGCCTGTACAGACAGCCATCAATAATATAGAAACACTATTAATTTATCTTTGGCTGTGTACATGTATATATGGTAGTTATTTACATAAAATTCTGATTTAGGGAGGCCCTTCTAAGGATCTGTTTAAAAGTCTTTTCAGATCTGAGTAATGATTTCTTACATATTATGTAGCCATTCACAAGGGCAACTTCTCGAACCTGATGAAATATAGTTTAATACCACTTCTTATATTTATGTGATGGTGATTGCCTAATTGGAGGTGGGCTAGTGGATAGATTTTGCCAAAGGCACATAGAAACGTTTTGCATGGAACTCTAAGCATATTCATTTTATCAGATGCAAGTTTGTTATGAAGCCATAAATGGACAGGTTTTCTAAGTTTCATAACCATTTCAAATGTGTCCATTTTAAAATGGTGATATTCAATGGCAGTTTTTAATTTTTTTAAATTCAAGACCTTATATTCACTATCTTTGGGGGGCCTTGTAAAAACTGGGGATACAATCTGATCTGATCCATATTGTGCTGTTTGAATAACACACATATCTATAAGTTTACTAATTCATTATCTATAATGATTTCAAGATGGATTTTTGAACCTGCCACTCTTATTGAATTGGAATTTCTTTGTCAAAAACTAATGTCACAATGTAAAGTAATATCAAGTACAGTATCATCTGATATTAATTTCTTCCAATTGTCAATATATTTTCTAAGCCTACCTGTTTTAAAACATACCTGATTATCGTCCATTTCCAGCTGAGCTAGGACTTCATCTGGAAATGGAAGTTTTATGACCATGGTTATTAGCTCACCTGACTGAAAGTCAGGGTGAGCTATACTGATCACTTTGTTGTCTGTCATCTGTCGTCCGTCGTACGTTGTGAAGGAGGTGTTTGGGTCATTTTCTCCCAAGCCACTGGCTGCAGTTCAATGAAACGTCACAAAAGTAGTGGTTATATAGGGGCATTTGGGTTTTTCTTCAAATTTGGTTTCAGGTCATATTGTGGAGGGGGAGCGGGAGTGGGGTCAAAATGCACAACATTTTAAAAACTCTTCTCATGAACCAACCATAGCAGAGACTTGATATTCGGTATGCAGCTTCCATTTGAGGTGTAGACTCAAGTTTGTTCAAGAAAAGTTTGGTGGGCAATATTTGCCTTTGTTCTAAGAGGGGCAATAATTTTTGCCCCGCCCAGAATTTCTATTTTCTGAACCGAGAGGCTAATTTGAACCAAATTTAATGTGAGGTATTATTGTGTTATAAGAACTTAATTGATTTATGGCAAAACTTTTTTTCCTGCAGCCCCGTGGGAACCTCAGGAGCCAAAAATAGAAAAAATGAAAACATCCATATCTCCAAAACTGCACGGAACTGAGAATTTTTATTCGTGTGAGGCTTCCTTGGGACCAACAGAAAGGAATGGTAAAAAAAAATTGCCATCGGTTTTGTCATAAGGTGCTTTTTCGGGACTTTGAAAAAATGCTGAGTCAGCATTTTTTAACACTGTGGGCAATGGGAAAAAATGAAAGAATCATTTGCTTCCAAACCACTGCTCCAAAAGCTTTCATATTTTACATATAACATCTTTGGAACATTGATTCACATATATTTGTTGAAATCAAATCCTCAGTCCATATTTGGGTTCCCTATGGGAGCCCAAATGTTCAAATTAGTGCAGTATGAGGAGTATTCTTTAAAACTCTTCTTCAGATCTACCAATAAGAATCTTTTGATATTTGGTATGCAGCATGCTTGGAGGGGGGGGGGGGGGGGGGGGGGGGGGGGGGCAGAGAGATTCATGTTTGTTCAAGCCAAGTCCCTGGGTTCATATTTAGGCTGAAAATTTGGGGGTCCCGGTCCGGACTTAGAAATTTGGGACCAAAATCCGGAAATTTGGGGGTTTTTTTATGCGTTTTGGTCAATTTTAAGGCAAAAAAAAAATTGTTTTTCTTTACACAGAAAATTTGGGGTCCGGGTGGGACTTGGACCAAAATCCGGAAATGAGTTTTTTGGGGGGGTTTTATGCATTTTGGTCAATTTTACACTGAAAATTTGGGGTCCGAGTGGGTCAATTTAAAAAGAAAAAAATTGGTCTGAAAATATTTTTTTGGGGACTTAGAAAATTTCCAAACAAAAATTAAAAAAAATCTGTTTTTTTTATGCGTTTATCTCAATTTTGGGACGTAAAAGTGTAGGAACTGAAAATAGAAGGAAAATCCTGTGTATTGTGTGGGCACAATCGCTTCATCTAGTTGGTATATGCTTTTCTTAGGAGGGGCGTATGCAGCTAGCTTATTCAAGTCAACTCCCTGGTTTGATATTTAGACTACCATGTCAGGAGAGTGCCCCCAGGTCCCCAAGGGCCTCTTGTTTACAGTCTGTGAGTATGGTTAATGTCAATATATTAATAATCTTAATATCCATGGTTTATGAATATCCATAATTCATGAATATCCATATTTTATAAATAACCATGTTTACCCATGGTTTGTGAATATTCATGCATCAGCAATAATCATGAATGTTCATAGTTCATGAATATGGGCAATTGAACTGGTTGAGTGCTAGAAGCCACTATCAGAGCTTTCAGAAAATGAGGGTACCAGAGCAAAAGCCAACATTTCTTGTTTCATATTCAGTTAAATACAAATAATATTTTATTTATACAAACTTGTTTTATCACAAATTACTGAAAAGTGCCTTTGGGCCCTCTTCAATAATTAGTAATAAAACAAATTTTGATAAAACAATTCAGACCACTAAAAACAATGTAGCCCTCAATCTGTTAACAATGATGTAATGTGGGAATAACACATGGTTATTGATGAATTATTGATGGATATCCATGACCCAAAAATCAATATCACAGATGTTCTGGATATTTAGATGAGAATCTAATTTCTGAGGATTTTAAATGAGAATTAAATTCATTTTTACTTTTTTGTTGCAGATTTTTTGAGAGTAATGGATATATAGAGATGATAACCACATGGACTCTCAAATCTAATTTCATCTTTTCAGATACATTTGTTTTAAAGCCTCTTATTTACTTTATGTCTGTAAGTAATAACCTTCCTTTAACCTTTATTTGCTTTATTTGTGTGTTGTCTTGTTGAGGTACTGAGTCACTTCAGAATATAATAATATAGTTTTAAGAATTTAGAGAAAAAAATGTCATTAGCAAAATATAATGATGAGATTATCAGTATGAACTTCTTGTTTGCATTATCACTAACATTTGTTTTCTTAGTAGGTTACGGTGCTACATTATAAAAACATTATTGCATTGTGTAGTGTTAAGTATCAGGTTAAAAGCCAAATGGTATAGTATGGTTTATGACCATATCTGCAAATCTTTTTGGAGGAGTCATTTTTGATTGCTAATTTTGAAACCTTCGATTGAGGCTTGTTCCATTGTCTGACAAAGTCAGGTATGAAGCTAAATTTAAGAATGTCATTGCAGCTGTGAGAGACCGTAAAGTACTTAGTATGTGAATTTTAAGAACGGCGACTTGGCATTTTGAATGCTGCAGTGATAGGGATAGGGACTGCTTAAGCCTCTCTGGAAATGGATAAACTTGTTTTTCTTTTATTTGTTGATGTAAATGCTTCCAACCTTATTCAACCAGTAATGAAGCCATCTAACCAAGTTCACAGGCATTAGTTATTAGTGGAAAAACGGGCATCTCTTTTCTGTGCATTTTCCAGTTCACCAGTTAAATTTTCAGTAAAAGGCCTCACACGGGAGATGGATATTTCAGGATGGGGAGAACAAGGCCAAAATAAGCCCATTGTTCTCACATCCCTATGTCATCCTTCAAGGTTTCTTTTTAGTGGACCAGGGACACACTTGGATTTGTTGCATCCAAGTATTTAGTTGAGTTGACTGCTGCAAGGTCAGTGCCGCACAATTTATTATGGTTGAATAGATAATGTTTTCTTCTACGGTTGATATGCGGCATTATTATGGTCCCGTCCCCACCCCCCACGAAAATGGTGATCATATAACATCCATGTTTTTAGCTCACCTGACTGTAAGTCAGAGTGAGCTATTGCCATCACTTGGTGTCCAGCGTCCGTTGTCGGTTAAATTGTGAAAACTTGTCTTCTTCACAACCACTGGGCCAAATTCAAACATATATTGCACAGATTATCTATGGGGGGGGGGGGGGAGGAGGGGGGGGGGGTACCCTTTCTATTTTGTTCAAATGAAGCAGCTGCCATCTTCAGACTCTGGTTAATGCCCCAAAAGCCTAAAAAAAATTTAAAATCTTCTCATGAACTGTAGTGTATTTAGTAGAGATTCATGCAGATGAATGTAAGAAGACTTCTATATCAAACTTTATTCACAACATACTGTATAGAAAATCAATATCCCTCCCCCTCTTAATGAATAAGTGCTCACCTTTAAAGCATTGTGACCATTCATATCACTTGAACAATACTCACCATAAATTTCCACTGGAGCACTCTATAACTAATTAACCCTAACCTTTGGATGACTATATACAGAACACAGCATATTTCCTCTACCAAAACGAAGTATTTACTGCCTTTCATAATCGTTTAACCAAACGGGAGGCTTTCTCGTTCGAGTACTTCTTCAAAGACATGTATCATTCTGTGGCACATGTATTGGAGAAGTGTTCAACCGATTATTCTCTTCAGAATCACCATTAAATGTCCAATGTGCTAAATGTGATGCATTCCAAATCTGTCCATCATCTAACTTGAAAGAATGCTTGCCTTTACGCTAAATTCCAACGTTTGGTTGTGAAAATTTGAAATTGCCTTTGCGAATGATTCCTGGATTCCTAGAATGTACTAAATCTCCCTTTTCAAATTTATTTTCTTTAGCAGAGCGTTTTCTGTAAGTGTGAGCTTTACTTTTGTTCTGGTATTCATTTACACGACAAGGGATGCTTGAAACCTCCTTCTTGTTTTGTAAAAGAGGGATAATATTCAACTTTGTACAACTTTGACGATTGTGCAGTAAATATGAAGGAGTTTCTTGAGCCCCAGAGTGTGAAGTAGATCTCTAATTCATTAAAATGTTGTAGCATATTCTCTGATAAAACACCTTCCAATTGAGCTGATTGTAAAAAATCATTAACGACTCGATTGAATCGCTCTATCTCTCCATTAGCTCTTGGGTAATAGCCTGATGAATGTAAATGACATATGTTTCTTGACTTAAAGAAATTTGAAAATTCGGCTGAAACAAACTGACTTCTGTTATCTGAAACTAATTCTTTTGGAAAACCTTCTCTGCTAAAAGTAATTTTCAGAAAGTTCATTATAATGGATGAAGTGACTTTAGAAGCAAATGCTATTTCTGGCCATTTGCTAAAGTAATCCACTAAAGTGATCACATATTTACAATCAAGTGCAGCTTTATCAAATGGTCCAACAATATCAATTGCAACTTTTTCCCAAGCACTATTCGGAAACTTCACCGGTTGCAGAGGTGCTGTATGTGTAATTGTGGATTTGTTGTGTACTTGACAAAAATCACAATTAGTAATTGCTATCTCGACGGACTTATCCATTTTAAGCCATCAATACAAACTATGTAACCTGTGTTTCATTTGTACTATCCCCTGGTGACTCTCATAGGTCAATGAAATTACTTTGCTTTGCAATGACATTGGAACAATAAACCTGTATTCTCCTTTCAGAAGTTCATCATGAACTGGAAGTTCATTTCTGATATTATAAAATGGTAACAAGTCTGTATCTAAATTTTTACGTTTGGGCGAAGGTTTCGAAATCTGATCTCTCAACTTGCTGAGAGTTTTACAAATTGAACTAGCATCACAAATTTTTTTCCGTAATTACATCAAAACAAGATGACTCGGAAATATTTGCAACTAATTCAAGATTGCCTAAATCTGGCTCATCTTTGGTTACTGGATGCCTTGACAAGTAATCAGCAATTTCATTCTTTTTACCGGCTCTGTAAACTACATTGTAATTGTAATTAAGCAACCTAGCTGACCATCTCGCAATATGCATACCAGCTCTGTTGTTTCCTTTGTTGAGAGCAGGGTAGTCAATGCCTGATGATCAGTTTGAAGAGTAAACTGATTTCCCCATAGCCACGTATGCCATTTTTCAACAAACCATACATAGGCAAATGCTTCTTTCTCTACTATAGAATATTTCCGTTCAGTCTCAGACAGCGTTCGGGAAGCAAATGCGACTGTATGTAACTGTGTAAGCACAGCTCCTAAACCATAAGCAGATGCATCAGTTGATACAATGGTAGGTAAATTTGGATAGAACAAAGTTAATGCCAGACTATTCACTATGGCAGATTTAATCTTCTCAAAACTCTCTTGAGCCAGTTTATTCCATTCAAAATTTTTGTTCCCACAAGTTAGCAAACGTTGTGGTTCTACTAAAGTTGCATAATTTGGAATAAACTTGCAATATCATAAAGTAAGTCCAAGAAAAGAACAAAGTTATGCCAAATTTGTAGGTGCAGTAGTTTTAATAAGGTCTGAAACGTGATTTGAATCCGGTTTTAACCCTTCTGAACTAATTTCGTAATCCAAAAATTTGAGAGTGTTTTTTCGAAATTCGCATTTCTCAAGATTCAATTTCAAATCACTCTTTTGGATCTGGTACAAGACATTCTTGAGATTTGTCTCACGCTCACTTGGCATATAGCCTAGTATTACCACATCGTCCATATAACACTGTACACCCGGCAAATCTACGAGAATGGTTGAAATAATTTTTTGAAATGCTGAACTAGCAGACGACAAACCAAAAGGGACTTGCTTAAATCTGAAAAGACCTACGTGTGTAATGAATGCTGTTAAATCAATACTATCCTCATGTAGATGCACATTTGAGATCTAATTTTGTAAATATAACTGAATTTTGTAATTCAGACACAACTTTGTCAATGTAGGGTAATGGATAACTATCTGTAACAACAGCTTTGCTGGGTTCCCGTAAATCTACGCATAATCGTATACCACCCATTTCTTGTGAATAACCAGTATAGGAGAGACCCACTCTGAAGCTTCAATATGCTCAATAACACCTTCTTTTTCTAGTTTTAGTAATTCTGTTTTAACTTCTTCTGGAACAGGCTTGACATTTTTTATTTTATGTACAAATCGTCTAGTATGTCCAAGGGTATTCTAAGAACTGTTATTCATAGTACCATTGGACTTGCTATGTGAATTTGAGTTTTCTTTTCCAAGGTGGTCTGAAAGATTATTAACATTATGAGGAGGTAACTTCAATTCTCCCCTGAAAATATGAAATAGCAAGGTTAGACACTAGGTTCATGCCTAAAATAGGAGTTCCATTTTCAACAATGTAAAATTCAGTTCGTACAGTTTTTCCACCATATGAGACAAAACCTATTAAACACCCCAGCACTGGTAAGCTTTGCTTTGAATAACTAACAAGTGAGCTTTTGATGGTGGACGATTTCTGAAATGCATGTGATAAAAGTCTGCTGGTAAAATTGAAACTGAGGAACCAGTGTCAACCAATAAATTAACTGGAAATGTTTCTTGATCACCTGGTAAAGAAATATCAACGTCACAAAAGAGTTTACCGTTAAACTTTACCGCACTGGTAAACAAGGAACAGTTATGCCGGGGTACCATTACTTCATTCACTGCATGAGATTTCGATCTGACCACACAAGCAAAATGACCAGTTTTGGAACAGTGTTTGCATTGTACTGACTTTGCTGGACACATATAACTATAACTAAATGTGAAGTGGAACCACAGCGAAAACATTTTAGTTGTTCCTTCTGTTGAAAAATTTGTTGATTTTTGATACTTATTTTTCTTTTGATCAAAGTGCTCTGTTTTGACTTTGGAAGTTTTATCTGAACGAACAAAGTTCACAGGTTGTGATTTGCCTTCAGCAATAATTTTTGCTTCATGCATAGCAGATTCAATGTGCCTTGCCAAACTAAGTTCTTTTGTTAATGCGAGGTCAAATTCAAGTCTTTCATGAATTCGTGGAATATTTGTTTTTTCGATCAGCTGATCATGGATCATTTTGTCGGTCATTACACCAAATTCACATGTTGCAACAAGCTCTCCGAGTGACGAAATTTTATGTTCAGTTGATTCATTAGGTTGTTGGACTCGTTGATGAAATTTGTAGCATTCGGCCACAACATTGACAGTGAGAGAAGAGAACATTGTTAAAGTTTTAAGAGTACCTTTGTATGTTTCGTCGGAAAGAAGCAAAGTGTAGAAATTCTCTGGCCTTCAACATCCAAACAGTTTAAAAGTTTAAATACAGTTTAAAAGTATGGCCTTCTAACATAGATCCAGTGTCACACGTTATCTCCCCCCCCCCCCCTCTCTCGGATATCTTCCCCCTCCAGGGAAGATATCCTAGGATATCTTCCCCTCTGGGGGGGGGATATCCTAGTATACCCCCGCCCTGGATATCTTCCCCCCACCATGAAAAAAATTTTTTTGATTAATTTAACATTATTTGATGATGAAATGGTGAGAAAACTTGGTTTTTGTGTAGAATATTGGAGGTTTTTTTTTAGGTCCAACGTAGATATCTTGCTCTTATCCAGTTGGAAACCTGTGACAAAAAATCATTTCAGCATTTTCTCAACTATTCTGGTTCATATTGTCAAGTGACATGAAGTGGGCAGAGAAATTGGTTTCGGCTATAAACACTGAGTTAGGGTTGGTTGGAATAGGAGATGGGGGGAAGAAATCCAGGCCTGGATATCTTCCCCCCACCACACCATGACCAAAATTTTTTGGTCAAACATTTGACATTAATTGATAATGAAATGGTGGGAGAAATAGATTTGGGGTATGAAAAAATGGTTTCGGATAAACACTAAGTTAGGGTTAGTTAGGGTGGGGTGGTTGGGGGGGGGGAGATATCCAGGCCTGGTTATCTCCTCCGCCCCCACCATGATAAAAAAATTTTTGTCAAACATTTTACATTAATTGATAATGAAATGGTGAGAGAAATAGATTTAGGGCATAAAAAAACGGTTTCGGATAAACACTAAGTTAGGGTTGGTTGAAGTGGGGGGGGGGGGGGGGGAGAAGATATACAGGTGGGAGGGGGGGGGAGATATCCAGGGGGGGAGATATCCTGTTACACCAGAATATCACCACTTGCAGTAGAAATTGCAGTAAGGTAGTTATCAAACATTTTCATCCATGTTTTAAATTCAATTGATTGATTTCCTGGACACTGCAGAAATGTAGGTGGTGGATTTATGAAATTAGTAGCCATTTCGTAGGTTCTCTTATTGTCGCCAGAAATGTAGTGTATTTAGTTGGGTTTCATGCAGGAGAATGTTAGAAGACTTCTATAGCAAATTTTATTCACACAATTCTGTACAGAAAATCAGTCTCCTTCCCCCTCTTAATCAATAAGTGCTCACACTGAAAGCATTGTGACCAATCATATCACTTGAACAATACTCACCGTAAATTTCCACTGGAGCACTCTGTAACTAATTAACCCTAACCTTTGGATGGCTATATACAGAACACAACAGGAACCACAAGAGAGATACAAGTGTGTTCAAATTAAGCCCCTTGGTTAATATTTAGGCTCAATACAGGAGCCAAAATAATTAACTTAGGGCAATATGGGGAATGAGCATTAAAAATCTTCTTCAGATCCAACAGTTCGATTCTTTTGATATATAACATCTGTATAGGGATCAGATTCAAGTTTGTTCAAATTGAGTCCCTGGGTTAATATTTTGGGCTCCCTATGGGAGACCAAATATTAACTTAGTGCAAGATTGGGAATAATCTTTAAAAATCTTCTTCTTCAGATCCACTAGTCAGATTCTTTTGATAGTTGGGATACAACATCTCTAGGGGGGTTCAGATTCAAGTTCGTTCAAATCAGATCCTTGGGTTGATATTTGGACTCTTTATTGGAGCCCAAAGTTTAACTTAGTGCAATATGAGAAAATTTCTTTTAAAATCATCTTCTTCAGGTCCACCAGTCAGAATCCTTTCATATTTGGTATACAGCATCTCTAGGAGTAGGGGGGAGGCTCTGATATTTAAATTTGTTCAAATCGAGGCCCTGGGTTAATACCTCCCCGAGTCTGAATTTTAACTTAGTGCAATATGGGGAATAATCTTTAAAAATCTTCTTCAGATCCACCAGTCAGATTCTTTTGATATTTGGTATACATCTCTATGGGAAGGGGGGGGGGGGGGGGGGGGGGGGGTTTGGATTCAAGTTTGTTCAAATCAAGTCCGTGGGTTAATATTTTAGGGAGCCTGAATTGTAACATAGTACCATATGAGGGAATTTCTTTAAAAATCTTTTTCTTCACATCCACCTGTCAGAATATTTTCATATTTGGTATACTACATCTTGGCGGGGGTGGCAGGGTTGGGGGGGGGGGGGGCATTGAAGTTTGTTTAAATGAGATTCTTGGGTTAATATTTTGGCTCGTTGTGCGGGCACATAGTTTATCTTAGTGCAATGTGAGAAAATTTCTTGAAAAATCTTCTTCGGACCCACCAGTCAGAATCTTTTCATATATGGTGTGTGAAATCTCTTGGGGTGTCAGATTCAAGTTTGTTTAAATCGAGTCCTTAATATTTGGGCTAGAGGCCGTATTTATGAACTGATCTTTACGAAACTTCTTGAGTACCTTCGTTATCACCGTGAGACGAGAATGAGTGTTTTGGGGTCCGGTTCGAAATTCAGGATGGCCACTGGCAGCCATTTTGTACAAAATTAGGTGCAATCAGATTTTTGCGCAGAACTTCCATATGAAAGCTCTGATTTGAATAATGTTTTGTATGAATGTTTAGTACCATGGGATACATCACATATAATCTGTTTTTTTTCTCGTGCGTAAATTATGGAAATTAGACTAACTTTGATTTATTTAGTGTTACTTCCAGCACTGTAAGTGCAAATGCCAATACTGCTCAGGCTAGAGGCCGTATTTATGAACTGATCTTTACGAAATTTCTTGGGTACCTTTGTTATCACCGTGGGACGAGAACGAGTGTTTTTGGGTTGGGTCCGGTCTGAAATTCAAGATGGCCACTGGCAGCCATTTTGTACAAAATTAGGTGCAATCAGATTTTTGCGCAGAACTTCCATATGAAAGCGCCGATTTGAATAATTTTTTGTGTGAATGTTTAGTACCATGGGATACATCACATATAATACAGGTTTTTTTCTTGTGCATAAATTATGCCATTAGACTAACTTTGATCTATTTAATGTTTCTTTCAGCACTGTAACTGCAAATGCCAATACAGCTCGGGCAAGAGGCCGTATTTATGAACCGATCTTTACAAAACTTCTTGGGTACCTTTGTTATCACCGTGGGACGAGAATGAGTGGTTTTGGGTGCGGTCCGAAATTCAAGATGACCACCAGCAGCCATTTTGTACTTTAGTAAAGTTCTGATTTGAATAAATTTTTGTATGAATGTTTAGTAACATGAAATACTTCACATATAATGTAGGTTTTTTTCTCGTGCTAAAATTTGCTAAAATTATGCACATTAGATGAACTTTTATTCAGTGCTACTTATACACAGTAACTGCATATGTCATGGCTGGAGTCTGTATTTATGAACCGATCTTCACGAAACTTCTTGGGTACCTTTGTTATCACCTTGGGACGAGAACGAGTGTTTTTGGGTGTGGTCCAGAATTCAAGATGGCTGCCAGTGGCCATTTTGTACCGAAATTAGGTCCAATCAGTTTTTTGTACACAACTTCTATACGGCTCAGGCTAGAGGCCATATTTATGAACCGATCTTTACGAAACTTCTTGGGTACCTTTGTTATCACTGTGGGACGAGAACGAGCGTTTTTGGGTGCAGTCCAAAATTCAAGATGGCCGCCAGCAGCCTTTTTGTACCAAAATTAGTGCAATCAGTTTTTTGTACAGAACTTCTGTATGAAAATTCTGATTTGAATAAATTTTTGTATGAATGTTTAGTAACATGGAATACATCACATATAATACGGGTTATTTCTTGTGCAGAAATTATGCAAATTAGATGAACTTTGATTTGTTCAGTGCTACTTATACACAGTAAGTGCACATGTCAATATGGCTCGGGCTAGAGTCTGTATTTATGAACTGATCTTCATGAAACTTCTTGGGGTACCTTTGTTATCACCTTGTGACAGGAACGAGTGTTTTGGGGTGCCTTTGTTATCACTGTGCCATGAGAACAAATATTTTTGGGTTCAGTCAGACCCATTCTGGGATTCAAAGATTTATTTTCTAGTTTAGCATCTAACTGTCACCCCACTTTTACAATACTTTGCCTATATATTTGTTACAGGCTACGGTCAGCATTGATGTACAGACTGTTACAATACTTTACATGTACTTTTGTTATCAGGTCATTACCTTGATGTTTGTCATTGCTGTGTCACATACTATACATGTACATGTCTTAAACAAGTTGAGCTACAGTGTCATTGACACTTTCATTGTTAATAGTATTTACAGATATTCATACAGGAATCAGAACAATTTTTCTAAGAAACCAGAAAAGTCATACATGTGCACAACATTTAAAGGGTTCAATCAAGGAATCAGAAATTGACATTACTGGCTCTGCTATTTATTTGAATGATGAGATACATGTATAATCTTCAAAATTGCATTAGTTGGTATAAAATGTAATTCCTAATCGGTCTGAAAACCAGAAATGTGATTTCCTGCAATTTGGAAAAGTGCACTCAATGATCCCTGGGTGACCTCAGTGTCCTTGACCCATATTGTGAACCTCCATCGAGTGTCAACTCATTTGGTTTGGTCCTAGTTCCATACATCATACCATGCTTTAGATATGAGCGTGCCCCACTTTCAAAATTTTTGTTTTGGCCACGCCCAATTTTTTTTGTGAAAAAAATACATGTATGAACTTTGAGAAAGCATTTGGAGGTCAAAAAATGTGATTTCCAGCAATTCTGGAAAATGCAGTCATTGACCCCTAGGTGACCTCAGTGACCTTGACCCACATTTTGAATCTTCATCGAGTGTCGACTCATTTGGTTTTGGTCCCAGGTCCATGCATCATACCATGCTTGAGATATGAGTGTGACCCACTTTCAAAACTTTTGGCCACGCCCACTTTTTTAGTGTAAAATTACATTATGATCTTCCGGGAATGTATTGTGGAGTCAAAAAATAAGATTTCCAGCAATTTTGAAAAATGCACTCAATGACCTCTGGGTGACCTCAGTGACCTTGACCCACATTTTGAATCTTCATGGAGTTTCGACTGGTGTTGGTCTCAGGTCCTTATGTCATACCATGTCAGAGATATGGGCGTGACCCACTTTCAAAACACCCCTATGGACACCCCGAAAGCCCCAGGAATCTGAAAAACATATGTGGCTAAGAACTACTGACTGTGTATCAGTATGCCAAAAATCAGCGAGATAGGAGGATTCGTTTTCGAGATATCGTGCGGACAAGGAAGAACAGAAAACAGGAGAATAAGAAGAAGAAAAAGAAGAACAAGAAACCGTACAAAAACACTAGAGAAACAAAATTTACTGCCACCAGTAAATTCAAGTCTGTGTGAAAAGGGGTAAAGAATCAGGAAAAAACTATATAAAAGAGAATTTATGGAGGCTTATTTTCAGGAGTAAAATATTTTTAAACAAATCAGAAATGGATTTTCGTTAACAGTATTTACAGATATTCACTATATAAAAGAGAATTTATGGAGGCTTATTTTCAGGAGTAAAATATTTTTAAACAAATCAGAAATGGATTTTCGTTAACAGTATTTACAGATATTCACAAGGAATCAGAACAAGTTTTATAAGAAACCAGAAAAGGCATATATGTGACCAGCATTCAAAGGGTTCGACACACGAATCAGAAATGGACATTTTTGGGTCTGCCAATTATTTGAATGATGAGATACATGAATAATCTTCAGCATTGCATTAGCTGTTATAAAATGCAATTCCTAATAATTCTGCATTGAGGTGGACCACATTTTGAACCACCAGAAGGTTTCAACACATTCGGTGTAGGTCCCATGTCTATAGGTCATTCCAAACCAGAAGTATAAGCGTATCCCATTTTAAAAATATTGGCTCCACCAACTCCGGATATGCCATGTTTAGAGTTGGTAGCAAATATTCATATTACCAAGAAAAAGTTAAGGTACATGATACCTCTGAAAAATATATTATGAGTAAAAGAATTCAGTAATGTTGGAATATAGAGGTAAACGGCCCCAAGATCCCATGTGTGTTGAGAGTATCATTGTGAGAACAGAAAGTGTTATCATTTTTCCTGCATTGCAAAAGTAAATGTTTGGGGATCCATATTAAGATATTGAGAGGGTTAAAATAATCCCTTCAAATACTCCATTTTAACCCTTTAAAGGGAGCTCATTCCAATGAGAGGTCATCAGCAATGTTTTTCAAGCAAGAACGAAATGAAAATTGACTGGAATTTCAGTGAATAATGCTGGCTGGTTTTCGCTGTTATGTTGGGCAAAGGGTTAAGAATGCCTTACTTTGGAAGGTAAACCTGGAAAGGTGTCGCATTTCATTTACAATTAAATGTTACAGAAAGGAAAGCGTAAAAACGTACTGTAGCAATGAGTTATATGAAGAGTGTTTGTACTCACACTGAAGTATTAAGAGGGTTAAAAACAGGCCATTCAAATATTCCATTTCATTACTTTATAATTGTGATGGGTGTTTTGAGAAAGCCACAAACCACTCCATACCGAAACCTGTTGAGTTATGATTGAGAATAAATAAATCTTAAAAATGTTTTGAAATGTGAAGGGTTCTATTTTCAACATGGTTAATTTTGTAACATGACATTAAAAATAAATATACAATGCTATTTGATGTAAAATTTACAGCATTCTCTTTGACCACTTTGTTTATGAGAGACTACATCAAGTTATAAATAATGGCTATTGACTTCAGTGAACTCATTTGCAAGTACAGTCTCTCAGTATAACAAAACATTAAGATAGGATTGATTGTATCAGGTTGACAAACAGTGCAAAGAAGGCACAAATATTACATCAACACTATCAAGGCATGCCTTCTGTGAATGTATTTTTTTATTTATTGCGCTTAACGATTCTATTGACAGCCACTGTCACCTTGTGTCAGACAGTTTTATGGGAGGAGGAAGCTGGAGTACCCTGAGAGGACCATTAAGCAAATGCGAGCAACTCTCAGGCTCCCCAACAGACTGACTCCACACAAGCAGGTTAGCATTTGTTGAAGGGAAGTACACCATCAATGTGTAGTATGCATTAATGTACAATGCCACCATGCCCCCAAGTGGGCAATGGGAGTGAAGTATGTCAAGGACACAATGGGGTTACCACAGCTGGGATTCGAACTGAGGACCTCTCTGTTTTCAGCTTTCGCCTCTATCTACTGAGCCATGGAGTCCCTTCTATGAATGTAATTGGAATACTTTGGAGGCTTATTTTTGGGGATAAAATAGTTTTGAAATAATCAGAAACCGGTTTTCTTTAACAGTATTTAAAGATATTCATTCAGGAATCTGATACATTTTTCTAAGAGACCAGAAAAGGCATATATGTACTCATTTGTTGTTGGACCCAGATCCATTCATCACACCATGCTTGAGATTAGTGTGTCCACTTTCAAAATTTTTTGAGATGCCTGCTTTTTTCATGTAAAAATGCATGTATGTATTTTGGAAATGCATTAGGGGGTTCAAAATGTGGCTTCCAGCAATTCTGAGAAATGCACTCAATCATCCCTGGGTGACCTCAGTGACCTTGACCCACATTTTGAATCTCCATTGAGTGTTGACTCATTTCGTGTTGGTCCCAGGTCCATACATCATACTATGCTTGAGATATGAGCATGGCCTACTTTCGAAAAATGTTTGACCACACCCACTTTTTTCATGTAAAACATATGTATGAACTTCGGGAAAAGCATTGTGGAGTCCAAAAATGTGATTTCCAGCGATTCTGAAAAATGCACTCAATGACCCCTCGGTGACCCCAGTGACCTTGACCATATTTTGAATCTTCATCGGGTGTTGACTTCGTGGTTTGGTCCCAGGTTCAAACATCCTACCATGCCTGAGATATTGGCGTGACCCACATTCAAAACATACCTACAGACTCCCCTAACGCCCCGGAAATCTGAAAAACATAGGGGGCCGAGAATTTGTGACTGGCTATCAGACTGTCAATGAGATAGGACAATTTGTTTACGAGTTATCATGCGGACAAGGAAGTGCATAGAAGAGAGAAGACGGAAGAAAAAGAAGAAGAAGAGAAGAAGAAGAAACTGTACAAAAAACAATAGTCTGTTATAGAATGTGGGGGACGTTTTTTAGAGCAGCGACTCCAAACTTTCAGCATTTTGTTCTTGAAGCTCAGCTGAACTCAGTTGCATTATAAGAAAGTCGCCAAACCAAGCACTTGCCCTGTGGGAACCCCTGCATATGCGCATATGCTCTCTTGACATTCAACAAGATATAATGCGAAATTGGTGTCTCTATGTGAGACGATGCGATAACTATTTGTGAAGAATGAGTGAAAACTTCATGGAAAACGGCCATGAATTGCCTGAGATATAGCGTTTTTATTAGTTGGGGTAATTATTTGAATTTGGTCTTTTTCTACCGGGTGCGAGCTGGCACTGGTTGGTTGTTTGAGGTTGTGGTTGTGCTCCCTCTCTGAGATAGTTCCATTTGAAACTTATAATTTACAGTTACTGGTGGAGAGATGCTGATGCCTGAAAGATGCATCTCGAACACTGTTGCCAAATGGGTCCCGTCAAGCCAGTAACAGTTAGGTAATCTCCAGAATGGAAAGGTTTACAGAAATCGCGCATGGTTTAATGGCGAAAAAGTGGTAATGTGGTTAATTTTATACTAAAATTGAACAGACACCAATACTGTCAGTCATATGCACACTGTGTCCAGACCGCTGAAGGCAACTACATGAAATTTTCCAAATTTGTTCTATTATCCCCGCCTTGCGTGGAAACTGTGGGAACGGTTCGTTCCCACTTTATTTTCAATACAATTAAATTTCCATTCATTATTTACCTGTCAACGGCCGGGTGTGGCATTATTTCTGTCTGTTTGATGAACTGTTCAACTTTAACTATTTGTACCTTTATATAGGTCCGAAAGATCACTACATGCTTACCAATATTCAGGGACTGATTTTACGATATAACAGTTATTTTAACAGTACCCACTTGGGAACTCTCAAATCTGCCAAGGATTAAACTTTTAATAATAACATGTAAAACAAAAGTTGTCATAGTTTGCTAGCCGCATGCACCCATAGACAACATTCAGCACTCAATCAATTAGGAATGGAGTAAATTGCAACTTAAACCTACCAAATTTAAAAAAGATGAAAGTTTTTCTTTCGGCGGCACCTATCTGTATGCAAGCAAAACAGGGATTGGGTTAATCTTTACAGCAACCTTATAACAGAAAATATTATTGGAATTGAACTTTGAATCTAAATATTGAAACACTTTTTCAGATATTCTATTCCAAAGAACCACTGAACGCTTACCATTTTTCAGTGATTTTTACGAAAATAACAATTATTTCGACAGTACCCATAAGGGAAGTCTCAAATCTGCCAAGGGTGAAACTTTTAATAATAACATATAAAACAAGAGACGTCAAACTTTTGCTTGCTGCATGCAGCCATAGAAAACATTCAACGCTCAATCAATTAGAGATGTAGTAAATTCTCACTTAAACTTACCAAATTCTGAAAAATGGAGTTATTTTTGACGGCACCTATCTTTATGCAACCAAAACAGGGATTGGGTTAAACTTTACAGCTACCTTATAACAGAAAATCTTCTTGGACTTGAACTATGAATCTGAATGTCAACAGAATTTTTCAGATATTCTTTTCCAAACTACCACTGAACGTTTACCAATATTCAGTGATTTTTACGAAAATCACAATTATTCAGAAAGTTCCCATATGGGAGTCTCAAATCTGCCAAGGATTAAACTTTTAATACTCACATATAAAACCAAAGTTTCATACTATGACTGCCGCATGCAGCCATTGAAAATATTCAGCACTCAATCAATTAGGAATGGAATAAATTGTCACTTAATCATACCAAATTCTGAAAAAGCGAGAGTTTTTTGGACAGCATCTGTCTTTATGCAAACAGAATGAGCATATGGTTAAACTTTACAACCAAACGTACAACAGAAAGTATGCTCAATAGGTAATTGTGAATACGAACATGTAAATCATTTTTCGATATACCATTCGTAAATGGAAGAAAAATGAACTAAGAATGAGTCAATTTTTATGAAGAAGTTTAGGGTACTCGATTTCAAGGCCCAAAAACAGGTGATGGTTAAAACTTTTGAATAAAATATATAACAGCCAAATTATTCTTGGATGAATGCCCAAACTTCTCATGGGAAACGTTTTTGAAAAAATGTGGACGCAGTGCTGAGAAATCGCATGTGAAAATTGGCCAGTTTTGTGAAAATTGCACTTTGCTCGGAATTTTGAGGTCAAAAGTGAGCAACGTAGGTAATACAGCTTATGTAGTCAGATGTAGTAAGTCATGCTACAAATATTATGAAAGCTCCAGCCAAACCGTCCAGGGTCTTGTTTTGAGAATTGTGGCAAAACATAACATTGTGACAACATTTTTGCACAGTTTTTGTCCGAAAACGAAAAACTTCAGAAATGCCATGATCCAGGAGAGAAACTTCCAATGAAGCACTATGTATGTGCCAAATTTCAGTAGAATAGTAGGGAATCCATCAGACAAAAATCATTGAAATAAAAAAATAATGTTAATACTAGAGAAATAGAATTTACTGCATCCAGTAAATTCAAACTTGTAAGAAAAGGGTTAAAAACATCTATCGGGAAAAAACTATATAGAAAGAGAATTTATAGAGGGTTATTTTCAGGAGTAACATATTTTTTTAAACAAATCAGGAAGGGATTTTTCGTAAACAGTATTTACAGATATTCATAAAGGAATTAGAACATTTTTTCTAAGAAACCAGAAAAGGCATAAATGTGCACAGCAATTAAAAGGTTTGGTCAAGAGAATTCATTAGAGGTCCAAAAATGTGATTTCCAGCAATACTAAAAAATGCACTCTGTTATCCCTGGGTGACCTCAGTGACCATGACCATATTGTGAACCTCTATGGAGTGTTGACTCATTTGGTGTTGGTCCCATGTCTATGTGTCATACCATGCTTGAGATATGAGCGTGACCCACTCTTAAGAATTTAGCCCACACCCACTTTTTTCATGTAAAAATGCATGTATGAACTTCGGGAATGCATTAGGAGGGTCAGAAAATGTGATTTCCATTAATTCTGAAAAATGACCTCAATGACCCCTAGGTGACCTCCATGATCTTGATCCATATTTTGAACCTCCATCGAGTGTTGACTCATTTGGTGTTAGTTTCAGGTCCATCCGTCATACCATGCTTGAGATATGAGCATGACCCACTTTCAAAAATTTTGGCCATGCCCACTTTTTTACGTAAAAATTCATGTATGGACTTCGGGAATGCTTTAGGGGTAAAAAAATGTGATTTCCAGCCATTCCAAAAAATGCACTCAATGACCCCTAGGTGGCCTCCATGACCTTGACCCATATTTTGAACCTCTATTGTGTTTCGACTCATTTGGTGTTAGTTCCAGGTCCATTTGTCAAATCATGTTTGAGATATGAGCATGACTCACTTTCAAAACTTTTGGCCATGCCCACTTTTTTTACATAAAAAAATCATGTATGGACTTCGGGAATGCTTCAGGGGGTCAAAAAATGTGATTTCCAGCCATTCCGAAAAATGCACTCAATGGCCCCTAGGTGACCTCCATGACCTTGACCCATATTTTGAACCTCTATCGTGTGTCAACTCATTTGGTGTTAGTTCCAGGTTCATTCGTCCCACTTTTAAAAATTTTGGCTGCACCCACTTTTTTACATAAAAAAATTCATGTATGGACTTTGGGAACGCTTTCGGAGGTCAAAAAATGTGATTTCCAGCGATTCTGAAAAATGCACTCATTGACCTCTAGATGACCTTCGTGACCTTGACCCATATTTTGAACCTCCATTGAGTGTCGACTCATTTAGTATTAGTCCCAGGTCCATGCATCGTACCATGCTTGAGTTATGAGCTGACCCACTTTCAAAATTTTTGGCCATGCCTACTTTTTTTTATGTCAAAATGCAATGTATGGAAGCAAAGGAAGCTTTAGAGAGTCAAAAAAATGTGATTTCCAGCAATTATGAAAAATGCACTTAATGACCCCTGGGTGACCTCAGACCTCAGTGACCTTGACCCATATTTTGAATCTCCATCAAGTTTTGACTCATTTGCTGTTGGTCCCATGTCCATACGTCATACCACCATCATACCACGCCCAAGATATGGCCATGACCCATTTTTAAAACACCCCTATGACACCCCTAAAGTCCCAGGAATCTGAAAAACATAGGTGGCCGAGAACTTGTGAATGTCTATCAGAATGCCAAAAAAACAGCGAGATAGGGTAATTCGTTTTTGAGTTATCATGCGGACAAGGAAGCGCATAGAAAACAGAAGACAGGACAGTGAGAAGAAGAAGAAGAAAAAAAAGAAAAAAAACTAGAGAAACAGAATTGACTGCCACCAGTAAATTCAAGTCTGTGTGAAAAGGGTTAAAGTGTCAGGAATAAACTATAAAGAAAGAGAATTCATGGAGGCTTATTTTCTGGAGTAAAATATTTTTTAACAAATCAGAAATGGGTTTTCGTTAGCAGTATTTATAGATATTCATACAGGAATCAGAACATTTTTATAAGAAACCAGAAATGGCATATATGTGACCAGCATTCAAAGGGTTTGATACACGAATCAGAAATGGACATTTTTGGCTCTGCCCACTAATTTGAGTGATGAAATACATTCATAAACTTTAGAAATGCATTAAGGTGTAATAAAATGCATTTCCCAGTCTTTTTGAATAATGCACCCATATTAAGATCTTCAGGGGGTTAAAATATTCCCTTTAAATACTCCATTTTAATCCTTTAAATGGGAGTGCAGTGGCTCAGTTGTAAAAGGCGCAGGCTGCAAGGTCCTCACTCTGTCCTTGGGCAAGGCACTTCACTCCATTGCCCACTTGGGTGCATGGTGGCGCTGTGTACTAAAGCGTACTGCACATCGATGGTGCACCCATCTTCAACCAATGCTAACGCTGCTTGTGTAGAGTTAGTCTGTGGGGGAACTGACAGTTGTTCGTTGTTGCCCGGTGGTTCTTCCCGGGTACTCCGACTTCCTTCACCCGAAAAACTGTTGTGGTAATGATTAGCCACTGTGCAGAAATATGTGACATTAAACACCAGTAAATAAATAATCCTTTAAAAAATGAGCTCAATCCAATAAAGAGCCATAAACTATGTTTTTCAAGCAAAATTGAAAAGGTAATTAAAACTGAATAGACATTTCTATGAATAATGTTGACAGGTTCTCGCCGTTATGTTGGCTAAAGGGTTAAAAATCCCTTACTTTGGAAGGCACACTGAAAAGGTGTCCCATTCCACATAGAATTAAATGTTATAGAAAATAAAGCGAAAAACATTAAGTTTCTCAACTGACAGCATCTGCTTTTGCACTCCGGAGGGATCGTAACGGCACAAATCAGAGGCATTCTCTTAATGGCAATTTGGCACCAAAGGTTTCTGCACTCTCGGTGAGAACGAGCCAAGCGCAGTGAAAGACTATAGAACTCCTCTAACAAATGCATTTTAAACAGTCATAGCACTAACACAGTTAACAGTACAGTCGACCATGTCAGTATTGCATTGTTACCGGCACCCTGACAGTTTTGTGATTGGTTTCAACAATTATTCAGTGCAGTTTTATGGAAAGGGTTAACTGTATTCTGCCTGCAATAAAATATGTGCAATCCACATTGAAGTCTTGAGAGGGTAAAAGCATTGAACTGAATAATTTATAATTGATTTCATTCCAAGGCAAAGGGTTTCTCTCAACTTAGTTCCAGGAACTTCAGTCCCATTATCATAACAAGATTACATTTAATTTTTTGACAGCTGACTCCACTGGTGTTTTACATTATCTCCAGTGTGAATAACTAAGCATCATATTGCTTGGGGAGAATTTACTGTATCAGGAAATTGGAGGCTGTGAAAACCCTGTGGCCGGCTGGGCCATACTCAGTGGCTCTAAAAAAAACTCTGAAAAACATGGGTGGCCGAGTACTTCTGACTGTCCACCAGTATGCCAAAAATCAACGAGATAGGACGATTCATTTTCAAGTTATCTTGAGGACAAGGAAGTGCATAGAAGACAGAAGACAGGAGAATAAGAAAAAGAACAAGAACAAGAAGAAGAAAAATAAAAAAAAGAAAAGAAAAAGAAATCGTACAAAAACAATAGTCTGTGTGTTTCACACAGACTAATAACTTATGCATGACCAATCATTCAGTCTGGTGTTGTAAATAACAGTAGACCTGCATGCCATACTTTTGCTCCCAAGTCAAATTACCACAGATGAGTCTACCATGGTAGAGTAGCAACTTCCCAAGAAATATGACTGGAAAGTTACGCAAACATATATACTAAAGCTTTTATGAGGAAATATACCCTTAAAATATGATAAATAGTTGAAATATAATTATATACATATACAACCCTCAGTGGACGAGTTCCAATGTTTACATTATGAAAGGCTGTAGTATCATCTGGCACAAGAACATCCTGGCAACTACATAATAAAGAAAATCATATCAGTGATGGGTAAAAATAAATTCTGCCTGCAATGAAATTATAGAGTAGCCTATTCACGGTGAAGGGGGATCGACTGTGGTCAGCCAAAGCAGACCACAGAAGATCACTCAAGCACCGTGAACAAGCAACTGAACAAAGCAACAAATAGTGAAAACTGTATTAAAACTTAAGACTTACAAAATACAATAATTGTCAATTATGATCAGACATGTTAAGTTTGAAAAACTCAAAATAGTGAGATTTTACATGGCGAAGCTTGTTTTTCTATACAAGACAAATCTGTAATTCTCCTCCCCCCCCCCCCCCCCCCCACCCCATTCATTACGTTTTAAATATCGGCAATGTTGTGGGAACTGATTGATAAAAATTAGGTTGGAAAAAATGTCACCAATGAGTTTCAAAAACACCATAACTCCTAAAATACTTGATGGAAGGACACCATACTTGGTATGCAAGTGTATCTTCATGATGTCTACACCCTCTCAATAGTGCATGTCATTCAGATAATTTCTGTCACATTCATGGACTTGTTACCAAAGAGTTTTTTTTGTCAACGACAAGTTTTTTTTTGTCATCAACGAGTTTTAAAACAACATTGGCATTGCACGAATCGTCGCAGCTTCGGCACTGTGACAGTGCGCTCTAGTTAATTAATTATTTTTTTTTCACTGTTTCCAGTTATTCTTTCACATATCTGAATTATCTACAGCCCAGACAAGTGTAAGGCAATTTGTTTGAAATGCCTTTTCTATCTTCTAATTCCACTCAGCTTATTGATTTAGTTAGTATAGCAAACTAAAAACTCGAGACTCAAGTTTGCAAAACAAAACGTGGGGTCTCAAAATTGTTAGAATTTGTCCCCCTATCGGGAGGTCAGGAGATGGCATAACAAATTGGGAGCCTTCTGCCAAAATCGTGAAATGTAACATGTCTGATTATAATCTTAAACAGATTGTTAGTAGTTTATTAGGATTTATTGATAATCTAAACAGCCAAGGTAATATGTCAAAAGTTTAATAAAAGTGATTACACTTAACAGTTATTTGAATAAATAATTAAATTAATAAATATATAAATTAATATGTTCCAAATCAGAACCAGCTTGTGGACATGGCAGTCGGGACAAAGTACCAACCATGATACTTCGTCCAGAATGCCAGCCCACTCAGAGAGAAAATTAATAGATATAAAGTAATAAAATACCCGATAACATGGAAAAAGATGTCCTTAATCACTCCTTTGAAAATCCATGCAAGTCCATGAATTTTAAAACCACAAAGATGATAACTTTCTGCTTTGGATATTTATTTAACAGCCACAAAGAATTTTCAAAAGCAAAACACAACCATACACACAGAATATTGCAAGGGGAATATCCTTAAGAGGACACTGCAAAACTGAATTGCCCAGTGGAAAATCAGTTCAACTAAACACTACTCACTTCATGACTTTCATAAGATTAGTCTCAGGAAAGCCCTTGAAGTTTACAATCAGACAAATACTAAAAGGAAAGATTGACCTTCTGAATACTGATGCAGCTGAAGTAAATATTAATAGCAAATTCGAAACAATTAGTAAACTAATTAATCAGTGCAGATTTAATTCACTGTGATTCAACACAAACTGGAAATGATGTTTTGTTCCTAAATAAATAAAATTAAGACCAACCCCATTTATATTTTGCTAGTTATATAAAATACATTTAACCCATTCTTGGATGCTGCTACACAGTTCCCCCACTAAAAAATGTCTTCCCTGACATTTACCTTATATTTACTTATTTGATATTAAAGATAAAATAGCATAACATTCCTTACTGCTAACCATAAAAAAACCCTTTACTAGAGAAAACTTTTTACATTTTGGCTCTCTCCTTCCGCAGCAGGGAGGGCCAGCATACCAATTACGAAAGCTTGAAAAAAAAACACTCGAGCCCATGAACGGCGAGAGCCTATGGGACGGCCCATTACCCTCACCAGCCCGGGCTCTCTTGTTTTGTTAAGTCTGTCAAATATATATGCACCCCTTCCTGCTGCTCATGCAGCGTTCCTGCATGAACAGCGCAGAGACGATTAAGTTCAGCTTATACAATATCCGGCATTCCTGCATGAACGGTGCACAGACCATTATTCATCATCAAAGCTATCACAGATAACAATTTTTTGTCAAGAACACTGTATCCAAGGTAAATGCAAGCACAGAATTTCCTGGCTGAATTGTGCAATATCCATCACGGTGAGAACATTTTGTCATCAGATTTATTTTTGAACTGGACAACACACTGCCGATAAAAGAACAGATGATACAATGAGATATTTGGTGCTTATCTGTGTTAAAAAGCACTGTTCAAAAACTGGGTCGATTAATGTTTTGATATACAGTAGTTGCCAAAACAGAATATCATGGGGCGAGCTTGGTATTACCAACATTAAGGTGCAGAAATCTTGTTCGACCTGGGAAGGGCAGTCGTCTGGCCATTTTGAAGTCTTGTCTTAGACATACATACTATGGATACCCAGGCATTTAGTTTCAATAGTGGTGCAAAATACAAGACAGACGGGGTGTTCTTGTCCAAAGGCATAGTGAAGCAACTAACAAAACCCAGCATCCAGGTCCGGGCCGCATCACACGCATATTTCCAAGAGCATTATCCTGATGTGTTCCAGAAGTACCGGCTGCCACTTGTCGGATCTGACAAGCTAGTACAGACATGGCTTAGCATTCCAATGCAGTTCTGGCAGAACCAGCTAAATTTTGCCATCTGGTGTGCAACGACAGGCTCTGGCGTGTCCATACAAGATCACCTAAGTGCCTCAGACCCCCTTATTAAGTCCTTATACAAGTTCCATGTGCACTACCAGGTTCACAGGATCCTCAGCGAGCTAAAGACTGCACTGCCCCAGGATCAAGCTTGGAATGCATTCAATAACTCATTTGACCGGAGTGCATATGAGCGAATCTGTGGTGAGTTTGATGTATCCCCACACACTGACTGGTGTGTCAAAGTCCCAAACCATGGCATGGGGTGGGTGTACAACTACTGGACAAACCTTGGCCCTCACCCCTTAGCTGATCCTGACTACGACCCTACTAGCTTGTCATTCACACACCGGACATCCAACGAGTTCGTCCACGTCAATTTCATCAAACAAGATGTCCTAAACGCAGATAGCGTGTGGAACACATTCATACTCCATAAATCTCAGGGGTTTAAGCGGCCCGCCGTTGAACGCTTAAATGACAGCATCAGGACCTACGTGTGGGCAGTCTTGGGGGCACAGGCCCAGACACGGACACGCATTATCGCCGATGCACAACATCAAGGAATGGCCTTCAATGCGCAGAAGCAGTTTCCTTTGAGGATGCCATCTCATCCCCAGTGGACCTCCCTTCAGCAATGAAGCGTTATCAAGATGTATTGCAGTACTCTGGCTCTAAGGTCAACTTTGTCTTTGGGATCGGACTCTACATGGCCCCAAGTGATATGCTGCTCCGTATAGGTCATGTGGTGAGGTATAACAACGAGATAGTTATTGCCACCACAACCCAAATCCTGGGTGTGAATACGGATGTAAACACAACAACCACCCCACCACCGACGCTCACACACGAGATGGGGCTAGTCAAGCCGCAATCGTTCCAAAAGGAACGAGACAAGCCGGTCGAGCTGCAAGCTACAGGGAGCAAGGAACTGTCAAAGACACGCCAGGATAAGGAAGAAATAGCCGCCCTCGTCATGGGTGGGGTCGCGGTCGGGCTACTGGCACTATGGTTACTTCGTTAACCAGTCGTGAGTGGCCACGAGAAGCAGTCCTCCAAGAGCAAGGACCACAGCCCACAGATTTCCAGCCAACCAGCCCGCCCGTAACCTTTGCGAGTTGGTTTAATACCCACGAAATGACAGAGCCTATAATTCCAGGTAGTGCAGCCGCAACCTTCCTCACCAGCTTGGCTAGGATACGCCCAAGGCCCTGTAGGTGTTTTTTCACCCACTCTTTGAGGCCGCCCTTATCAGATGGTGGCGGAGTGGGGGGGACTTCCAGTCCCGCCGGTCAGCAAAAGTACTAGGGTCGAGATTGCCACCCCAGTCTGTGAGGATAGATGCGATCGTAATCCCTTGTTCCCGGAAGAGGGTGCGAATGCGCTCAGCGTGTGTCATGTCCTCATTGAGGATCCGATTGATTGTCTCTCTGATTCGATTGATTTGGGATCGGAGAGCCTCTCTATTTGTTGCTGCCATCTCCAGGCGTGAAGCTCGTTCATCTTCCAGGTTGCGCAGATGTTCTGCACCTGATAGACTCATCAACGCCTCCAGTGTCCAGTTTGCGCTTCTCCGAAGCGATGTGCTCATCAAGTTTGGACCGTTTAGCCAGGTTGTTTATCAGCTCACCAGGGGTTGTCTGCATTGCCCTGTCAAGTCCGCAGAGCTCTCTGATGCTGTACTCCCATCCCACGGTATCAAGTGGAGGGTCATGTAAGGTTTTAAGTGCAGTTTCTTCCTCCTCGGTAAGACTTTCCACCACGTTTTGAGTGGAATTTGATGCAGCATTAGCCACCTGTCCCAAGTCTCGCAGTTCTGTAGTATCTGATCCGATCCTAGCAGCTGCTTCACCCAACTCATTGTTATTGACCCGCAGTGCTTCAAGTGCCTTAGGCTTAAGCACCTTTCTCCCACGAGTCCAGTCCACAAACCCCAGCTCATTCTGTATGACCTCACCACCGCCACGCCTCCCAGCAATTGTTGAGAGAGCAAGGGGTGCTCCTGACCTATTAACAATGTCAAAATCTGGATGGGCCTTCAGCCTCAGCAGTCCTTTTTTGTCGATCTCAAACTTGGTATAGTCACATAGAAGGGGCACCATCCCTTTCTCAGACATATTCTGGTAGTAATCATTAACGGTCGTCTCCAACATCTCTTGCTGCAATAAAGGTAGACGATCACCTATCTCCCCGACAGCTCCGCTATTAACAGGGACCTGGGTAAAGCTAGTTTCATCTTCTCCATCATCGTGGCCACCTTGTTCATCAGGATGGTCGAAGACATCAAAGTCTGCCATTGTATTGAAGGATGAGCGACAGAGTTCAATACAATTCAGCATGTCTTCAAGGAGACAAGGATGACTCTGTTGTTGCAGACAAGGCTTTCGCTGATGCCTATGGCAACCGTTTCTGTATCCGTTTCTGTATCCCACTGGATTTTGAACTCCTTGAGCCTCATATGCCTTTCTACCAGAGTGTGCTTGGGGGTCAGCTCGATTACAAGCTTACGTTCAATGATTACAGCTGGGTGGTCCAGGCTTCAGACGATGCCAGTTACACCATTTATAATATCAGCCTGGAATACGAGATGGTCACCCAACATGAACTTGCTCGCATTGTCCACAACCAGTATTCTGGTCGTCTCGGAATCCTCTACGACCATGTCCTTCAGCACCGCAAAATGACAAAAGATAAAAGCGACACTCTGTGGAATATCAACCACAATGTGGTGGCGCAGAGCATGAAAGGGATTCTGATGCTGTTCGAGGACCCTGCTACAGCTGGTGCTGCTTTCGCTAGGAAGCCTGAAGTCTTTTATAATCCAAAGATCACCAAAGTTGAGGTTATCATCGAGGGAGTGCCCAACCAGCTGTACTCCTAGGGATTGCGTGCTACTTTGGAGCTTGTCCCAGCAGCAAAAGAGATCCTGAGGTGGCCCTGGTTGCAAAGGAACTATCTATGGGTGATGTCACACTGGGCGAGTTCTTGAGCCGCAAGTATGCTCTATGGCTTTACCTGCGGACCACGGATGATGACGAGCTACATGGTAGTGGCCGGCAGATAGAAAACGCCAGTGAAGGTATCACTATCCAGATCACAAAGACAGCAGAGACAAGTGGCACATTGAACATATACCTGTACGTTCTCATGGATGCATAGCTTAACATTGAACATGGTCAGTTTACCAACGCACTTTATTAATAACCTTTTCTTTACACGCAGCCATTATTTGCGGTCAAACAGGCTGTGGCAAGACAGTTTTTGCATTGAACCTGCTGGAGGGTCCTTATCTGGGCATATTTAATCACATTGTGGTCATCTGTCCTACAATCAAATACAACAAGACATACCACAACCTTCCATGGATTTGGAAAAACCCGGATGTATACATCGCAAATCCTGGTGAGCGCCTCCATTCATATCTTCAGGCCTTCTATCAGCTGTTCCAGGGGGAGCCAACATTGTACATCATCGACGATTGGTCGGCTACAAAAGCTTTGACGCAAAAGAAAAACATGCTGTCTGAGCTAGCCTTCTCGGGTCATCATGCGCAGCAGAGCATTTGGGTGTTGACTCAGAAATATAACTAACTCTGCCTTAAAAGATCTCCGTGAGCAGAACTGCTGGGCCTGTCTGTTCTACTGCAAGGACAGAGATAGCTTCGAGGACTGTCTACAAGAGAATGATGTGATTGGAAGCTGCGAGAAACGTGCAGTAGCTCGCCAGGCATTGGTGGATAGTAAGCATGCCTGGCTAGTGTTAAAAACAGACCAACCTACCACTTATAAAGTTTTATATTAAACCCAGACGGAGTGCATGTACATATCCACACCATCATGGATTGCAACAAAATCATTAACCAACTGCTGGAAGTGCAAGATACTGCGCCGCAGGCAGTCAATACAGAAGACAAGATGGCAGTGGATCCTGTTTCAGTTGCAGAGCAACATCCAAAGGAACAACAGGCTGATGGGGCCAAACGCGAAAGGCTAGCTGCGATAGCTTCCGGTGGGCAGGCTAAGCAATATATAGGGAAAAACCTCACGGTTGACCAGGTTGACGACATGGCCGATCACAAAATCGATAAACTCTATGCTCGATATGAGGCACGGCTTGGCGCAGCAATGACAAAAACTCTGGGGACGGCCGCACTACAACTCTATGCAAGGGTGGTCAGCATGTTACTTCCCATACCCCCGGAGAACCAACCAAAGCTAGTTGCCGACCTTGAGGCAGATCCATTTGTTGGGCACGCACTAAGCAGTGCCACATGTTTGCTATATCATCGGTATGACATGTACTTAGCACCACTAACTGCGGTGCTAACCACTGCTAAATAATGTCGATTTGGACATACCTGCCCTCTTACAGTTCAAGACGATGTCATCGACAACAGAGCCAAACATATCGACAGAGCCAGACCTGCCGACACTTGCTACGCAAGAGGTGGAGAGAGTGACAGCTGTGCCAACAACTGAGTCGCCTGTTGTTCCCGTACAGAAGCGACAGAAAGACCCTAAAAAAAGTGGCCGCTGGGAGGGCCGGAATGCAAAACAACAAAAAGCCTTGGTCGAATTGCGAGAAGAGAAGGCCAATCTCCAGAGAATGGCCATAAACAACGCAACCCAAGCGGTTGGTGTTCCTTCTGAATGGGAACAACACCAGCAAGGGATCTCGATGCATCACGAATGCAGTTCATTGGACAAATGGTTCCCATCGATTACTGTGGCTGTTGGGTTGGCTAGCTTGGCATTATGGTTTTTGCAGAGCAAAAGGAAGAGGACCAGTCCAATGGGACCACCCAATGCTGAACCGGTCAACCAAGTCGCACCTCCGGACAAGCAGTTAGAGATATCTAATGACCCATTACATATGGAGTAAACATGTCTTCAGCCATTGGAAAGATGCTAGTCAATGCTGACTATCACAGCGCCGTAGTCTCTGCCCTAGCAATAGGGTACGCCCGCTTAGGTAAGATGGCGATGAAGGGTGCCACCCCTAAACTTGACTTCACCGGCTATGACGTCGGGATGGTAGTCCTTGACGTGGGGCTGGCGATTGCAACCAAGGACATGCTAATTAAACAAGGAATCATTCCACCAAATATTATGAAATAACAAGATGGCCTCGATTGCAATGCTAGTTGGGGGCACCCCTGTTAACGCATTGGCCTTCTCTGGCAGCAACTACCTCTTCTCCATGTTTCGGGATAATGAGGCTGGTGAGGAACGTGCACGACATGACAAAGCCATAGAAAAGCTCCAGACAGCTCAGGCAGCATGGTCCCATAAGAGAACAGAACGCCTCGATTGGATTAACGAAGAACTGCATCGCCAAGGTCATGCATTACTCACATTCCAGGATGTCGATGCTGCAATTCGCGAGTATGCATGGGTAACTGGGAACAATTTAAACAGTCTTGGCCCAGAGCCGCAACTAGAAGACTTTTACACACCATCAGCCGACCAAAAAGTCTGTGAGGTCACCTTTGTTATCTTGGGGATGGCTGCGACGTGCCTGGTGGCCTACAAACTCGCCAAGTGAATGTGTTCCTTCGGAACTGCAGGCTGTGCTGCCCGCCATTGTAACGGAGAAAAAAAAAGTAACGGTGTCTAAAAAAACCTGTTTTTTTTGTTGCTGAGCTGCACCTAGCTACTAATCAATCCTTATTTGCACAGCAAATGCCCATGAGATGCTTGGTAAGCATCTGCGGCAGGTGCGGTGGGCTCTGGTTTCAGTTGGCCAGTGGGTATCATGGGCTTGCTCTGCCGGGTGAGTTCTTGGCGTATCAGTAGTAACATCTCATTTTTTGTGCCCTGTGAGTTCTCTCGGCAAGAAGTCTTGCGGATATCAAGCTGAATTTCTCTTCCTCTGCGAGTATATGATTGAATTCCTCGTCTGATATCTGGCCATCATCAACAGCATTCGAGTACAGATCTGCGATGCTCGAAAGTTTTGCCTCTGTTAATGTGGCAATGGTGTTATGCTTTTTAGCTTTCTTTGTGAGTCTTTGGCTTACAAACTTCCCGAAAACACCTGCCAATCCACAGACACTTGCCGCGGCCTCTAGCGCTATAACCACAGGAGCCGCTGCTACGTTGGCCAACAGTCCAATACCACTAACACCGATCCCTACACCCGCCGTGGACATAACTGTTTCAATACCATCTGTGATATTAACCCCTCACTGGTATTTCTTACTGAGGGAATACCTGCGGTCTCGTTCGGCCATGAGACGGGCTCTAACATAACCGATATCCTGGATGCGTAAAGTATTCGCGTCACCGGTTTTGAGGTTTGCATACAGACCCATTGTTATTAGTCATGTTCCAATATCTTTAAATCATCGTCCGCCAGTGTCTGTCTGGCAAACCGCACATGCTTGAGCTTATCATGGCCAGGATATAGGGTATTGAGTGTGTCAGTTGGAAAGTCATCATCTGTGACCTTGTGATCAACTCCACTAAATGAGAGCAACACACCTTTGCCACGGATAATGATGACAAGTACTTTGCCGTTATGTCACCGACCCCATTTTAGGGCAAGCCCATGTAGCACTGGTACGAAGTCGTTGGGTGGTGGACCCATGACTCTCTGTACAATGGTGGTAGTATTCTTGCCAGCAGTAAGACCATCAGACTCTGAAATGAGCTTCATCATCATGCCTTGTTTTTTGTCCGCACCCAGCACATACCCCACCGTGCTTTCGTGAATATTAATAGCACCTCCTTTCGGGATGTAAGAAGCCAACACGCGGCCACTGTTCTGGAGTTTTCGTAGCCTGTGTCCATGGCCCAGTTGGATGTGAGGTTGGATTACCCTGAAGTCAAGTTCCCAACCACTGCGTACACGGTGCCTATACAGAGACCACTGTCTGGCAGCATTCTGGAGGAGTTTGTAGCTCCTCCACGTGGCTGAGCCTTCCAGGTTCAAACCACGCAGCTCGGTAAAGGTAGCTTTTTTCGTGGAAACAGCAGATGGGAGTTCCGTTCTCTTATATAACCCATTAGAAAGTTGAAATATATACAGCTTGTCCTTCTCACTTGGTTCTCCGAAGCCCTTCGTATCCCCAAGATCAGCCAGCGAAATGGTTGTGCAAGGCAATACACCATGAGCTCCTGGTCCTCTGCTATCCATCATGTCTTTACACAGAAGAGGGCCACCCTTGCTATCTACAATGCTAACTGTGATATTGCCTATAGGACCTGGGACAAGCCTTTTGTATTGCAAATGAGAGAAAGCTTCTGTTCTGCTACTGGCACATTTTTCATTTGCTACAGGTACTGTTCTGAGTAGTGTGCTGGGTAGCCCGTTGTAAACATTGTCCGTGGTGCTGACTTCTGACAGATGAACGAAGAGCTCACGGTGGGCCGCAAGACTAGGTAACTCACCCCCATCATCCTCTCTCCCCCAGGGATCTTGGTTATTGTAAATCCTAATGTGCGTGCCAACTTTCCCAGTTTCAGAGACTTATCTGTCTTGAGTCGCAGACGACCCGATGGTTTGTGAAGATCCAATATAGCCCCAACTTGACTAAACACCTCGTCATTTAGTTTGCATACATTGTAATAGCCATCTGGGATTAAAATCATCTTTCGCTCGTCATCATTCTCAGACACAATGCGAATACTATTGTTGCATTTCCGCGAGCTAATGTTGTACCAAAGAGGGTAGTATGTTACTTCAGCAAGTGCACACTCATATTGCTCTCCAGCAGGGAGTGGCCTTGGTAGGTCCACGGTTTGAATGTCGGATAGTGTCACGTACATTTATAGATTTATAATAAGATAAGACTCCTCCAATATGGGTCAAATTAGTCTGAGTCAGCTGAAAACCAGAAACGTTTATAAGAGTTTATAACCATAATATTGTCTTGAAGGGTTTTTATTACTAGTAATAAGACCACTCCTATTTCCCATAGGGTGGTAAGTTGTGGTGCAAGACTTAGAAATGTTGGTAATCGCAAGTATTTCTTGAATAAGCTTTGACTCAAAATTTGCACCCTGGTCCGGATGAATCCATTTCAGCAGACTGTAGTGCTGTACAAACTTATTCAATAATTTATTATTATTTACTGGTGTTTAAGGTCACATACCTATGCACAATGGCTAATCGTGACAGTGAAATTTTTATATGTGGAGAAAACCGGAGTACCAGAGAGAACCACCAAACATCGATGAGTAACTGTCAGCTCCTGAACATTCTAACTCTGTTCAAGCTCCGATCAAGCAGAGTTACAGAGGTTGAAGACATGTGCACCATTGACATGCAGTACAACTCAGTACACAGCATCATCGTGCCCTCATGTAGGCAACCTTGTAAAGTGCCTTGCCCAAGGAAACAATGCAGGTCGTCCAAGATATTCAAGAAAACTTCATCAGTTGTCTTGGCACTCATATTTTTTGTAGGATAGGCTTGAGCATATCTAGTGTAGTGATCTGTAACAACCAGAACATATTGCACCCCTCCTTTGGCAACATCCAGTTGGAGATAATCCATACAGACAAGCTCCAAAGGTTGAGTAGTCTTACTACTGACTAAGGGTGCTTTCTGGTTCGATAGGGTTTTGAACCTCACACGGCCACAGGTCTTGACTCAATTCTCTACATCAGAAAACATTCCTGGCCAATAAATTCTGCCTTTCTGCCTTTTACAGGGGACAATACCCGTTCTCTACCAGGATGGCCAACATCATTGTGTAGACAGCTGAGTACTCTTTGGATTAAAGTAGAAGGTAAGACCAACAGAAGCCTTGGCTTTTCATCAATGGAAGTCTGTATAGAATTCCACATACCATTTTCAATCTATTAAAGGAGCTATACATTATGGTAGGGTGATGATGGCAGTTTACTGAGGTAGGTCGTTTCTTGCTTGTAACAGCCGAGTATCATATCCTCAAGAATTCATCATCACACCAGGCGTTGTCCTTTTGAAAAGCACAGGACAGTTGCTGGCTCTCCTTGATTTATATTCAGGTGGCACAAGCCCACCCAGGTGGGCTGGTACATACCAAAATCATCAGCATCAGGCTGTTTGAGGATGGCAGTTACTTGCTCTCCTCAGCAAAATTTCAGGCTATAAGGATGTGGAGCAATTGCCCTCCTCAGAATGACTGGTCTTTCACGCTGAGTCTTTCTAATGTCTCTGTTGTCCATTGGCTATCTCTCGCTCAAGTATCTGAAGATCAGGTAATACGTTTTTTGACATGCACAAGGACTCTATAAAACCATTATGCAGGATTCCAATTCATACAGACTGGACAGAATTACAATTAAGATCTTTGTTATGCTGAGATCTAGTTTCCTCGACTGATGGAATTCTGGATAAAACATTAGCATCCGTGTTGAATTTTCCAGGATGATATAAAATGTTAAAGTCAAAAGCAAAATATGCTGCCGACCATCTTATGTTCAGTTGCATCAAATTGGCTGTCGTGAGCACATATGTGAATGGATTATTGTCGGTAAATAATGTAAATTTCCTATCACACAAGTAATCATGAAATATATCGCATACTGCCCACTTTAAAGCCAAAATCTCAAGTTTATGAGCCAGATAATGTTGCTCGCACTTGTTACTACCATGACTGGCATAGCTGATAACTTTTTAAATTTTACCATGGGTCTGGTATGACACAGCTCCAAGTCCATCATTACTGGCATCTGCATGTAGTTCAAAATTCTTTGTAAAATCTGGGTATGCCAAGACTGGTGATGTAGAGAGTATCTGTTTTAACTTAATAAAAGGTTCATCTTGTTCTGGTCCCCAGGTCCAAACAGCTTACTCCATAGATTTCTTCTTAGTTCTTTCTTTCTTGTCAGGTCTTGACATAAATTTTGTAAAAGGTTTGGCAATGTAGGAAAAATTCTTACAGAAATAGCTGTAGTAGCCAGTAAATCCTAGAAATTACCTGACCTCCTCAGCATTTTGTGGTGTCAGCCAAAACTTTATTTTTTCAATTTTTTCTGGATCAATTTCGATCCCATGAGCCGACAATACTTGTCCTACAAAATTAACCTTTTCTTGAAAGAAAAAACATTTTTTGGCCGACAACTTTAGACCACATTCTTTTAAACGGTTGAATATTTTCTTTATTCTCTCAAAGTGCTGCTGTGTGTCATTGGAAAAAATTAGCACATCATCAGAGTAAATAAAACAGATTTTAAGGTGAAGCACTCCAAAGCACTGTTCCATTACCCGTTGATAGGTTGCAGAAGCAGTCACCAAACCAAAAGGGAGTCTGTTGAACTCGTGAAAGCCAAGAGGTCCAACTGTGAAAGCTGTACACTCCTTATGGTCTTCTTAAATATCCACTTGGTAATAACCTGACTTCTAACATTTCTACTACTGGAGGCAAGGCATAACTATCCTCGAGAGTTTTATTATTCAAGGCTCTGTAATCTATGCACATTCTCAGCTTACCAACTTTTCACAGGCTAAAACCACTGGCGATGCATAAGGAGAATGCGAGGTGCATATAACACCACTGGCAACCATTTTTTGAAAATGTTCCCTAACCTCATCATACATAGAGGGTGGTGTACACCTGTATCTTTGCTTAAAAGGAACACCATCAGTTAATTCTGTCTTACGTTTAGTGCCATTGTAATGAAAGATGTTGTTGTCACCAGATGAAAATACATCTTTATACTGCAACAGTGTCTTGAAATTGTGTATACTGATTGTCAGAAAATATTTTCTTTGATTTATTTAAACTGGGTATCGTATCACTAAATGTTTGTATTTTTTCACCATTATCACATTTTTGTGTATCATTTTCAATAACTATCGTCTGTACCTCACACAATATGGCATTAGGAAGGATAGTTACTGTTTTTGTAGAACAATTTGAAACAGATACATTAATGTAACATCTTCCTTTCCCATCATAAGGAAACACTGATGGACACAAGTCGAGGTCACGCATAACTATAGCATCATTACATGATTGTAACATAACATGTGTTGGAATATAGTCTAAGTTACTTTTGAATCAAGCAGCAATTGATACAGTAGTATTTAGTAAAACAGTAATACCTTTAGATTCACAACTCTTCATTTTCCCAAATACATTACCTTCTCTTTTCAAATTCTCTGCAATCAGCACCTGAAGCTTATTAGCCAGGGGCTGGAAAGTGAAGAGATTTGAAGCATTTTGTTTCCCAAAGTGTCTATACAATCAGCAATTAGTATGTTTAAAATATTTGTGGCAATTATCATTGGTAAGTAGGGGATAATGGGGGATTCCAGTTCACCTCAATCGTGTGTGCTGGAAAAGTTTAATTTGAACATTTCTTGCCCACTTTCGATGGAATTTCCTGAAAATGTCTAAAAATTCACCAGGTTTAAAAATTCACTTTTTCCATAAATTTAACATTGATTTTATCATTAGGGTGAATTTGTTTTAATTTTCTGGAATGGATTTGGTTGGAGACAAGACTAGCACTGAGATTCTCATTGGGAAAAATTCCGAAAAGACATGCTTTTTTTGCGGTTGCGGGTTGGAAAAATACGCGACCAAACGTTGATTCCCATAGGAAAAAGATTATGGTTTGATCTGGTGAATGCGTGAATTGGGCTGGTAAAGTTGGCTGATAGTGATCGCGCATCCGAGTCTAAAAAATTAGCTCAATGGCGATCTGGGAAGGGATCGCAATTGAAGATGTGTGTATTATGAGTTATGAGACGAATGAGAAAAAATAAACAAAAATGTAAATTAGTGTATAGAGCAATTATACGTAAAAGTGCATTGATGTTGAACATAGCGTGTATCTGTTATGAGATTATGATCATTGTGTATGTGTCAGTGTGTACACCATGTGCATGTGGTGGGGGGAAGACAAGACATTTACACACCTGCAAGGATTGGGCCGGGAGGGGGGGGGGGGGGGCTTTATTACTTTGCATGGAAGGTATAAAAAGATTCTATTTTTCATTAGCGGTATTGATGTCTGATTGACGCGGATTAGGTTGGTTTTGGGGCGGAGATATGGAGGCGCGCTTTTAAATGATTGAATGATTTGGGCCAAGGAGTGGTTGGATGTGTGAATACGGTATACAAACTTACTTGCCTCTGCCTCTGTTACCAGGGCAAGGTTTTAGCAATAATGCGGAACATATCTTTACTTGTTGCCACCCAAGGAAGATATGATACGGTTATTTTGCGTGCAATAGACTCGGATACGGGGAACAACATGAAATGGGGAACATATCTTTACCACCCAAGGGGGATATAATACGGTGATTTTACAAGCAATACACTTGAAAATGGAGAACAGTTCGGGTCATGGAATTGTTGAATATGCAAATATTGTATGCGAACTCCCCTCTGTTATCAGGGCGGGTTTGAGATAAATGATTGAATGCTCCTAATTCTATTGCTAAAATCTCACCCTGGTAACAGAGACTGAGGCAAGTAAGTTCATATACCGTATTCACACATCCAACCACTCCTTGGCCTGAATCATTCAATCATTCAAAAGCACACCTCCATATCCTCGCCCCAATACCCAATCCGGGTCAATCAGGCATCAGTGCCGCTGATGAAACATAGAATCTTTTCATACCTTCCTTACATAGTAATAACACCCTCCCCCCCCCGATCATTCCAGTGTGTGTATTTGTCTTGTCCCCACCCACTATTGCAGTAGATATATGCCCCCCCCCCCCCACCATTGATCTGAGTGCAGCCCTTGCTATAATATCTATACTGACAATTGTAGGCTAGGGTTCCATGCACCCCCCCCCCCCCCCGTCCAACCCCCCCCCCCCCCACTCACCCACCCCCCACATACGCATGATGTACGCACTGACATATACACAATGAATTTAATCTCACAACATATACATGCTATGTTCAACACCAACGCGCTTTTAGGTGTAAATGCTCTATACACTAATTTATAACCCCCCCCCTCCCCCCCCCCATTCAGAAAGTTTATAAATGAGAATGTTTGGAATCATTCTTGCCTTTTGAGCCCATTGGGTTCCATTGGGTTCTAGTGTTTGAAGTTTGTTAATCCAAAATGCTTCATGACCCCTCCTCTAAGCTGTATTTTGTTGATGAATTTGTTCAATCCCAATAATCTTAAATTGTTTGTACTATGGTTTACGGTCAGAAAATGATGTGGTATCGGTTCATTCATAACCTCAAGTTTTATTCTACTCAGATGGTTTTGCATTCTCTCATACAACAGGTACGGTATGTTGATATCTCGGGAGACTTTTTTTCTCCCCAAAAATATTTTCCTAAAAATTATTAGATGAATTACAGAGTCCATCTCCAGGAGAAAAGTCAAACAGTGAAACATCACTGTGTAGAAGTCGTTTGGTTGCCATTTATAATGAGTAGTAGTGAAAAACTAGAGGTGGATTAAAGTTCAAACATGGGTTCTTTATTCTATTTCAACATGTCAAAAATCAATCACAGATCTTCATCAGTATCCAAAATATGACATTCAAAGGTAAACACATAAAAAGAACTCGGCAATTGACAATAAAATAAAATAAATTAAATACTGGGCACTCTATACATATATCAAATAGAGCTCATGCTGGATATAGATTTATAAAAGGAAACTGACCAAATACTTGCAGCCAAACAATCTTTCCTACGAACACCAGTTGGCACGCCCAGCTGAAAACAGCTCAAATGTCTCTTTCCAGCTAAGTGTAACAACTGATGGTTGTAGAAAAACAGCATAACCCAATAAGAACATCACCGACTGATGTGCCTCAGCAGAATAAGCTCAAAGCCTCACTCTCCTGGGGTACAACTGTATGTGACAACATCGAATGGCATGACAAACTATCTAGCAAGCACCTGCAGCTATATTTCCTATCTATAACTAAAACTGGTAAGTAATGCTATTCCCAGAATTCCAATAAATGTGATACCCAAGTATGCTCCAATATATCAATAAATAATAAATTCTATTGTGCATAAATATTACACATTTCTGTACATTTATTTAAATAATATTACAATGTCCACCCCATATAAATATAAACAAGTGGCTAAAAAACAACATAAAGTTCAACCCCTTTAACACAGTATATTTCAAGTATTCAGCCCCACAAACACCTTACCTTAAATACTCATAAATTGCTTTTTATTCACATGTTAGATATGTTATTAAAATCCACTCCGCTTTGCAAATGTAAATGTACAGATTTAATAATCAAGTCAAAAATCATTTAGCCTCCATTCTGCATGCTTCTCTCATGCCAAGTGTCAGAACTTGTGAAATTAGCAATCAGGTGAACATTTCAGGCCCATTTGGGCTAGTGATGAACCGATAATCGGAATTGGCAATCAGAAACGGCCAGTTATGGGGCATTAGCTGATTATGACAACCAGCAGTTAAAAACCGACAGTTTCCGGTTATTCTATATTTAACACTGACTATTAAAAATTCCTTTGATATCTGGCCCTTTCAAGAAAGTTTCCCCATTAAAAACGCATGTGGTGCATAGCAGAAAATTTAGGGATTTGCAGAGCAGAGATATTATGGAATTTACCAACTGCAATTGGTATGAGATTGCCACCATTTCCTGAAGATTGTAGAGTTCATGTAAACATTAGAGAAACACATCAAGGAAGGTAACACACATTAAAAAAAACACTGAATAATACATTCTGACAGACAAACGTGTAAACCATGCATCATCGAACTTCACCACACACATTAACATTAAAATGATTATTCATTTAAGACACAAAGTATGTGTGCTCAGTATATTTCTGGTTAATACAGCCAAGTATATTGTATCCTTACACAAAACCGTATTAACACTATTTACCGGAATAAAACACAATCTTCACGATAACAATATCGTGTGATTGTATCTTTAATAACGATCTTTTCCCCACACCTCAACCAAAATGCAAATATTATTTTGCCTAATATTGCCCAGCACTAAATATGCATACGCTGAGAACGTGTGTGGTATTAAACTTTCGTGATTGATGATTTATCAACGAAATTCTGTAATATAACGGGCACCAGCAGATTTTCTTCAGTGTCCTACTTCAGCCATCGGAATCGGCATGATCGGCAGAGAAATAACCGGTAATCGGTTGATAGCAAGCTTTGATAATCGGTTCATCCCTACTTTGGGCCTCATGTTTCTGTTATACCACAATATTTAGCTAGTGATATTGAAGCTTTCTTGCTTGTCAATTAAAAAGTAAGTGATTGAATTTTTGTTAAAACAAAATTCAATGGCTGAGAAACTATTTGTCATAAAGTTAAATGTGCCATTTTTTGCTTTCAGTTGTTGAATAAATCTGATGTCGAGATTACTGTTGATTGTAAGTGTTGAACATTTTTGTTGCTTTTTATTCCTCTTTCTTGACCTCGAAAATTTTCAGTTTTTTTTAAATCCTGATACCTTTATGGTGTAATAAACTCCTACAGCTTTCAATGTAGAGATTTTAATCTTTTGAATATTGTTACCCACATATTGAAGATGTGTCACATATATAGGTTGCAGAAAAAAATAATTATCGATAGATTATCGCCCTTTGTCAACTTAGAAAATTTCCAATGTTTTCTATACTTCAAATTAGCCCCCACCCCCCACCCCTTTCAGTGGATGTTGGTCAACAACCTTTCATTTTATCCCCCTAAAAAAAAGTATAGCTGTGGTGCTGTCCGTCCATTTGTAGACGGAGTTGGTTTCTGCTCATTAACTAAAATTCCACATGGCTGACCTAAACTAAACTTGGCATGTGGATTAGGTATGATGAGAAGAAGAACCCTATTTATTTAGAGGTCATTAAGCCAAAGATAAAGGTCACAGTGACCTTCAACGTTAATTTTTTATCAGTGTTGGTTTCAGCTCAGTAATTAAAGTTCTGCTTGGCCAACTGAATTTAAACTTGGCATGCAGGTTAGGTATGATGAGAGAGGAAGAACCCTATTTATTTTGAGGTTATTGTGCCAAAGGTCAAGGTCACAGTGAACTTGAACTTAAACATTTACCAGAGTTGGCTTCTCTGATTGAAACTAAACCTGGCTTATGGTTGAGCATAATGAAAGGAAGAAAGCTTAAAAATTCATGTTTTCCATGGATTTCTCTAAGATATTGTGTAGGTTTTAAAGAGGAATTGGCCATTCGCAGGTCTTGGTGTGATATTACAAGTTGCATAGACAAAATATTCCAATAAGAGTTTGTTAACCCTCCACAGGCTCTCAAGCATCGAAGTGTTGATGAAATGGGCTGTTTTCAGGCACCCAATGAGTACATGAGAGATGGACATAACTTTCATTGGAAGTGGAATTCACCGAGGACCATTTTTATGTGTACCCATACTATGTATGGTACACATAATGCCGGCATTCGAGGTGACCATCCGTCATTCGTCCATCCTTTGTCCATCCATCTGTCCATCTGTCCGTCTATCCATCTGTCCATCCGTCCGTCCGTCTGTCCGTCCGGCGTCCGTATCCATTTCTTTGGCTTTCGATAACTTGAAAAATATTGCTTGGATTGTCAAGTTACTTTATATTTGTGTTCAGGTAACTGATTTGCCAAGCTGTATAGTTTTTGGTGTAAATCTGATGATTTGATCCCGAGATATTAACCCTTTATCCTTCAAATTGAAAATTCCTCCAATCTCTTTGGCATTTGTTAACTTGAAAAATATTACTTGGATTGTCAAGTTACTTTATATTTGTGTTCAGGTTACTGATGTACTGAGCTGTATAGTTTGTTTTTTTTTGTGTAAATCTGTTATTTTGATCCTGAGATATTAACCCTTTATCCTTCAAATTGAAAATTTCTCCAATCCCTTTGGCATTCGATAACTTGAAAAATATTGCTTGGATTGTCAAGTTACTTTATATTTGTGTTCAGGTTACTGATGTGCCGAGCTGTATAGTTTTTGGTGTAAATCTGATAATTTAATCCTGAGATATTAACCCTTTATCCTTCAAATTGAAAATTCCTCCAATCCCTTTGGCATTCGACAACTTGAAAAATATTGCTTGGATTGTCAAGTTACTTTATATTTGTGTTCAGGTTACTGATGTGCTGAGCTGTATAGTTTTTGGTGTAAATCTGATAATTTGATCCCGAGATATTAACCCTTTATCCTTCAAATTGAAAATTCCTCCAATCCCTTTGGCATTCGATAACTTGAAAAATATTGCTTGGATTGTCTAGTTACTTTATATTTGTGTTCAGGTTACTGATGTGCCGAGCTGTATAGTTTTTGGTGTAAATCTGATGATTTGATCCCGAGATATTAACTCTTTATCCTTCAAATTGAAAATTCCTCCAATCCCTTTGGCATTCGATAACTTGAAAAATATTGCTTGGATTGTCAAGTTACTTTATATTTGTGTTCAGGTTACTGATGTGCCGAGCTGTATAGTTTTTGGTGTAAATCTGATGATTTGATCCCGAGATATTAACTCTTTATCCTTCAAATTGAAAATTCCTCCAATCCCTTTGGCATTCGATAACTTGAAAAATATTGCTTGGATTGTCAAGTTACTTTATATTTGTGTTCAGGTTACTGATGTGCTGAGCTGTATAGTTTTTGGTGTAAATCTGATAATTTGATCCCGAGATATTAACCCTTTATCCTTCAAATTGAAAATTCCTCCAATCCCTTTGGCATTCGATAACTTGAAAAATATTGCTTGGATTGTCTAGTTACTTTATATTTGTGTTCAGGTTACTGATGTGCCGAGCTGTATAGTTTTTGGTGTAAATCTGATAATTTGATCCTGAGATATTAACCCTTTATCCTTCAAATTGAAAATTCCTCCAATCCCTTTGGCATTCAATAACTTGAAAAATATTGCTTGGATTGTCTGTTTTCAGGCACCCAATGAGTACATGAGAGATGGACATAACTTTCATTGGAAGTGGAATTCACCGAGGACCATTTTTATGTGTACCCATACTATGTATGGTACACATAATGCCGGCATTCGAGGTGACCATCCGTCATTCGTCCATCCTTTGTCCATCCATCTGTCCATCTGTCCGTCTATCCATCTGTCCATCCGTCCGTCCGTCTGTCCGTCCGGCGTCCGTATCCATTTCTTTGGCTTTCGATAACTTGAAAAATATTGCTTGGATTGTCAAGTTACTTTATATTTGTGTTCAGGTAACTGATTTGCCAAGCTGTATAGTTTTTGGTGTAAATCTGATGATTTGATCCCGAGATATTAACCCTTTATCCTTCAAATTGAAAATTCCTCCAATCTCTTTGGCATTTGATAACTTGAAAAATATTACTTGGATTGTCAAGTTACTTTATATTTGTGTTCAGGTTACTGATGTACTGAGCTGTATAGTTTGTTTTTTTTTGTGTAAATCTGTTATTTTGATCCTGAGATATTAACCCTTTATCCTTCAAATTGAAAATTTCTCCAATCCCTTTGGCATTCGATAACTTGAAAAATATTGCTTGGATTGTCAAGTTACTTTATATTTGTGTTCAGGTTACTGATGTGCCGAGCTGTATAGTTTTTGGTGTAAATCTGATAATTTAATCCTGAGATATTAACCCTTTATCCTTCAAATTGAAAATTCCTCCAATCCCTTTGGCATTCGACAACTTGAAAAATATTGCTTGGATTGTCAAGTTACTTTATATTTGTGTTCAGGTTACTGATGTGCTGAGCTGTATAGTTTTTGGTGTAAATCTGATAATTTGATCCCGAGATATTAACCCTTTATCCTTCAAATTGAAAATTCCTCCAATCCCTTTGGCATTCGATAACTTGAAAAATATTGCTTGGATTGTCTAGTTACTTTATATTTGTGTTCAGGTTACTGATGTGCCGAGCTGTATAGTTTTTGGTGTAAATCTGATGATTTGATCCCGAGATATTAACTCTTTATCCTTCAAATTGAAAATTCCTCCAATCCCTTTGGCATTCGATAACTTGAAAAATATTGCTTGGATTGTCAAGTTACTTTATATTTGTGTTCAGGTTACTGATGTGCCGAGCTGTATAGTTTTTGGTGTAAATCTGATAATTTGATCCCGAGATATTAACCCTTTATCCTTCAAATTGAAAATTCCTCCAATCCCTTTGGCATTCAATAACTTGAAAAATATTGCTTGGATTGTCTAGTTACTTTATATTTGTATTCAGGTTACTGATGTGCCGAGCTGTATAGTTTTTGGTGTAAATCTGATGATTTGATCCCGAGATATTAACCCTTTATCCTTCAAATTGAAAATTCCTCCAATCCCTTTGGCATTCGATAACTTGAAAAATATTAATTGGATTGTCAAGTTACTTTATATTTGTGTTCAGGTTACTGATGTGCCAAGCTGTATAGTTTTTGGTGTAAATCTGATAATTTGATCCTGAGATATTAACCCTTTATCCTTCAAATTGAAAATTCCTCCAATCCCTTTGGCATTCAATAACTTGAAAAATATTGCCTGGATTGTCTAGTTACTTTATATTTGTGTTCAGGTTACTGATGTGCCTAGCTGTATAGTTTTTGGTGTAAATCTGATGATTTGATCCCGAGATATTAACCCTTTATCCTTCAAATTGAAAATTCCTCCAATCCCTTCAGCATTCGATAACTTGAAAAATATTACTTGGATTGTCAAGTTACTTTATATTTGTGTTCAGGTTACTGATGTACTGAGCTGTACAGTTTTTGGTGTTAATCTGATGATTTGATCCGGAGATATTAACCCTTTATCCTTCAAATTGAAAATTCCTCTAATCCCTTTGTCATGAGATAACTCTAAATAGATCAATCCGATTGTCATGTTTCTTTATATATTTATTCAGGTTACTGATGTGCTGTGCTGTATAGTTTTTTATGTAAATCTGATAATTTGATCCGGAGATATTAACCCTTTATCCATCAAATTAGACACTCCTCCAATCCATTTCTATATGTACCCATACCTTGTATGGTGTACATAATGTCAGCATCCGTGGTGGCCCTCCGTCATACAATTTCTACTAGTTGCGCGTATGGGTACACATCTGACTATTTCATCGGCCTATTTTTGTAAGTAGTAAGGATATCAAAAAATCAAGCGTTAACCCATTTTGGGCTGGTTAAAAACTGATACTCCTCTAAAGCTTAAAAATTCATGTTTTCCATAGATTTCTCTAAAAACAACTTTTAGATTTTCAAGACAAAGACGGTCATTTGCGGGTCTTGGATGTGACATTACATGTTGCATGAACAAAATATTGCGGTAAGCATTTGTTAACCCTCCATAGGCTCTCAAACAGTGACATTTTGAGAAAATGGTCTGTTTTGGGGTATCCACAGGACCCAATGTGTACTGGAAAGATAAACATAACTTCCTTTATTGTAATTGGAATTCACCGCGGATAATTTTTGTAAGTAATAAGGGTACTCAAAAAAAACAAGCATTAACCCATTTTGGGCTGGTTAAAAGAACAATACCCTTCAAAAGCTTCAAAAAATTCATATTTTCCATGGATTTCTCTAAAAAACTTCTTGTAGATTTTCAAGAAAAATTGGCCATTCGCAGGTCTTGGTGTGACATTACAAGTTGCGTGGACAAAATATTCCAGTAAGCATTTGTTAACCCTCCACAGGATCTCAAACATCAAAACTTTGATAAAATTATCTGTTTTCGGCCCAAAACTGCTCCAAATGCGTAGTCGAGAGATAAACATAACTTCATTTATTGGAAGTGGAATTCACCGAGGATAATTTTTGTAAGCAATTAGGTTATTCAAAAAACCAAGACTTAACCCATTTTGGGCTGGTTAAACACTGATACCCATCAAAAGCTTAAAAATTTGTTTTCCCTGGATTTATCTAAAAACAACTTGTAGATTTTCAAGAAAAATTGGCCATTTTGCAGGTCTTGGTGTGCCATTACTCGTTGCATGGAACAAATATTCCGGTAAGCATTTGTTAACCCTCCACAAGCTATCTAACATCAAACTTTTTGATAAACTTGAGATGAAATGGGCTATTTTCAAATAACCACAGCACTCAATGGGTATGTGTCAAACAGACATAACACCTTTTGTCGTATTTAGACTTGTCGGCCAAAAATATTGATTTTAACCCTCTCCACCAATAATGATGGTTTTAACCTAAACTTTTTTTTGTCAAATTGAATCGTTTGAGACTGCTATACCCACCTTTCTCAGGACACCCATAAAGGTACTTCAGTGATACAGTTAAAAACAATTCTTTAGACACTCTGGAATCATAGAAAATCCTGGAATGTTGTCTGGAAAAGCCATGATTCTCCAGAATCATTAAGTCTAGTTAGGCTTTTCCCTTTGGAAAAGACTTTTTGTTTTTCTATGGATAATTAAAAATTTTTTTAGTTTAGTTTTTTTCTTTTGTCCACACATTTTTGTCTGTACGATTCTGAAGCCATTTTTAACCAATTTTAACAGAATTTTTGCACACGCATAGAGGGGCACAAAATCTAAAAATGTACTAAAGTAGAATTTTCAGTTTAACCCTTCTTTCGCCAGAATTGAAAAAAACTCAAAATTTGCGTTTATCGGCACTTTTTCAAAATTCGTCTTGTATATTTCTTTTAAACATTCATCATTGTTTTAGACCTGACTGTGACACAACAATTGATATACAATAGATATTTGGAAATGCATACAGGCTACCAAACATCGAAATTCTGATGAAATGGGCTATTTTCGGGCCCTCACAACACCCAAAAGGCACACAAGAGATAAACATGACTTCCTTTATTGGAAGTGGAATTTACTAAGAATCATTTTTGTAAGTAATAAGGGTATTCATAAAACCAAGTGTTAATCCATTTTGGGATTGCTAAAGACAGATACCCCTTAAAAGCTTAAAATTCATGTTTTCTGTGGATTTCTCTGAACACATCTTGTAGATTTTCAAGAAAAATTTGCCATTCGCAGGTCGTAGTGTGACATTACAAGGTACATGGACAAAAGATTCCGGTAAGTTTTTTTGTTAACTCTCCGCAGCCTCTCAAACATCAAAGTGTTGATAAAATTGTCTGTTTTCAGGCACTCATGGCAACCAACAGGTACACGAGAGATGGACATCACTTCTTTTATTGGAAGTGGAATTCACCAAGGATCATTTTTGTAAAATAGTAAGTGTATTCGAAAAAGCCAAGCGTTAACCCTTTTTGGGCTGGTTAAAGAGCGATACCCCTTGAAAGGTTAAAAATTCATGATTTCCGTGGATTTTCTCTAAAAATATATTGTATATTTTTAAAAAAATGGGCCATTCGCAGGTGTTTGTGTGACATTATAAGTTGCATGGACAAAATATTCCGGTAAGCATTTGTTAACCCTACAGGCTCTAAACATCAAAATTTTGATAAAATGGGCTGTTTTCAGGTACCCACAGCACCCGATGTGTAGTGCAGAGATAAACATACCTTCCTTTATTGGAAGTGGAATTCACTGAGGATTATTTTTGTAAGTAATAAAGGTATTAAAAAACCCCAATCCTTAACCCATTTTTGGGCTGATTAAAGAGAGGTCAAACAATGATACCCATCAAAAGCTTAAAATTCATGTTTTTCCTATTTTCTCTGAAAATATTTTGTAATTTTTCAAGACAAAATGGCCATTCATAGGTCTTGGTATGACATTACAAGTTGTTTGGAAAACATATTCCCGTTTGCATTTGTTAACCCTCTAAAAGCTGCCAAATATCAAAATTTTTAAATACATTTGAGATAAAATGGGCTATTTTCAAATAACCACAACACTCAGTGGGTATGTGTCAAGCAAACATAACTCCTTTTGTCGAACTTAGACTTGTCATATGACGATATTGATTTTAACCCTCTACACCAATAATGATGGTTTTAACCTAAACATTTTTTTTAAGAAACTGAGTCATTTGAGACTACTCAACCCATCTTTCTCAGGACATTAATAAATGACATCAGTGATACCATTAAAAACAATTCTTCAGACATTCAGGGGTCATGGATTCTCGTCTGCAAAAGCCCTGCTTCTCCAGAATCATAAAGTCTAGTGTGTGTATAATTATTCTGAAACGTCAGTATATCATGAGACAAAGCATTGAATCCATCAACCATCATTAGTTGTTTTGTTTTAAAATCTATCAAAAATACTGGACTAGTCAGTTTTTTTAATTCATTTTCATATTTTCTTTTTCAGTACATATTATGGGGCAGAGGTAAGGGGGAGAAGTGATATATTTCTTTGTTGATGAAAAAAAAAAATTCTTATCCAATTTCATTTGAGATTACTGTTCTCACTCAATAGAAATATATCGACAATGAAAGCTCATATAGTGATCTGTGTTCTTTAATACTTTTTTTTTCTGAAAGAAACACAACTCAAAACTGTTGGTAAATGTCTATTAGATATTGGTTCTTATTGTCATTATCGATAACCTCATATACACACATTGTATGGGTATTACATTTAAATGTCATCAAACAGTCAATTTAACTTTTTGAGCTCTTTAACCTTGTTTTACATCTAATTGTTGACAAATTTCTAATTATCATATGATCCTTGAAGCATTGCACCTGGAGATTGGAGATGTAAAATTAAGACCAATTTGAACCTAAGGTCCTTTTTCCAAGATCACTGCCCACATATGGTCATTCACCTGTTCAAAGACTAAAAAAGCATTTACTGAAGGCCTGCTTTTCTTCAAATCAGTAAAACATTTCAGCACATTAGCATCACTGATAAACAATGCCATCTTACCTTTCTAAGTTGTGCTGATAATCATTACGATTCATTTATGATTATTCCATTCGGGTGACAGTGTGGTGGCTTTGTGGTTATGGCATTGTACTTGAAATCAAAAGGTCCATTGTTTGATCCCCACCAGGGGTAACATGTGTTTTGTCCTTGGGCAAAGCTCTTCATCTCAATTATCTCAAAAATCTCAAATATGGGGGCATAGTGATGTCATGTACTTAGGCATACTGCATGTCAATGGTGCACTTGTCTTCAGTCAATGCAAACCCTGCTTGTGTGGTGTTGGCATGTTTGGAAGTGTCATAATTCCTCACTGCTGCTCGGTGGTTATCCCTGGGTACTCCGGCTTCCTCCACCTGTAAAACCTTCAACAGGGTGACCCTGATTGTCAAAAGAAATGTTACGAAGAATGGTTGTTGATCATTCATGATCATTTGTACATAGGTTATTCATGATAACAACTCGGGCAGTTTTATTTGATGTCCAAGATCTTGCATTCACATCGATCTGGGTTTTAATGTCTCCCCATTCTCCGTGTTCATATGCATATATAAATAGTATTAAGGAATATATAAATACTATACTACTCCTAAGTTTGCTAAGCACCAAATATTTGACACGTCATTGTGAAATTTGCTTGTAACATATTTGCGATATTTTTGGTGGATATGATTGAGGAATGTATTGAGATGGTCCCCAGTATTTACATTAGCTCTCTTGACAGGCAGATTTTCCATGACAGTCATGGAAAGCATGTACCCCTTGATTTTCATGATGTTTTCGTGTACTGACTGCATGTTCATGACATGTCTAGGGTATTCAGTCTTCATTTCAACGCAAACCCTTGTGATTTAATGATTGAATATGGCAAATGCAAATGTAAGAAGACATTTGTCTGAAGCAGACATGTGGCGGGCCGTAGGGATGGTGGAGCAAGGGGCTACCCATCATCAGGTTGTTGAAGCCCTTGGTGTGCACCATACGGTGATCACCAGAGCCTAGGCAAGATTTCAGCAGTATGGCACACCAGTAAGATGGCAGAGATAGGGCACCATCTGCAGCTGAAGACCAGTTTTTGATCATTCAGGCCCGTAGGAACCACTTTGCCACAGCAACCCAGCTTTGCAGTGACCTTCAAAATGCATCCAGGGTAAATGTTTTGATGCAGACAATCCAGGTAAGGTTGCACAAAGGTGGTCTCCAATCGAGAAGACCATGTATTCTCATTCTGCTGTCCCAGAACCACCGCCAGGCACAATATGAATGGGCCATGGACCATGTTGGATGGACCAGAGAAGATTGGCGACCTGTCCATTTTACAGATGAGTCAAGGTACTGCCTAGACCACACAGAAAGGCATTCTAGGGTATGGATAAGACTAGGAGAGCAATTCCATGCATTGCTGTGCATGACCGCTATGGTGGAGGGTCAGTGATTGTCTGGGGCGGTATCAGCTTGGATGGATGTACAGAGCTCTGTGTCCTTGAATGTGGTACATTGACTGCACAACGGTATATTGATAAGATCCTGGATGTCCAAGTCAGATTGTATACAGGTGCAGTGGATGATAGATTCATTCTGATGGACGATAATGCCCATCCTCATGTTGCCCATGCTGTCAGGGAGTACTGACAAAGGGAGGGGATTGAGCATATGGACTGGCCAGCAAGATCCCCTGACCTCAATCCAATCAAACATGTCTGGAATGAGTTGCAGCTTGCAATTTCAGCCCGTCCAGTCCAGCCAAGACGTGTCCAGAAGCTTGGTGCCATGCTGGTCCAAGAATGGAACAACACCCCACAAAGGGCTACCAGGAACCTGAATGGGAACATGAGAAGGTGTTGTCAAGCTAAACTTAACAGTAATGGGTCTCATACTCGATATTGAAGCCATACCAGTTCGCTCAACTTTTTGGCATATTGAAAAATTTTCTCTTTTACCAATAATATCCATTTTACATGGTTATCGAATTGAAAACTAAAAAAAAATAATGTCAAACACAAATGAAATCTTAATTTCTGTACTTAAATCATTAAAGATATAATTAAATAAAAAAATATATACACTTTTCAGTACAATATTTCAACCAAAACGTAAAACGGGTAGTTGGAGGTACTTGGTGCTTAGCAAACTTTGAGTAGTATATTAACATATTTGAATTAATTACAATGTTTTTTGGAGATTGCTGTAAGCTCAGTTGGTGTGGTGGCAAACTTGAGAAAACTTGAGAGTTTTCAGTTGACTAGTCTTATACCTAGTACGATGCCAGGTGGAATTCCTGCTTGAAATAGGTGTTTTAAACACTGTTACACTGATATACGTATTTAATGTGAAAGAATTTAAGTTACAAGAATCAACACCTGGACATGATGGATTTGCTGAAATGGATATCAGTGATAACTCATTCACATATCTCTTGATTATGCCCACAGTTTTCAAATCAAATGTGGGTGCACTTAATTTAAAAGGGGAGTTAAGTGTGGAAAAATGGAAGGATTAGATTTCTGAATTCTTCATCCTTGAAACAACTGATCTTGAATTTAATTTAGTGGGCTTTTGAAAAATTAACAGACACCTCAGCTGAAGAATGTTAGGGTTTGTATGAGAGATCTTGAATCTCAAGTGAGCAACAAGCCCAGAGGCTGCATCAGGAGCAAGGGAGAACCTTTGGTGTAAAAATAAGATCTTTTAAACCATTGTTAAGATCATTCACTTGTTCACAACATTGTCACTGTGCATGCTTTCTCGATTTAATGAAGGTGATCAGCTAACAAACCTCTCAGACTTTTTAAAACTATACTGCAAGGCAATGTTGGTATTTGAAAACCCTGTAAAGGTATATCCTCAACCCTTCTGTAAACAATTCTTGTTACTGGTGAGGCATTCAGAGATAATAAGAGCTTCATGACATCACAAGTGCATTACAAACTGGTGCCCATAGAATTTCCGATCAGCTCTCAAATCACATTTGTTCCAGCAGGTATATAACTTGCGATGAAGACTGCTGATTGTGATTCATCTACTTGGAGACAGTCAGTGAAATAAGAAATGCAGAGTGATATATATATATGTGTTAAGCCCAAGAGCTCTATGAGGATTTTTGGCTTTAAACTACATTTACAATTATTATTATTATTATTATTATTAGATTAATTTGACAAAGTCAAGATAAGCTATTGCCATCACACGTGCGGAAGTCTGTTAGTCTGTGAGTCTGTTAGTCTGTCAGTCTGTTCACATTTTCCTTTAACACAGGCTACATCCCCGCAGTTCTTGTCTGATTGTCACGAAATTTCATATGCAGCTTTGGGGTCATGTCTAGATGAGAACTTCCCATTTTGGTCTCGTTCAGTCAACCGGTATGGCTGCCCGAGCCCAAAACCCGAAAACCATTAGCACAGTCTACAGGTCGTATTTATGAAGGGATTTCATTGTAACTTGGTAGGATACCTCTGTATAATGCCTAGATGAGAACGTCCCCTTTTGGTCATGATCTGTAAACCGTGATGGCTGGCCAAGCACGAAACACAAAAAGTTTTAGCACAGTCTGCAGGTCATATTTAATATGGAGGGATTTCATTGTAACTTAGTAGGATGACTCCGGATGATGTCTAGAGGAGAACTTCCCCATTTGGTCGCGATCTGTCATCCGTGACGACTGTCCGAGCCCAAAACCTTTAGCATAGTCTATAGGTCATATTTATGGAAGGATTTCATTGTAACCTGTTAATTTGACTCCATATAATGCCTAGATGATGACATCCCCTTTTGGTCGTGATTGGTCAACTGTGACGGTTTCAGGGACCTGAAGCTCAAAAACCTTGAGCACAGTCTACGGGTCATATTTATGAAGGGATTTCATTGTAACTTCGTAGGATCACTCCAAGTGATGCCCAGATGAGATTGTCCCCTTTTGGTTGCGGTCATTCAACCATGATGGCTGCCTGAGCCCAAAAACCTTTAGCACAGTCTACAGGCCATATTTATGAAGGGATTTCAATGTAACTTGATAGGATGACTCGTTTTGGAATAATTTCACTGTAACTTGGTAACTTTCGTTGATATATGTTAACTGTGAGGGCCACAAACATTAACTGTGAGGTCATATTAACCCACCCCTCAGCTCTTTAGTACAGTGTACACCTCAAATTATTTTTATCAAAAACATAGCATACAGGGAACAGAAATGAACATATTCCCAATTATCACAATTCTTGTCTTATTTCATAATCCTTTCATAAACATTGAACATTATCCTTTTCATCAAACACAACACACAAGTTACGCTACAGTGTCATTGACACTTTCATTACATATCCTGATACTTTGCACTGATGGTGAAATCATTAATAACCGCAGTTTGTCTTGATAAACTGGAAACTAAAAAATGTGTAATAGCTGTTAAGTAAAAAACATCCTTTCTCTTGATATCAGTGATCTCGACATGTCTGAACAATATTAAAAGATCTGCTTGAAGATGCTTCAGTCAATTGAGCTATGGAAATAGGCACAGAAGAGAGTTCAGTTAATGTGTAGTTTCAGTCATTATTTTAATTTATTGCAAAGTGTTATGGATGAACAGATCCCTCATGGTTGAATACAATTTTTGTAATACCAGCCTGGTACAACTCACTATTAACTTGTACATATTATTTTCTCTCTTAATGTCAGTACTAAAGCAGCTACAGTAGAATCCTGTTGCTAAAGAAGGTTGGCTTGATTTCAAAAACTGGTAGTCTGTTAATTGCAAAAGCAGTCACTGCTATAACACACGTGTGAGGATGACAGACACCCAGTCGAGACCCAAACATGACAGAAGGTTTTCCTCTTTTTCATGGTTTGCTTTCTTTTCAGACTTTAATTTTTTGTGTTTTCTTTATCAAGTGAAGAAGAGCTTAAATCGGCAGTGATTCATAAATAGGAAGCAATAAAAGCCTTGAATGACAAGATCTCAACATAGAAAAATATCAAATATTAGTGTTGAGCCAATAACATAAATGACAAATCATCCGAATGCCTATGTTTTGGCTACAAAATCAGCCGATTGTCGATGCTGATGTCAGATGGTCAGCATTTATGTTTCATTACGTGTACATTGCATACAAAACCACACTTGTTAATACCCAGTCGTTTGTGTAGAAACGACCAGGTATGAAAAGCTGTTTTAGTGCAGTCACGTGAGAAGGATTACATAACCAATTAATGTTTCGCGAGAAAAATCTTTCAGAGACTGTCCCTGATTAGCAATTATATTGTTCAGTCAGAAAATTTCTAAAACCAACATTTAATAAAATATTCAGATACAAATGCCATATCTTTCATTAACAGAACTCTGTACTGCGGTTTAATATAGGAATTTAAAAAATTTGTTTGTTAATTCGTGAGATTTTCGATTTGTTTTCATATTAAAATAAAATTTTCGCTGATATATGATTTGGATTCTCCCCCCCCCCCCCCCCCTGTATAATTGAAGGTTGGTTTGTCTCCGTTGAAATGATCTTGTCTTCATTCATTCTCGTAAAGGTTCATCTGTATTTTTTAAATTAAATTATTGAATAGAATGAATATTTCAGTGACTAAAATGTGTTCTGGGTGTACGGTGTTTTTGAAACAACAATGTGACAGTATTGGCGATACATCCTGGCATTTCGCTGTGGCAATAGCTTTTCCGTCACGGGATTATGGATTCTATACTGTGCCGAGTGTCAGAATATTTCAAAGTTAAACCCAGTAATTTAATTTTTATTGTAGCAAATGAACACCAGTTCCACATCTTATTCCTGTTTCTTAAACCAGCAGTAATATATATTCAGCTTTTCCCAAATTCTCCGACGTCATAGTTTAGGCACGTTATAGCTGCACATCCTCCAAAGTATAGAGGTAATGAATTACTGCAAGTGACATCTGCAGGTGGATTTCTCACTTGTCAAAACAACTTTCAATAACTGACTAAATTGCTCACAAAACTTCTTTGTTAGCCTTTTAGCCAACATCAACGGCCAAATCCGGCCAGCACTATACACCAAACTCTCCATTCAAATTTTATTATGTTTTAAATTTTTGTCCAAAAAACATAGCTTATGACCTCTCATTGGAATGAGCTCAATGATCTCGAGTCGTTCCAATGAAGGGTCATAAGCTATGTTTTGAGACAAAAGTTTGAAATTTTTAAATGTTATCCAAGAATTTATTTTGCAAGCATCGTCTGCTATCCGCATTGGGTAAAGGGTTAAGAGACAACCAAGAAGACGGGTGGCTCCCTGCAGTGGCGGTTCAAGAATTTCACGAGGAAGGGGGGGGGGGGGGGGGGGGGCCTTAATTATCCTCATAGTATCAGTATGATGCATGGCATCATCTGAGTTGGGTTGAGAGTAACGAGTTTGGTCGATTTTTTCCCTTCCCTTCCCCACCCCCACAAAAAATGGCAAGACTGGTGTTCTCGGCAATTTCGAGGTTGCTATGACCGTCTGCCCCAGTTACCATAAGATGTTGCGGTGTTGTTCTCGCAACCATAAATTCAAGTAATGTATTCCTGGTATTGCTTCATTTCGTTTTCGTGGGGACACGCTTTATCGATCGAAAGGGTCCCGAGTTGAATTAGAATGCTGTGTTTTAAAATAGCTCCGGAAAAAGGCACGCGCAGGTGGATCTGATCTGTTTCGACAACAATACACTTCACCGAATTTCCGAGGCTGTAAATAGCTACCAGATATGTCACAAAAATCGTGTTATAATTTGACATTTGGGTGGATTATGATGTTATTCCCCTGACAAAAGCTTGATGTTCAAAAATAAAAATGTGTAAGCAATCTATAACTTTCCGTGTCTGTTGAAAAACAGACTGAATTCTGAGTTTGTTCGCCGGTCTCCAATGACTTCAGAATATTTCATGCAATGTAGATCCAATTGACGGAAAAGCCACACTGTTGCAAGCAATCGGCGTAATTCTCATTTTTGGGGTAAAATTTATCACACAAAATAATGGGATTTACCGAACTGATTTTCACCTTTAAAGATTTTATTTGATATACAAAATTCCCAAACAAAATGTATCAGGTACAAAAAAAAGATTCAGTGAACAGAAATTAATATGGTAATTGGTGAATCTTTTCCCAATACAGTCCAATCAACACTGATTTGTGAGTGGACGTCTGACATTATGTAATTACACATAACACACTCAGTCGATTTTTGGATAATTTTTTCGTATGGAGTGTACAAGTAATGTAATTGAAGGTAATCACCTGGCAATTCACTGTTTAAACCCCCTATCCTGAAAACAGTTTTAGTGGTGTTTGTCATCAGTGTTGAGGGCTTCAATTAACAATTTAACGATTGATGAGAAGCAGATTTATTTTACTAATGGGCACTGCCATCTTGCATGCATAATAATTGATAAACCGGAATCATGGTAGAATAAAATGAAATGAAACAAACATAAACCCAAACACTACAGTTTATCTTTTATGGAAGCCATCACCAAAATGCATCAACAGTAATATACACAATGTTGCAAACAAGTTCATGCAATTTCTTGCTGTCATTTTCAGATTTTCTTTGATCTGAAAATGCACAGTTGTGTGTGAGACTTTTGGTGTTTTTAAGGACACAAGTCGAAATGAAGGCTATCATATTTCTGAGGTCATTGCACCAGAGTTTCCACCTTTAATGCAGGATCAACCCCAAGAATTTAACATCACTAATCGCACTCTGCTCAACGGAATTTGACAAGATCAAAGGGAACTACAAATCACTCGAAGAGTCATTTCAATAAAAATGCCTTAAATCCGGATGATGAATTGAGGAAATCTCAGCAATTTTTTTTACATGTACCCGTTGGCGAAGGCCGATCCCCTCCTCCCAATTACCGAATGTCAACTGATGGGTGCCTATTCACCGATGAATGTACTGATTAATCACCTCATCACTATCAAATATATTTTAGCAATAACACTAAAATAGTACAATCAAAAAGTGGCCCTTAATATCTTGCCCGTCTATTCAGAACTGATTATATGAAATAAAAAATGTGTGTATGTTTACTAGGGCTCTCCAGAAAGGAGTTGGTAAAATCCAAACATCCTTTGTAATACCATTTGGGTTAAAAACCAGCAAAACTGACTCAAGAAAGTCTTATTATATATGAGAAATGGTAGACATATTGCTGTTGACATTGAACTTCAACTTTCTCTGGAATTAATTTCCACACTCTAATTAAAATTCTACTTGGCCAGTTTAATTCAAACTTGACATGCGGGTTGGGTATGATGAGCAGAAGAACAATATTTGTTTTCAGGTATTGTGTCTATGGTCTTGGTCACAATGACTTTGGACTTGCAAAAATTCTTTAAGTTGGTTTCTTCTCTCTAATTAAAATTCAATTGGCTGATCAAAACTAAACTTGACCTGTATGTTGGGCATGATGAGAGGAAAAAACTTTATTTTCAGGTTTGAAGTAATTGATCAAAAGGTAAGGGTCGCAGTGATCTTGAGATTTGAAATTTTGGGGGAGCTGGTTGGTTTCTACTCACAAATTTAAATTACGCTTGGCCATTTGAATTTGAATCGAAACTTGCCAAGGATTGAGTATGGTAAGAGGAAGAACCCCGTGTATTTTGGGGTTATTGTGCCAAAGATCAAGGACACAATAATCTTGAACTTTAAATTTCTCTGCAGTTTGTTTCCACTCTCTTAATTAAAATTCTGCTTGGTCATTTGAAACTCATCTTCACATGTGGATTGGGCGTAATGAGTGGAGAATGCCTTTAGGGGGTCATTGTGTCCAAATGATCTTAACTCGAAATAGGTTTCTGCTTTGTAACTTTAGATAAGGGTGAGCTCACTCTGTCTGGGTGTTTTAAATTGGAGATTATCCATCCCTGGTTCCCACCTTTAGTTGTATATTTTTAGAATGCATAGAAATATGTTAAAATTTTGTAATTATTACACTTATCTTGTTTTCTCCATGTTCTATCATTTTTTTTTTATATTTCAGCTTCTACAAGAATTTGTAAATGTGTTCAAAATATCCAAATAGGAAAATGGTACACACACAATCCTATATTAATAAAACTAGGATTTTCTAACAGTTTGTTTGAAGAGAGAATTGGTTATCGTATAGTGAGTTCTATGCTTTGCTTATCATTTTAAGAACAAAATTACTCTTCATTTAGAGAGGATACGTCAGATAAATGCCTTGAAGCCCTTTATCCCTTTACCTAACGAATCGGCCGCATAATATGCAAATTCAGTAGTTGAAAAAATATTATTTTTCAAAAAAATGTCAACAAAACCATATCATGTGACCTCTCATTGGAACGAGCTCATCGAGCTCGTTCCAACAAGGGGTCACATGATATGGTTTTGTTGACATTTTTTGAAAAATTGGAAAAAATTATATTTAAAATAATAAATTTTGATATCGTCTGCATTGGGTAAAGGGTTAAATGAAAGAGTTCTAAATTATTTTTCAAGGCAATTTGCAACAAGGGTATTTCTTTTCAAAGATGCAATGCTGCTGGCAAGGGAAGCCTTAGTTTAGCAAGATTTCAATCACCAATATTTGTTTTGTTACTATTTATTGGAGAGTGACTCTCCAATAAATTGTAACAAAACAATTTTATATTGAGATTTCTTTATCTATTATTGAACAAACAACAAGCTAAAGCACACAGTGTAAAGCCCCTAAAGTGGCTTTAAACACTTTTCATTAGAGCCCTGATAGTGACTTTTAGCACTCTACCTGTTAATCTAGATATGTAATTTCATACTGCTGTAACTTAAGCAAACAAATTTTGAACCCAAGGCACTTATATTCCTGACCAAAATGTGTCATCCATTTGCTCTGGTGGTACCCTTGTAATTCAGAATTTGAAGCCCTGTTGCAGTCAAAACAACCTTAACTCAAGCTTTACTTAGTGCTCTGTTATGACTTAAAAACACCACAGTTACTTCTTGCAAAAATTCCAATAAACAAACAAACAGAAAATATTGCTCATGCTTTAAATCAGATAAATTAACACATTATTATAATTTTTTTTAGCTCACCTGACTGAAAGTCAGGGTGAGCTTTTCTTATCACTCTTCGTCTGTCGTCTGTCCATCGTCCGTCTCATCCATCGTCCGTCGTCCTGTGTGAAGGTGGTGTTTGAGCCTCTTTCTCCTAAACCACTGACCACATTTTAATTAAATTTCATGTAAGTAGTGGTTATATAGGCGCATTTAGGTTTTTCTTCAAATTGGATTTCTGCTCATATTGTGGAGTGGGGTGGGGCGAAAATGCACAAAATTTTAAAAAATCTTCTCATGAACCAGCCATAGCAGAGACTTGATATTTGGTATGCAGCTTCCATTTGAGGTGTAGACTCAAATTTGTTCAAGAGAAGTTTGATGGGCAATATCTACCATTGTTCTGAGAGAGGCAAGAATTTCTATTTTCTGAACCCAGAGGCCGATTTGAACCAAATTTAATATGAGGTATCATTGGGTTATAAGTACTTGATTTGTGCCAAAAAAGTTTTTCCTGCAGCCCTGTGGGAACCGCAGGAGCTAAAAATAGAAAAAAAATTAAAACGCCCATATCTCCAAAACTGCACGGCACCGAGAATTTTTATATGGTGTGAAGCTTCCTTAGGACCAACAGAAAGGATTGGTAAAAAAAATTGCCATTGGTTTTATCATAGGGTACAGTTTCGGGACTTTGAAAATGTGCTGAGTCAGACTTTTAACACTGTAGGCAATGGGAAAAACGTTAAAAAAATCTTCTTCTCCAGATCCAGCAGGCAGAATCTTTTGATATTTGGTATGCAACATTGTGGGGTGGATCTGATTCAAGTTTGTTGAAATCGGCCCCTGGATTCATATTTGGGTTCACTATAGAAGCTTGAATTGGAACTTAGTTCATTTCAGGCAAATTTCTTTAAAAATCTTCTTCTCCAGATCTAGCAGGCAGAATCTTTTGTTATTTGGTATGCAACATTGTGGGGTGGATCTGATTCAAGTTTGTTCAAATCGGCCCCCTGGATTCATATTTGGGCTCACTATAGAAGCCCAAATTCGAACTTAGTGCATTTCAGGCAAATTTCTTAAAAAATCTTCTTCTCCAGATCCAGCAGGCAGAATCTTTTGATATTTGGTATGCAACATTGTGGGATGGATCTGATTCAAGTTTGTTCAAATTGGCCCCCTGGGTTTATATTTGGGCTCACCAGTATAGAAACCCAAATTTGAACTTAGTGCATTTCAGGCAAATTTCTTTGAAAATCTTCTTCTCAAGATCCAGCAGGCAGAATCTTTTGATATTGGGTATATACCATGCTTAGGGGGATGAGATTCAATTTTGTTCAAGCTAAGTCCCTGGGTTCATATTTGGGCTCACTGTGGGCACCCGAATTATAACTTAGTTCAAAATGAGGAATTTTCTTTAAAAATCTTCTTCAGATCCAGCAGTCGGAATGTTTTGATATTTGGTATGCCGCATCCTTAGGAGGTGAGATTCAAGTTTGTTCAAGCCATGTCCCTAGGTCCATATTTGGGCTCACTGTGGGAGCCTGAATGATAACTTAGTTCAAAATGAGGAATTTTCTTTAAAAATCTTCTTCTTCAGATCCAGCAGTCAGAATGTTTTGATATTTGGTATGCAGCATCCTTAGGAGGGTGAGATTCAAGTTTGTTCAAGCCATGCCCCTAGGTCTATATTTGGGTTCACTGTGGGAGCTTGAATTGTAACTTAGTTTGAAATGAGGAATTTTCTTAAAAAATCTTCTTCTTCAGATTCAGCAGTCAGAATGTTTTGATATGTGGTGTGTAGCATCCTTGGGGGGGGGGGGGGGGGGGGGGGGGTGGGGGAGATTCAACTTTGTTAAAGCCAAGTCCCTTAGTCCATATTTGGGCTCCCTGTAGCCCGAATTATAACTCAGTCAATATGAGGAATTTTTCTTTAAAAATCTTCTTCAGATTCAGCAGTCGGAATGTTTTGATATTTGGCATGCAGCAACCTTAGGGGGCAGTGATTCAAGTTTGTTCAAGCCAAGTCCCTTGGTTCATATTTGGGCTCACTATGGGAGCCTGAATGACAACTTAGTTCAAAATGAGGAATTTTCTTTAAAAATCTTCTTCAGATCCAGCAGATGAATGCTTTTGATATTTTGTATGCAGCATCCTTAGGGGGTAAGATTCAAGTTTGTTCAAGCCATGTCCCTAGGTCCATATTTGGGCTGATTGTGGGAGCTCGAATTGTAACTTAGTTCAAAATGAGGAATTTTCTTTAAAAATCTTCTTCTTCAGATCCAGCAGTCGGAATGTTTTGATATTTTTTTTGGTGTGTAGCATCCTTAGGGGGGGGTGAGATTCAAGTTTGTTAAAGCCAAGTCCCTGGGTTCATACATGGGCTTCCTGGGGAGCCCGAATTATAACTTAGTTCAATATGAGGAATATTCTTTAAAAATCTTTTTTTTTTTAGATCCACTGGTCAGAATCTTTGGATATTTGGTATAAGCTTTTCTTAGGAGGAGCAGATGCAACTTGTTGAAATTAATTCTCTGGGTTGATATTTAGGCTACCATGTCAGGTGAGCGCCCTCAGGCCCCCTGGGGCCTCTTGTTAGTTTAACTTGACAGAGTCAAGTGGAGCTATAGCCATCACTTTCAATCCGTCGGCGTACATACATACGTACATACTTAAGTACATACAGAGTTTCCTTTGGAATACCCCATTAGGTTGCATTTATGATTGGATCGCTTTGAAACTAGGTATGCTTGTTTGGGATGACCTGTAGATGGGAGCTATCCAGGTCTGGTCAAAATGTAACCATGCCAAATGTAACATTTTATTTTGAGCAAAACATAACTTTTGGGTCAAAATGTTACTTTTGGAGTGTCAAAACATAACTTCTGGCTTGTCAAAACGTAACTTCTTCCTGGTCAAAATGTAACGTTTTGACTAGGACAATGTTATGTACTGACCAGAAAGATGTTATTATTTGATCAGAATAATGTTATGTTTGGATTAAAAAAGTTATGTTTTGACCCAACAAATGTTACATTTTTACCAGATTAATGTTACGTTTTGACTAAAAAAAAAGTTACGTTTCAACTAAAAAAATGTTATATTTTTACCAAAGTGAAATGTTACATTTGGTCTAAAAAACTTATGTTTAAAAAAAAAAACATTTCGTTTGGCATGGTTACATTTTGACTAGTATTTAAGCTATCAATTTTCTTCCATTTCCATCAAAAAATGTTGCCATTAGGCAATGACTGTAGAACTTGGTGCATTTGTGCATCAATATATTCCCTTGGCACACCTTACAGTGCACTTATGAATGGATTGCTTTTAAACTTGGTATAATTGTTTGGGGTGACCTCTAGATGTGAGCTATCAATTTCCTTTCATTTCCAACAAAAAATGTTGCTGTTAGCAATGACCTTTGAACTTTGTGGATTTGTCCATTGATTTTTCCTTTGGCATGCCCTGCAGGGTGCATTAAAGAATGGATTGCTTTGAAACTTGGTATGCTTCTTTGGGGTGACCTCTAAATGGGTGCTATTGATTTTCTTTCATTTCCATTGAGAAACGTTGCCATTAGCAATGATGTTTAACTTTTCTGTCTTGTACATTGCAAATCTCCTTTGGCACACTGCACGGGTGTCATTTACCATTGGATCGCTTTGAAACTTGGTACACATGTTCGCGGGGACTTCCAGATAGAAGCTATCAATGTTCTTTCATTTCATTGGAAAATATTGCTGTTACCTTGACCTTTGTGGATTTGTGCATTAATATTTTCCTTTGGCACGCCCTGCAGTGTGCGTTCATGAATGGATGATTGCTTTGAAACTAAGTATGCTTATTTGGGCTGACCTCTAGATGGGAGCCTTTGATTTTATTCCATTTCTGTCGAGAAACGTTGACATTAGCAACAACGTTCAACTTATCTGTTTAGGTGTCGACAATTTCCTTTGGCTCACTGCACAGGTCTCATTTATCATTGAATCGCTTTGAAACTTGGTATGTTTATTCAGGGAAACCTCTAGATAAGAGCTATCGATTTTCTTCAAAGAAGTTCCTATAATCAACAACCTTTGAATTTAGTGCATTTGTGCATCAACATTCTTCATTGACATGTCCTACAGGGCACATTTATCATAGGACTGTTTTAGAACTTGGTGTGCTTATGAGGCGAGACCTCCAGATAAGAGCTATCGATTAGTATTCATTTCTGTGAAAAAAAGTTGCCAGTTACAATGACCTTTAAACTTACTGCATATGTGTATCAACATTTTCCTTTATCCAGCCCTACAGTTTACTTTTAAAATGCATTGATTGCCCTGATATTGTGCACACACAATGCTGTTGAGTTGAAGTTCAGCAAATAACAGTGGAACCAAAGATCTTCAATTTTGCCATTTTACTTATAATCCTTAAGCGCCTGGACAATTATAAATTCACACCTGATCACAGCTTGTACATGTCCAGTGGCTTAACCATGATTTCTAGTCAAGTCTTGGCTGCCTTAAAAGGCAGCCAAGACTTGACTAGAAACCACTGCCCCTGTAATTTGTTTACTGTCAGGACCTACTCATGATGGCCTGTTAATGGCACCTGTTCTGAAGTCGTAAAAGTCGCAAATAGGCCATTAAGGGATAACTTACCAAGTTCAAGTTTGTCAAGTTGAGCTACAGTGTTGATGGCACTTTCATTTTAGCTCTAATCTGACTTTGTGCACAGAACTTTTCTTCAACTGATTTATTCCTCATATGTTCATTGTTTGTCATCATGTTGTCAACAGTTTCCTTGCCCTGTCCATAACTTTTTTGTTGCTTAAGATACCTTGAAAAATGTTCAACATACTAATGTATCAGCAGAAAGCACTCATCCAAGACCTGAAGTGTCAGACTTTCAAGATGCAGGCCAAGTCTGTGAGTGAAATAACAGAATCATTTGTCCTTGTAAACATTTTTGTCAGACTCTTAACTTCATAGCTACTTGATTGACAGCAAGCTCGCCCTGATTCAATTTTAACTATACACCAGTCATGCCTGTGTGAAAGAGTACAGTCGGAAGAGTTCTTAGAAATGCCTGCCTGCCAACCCGGCCACCAGCCTGCCTGCCTACCCTGACTTCGACATTAACCATATAACATTCATGCCAGTGTGAAAGAGAACAGTCGGAAGATTGTTAGATACAGTTTTCTATCAGTTATACAGTTAGAAAAGCCTTAAAAACCTGCCAACTCTGTGTGCAAGCTTATTTCGCCAGTGCCTAAAAAAACAAGCGAAATAGGTGAATCTCTCGAGTTCTAGAAATCAAAAAATCTAGTTTTTAGGTTTTACCAAACCCAGTTTGGGAAAGACTCTTGTTATTCTTCTTTTCCAATATTTTTCATTATTTTTTTTTTATTATTTTTTTTTTATTTTTTTTTTTATTTTTAGACTTTTCCAAGCCCAAGTCGGCTGTTATTCCTATGGCAACTTTGGAGTCCCTGTTGGGCTTTTTGAGAGAGATGCTGAGTATGCTTTCTCTCTCAGATCATGTCGTCCCTGCTTTAGCTGCTTATCTGCCTCCAGATAAGTTTGACGACGTACAGGCTCCTTTGCATGAGCTGTCCAGGCACTCATGCATCTTACCCACACGCATGCCTGTAACACGGCTAACTTGGAATTAGTTTGCCGGGACGCTGTGTTAGACACAAGTCGTTCCCTTTCTGATGGGCAGTGTGCTGCTCTTCGATCTTCTTTGGTGGGTCCACAACTGTTCCATGTCTTACGTCAGTCCAAAGATCAGCTGCTGCTTCATCAGCTTGATCAGCCTTCTGTTGGAGGCAAGGGCCATCCAAAGCCTAACAAGCACCCTTCTGCTTCCTCTGCGAAGCTAAGGGCTGATCCTCCTGCCGCCACTTCTACTTCTTACTCACGGGGTAAGGGTAAGTGTCGGCAGGCTAGAGGGAGGATTCAGGGATTCTGCATGTAGTAGCAGAGGTGGTTTCTCCTCTTGTGGGCCTCTCCGGGGCTCAAAATGAAGTCCTCACCTCGATTCATCCCAGGTTGGAGGAAGGATATCAGAATTCGCAGACCATTGGGCCACATTCACATCCGATCCTTGGGTGTTAGATGTTGTTCGGTGCGGGCTGCGAATATCCTTCCAACACAAGTTCCTTAAGATATTTCATGTCAGGAGATTTTGATTATGGAGATAGACAATCTCCTGTCAACGAGGGCGATCGAGGTCGTCAAGAACATTCATTCAGTGGGATTTTATTCCCGCCTGTTCTTGGTGCCGAAAAAGGATGGCCGACTCTGACTGGTTATCGATCTGAGTATCCTGAACCAGTCTATCATTGCTCCCAAGTTCAACATTGAGACTTTCAGGTTGGTTCGCCGCTCCATTCACCAGGGAGATTTCACTTCTAGCATCGACCTGCAAGATGCTTACTGTAAAATACTGATAGCTACCTTTTTATAATGATGTATAGTTTCTGTTATTTCTTTCTGGTACCAGATGAACACTTTCTTTATAATCTATATACTCTCTTATCACTTCAAACCTCATAGCCCCAAAACACTCAAACCAATATGGAGTCACTTCCTGTCTCAGTTCTCTTGCTTGAAACATGGATCTGGACTATGTACAGGGTATGAATTTGAATCATTATGTACACATGTACAACAATCTCCTTATGCTTTCTTTAAGTCACTATATGTACACTATATACATCAACGTGCATATTTAATTCATATTCTTGACTGTTCCAATGCATCAAGAAGCTTCAGCCTGGACGCATTCAGCTTGGTTAAGCAGTCAGCTAATTGTTTTCTTTCGGTATCCATTTGATATCAAGTATTTCCTTCTTTGACATCATTTCTCGGAGGATGCCGACATCAATCCTTAATCGTTTGTCCTGGACAAGTGATGATGCATGAACAGAGTCCACAATAGATTTGTTGTCTGTCAAACATATTATTGGAAAGGCATTTGTGTCTGATAAATCTTTGTTGAATAATTCATGTAGTATGCATTTTAATAAAAAAGAAAATTTGGCTCCTTCTAAAAGAGATAGTGTCTCTGCACCTAAAGTACTTTTCACAATTCGCTTAATTTTTGTAGATTTCCAGACAACAGGTGCAGCAATGTAATCTTTGTTAGCAATGAAAATGATAAATCCTTCTTGAGAACCACAGTCTGGAAGATTTTTAAAACAGGCATCACTGAAGCATATGGAACTTGTGTCCAGTATGTTACCAAGATTACGAAAATTGATTTGCACAGATTCTGATTTCATTTTCTTTATCAGTTTGTTAGCATGTATGAGGTCTGTAACAGTACTGTTTTTAATTGTTACACTAAGCTCACATGAATCATAAGCCACTTTGACTTGTAGTCCAGTTGAGCTGTCCAACAGCTCCTCTGAGTTGAGTTAATTCACCATCAGTAAGCAATTCAAATTTATTCAACTTTCGACATGATTTCAGAGGTATATACTCAATGTCATTGATGTATTGTGTCTGATTTATAGTAATAAGATTAGGAAACTGATTAAGATCCAAACCTAGATATCTGAATGCATCAGATTCTTCCTTACTGATTTGAAATTTATCTCTTGATTGTTTGAATGATCTTTTCCTCGAATATACGTGAACCACACCACAGAAAGTCATCTACGTGGCAAGCAATAATACCACTTAGTTCATTTTTATGTAGCCAATAAAACAGGGCTTGATCAAACTTACTTATTTTAACACCTAAAGTCAAAAGCTGTTCTCGAACCGTTAAGTACCACACTCGTGAGGCATCCCCAAGTCCATAAACTGCAGTCTTTAACTTCCACAGAACTGAACAGCCAGCTTCTTTAGGTGGAATAAGAAATACATCTCTTCCTATATCTTTCCCTTGTAGAAAAGCTGCTTTAAAATCCAGTGAGTTCATTTTCCAATTCTGGGCAGGAATAATTGATAGCATTAAACGTAGGCTTTCTTTTGAGCATGTAGGCGAGTCTGTTTTCAATGATAACAAATTCTCTTCAAAGCCTCTGGCTACAAGTCAGGCTTTTATCACCCTTCCATTCTCATTAAATTGTTCAGTGATAACCCATCGTACAGAAAGTGATTTTTGACCATCATTAGGAACTTCAATAAAGACCTCATTCCTTCTCCAGTTTTCAAGTTCACGACGTTTTGCATCCAGAATTTCAAGTGTCTCATAATTTTTTAAATTCAACAAAACTTTTTCAGTTTTAGTGTGCCAGGTTTCCAGTGTTTCAAAATCAACAGGTTTGACTTCTCCCTCATCAATGTCCTTAACATTCATCCAGTATCTGTGTTTTCCTGAAGCTTTACCACCTCGACTAATAACAACAGCTTCCCTCCAAGAAGAGTCGTCCATAACTTTATACAAAATAACTGAGGATATTTTGGGTAAAGTTCCATGTAAAATTGTTGGATTTCCTAACTGTGTTTTATCTTCATCAGTATCAGTAGTATTTCTATGCTGAGAGTTGTCAACTCCATTTGAAGAATTAATTTGTTTAGACTGTTCAACATGATCGCTGTCATAAACAATAACAGAGTCATCATAATCTGAAGAGTTCTCTTGTTCAATAGAACTGACTGCTGGAACCGACTTATTGACTGTCAATTCATTTTCGTTTGAACACTTTCCGTGATCAGAAGATACAAGTTTTAAATGACATGGATTAAGCCTGTAGTATTCACCTCCTCATTTTACAAAAACTTGATGAGCATCTTTACCAATTACAGTGCCTGGTCCCTGCCAGTAATTTGCATTTAATCGTCTGAAGAAAACTTCATCACCTGTTTGATATGTTATGGAAGTTGAAGGCCTGATGTTATGAAGAAGTGCTCGTCTAATTTTTGTGTTGACGCGGCCAACGTTCTAAGATCTTAGTTTAGTCAGACCTCAATATTTCCGTTTGGTACACCCTACAGGGCACATTTATGATTGGATTGCTTTGAAACCTGGCATGCTTGTTTGGGGAGATGTCTAGATGGAAGCTATTGATTTTCTTCCATTTCCGTCAAAAAGATGTTGCTACGGCCAACATTCTTAGAACTTAGTTTAGTCAGACCTCAATATTTCCGTTTGGTACACCCTACAGGGCACATTTATGATCGGATTACTTTGAACCCTGGCATGCTTGTTTGGAGTGACCTCTAGATGGGAGCTATCGATTTTCTTCCATTTCCGTCAAAAAATGTTGCCACTGCCAACGTTCTTAGAACTTAGTTTAGTCAGACCTCAATATTTCCCTTTGGCACACCCTACAGGGTACATTTATGATTGAGTTGCTTTGAAACCTGGTATGCTTGTTTGGGGTGACCTCTAGATGGGAGCTTTCGATTTTCTTCCATTTCCATCAAAAAATGTTGCCACGGCCAACGTTCTTAGAGTTTAGTCAGACCTCAATATTTTCCTTTGGCACACCCTACAGGACACATTTATGATCGGATTGCTTTGAAACCTGGCATGCTTGTTTGGGGTGACCTCTAGATGGGAGCTGCCGATTTTCTTCCATTTCTGTCAAAAAATGTTGCCACTGCCAATGTTCTTAGAACTTAGTTTAGTCAGACCTCAATATTTCCCTTTGGAACACCCTACAGGGCACATTTATGATTGGATTGCTTTGAAACCTGGCATGCTTGTTTGGGGAGACCTCTAGATGGGAGCTGTCGATTTTCTTTCATTTCTGTCAAAAAATGTTGCTGCGGCCAACGTTCTTAGAACTTAGTTTAGTCAGACCTCAATATTTCCCTTTGGCACACCCTACAGGGTACATTTATGATTGAGTTGCTTTGAAACCTGGTATGCTTGTTTGGGGTGACTTCTAGATGGGAGCTTTCGATTTTCTTCCATTTCCATCAAAAAATGTTGCCACGGCCAACGTTCTTAGAGTTTAGTCAGACCTCAATATTTTCCTTTGGCACACCCTACAGGGCACATTTATGATCGGATTGCTTTGAAACCTGGCATGCTTGTTTGGGGTGACCTCTAGATGGGAGCTGCCGATTTTCTTCCATTTCTGTCAAAAAATGTTGCCACTGCCAATGTTCTTAGAACTTAGTTTAGTCAGACCTCAATATTTCCCTTTGAAACACCCTACAGGGCACATTTATGATTGGATTGCTTTGAAACCTGGCATGCTTGTTTGGGGAGACCTCTAGATGGGAGCTGTCGATTTTCTTTCATTTCTGTCAAAAAATGTTGCTGCGGCCAACGTTCTTAGAACTTAGTTTAGTCAGACCTCAATATTTCCCTTTGGCACACCCTACAGGGTACATTTATGATTGAGTTGCTTTGAAACCTGGTATGCTTGTTTGGGGTGACCTCTAGATGGGAGCTTTCGATTTTCTTCCATTTCCATCAAAAAATGTTGCCACGGCCAACGTTCTTAGAGTTTAGTCAGACCTCAATATTTTCCTTTGGCACACCCTACAGGGCACATTTATGATCGGATTGCTTTGAAACCTGGCATGCTTGTTTGGGGTGACCTCTAGATGGGAGCTGCCGATTTTCTTCCATTTCTGTCAAAAAATGTTGCCACTGCCAATGTTCTTAGAACTTAGTTTAGTCAGACCTCAATATTTCCCTTTGGAACACCCTACAGGGCACATTTATGATTGGATTGCTTTGAAACCTGGCATGCTTGTTTGGGGAAACCTCTAGATGGGAGCTGTCGATTTTCTTTCATTTCTGTCAAAAAATGTTGCTGCGGCCAACGTTCTTAGAACTTAGTTTAGTCAGACCTCAATATTTCCCTTTGGCACACCCTACAGGGTACATTTATGATTGAGTTGCTTTGAAACCTGGTATGCTTGTTTGGGGTGACCTCTAGATGGGAGCTTTCGATTTTCTTCCATTTCCATCAAAAAATGTTGCCACGGCCAACGTTCTTAGAGTTTAGTCAGACCTCAATATTTTCCTTTGGCACACCCTACAGGGCACATTTATGATCGGATTGCTTTGAAACCTGGCATGCTTGTTTGGGGTGACCTCTAGATGGGAGCTGCCGATTTTCTTCCATTTCTGTCAAAAAATGTTGCCACTGCCAATGTTCTTAGAACTTAGTTTAGTCAGACCTCAATATTTCCCTTTGGAACACCCTACAGGGCACATTTATGATTGGATTGCTTTGAAACCTGGCATGCTTGTTTGGGGAGACCTCTAGATGGGAGCTGTTGATTTTCTTTCATTTCTGTCAAAAAATGTTGCTGCGGCCAACGTTCTTAGAACTTAGTTTAGTCAGACCTCAATATTTCCCTTTGGCACACCCTACAGGGTACATTTATGATTGAGTTGCTTTGAAACCTGATATGCTTGTTTGGGGTGACCTCTAGATGGGAGCTTTCGATTTTCTTCCATTCCCATCAAAAAATGTTGCCACGGCCAACGTTCTTAGAGTTTAGTCAGACCTCAATATTTTCCTTTGGCACACCCTACAGGGCACATTTATGATCGGATTGCTTTGAAACCTGGCATGCTTGTTTGGGGTGACCTCTAGATGGGAGCTGCCGATTTTCTTCCATTTCTGTCAAAAAATGTTGCCACTGCCAATGTTCTTAGAACTTAGTTTAGTCAGACCTCAATATTTCCCTTTGGAACACCCTACAGGGCACATTTATGATTGGATTGCTTTGAAACCTGGCATGCTTGTTTGGGGAGACCTCTAGATGGGAGCTGTCGATTTTCTTTCATTTCTGTCAAAAAATGTTGCTGCGGCCAACGTTCTTAGAACTTAGTTTAGTCAGACCTCAATATTTCCCTTTGGCACACCCTACAGGTCACATTTATGATCGAATTGCTTTGAAACCTGGCATGCTTGTTTGGGGTGACCTCTAGATGGGAGCTATCAATTTTCTTTCATTTCCATCCATCAAAAAAATGCCGCTGGCAATGATCTTTGAACTTAGTTTAGTCATGTATCGATATATTCCTTTGGCATGCCCTACAGGGCACTTTTATGATCAGATCGGTTTGAAACTTCGTATGCTTGTTTGGGGTTACCTCTAGATGGGAGCTGTCGATTTTCTTCGATTTCCGTCAAAAAATGTTGCCACTGGCAATGACCTTCAATGAACTTAGTAAAAACTTAGTGCAGTTAAGCATCAATATTTCCCTTTGACACACCCTGCAGGGCACATTTATGATTGGATCGCTTGCAAACTTGGGGAGCTTGTGTGGGGTGACATCTATATGGGAGCTGTCGATTTTCTTCCATTTCTGTCAAAAAATGTTGCCGCTGACCTTTCAACTTAGTTTTGTCAGACCTCAATATTTCCCTTTAACACACCCTTCAGGGCAAATTTATGATCGGATCACTGTGTGTTCGGTGTGACCTCTAGATGTGAGCTATTGCTTTTTTTAATTTCCATAAAAAATTATTGTCGTTATCACCAGCCTTTGAACTCACTGCATTTGTTCATCAACTTATCCCTTTTGCACTCTCTGCAGGGTATATTTATGAATTTCTATAAAAAAAAAACATTGCCACAAGCAATGAGCTTCTACTTATTGCATTTGTGCATTAACATCTTCCTTTGGCATGCCTCAGAGGGCACATTCATTATCAGGTTGTTTTGAAACTTTGTATGCTTATGCAGGGTGACAAAGATAGGAGCTATTGATTTTCTTTTCATTTCCATCAAAAACTATTGCGGTTAGCAACAATCTTTGAATTTGTTGCATTTGTGCATCAGCATTCTTTGACATGGCCTACAGGCCACATTTATCATAGGATTGTTTTTGAACTTGGTGTGCTCATTAGGCAAGAACTTTAGATAAGAGCTGTTGTTAAGCATTCATTTCTGAGAAAAAAGTTGCCATTTACAATAACCTCTGAACATACTGCATTTGTGTATCAATGTTCCTCCTTTAGCCAGTCTTACAGTTTACATTTAAAAATGCATGGATTACTCTGACGTTGTGCACACACAATGCTGTTATGTTGAAATTTCATCAAATAACATTGGTACCAATGATTTTCAATTTTGCCATTTCATTTATAACTTACCAAGTTCAAGTTTGTCAAGTTGAGCTACAGTGTCATTGACATTTTCATTTGGTGGAAAGTATATGTTGATGGAAGGAAGCTCCCTTTCGATTTGTGTCACTGTCCAATTTGTCATTCCAGAGTTATGGGACTTTATTCATCAAAATATAGGCAATTTTCCACATATCAGACAATTTACCATTTTTTTACGTCCGTTTTGAAAAAAACGACGTATTCTGTTATGGTGTTGTCCATCTGCCTGCCTGCCTGCATTGTTCAAACTTTGCACACATGTTGATCAGTAATTGCCATTGTGGATGTGACAAGTGCAGGTAAGTCCATTTTGTATTTCCAGAGTTATGTCCCCTTTTAGTACTTAAAACATTACACTATTGTGTCACCTACTCCTTCAAGATTTTACATGCCATATTGTTCAAACTTTGCACACATGGCGTTCACCAGTTGCTGTTGTGCATATGGCAAGAGCAGGTACCTCCATTTTGTATTTCCAGAGTTATGCCCCTTTTTTGTACTTAAACATTACAGTATTGTGTCGCCTTCTCCTTCAACATTTTATATGCTATATTGTTCATACTTTGCACATATGTTGACCACCAATTGCTGTTGCGCATGTGACAAGAGCAAGTAACTCTATTTTGTATTTCCACAGTTATGCCTCCTTTTAGTACTTAAAACATTAGTTTTGTGTCACCTACTCCTTCAACATTTTACATGCTATATTGCTCAAATTTTGCACACATGGTGATCACCAATTGCTGTTGTGCATGTGACAAGGGCAGATAACTCCATTTTGTATTTCCAGAGTTATGCCCTGTTTAGTTCATGAAACATTACAGTATTGAGTCGCCTTCTCCTTCAACATTTTGCTTTCTACATTGTTCAAATTTTGCACAATTGTTGTTCACCAATTGCCGTTGTGCATGTGACAAGAGCAGGTAACTCTGTTTTGTATTTCCAGAGTTATGCCCCCTTTTAATACTTGAAACAATACTCTATTGTGCCGCCTACTCCGTCAACATTTTACATGCTACATTGTTCAAACTTTGCACACATGTTGATCAGTAATTGCCGTTGTGCACGTGACAAGAGCAGGTAACTCTGTTTTGTATTTCCAGAGTTATGCCCCCTTTTAGTACTTAAAACATTACAGTATTGTCAATCGTTATCAATGAAGTTAACCTGTCAATGAATGGATGCTAACATTGTAAATGGTGAGAATCTTCTACAGCAGCCTTGTTAGCTTAACTTGACATAGTCAAGATAAGCTATTGCCATCACGCGTGCGGAAGTCTGTTAGTCTGTGAGTCTGTGATGTCTGTTCACATTTTCCTTTAACACGGGCTACACCCCGCAGTTCTTGTCTGATCGTCACAAAATTTCATATGCAGGTCATGTCTAGATGAGAACGTCCCCTTTTGGTCGCGATCGGGCAACCGGTATGGCTGCCCGAGCCCAAAACCCGAAAACCATTAGCACAGTCTACAGGTTGTATTTATGAAGGGATTTCATTGTAACTTGGTAGGATGCCTCTGTATAATGCCTAGATGAGAATGTCCCCTTTTGGGCATGATCTATCAACCGTGATGGCTGCCCAAGCCTGAAACCCAAAAACTTTTAGAATAGTCTGCAGGTCATGTTTAATGTGGAGGGATTTCATTGTAACTTTGTAGGATGACTCCTTATGATGTCTAGATGAGAATTTCCCCATTTGGGCATGATCTGCCAACCATGACGACTGCCCGAGTCCAAAACCCGAAAACCTTTAGCACAGTCTACAGGTCATATTTATTGAGGAATTTCATTGTAACTTGGTGGGTTGACTTTATACAATGTCTAGATGAGAAAGTCCCCTTGTGGACGTGATTGGGCAACTGTGACGGCTACAGGGGCCCGAAGCCCAAAAACCTTTAGCACAGTCTAGAGGTCATATTTATGAAGGGATTTCATTGTAACTTGGTAGGATGACTCCAAATAATGTCTAGATGAGAACGTCCCATTTTGATCGCGATCATGCAGCCTTGATGGGTTCCCGAGCCCAAAAACCTTTAGCATAGGTAAAAGATCATATTTATGGAAGGATTTCATTGTAACCTATTAGGTTGACTCCATATAATGCCTAGATGATGACAGCCCCTTTTGGTCGTGAATGGTCAGCTGTGATGGCTACAAGTGCCCGAAGCCCGAAAACTGTGAGCACAGTCTACAGGTCATATTTATGAAGGAATTTCATTGTAACTTCGTAGGATCACTCCAGATGAGATTGTCCCCTTTGGTTGCAATCATTCAACCATGATGGCTGCCCTAGCCTGAAGCCCAAAAACCTTAAGCACAGTCATATTTATGAAGGGATTTCATTGTAACTTGGTAGGTTGACTTCATATAATGTCTAGATGAGAACGTCCCCTTTTGGACATGACTGGGCAACTTTGACGGCTAAAGGTGCCCGAAGCCCGAAAACCTTTAGCACAGTCTACAGGTCATATTTATGACAGGATTTTATTGTAACTTGGTAGGATGACTCCAGATGATGCCCAGATGAGATTGTCCCCTTTGGTTGCGATCATTCAACCATGATGGCTGCCCGAGCCTGAAGCCCGAAAACCTTTGGCACAGTCTACAGGTCATATTTATGAAGGGATTTCATTGTAACTTGGTAGGTTGACTTCATATAATGTCTAGATGAGAACATCCCCTTTTGGACACGATTGGGCAACTGTGACGGCTTCAGGGGCCCAAAGCCCAAAAACCTTTAGAACAGTCTACAGGTCATAATTATGAAGGGATTTCATTGTAGCTTGGTAGGATGACTCCAAATAGTGTCCAGATGAGAACGTCCCCTTTTGGTCACAATCATTCAGCCTTGATGGGTGCCCGAGCCCAGAAACCTTTAGCATAGGCAAAAGGTTATATTTATAGAAGGATTTCATTGTAACCTGTTAGGTTGACTCCATATAATGCCTAGATGATGACATCCCCTTTTGGTCGTGATTGGTCAACTGTGATGGCTACAGGTGCCGGAGGCCCGAAAACCTTGAGCACAGTCTACAGGTCATATTTATGAAGAGATTTCATTGTAACTTCGCAGGATCACTCCAGATGATGCCCAGATGAGATTGTCCCCTTTGGTTGCATTCATTCAACCAAGATGGCTGCCCGAGCCCGAAGCCCGAAAACCTTTGGCACAGTCTACAGGTCATATTTATGAAGGGATTTAATAATAATAATAATAATAATAATTGATTTTCTAGAGCGTAAAACCACAAATAGTGCTCTAAAGCGCTTGACAGAAATAAATACACTTTTCTGAAATGAAGAGTCACATCTGTTTTGGTTGCCTCTTAGAGAGGTTTAGGAGAATGCTTCAGTAAATAGGAAAGTTTTAAGATTTCTTTTGAAGACATCGAGAGTTTCTGAAGTTCTGACACTAATTGGCAGGGAATTCCACAATCTGGGACCCACGATGGAGAACACACGATCATGAGCCTGATTAGATCTGCTAAAAGGCACAACTAGTTGAATTTGGTTTTTAGATCGGAGACTGCGCGTTGATTTATATACAGTGAGGAGCTCTTGCAGGTAAACTGGAGCCAGTTTGTGGATACATTTGAATACTAAGATCAATATTTTGAAATCAATCCTCTGTTTAACTGGAAGTCAATGTAATTGTCTTAAAACAGGTGTTATGTGTTCAGAGCGTTTGGTACCAGTAATTATCCTAGCAGCAGTATTCTGAACTTTTTGACGCTTCTGAATCAGGCACTGGGACAGCCCCACTAACACTGAATTACAATGGTCTAATTGTGAGGTGATGAAGGAGTGCACAAGTTTTTCAAGTGCTGACTGGTTAAGATAAGGTTGCAATCTTCCAACATTACGAAGCTGCCAGTAGCATTTTTGACATATTTTATTGATATGGATGTCTAGTTTTAAATTTGAGTCCATAATCAGTCCAATATTCCTGGCTGATTCACTTTTCATAGTGATGTTGTTACCAACCAGAATTGATGTAACAGAGGGTGTAGGCGAACCCCGGATATCACTAAGAATTCAGTTTTGGAGTCATTCATTTTCAGTTTAAAGTCTATCATCCATTCCCGCACAAGATTTATGCAAGTTTCCATGTTATTGACTGCGGTGAAGGAGTCAGTTGGAACAGATGGGTTGAATGTGATGTACAGCTGGGTGTCGTCTGCATACAGATGATATGATATGCCATGCTTTTTAAGAAGGCGACCGAGAGAAGAAGTGTACAGAGTAAACAAGAGTGGTCCAAGAACTGAGCCCTGAGGAACACCACACTTTAACGTCCTGCTTTCTGAACCGATCTTATTGATGTATATTTGTTGACTGCGACCTTCTAGATATGATGCAAACCACGATAAGACAGTTCCACAAATGCCATGCTGTGTCAATGTCTGCATGAGAATACCATGGTCGACAGTGTTGAATGCTGCTGACAAATCCAAGAGAACAAGCAGTACAGCCTTACCCTCAGACACTGATTTAACAATGTCATTGTTGACTCGTAGTAAGGCTGTTTCTGTACTGTGGTTGGCTTTATATGCAGACTGGAAGGGCTCTAAAAGATCATTTTCATGCAGATGATTTTTGAGTTGTAAAGCAACAACCCTTTCCAACAATTTAGACAGGAAAGAGAGGTTCGATACTGGTCGATAGTTCTTCAGGTTGTCAGGATCAAGAGATGGTTTCTTGATGAGTGGAGTAACAAGTGCTTTTTTCAATGCATTTGGGACAAATCCCTCATGTAGGGATGTAGATATAATAGATGTTATTGCTGGCAGAAGATAATCAGTTGTCCCTTTTAAAAGGAATGTTGGAATTTGATCTAGATCATTGGATTTATTGGATGATGATAAAAACATTTTTCGAATGTCGTCTTCTGAGACAGAGTGAAAATTAGAAAAATCTCTTTTTATGTCAAGATGACCAAACTCTGGTGGTTCACGTGATGGTATACTATCCAGAATTACTTGAATTTTGGTTATGAAATAGTCGCTGAATTTTTCCAGAATTTCTTCAGTATTTAGATGATCTGGGAGAATGACTTTTTGTTCTTTACCAAGGAGACTACTGGTTAGCAAGAACAGCACCCTTGTATTAGATGACTCCTCTATAAGTGAATTGTAGTACTCCCTCTTCCCCTTTTTGATGATCTTATTAGTTGTATTTCTTTGGTAGCAGAACATTTGCCGGTGAACCTCAAGCTTCGTTTTATTGTAAAGACGCTCAAGTCTGTGGCGCTGTTGTTTAGCAGCTCTAACATCTTCTGAAAACCACTCCACTTTTTCCCTATTAGTTATAATTTTTGACTTGGGTGGTGCATGTTCGGCCTTGATGCCCTTAAGAGTTTCTTCAAATAAAGATAGCAATTGCTCAGATGATTTATGACTACAACAAAAATAGTTCGAACACAGATTTGATGAACTGATATCCATTTTCAAGGCATCAGTGTTTATGGATTTATATTTTCGATAAGTAATTTTCTTGGGAGGGATTTTTGAAGTTGCTAGTGTCAATTCGGCCAAGACCGCATAGTGATCAGACAATGCTGGATCTGTGACATGGACATTTTGTACTGACGTGCTGTTACTTTGATGAACAAGAATTAGATCCAAGGTGAGTCCTCTCTTGTGGGTAGGTTTTGAGACCAGTTGTGAATAGCCATATGATTCAAACAAATTTGTGAATTGCTTGGCAAAAGTGTCATGTAAATTGTCAACATGGATGTTGAAATCACCGGCAATAGCTATATCACATCCATACAAGGCATAGAAGGACAGACATTCAGAGAATTCATTTAGAAACTGTGCTGATGTAAGTTTGTTCCTTTTTAATGGTGGTGGTTGGTAAACTACAAGAAATCGAAGTGAACGGTTGCTCGACACGAGGCAGTCAATCATTTCAAAAGATGGCGGAGATTTGTATAAATCAGGATGCTGTTTTATGTTTAAGGCATCACTGTGGATGACAGCTACACCGCCACCTCGACTTCCCCGTGAGTTGTTTAAGATGGAGAAACCCAGTGGTAATAGTTGTCCAATGGAAAAACTGTCACTATCATTTTCTTTCAACCACGTTTCAGTTAGAGCCAAAACACTGAGATTGTTATCTAGTGTGAAGTCCTTTAGATCATGTTCCTTCCCAGAAACAGATCTTATATTAAGTAATCCAAAGTTCAAATTAGGTACTTTGTTCCTCACAGATCTGGCATTGACCGTTGAAAATATATTGGAGGTAGTTTTGTAATCAGCTGTATCTTTGTGGATTAAACTAATGTTACTGAAATTCACACCAGAATTAGTGTGTCTTTTGACAGCCTGTCTGTGTTGTATTTTGACAGTTTCTATTTGGTACACTTTGTGTGATCTGTTGATGGGATGACAAAACTCTGGTTTCAATATCCTTTCTTTTTTCAAGGTTTTAAAAACACTAGCTTTGGGTCTGTGCTTAACTGGTAGAGTGCTAAATTATTTTTGGTCATCCAAATTTGTCCACGTCTCTTTGCCTTGTTACAATTTATGGGAGAGTGCCCAGTGACACTCTCCCATAAATTGTAACAAGGCAAATCCTCACAGACTAAATATTTTCAATTTAAAAATTATATGGTGCACATCTATAGAATATGAAGGCACTAAGTTGCAGCACCTGCACTTCAGAATAAAGCCCAAATATGGGCTTCCAGCACTCTACCAGTTAATATGGTTCATTGTTTTGTTGATGGAATTGAGATCATCTGAGGTGTAACTGATCAAACATATTTTGCTTGTCCACAATTTAGAACTCCAGTCTCTTGTAACATCAGGTGTGAAATAACAATTTCCAACTAGAGAAACAGAATTTACTGCATCCAGTAAAGTCAAGTCTGTGTGAAAAGGGTTAAAGTATCAGGAATAAACTCTACAGAAAGAGAATTTATTTTCTGGAGTAAAATATTTTTTAACAAATCAGAAATGGCTTTTCCTTAACAGTATTTACAGATATTCATACAGGAATCAGAACAATTTTTATAAGAAACCAGAAAAGGCATATATGTGACCAGCATTCAAAGGGTTCGATACACGAATCAGAAATGAAAAATTTTGGCTCTGAGTGATGAAATACATTCATAAACTTTAGAAATACATTAAGGTGTAAATTCATTTCTCAGTCATTCTTAATAATATGCACTTGATGACCCGGGGAGTGTGGTGGCTCAGTAGGTAGAGGTGCAGGCTGCAAGCCGAGAGGTCCTCGGTTCGAATCCCACCTGCGGCAACCGCGTTGTGTCCTTGGGCAAGACACTTCATCCCCATTGCCCGTGTGGGGGCACGATGACGCCATGTACTAAGGCGTACTGCACGTCGATGGTACGCATGTCTTCAACCAATCTAACCCTGCCTGTTCCGCAGTGCGGAGTTACGATGTTGGGGAGCTGGCAGCTGCTTGTCATTGCTCGGTGGTTCTCTCCGGGTACTCCGGCTTCCTCCACCCGTCAAACTGTCACGGTCATGATTAGCCATTGTGCATAAATATGTGACCTTAAACATCAATAAATAAATATACTTGATGACCCCATCCAGGTGGACCACATATTGAATCTCCAGCAATTTTTAACTCAGTCGGTGTAGTTCCATGTCTACATTTACATTGAAGAATGAGCGCAACTCACTTTGAAATAATGGCTCCACCAACTTCAGATCTGTCATTCAGATCGAACGGGTGCAAAAAACATAGATGAGTGCAAACTGGGTATTGTTAACCAGCATGCCAAAATGCATAGAGATAGGACGATCCGTATTTGAGTTGTCGCGCTGACAAAGAGTGCATAGACTCTATATTGGAGATATTGTCATAAAAACCTTAAAAACCCCAAGAGCTCATTTGAAGGCCTACTCTTAAAAGGGCATCTAGTGACCTAAACAAGGCATACATAAAACTAGAACTTCTCTAGTAAATTAATTTTAAACAGTCATAGCACTAATACAGTTAACAGTACAGTCAACTATGTCAGTATTGCATCTTTTACCGGCATCCTGACAGTATTGTGATAGGTTTCAATAACAAATCTTCAGTGTAGTTTTACAATTACATGTACACTGGAATTCTTCATGATCAAGTTGTTTGTTTTTATATTAACTTGGTTTGGGAATTAATTCTGTACAATGAGATTAAATAAACAGATCATGTTATTGTATGTGACAGTCACAGCTTACTCCCTAACTGCTTTTTGTGAAATTCTTTCATGGAGAAAATATTCATACAGGAATCAGAACAATTTTTCTAAGAAACCCAAAAAGGCATATATGTGCACACCATTTATAGGGTTCGATCAAGGAATCAGAAATTGACATTACTGCCGCTGCCATTTGAATGATGAGATACTCGTATAATCTTCAGAATTGCATTAATTGGTATAAAGTGACTTTCCTAATAGGTCGCAAAAAATATGCATTTATTGACCTCTCTTGACCGCATAGAGGTGGACCACATTTTGAACCTCCAGCAAGTTTCAACTCATTTGGTGTAGGGAGTATTTCTATAGGTCACACCAAGCCTGAAGTATGAGCAAAAACTACTTTATAACTAAAGAAACCCCGGCCATGGTGTGTGGCACATCCTCCCATGGTCCTTTATAATTGTGTGAAGTTTGATGACTGTGGCCCAAACAGTCTTCAAGTTATTGGCTTGGGCACACACACACACATGGACACACACTCAGACGGACACAAGCACACTTCAATCACTATATGCCACCCTACTTTAGTCGGGGGGGGGGGGGGGGGGGGGGGGGGGGGACATAAAAAGAAATCTTTGAGTCCCAGAGTGAGTCAGACTGAACCCAAAAATATTTGTTCTCATAGCACAATGATAACAAAGGCACCCAAATACACTCATTCCAGTCACAAAATGATAACAAAGGTACCCCAAGAAGTTTTGTGAAGATCGGTTCATAAATACAGCCTCCAGCCTGAGCTGTATTAACATATGCGCTTACTGTGTAAAAGTAACACTGAACAAATCAAAGTTCATCTAATTTGCATAATTTCTGCATGAGAAAAAAAAACGTATTATATGTGATGTATTCCATGTTACTAAACATTCCTACAAAAATTTATTCAAATCAGAACTTTCATACAGAAGTTCTGTACAAAAAACTGATTGCACTAACTTTGGTACAAAATGGCTGCTGGCGGCTATATTGAATTTTGGACCGCACCCCAAAACACTCGTTCTCATACCACGGTGATAACAAAAGGTACCCAAGAAGTTTCGTAAAGATCGGTTCATAAATACAGCCTCCAGCCTGTGCCGTATAGAAGTTGTGTACAAAAAAAAACTGATTGGACCTAATTTCGGTACAAAATGGCCACTGGCAGCCATCTTGAATTTTGGACCGCACCCAGAAACACTTGTTATCATCCTAAGGTGATAACAAAGGTACCCAAGAAGTTTTGTGAAGATCGGTTCATAAATTCAGCCTCCAGCCCGAGTCGTATTGACACGTGCACTTTCTGTGTATTAGTAGCACTGAATAAATCAAAAGTTCATCTAATTTGCATAATTTCTGCTCAAGCAAAACAAACCTGTACTTTTTGTGATGTATCCCATGGTACTAAAAATTCATACAAAAATTTAGTCAAATCAGAACTTTCATACAAAAAACTGATGCACTAACTAAAGTACAAAATGGCTGCTGGTGGCCATCTTGAATTTCGGACTGCACCCAAAACCACTCGTTCTTGTCCCATGGTGATAACAAAGGTACCCAAGAAGTTTCGTAAAGATCAGTTCATAAATACAGCCTCTAGCCCGAGCCGTATTGGCATTTGCAGTTACAGTGCTGAAAGTAACATTAAATAGATTAAAGGTAGTCTAATTGGTATAATTTATGTACGAGGAAAAAGAACCGTATTGTATGTGATGTATCCCACGGTACTAAACATTCACACAAAAAATTATTCAAATCAGCGCTTTCATATGGAAGTTCGGCGCAAAAATCTGATTGCACCTAATTTTGTACAAAATGGCTGCCAGCGGCCATCTTGAATTTCAGAACGGACCCCAAAACATGCGTTCTCGTCCCACGGTGATAACAAAGGGACCCAAGAAGTTTTGTAACGATCAGTTCATAAATACGGCCTCTTGCCCGAGCCATATTGGTATTTGTACCTACAGTGCTGAAAATAACACTAATTAAATCAAAAGTTAGTCTATTTTGCATAATTTACACACGAGAAAAAAAAACGTGTTATATGTGATGTATTCCATGGTAATAAACATTCATACAAAAAATTATTCAAATCAGAGCTTTCATATGGAAGTTCTGTGCCAAAAAAAAATCTGATTGCACCTAATTTTGTACAGAATGGCTGCCAGTGGCCATCTTGAATTTCGGACCGGGCCCCAAAACACTTGTTCTCGTTTCATAGTGACAACAAAGGTACCCAAGAAGTTTTGTTTCATAAATACGGCCTCTAGCCCGAGTCATGTGTACAGCACGACAGACGGACAGACAGACGGCGGGACATGACAATACCTCGAATTTGGCTTTGCCAAACTTGAGTTAAAAATGGACTAAGTTTAACAACCAGTAGTTTTGTAAAATATTGAAGCAAGTCAAAATTCTGACAATACGCACATGTAAAAAATGTAGAAACATCCTGTGAAATAAAAAAGTAATACATTGAAAATTACAAGAGGCCTCACGGGGCCTGAAGCGCTCATCTTGAACAGAACACAATTTAAACATAGTCCAAGAATGAGCACATTAAACAAGCCATCTCCATAGGCTACACTTTCAATTCTTGAGTCCCTCAGGAGTGACAAAAATAATACGGGCATCATGCCTTTTCTTCAGTTGATCATAAAGTAAAATGTTTAGCTCCCCAATGAAGCCCCTTGATACAATCTTTGTGGATTAATCTTAGTTACACACCTCTAGAGGGTACTGAATACAAAATTTCTAATTCTTCAGCAAAATGGCCAATTCCGGCTCCATAGGGAGCCCAAATATTAACCCAAGCTCTCGATTTGAACACAGTTGAATCTGACACCCCTAGAGATGTTGTGTACCAAATATGAAAGCATTCTTACTGTTGGATCTGAAGAAGAGAAATTTTAAAGAAATTTCTTCATATTGCATCAAGTTAAAATTTGGGCTACCATAGTGAGCCCAAATATTAACCTATGGATCCGATTTGAACAAACTTGAATCGGACCCCCCCCCCCCCCGCCCCCCCCCCTTCCCCTACAGATGTATACCAAAGCATTCTGACTAGTGGATCTGAAGAAGAAGATTTTTGAAGTTAAATTTCAGGTTCCCATATGGAGCCCAAATATTAACCCAGGCACTCGAATTGAACAAACTGGAATCTGCCCCCCCCCCCCCTCCCCCTCCCCAGAGATGTTATATACTAAATATGAAAGCATTCCGACTGGTGGATCTGAAGAAGAAGATTTTTAAAGAAATTTCCTCATATTGCACTAAGTAAAAAAATTGGGCTACCATAGCGAGCCCAAATATATACCTATCTGACCCCTATGTTGTATACCAAATATGAAAGCATTCTGACTGGTGGCTCTGAAGAAGAAGATTTTTTTTAAATTTTTTTCATATTGCACTAAGTAAAAAAACTGGGCTACCATAGCGAGCCCAAATATATACCTATCTGACCCCTATGTTGTATACCAAATATGAAAGCATTCTGACTGGTGGCTCTGAAGAAGAAGATTTTTTTTAAATTACCCCCCCCCCCCCCCACCCCCCATATTGAACAAAGTTAAAATTTGGGCTTCTGTAGGAAGCCCAAATATCAACCCAGGGACTTGGTTTGAACAATCTTGAATCTGACCCTCGTAACAATGATGCATGATGCATACCAAACATTAAGGGAAAGAGATTCTGACTGGTGGTTCTGAAGAAGAAGATTTTTAAAAAATATTCCCCATATAACCCTATGTTAAAAATTTGGGCTTCTATAGTGAGCCCAAATATGAACCAATGAGCTTTTTTTATTTCAACAAACTTGCATCTGACCCCCCTATGAATGCGGTATACCAAATATCAAAAGATTCTGATGATTGGTTCTGGAGAAAAAGATTTTTTTAAATTTTTGCAAATATGCTGACTCAGCACTTTTTCGATGCCCATTACAGAACACCCTAACATAACCGATGGCAGTTTTTTAACCATACAATTCTACTGGTCCTAAGGATACTTCATACCAAATAACAGCTCTCTGTTCCGTGTGGTTTGGGAAATATGGACGTTTGAAAATATTTCTAATTTTAGCTCCCAGGGTTCCCATGGGGATGCGGGAATTTTTTTTTTCTGCATGAGTCAAGTACTTATGAACCAATAATACCACATACCAAATTTGGTTCATACCGGACCATCGGTTAAGAAAATAGAAATTTTGGGCTGGGTCAAAAATCTTATCCCTCCCATTACAAAGCCAAATATTGCTTCACGAACTTCGTTTGAAAAAAGTTGATTCAACTCCCCAAAAGGAAGTTCCATAGCAAATGTCAAGTCATTGTACACACTGGTTCTTGAGAAGAAGCTTTTAAAAATTTTTTGGAGAATTTTTCCTACTCCCTTCCTATGGGTCTGGGCATGTTGAGTTGAACAAAAATGCCATGCCCCATTGGAATCATCACTAACACAAACTTTCCCTTGAATTGGCCCTGTGGCTTTGGAGGAGAAGACCAAAAAACGGTGTTGATGCACGGCGGGCGACGGACAGAGAGGGATGAAATTAGCTCAGCTTGACTTTGTCAAGATGAGCTAATAAGAGAGGTTAGACGGACAAACAATATACCCAATATGCAGAAAGATAGAGGGAAAGACAGAGGTAAAATAATATGGGCCCTGACTATTCGTTGTGGGCATAACAAGGACATACGTCAATTGTAACTAGACCGTCCAAGGCAGCCACTTGAAATTCTGAGAATGTGTTCTATCCCCGCTCGACAGTTTAGTATCTTTCTTGAGTCCTGTGACCGGGTGAAAACACTGTGGATGTACCCATAAGAGAAGTCTCAAATCTGCCAAGGGTTAAACGTTTATTAATAGTAACAAGATATAAAACTAGAAGGGTGGTTGGTACTGTCGGCAGGTCATAAAAAGTATACACTCCGTTACATGTACAGTAGATTGTGGAGAGAGTTTTTGGAGTAGCGACTCAAAATTTTCAACGTTCGTTCTAGAAGCTCTATAGCGTTTTTGAAGAGAGGAGGTAATTTTCTGAATTTGGTCTTTTTCAAGTCAGAACGAAAGAAGAGGGCGGGAATGGTCACAGTCTCTCGTGGTGCCCCCTCTCTGGGGTAGGTCCACTTAAAAGTTACAATAGAGCGTGGCTGACGGAGGGATGGCTGTAAATCAAAGTAGTTTCTTTAAGAACAGCACCCAGGGATCCCATCGCAACATTGAAACCTTTGAGAATCGTCGGAAGTTAAAAGTGAAAAGAAAATGGCGGTGAGTTGGTTTTTGGCGGGAAAAGATTAATGAGAATTTGCACAAAAGACATCAAAATAGCACTTCAGACATACGCTCACTGTGTCCAGACCGCTGAAGGCAGCGACATGCAATTTTCAGAACTTGTTCTACATAGCCTGGTCGACATTTGGGCATAAATTGAGTGTTCTGACCGCGTGGAAAACACCACGCCTCGCGTGGAAACCATGGGGACGGTTCGTTGCCACTTTATTTTCAATGCAATGAAATTTCCATTCATTATTTACCTGTCAACGGCAGAGTTTGGCATTATTTCTGTCTGATGAACTGTTCAACTTTAACTATTTGCACCTTTATATAGGACCGAAAGATCACTGCATGCTTACCAATATTCAGGTACTGATTTTACGAAAATAACAATTATTTCAACAGTACCCATTTAAGAACTCTCAAATCTGCCAAGGATTAAACTTTTAATAATAACATGTAAAACAAAAGTTGCCATACTTTGCTAGCCGCATGCACCCATAGACAACATTCAGCACTCAATCAATCAGGGATGGAGTAAATTGCAACTTAAGCTTACCAAATTCTGAAAAATGGAGTTATTTTCGACGGCAACTATCTTTATGCATCCAAAACAGGGATTGGGTTAAACTTTACAGCTACCTCAAGGAAAATCTTCTTGGACTTGAATTGTAAATCTGAATGTCAACAGAATTTTCAGGTATTACGAAAATCACAATTATTCAGACAGTACCAATATGGGAGTCTCAAATCTGCTAAGGGTTAAACTTTTAATACTCACATATAAAACAAAAGTTTTCATACTATGACTGCTGCATGCAGCTATTAAAAACATTCAGCACTCAATCAATTAGGAATGGAATAAATTGTCACTTAATCGTACCAAATTCTAAAAAAGCGTGAGTTTTTTGGACAGCATCTATCTTTATGCAAACAAAATGGGCATATGGTTAAACTTTACAACCAAACGTACAACAGAAAATATGCTCGATAGGTAATTGTGAATACAAACATGTGCATCACTTTTCGATATACCATTTATTTGTAAATGGAAGAAAAATGAACTAAAAATGAGCCATTTTTATGAACGAGTTAAGGGTACTCGAATTCAAGGCTTGAAAACGAGTTTAAGGTTAAAACTTTGAATAGAATATATAACAGCCAAATTATTCTTGGATGAATACTCAAACTTCTCATAGGAAACACTTTGAAAAAATGTGGCCGCAGAGCTGAGAAATTGCATGTGAAAATTGACCAGTTTTTCCAAAATTGCACTTTGCTCGGAATTTTGAGGTCAAAAGGGAGCAACGTGGGTAATACAGCTTATGTAGTCAGGGGTAGTAAGTCTTGCTACAAATATAATGAAAGCTCCAGCCAAATCGTCCTGTGTCTTGTTTGAGAATTGTGGCAAAACGTAACATTGTGACAACATTTTGCACGGTTTTGGCAGAAAAAGAAAAACTTCAGAAATGCCATGATCCAGGTGAGAAACTTCTAATGAAACTCTACATATGTGCCAAATTTAAGTAGAATAGTAAAGAATCCATCAGACAAAAATCATTGAAATAGAAAATAATGTTAATACAAGAGAAATAGAATTAACTGCATCCAGTAAATTCAAGCTTGTAAGAAAAGAGTCAAAATATCTATTGGGAAGAAACTATATAGAATGAGAATTTATGGGGTGTTATTTTCGGGAGTAACATATTTTTAAACAAATCTGGAATGGATTTTCATAAACAGTATTTACAGATATTCATAATGGAATCAGAACAATTCTTCTAAGAAAACAGAAAAGGCATATATGTGCACAGCATTCAAAAGGTTTGTCAAGAGAATGCATTAGGTGTCCAAAAATGTGATTCCCAGCAATACTAAAAAATGCATTCAGTTATCCATGGGCGACCTCAGTGACCTTGTTCACATTGTGAACCTCTATGGAGTGTTGACTCATTTGGTGTTGGTCCCCATGTCTGTGTGTCATACCATCCTTGAGATATGAGCGTGACCCACTTTCAAAAATTTTGGCCACGCCCACTTATTTACGTCAATATGCATGTGTGTATGCCAATAATGCTTCAGGGGGTCAAAAATGTGATTTCCAGCAATTCTGAAAAATGCACTCAATGACCCCAGGTGACCTCCATGACCTTGACCCATATTTTTGAACCTCCATCGAGTGTCGACTCATTTAGTGTTGATTCCAGGTCCATGCGTCACACCATGCTTGAGATATGAGCGTGACCCACTTTCTAAAATGTTGGCCACGCCCACTTTTTTCATGAAAAAATGCACGTCTGAATTTTGGGGAAGCATTTGGAGTTCAAAAAATGTGATTTCCAGCAATTATGAAAAATGCACTCATTGACCCCTGGGTGACCTCGGTGACCTTGACCCATATTTTGAATCTCCATCGAGTGTCGACTAATTTGGTGTTGGTCCCAGGTCCATACGTCATACCATGCTTGAGATATGAGCGTGACCCACTTTAAAAAATTTTGGCCACGCCTACTTTTTGTACGTCAAATGCATGTGTGTATGTCAGGAATGTTTTAGGCGGTCAAAAAGTGTGATTTCCAGCAATTATGAAAAATGCACTTAATGACCCCTAGGTGACTTCTGTGACCTTGACCCATATTTTGAATCTCCATCGAGTGTCGACTCATTTGGTGTTCGTACCAGGTCCATACATCATACCATGCTTGGGATATGAGCGTGACCCACTTTAGCAAATTTTGGCCATGCCCACTTTTTTACGTCAAAATGCATGTGTGTATGTCAGGAATGCTTTAGGGGGGTCAAAAAATGTGATTTCCAGCAATTATGAAAAATGCACTTAATGACCCCTAGGTGACCTCCGTGACTTGGACCCATATTTTGAATCTCCATCGAGTGTCGACTCATTTGGTGTTGGTCCCAGGTCCATACGTCATACCATGCTTGAGATATGAGCGTGACCCAGTTTAAAAAAATTTGGCCACGCCCACTTTTTTAAGGCAAAATGCATGTGTGTATGTCAGGAATGCTTTAGGGGGTCAAAAAATGTGATTTCCAGCAATTATGAAAAATGCACTTAATGACCCCTAGGTGACCTCCGTGACCTTGACCCATATTTTGAATCTCCATCGAGTGTTGACTCATTTGGTGTTGGTCCCAGGTCCATACGTCATACCATGCTTGAGATATGAGCGTGACCCACTTTAAAAAAAATTTGGCCACGCCCACTTTTTTTACGTCAAAAATGCATGTGTGTATGTCAAGAATGCTTTAGGGGGTCAAAAAATGTGATTTCCAGCAATTATGAAAAATGCACTTAATGACCCCTAGGTGACCTCCGTGACCTTGACCCATATTTTGCTTCTCCATCGAGTGTCGACTCATTTGGTGTTGGTCCATATGTCATACCATGCTTGAGATATGAGTGTGACCCACTTCAAAAAATTTTGGCCACGCCCACTTTTTTTACGTCAAAATGCATGTGTGTATGTCAGGAATGCTTTAGGGGGTCAAAAAATGGGATTTCCAGCAATTATGAAAAATGCACTTAATGACCCCTAGGTGACCTCCGTGACCTTGACCCATATTTTGCTTCTCCATCGAGTGTCGACTCATTTGGTGTTGGTCCATATGTCATACCATGCTTGAGATATGAGCGTGACCCACTTTAAAAAAAATTTGGCCACGCCCACTTTTTTTACGTCAAAATGCATGTGTGTATGTCAAGAATGCTTTAGGGGGTCAAAAAATGTGATTTCCAGCAATTATGAAAAATGCACTTAATGACCCCTAGGTGACCTCCGTGACCTTGACCCATATTTTGCTTCTCCATCGAGTGTCGACTCATTTGGTGTTGGTCCATATGTCATACCATGCTTGAGATATGAGTGTGACCCACTTCAAAAAATTTTGGCCACGCCCACTTTTTTTACGTCAAAATGCATGTGTGTATGTCAGGAATGCTTTTGGGGGGTCAAAAAATGTGATTTCCAGCAATTATGAAAAATGCACTTAATGCCCCCTAGGTGACCTCTGTGACCTTGACCCATATTTTGAATCTCCATTGAGTGTCGACTCATTTGGTGTTGGTCCTAGGTCCATACGTCATACCATGCTTGAGATATGAGCGTGACCCACTTCAAAAAATTTTGGCCACGCCCACTTTTTTACGGCAAAATGCATGTGTGTATGTCAGGAATGCTTTAGGGGGTCAAAAAATGTGATTTCCAGCAATTATGAAAAATGCACTTAATGACCCCTAGGTGACCTCTGTGACCTTGACCCATATTTTGAATCTCCATCGAGTGTCGACTCATTTGGTGTTGGTCCCAGGTCCATACGTCATACCATGCTTGAGATATGAGTGTGACCCCCTTTAAAAAAATTTGGCCACGCCCACTTTTTTACGTCAAAATGCATGTGTGTATGTCAGGAATGCTTTTGGGGGTCAAAAAAATGAGATTTCCAGCAATTACGAAAAATGCACTTAATGACCCCTAGGTGACCTCCGTGACCTGGACCCATATTTTGAATCTCCATCGAGTGTCGACTCATTTGGTGTTGGTCCCAGGTCCATACGTCATACCACGCCTGAGATATGGGCGTGACCCACTTTCAAAACACCCCTACAGACACCCCTGATACCCCAGGAATCTGAAAAACATAGGTGGCCGAGAACTTGTGGCTGTCTATCAGCATGCCAAAAATCAACGAGATAAGAAGAAGAAAAAGAAGAAGAAAAAAAAAAAAAAAAAAGAAAAAGAAACCGTGCAAAAACAATAGTCTGTGTGTTTCACACAGACTAATTAGCAGTGAAATTAGGTGTGAAATGAATCTAACAGTCCAAGCTAAATTGGAACAATGGGTAAGATAATCCTGGCAAACTGGTGCATTGAATTTTGAAACAAGATTGGAAAAATCTTCAACATGTTTCAAGATTTTTTCTCATAAAAAAGTACAGAAGTTGTTAACAAATTCCTTTAAAATCATATCAAAAGAGTCTACATCAGGTACAGAAAAGCTGGAACAAATTTCAACAAATAAATCCAGAGACATCGACTTGAAAACTATGAAAAAGCAGGAGCTCAGAAATGTGTGACCACACTTGGTGGCAATATAATACTATAATAATAATGTCATCATCTAGGATTTCATTGTAACTTGGTAGGTTGACTTCATATAATGTTTAGATGAGAACGTCCCCTTTTGGACATGATTGGGCAACTGTGACGGCTTCAGGGGCCCAAAAACCTTTAGAACAGTCTACAGGTCATAATTATGAAGGGATTTCATTGTAGCTTGGTAGGATGACTCCAAATAGTGTCCAGATAAGAACGTCCCCTTTTGGTCACGATCACTCAGCCTTGATGGCTGCCCGAACCCAAAAACCTTTAGCATGTCTGTAGGTCATATTTATGGAAGGATTTCATTGTAACTTGTTAGGTTGACTCCATATAATGCCTAGATGATGACATCCCCTTTTGGTCGTGGTTGGTCAACTGTGATGGCTACAGGGGCCCGAAGCCCGAAAACCTTGAGCATAGTCTACAGGTCACATTTATGAAGGGATTTCATTGTAACTTCATAGGATCACTCCAGATGATGTCCAGATGAGAATGTCCCCTTTTGGTTGCGATCATTCAACCATGATGGCTGCCCAATCCTAAAGCCCAAAAACCTTTAGCACAGTCTTCAGATCACATTTATGAAGGGATTTCATGGTAACTTGGTAGGTTGACTTCATGTAATGTCTAGATGAGAACGTCCCCTTTGGACGCAATTGGGAAACTGACGGCTACAGGGGCCCGAAGCCCAAAAACCTTGAGCATAGTCTACAGGTCACATTTATGAAGGGATTTCATTGTAACTTTGTAGGATCACTCCAGATGATGTCCAGATGAGAATGTCCCTTTTGGTTGCAGTCATTGAACCATGATGGCTGCCAGAGACCCCTTTTGGTCGTGATTGGTCAACTGTGATGGCTTCAGGGGCCCGAAGCCCTAAAACCTTGAGCACAGTCTACAGGTCATATTTATGAAGGGATTTTATTGTAACTTTGTAGGATCACTCCAGATGATGTCCAGATGAGAATGTCCCCTTTTGGTTGCGATCATTCAACCATGATGGCTGCCAAAGCCCAAAAACCTTTAGCACAGTCTACAGGTCATATTTATTAAGGGATTTCATTGTAACTTGGTAGGTTGACTTCATATAATGTCTAGACGAGAATGTCCCCTTTGGACGCAATTGGGAAACTGACAGCTACAGGGGCCCGAAGCCCAAAAACCTTTAGCACAGTCTACAGGCCATATTTATGAAGGGATTTGAATGTAACTTGATAGGATGACTCGTTTTGGAATAATTTCACTGTAACTTGGTAACTTTTGTTGATATATGTTAACTGTGAGGGCCACATACATTAACTGTGAGGTCATATTAACCCACCCCTCAGCTCTTTAGTACAGTGTACACCTCATATTATTTTTATCATAAACATAGCATACAGGGGACAGAAATGAACATATTCCCAACTATCACAATTCTTGTCTTATTTCATAATCCTTTTATAAACATTGAACGTTATCCTTTTCATCAAACACAACACACAAGTTAAGCTACAGTGTCATTGAGACTTTCATTTTTATTTTGTTAAGACCACAGATCGATTAATATGAAAATGTGAAAACAGGTGAATTACCCTTTACCTCAGACATGTTAGGGGAATGGGCAATGATTGGAGGGGGGAGGGGCACTGACATAGTCGAGTCAACAAAAATTTCAAACTTTACCCCAGAGAAACTTGTGCATGTTCCAATTTTGGCAGGCGAATGTTGCCCACGCTAGGCGGTGCTCTTGTTTCTTAAAGTTATGATCTCTATAGACATAAGATATATACATGAAATGCCAATAATTTATTTCCAAATTAATGAACACAGTATGTTGCTGGTTATGATTATTGTACAATAATACAGAAAAAAAAACTGACAAGTACACATGTATACTCATATTGTGTGCTTCCCTCTTGTTATTAATAACGGGCGTATCATGCGCTCATGGCACAGCTGTTTATTTTTTTGTAAGCTTTCCCAATCCCAGTTTGGGAAAGACTATTGTTATTCTTCTTTTTAAAAATTTTTCTTCTCTATTTTTTTTTATTTTTTTTTTATTTTTTTTTTTCCTCCCTGAATTTTGTCTGTTGAACTGCTCGAAAACAAGTTGTACGATTTTGACCAAATTTGGCACACTTATGTAATGCCATAAAAACTAGTAGTGAAATGCGGTATCGTCATATCTGTGAAAACGCGTATTTTCAAAATATTCTGCCAAAACCTTCAAAATTTCACCATTTTTCGAATGTCTCAAAATTGTTTACAGTTATTTAGCTCAAATTTTCCACACATTTAGAGCATAATATGATACACCACAATCACCACTCAGATCTTTCAACTTTAACCCCCACTGGCCAAAAATGACATGAATATAGAATTGTGAAACGCGTGTTTTCAAAATATTCTGCCAAAACCTTCAAAATTTCACCATTTTTCGAATGTCTCAAAATTGTTTACAGTTATTTAGCTCAAATTTTCCACTCATTTAGAGCATAATATGATACACCACAATCACCACTCAGATCTTTCAACTTTAACCCCCACTGGCCAAAAATGACATGAATATAGAATTTTTCTTCAAAATTGACCAACTTCAAGGGCAAATTTCTCTAATAACAAGGTTGTTGTAACAATTATTTTGGTTTGGATAGATGCAACAATGATTGCGGAAGAAAGTTACTGTTTACTTTTTAATCTCAGATTTAACCCCCAAGCACAATGAGGGTGAGAATAAGAGTACCGTTTGAAAATGCCAAAATTAGCCAACTTTGGTTGCTTTTTCCATCATTTTGGAAAGGGGTTAATTTCAAACACTTTTCGTGTACGTATTCACAATTGACTATCGAGCATATTTGCTGTTGTAAGTTTGGTTGTAAAGTTTAACCCTATCCCATTCTGGTTGCATAAAAGTAGGTACCGTCCAAAAAACCTCAATTTTTTCAGAATTTGGTAAGTTTAGGTGACGATTTACTCCATTTTTAATTGCTTGAGCTCTGAATGTTTTCTATAGATGCTTGCAGCAGTCAAAGTATGACAAATTTTGTTCTATATGTTATTATTAAAAGTTTAACCCTTGGCAGATTTGAGACTTCCCATAAGGGTACTGTCGAAATTTTTGTTATTTTTGCCAACTTCAAGAGCAATTTTTTTCTAATTACAAGGTAGTTGTAATAATTATTTTGGTATGGGTAGATGCAACAATGATTGTGAAAGAAAGTTACTGTTTACTTCTTAATCTCAGATTTAACCCTCTAGCACAATGAGGCCGAGAATAAGAGTACCGTTTGAAAATGCCAAAGTTAGCCATTTTTGGTTGCATTTTCTATCATTTTGGAAGGGGTTAATTTCAAACACTTTTCATGTACGTATTCACAATTGACTATCAGGCATATTTGCTGTTGTTAGTTTGTTTGTAAAGTTTAACCCTATCCCATTCTGGTTGCATAAAAGTAGGTACTGTCCAAAAAAATTCAAATTTTTTCAGAATTTGGTAAATTTAGGAGGCAATTTACTCCATTTTTAATTGCTTGAGCTCTGAATGTTTTCTATAGCTGCTTGCAGCAGTCAAAGTATGACAAATTTTGTTCTATATGTTATTATTAAAAGTTTAACCCTTGGCAGATTTGAGACTTCCCATAAGGATACTGTCAGAATAATTGTTATTTTCGCCAATGTTTGCATGCACTTTCTCAGCACTGGAGCCATATTGTATCAAAACCTTTTCCATGAGAGGATTGAGCCTTCATCCAAGAACGATTTTGCTGTTATATATTTTATTCAAAGTTTTAACCTTCACCCAGTTTTCGGGCCTTGAATTTGAGTGCCCTAAAATTTTTCATATTCTAATTTGGAGCTCACTTTTCTTCCATTTTCGAATGGAATATCGAAAAATGATTTACATGTTCGTATTTACAATTGCCTACCGAGCATATTTGCTGTTATAAGTTTGGTTGTAAAGTTTAACCCTATGCTCGTTCTGTTTGCATAAAGATAGGTGCAGTCCAAAAAAAAACCTCGTTTTCAGAATTTGGTAAGTTTAAGTGACGATTTACTCCATTCCTAATTGATTGAGCGCTGAACGTTTTCTATGGCTGTATGCAGCAGTCATAGTATGACAACTTTTGTTTTATATGTCATTATTAAAAGTTTAACCGTTGGCAGATTCGAGACTGCCCATATGGGTATGGTCGGAATAATTTTAATTTTCATAAAATCACTGAATATTGATAAGCGTGCAGTGGTAGTTTGGAATAGAATATCCGAAAATGCTTTCGAAATTCGGATTCACAGTTCAATTCCAAAAATATTTTCTGTTATAAGGTTGCTGTAAAGTTTAACATAATCCATGTCTCAGATACATAATGGTAGATGCCATCGAAAAAAACTCATTTTTTTCAGAATTTCGTAGGTTTTAGTGACAATTTACTCCATTCCTAATTCATTGAGCACTGAATGTTTTCTATGCCTGCCTGCATGCAGCAAGCATAGCATGACAACTTCTGTTTTATACGTGATTATCAAAAGTTTAACCCTTGGCATATTTAGGAGTTCCCATGTGGGTAAGTCAGAATAATAGTTATTTTCGTAAAATCAATCCCTGAATATATTGGTAACCGTGCAGTGGTCTTTCAGTGGTGCTAAATGAAGCCGCAAATAGTTAAAGTTGAAAAGTTCATCAAGTAGACAAATATAATACCTAACTCAGCCGATGACAGGTAAATAATGAATGGAAAAGTTGTTGAGTTGAGAATAAAGTAGGGACGAATCGTGCCCTCAGTTTCCACCTGATCCACGGTATTTCCATGCGGTCTCGGCACTTGACAGAGATACTAAACTGTCGGGCAGGGACAGTAGGAAACATTCTGAGAATTTCAAGTTGCTGCCTTGCATGATCGGGACATAATTGGAATATATCCGACATTGTATCTGTCGGATATATTCCAGTTATGTCCCGATCACTTCACCCCGACTGTCCGCATGGGGACACCATGACGCCGTGTACTAAGGCATACTGCACGTCGATAGTGCGCATGTCTTCAACCAATCTAACCCTGCCTATGTTGGGGAGCTGGCAGCTGCTGGTCATTGCTCGGTGGTTCTCTCTGGGTACTTCGGCTTCCTCTACCCATACAACTGTCACCGACATAATATGACCTTGGCTGTTAATGTGTCGTTAAAACCTAATAAATAAATAAATAAATAAATAAATAAATAAATAAATCCAGTACCAGTTTTGCTTGTACAAATATTAGTACCGTCAGACAAAATTCATTTTCGGATTAATTTCGTACTTTTCTGTACTCACCTTCCCTGAGTAAGATTGGTATACCTTTTCAATCTCAGATTTAACCCTGAAGCACAATGAGAGTGAGAATAAGTGTACCATTTGGAAATACCCAAATTATCCAACTTTGGTTACCCTCTACTATCATTTTGGAATGGGTTAATTTGAGACATTTTGCTTTGCTATATGCAGAGATGTTTAATCAATAAATCCGGCTTTAGTTATGTTCTGGGACTTAATGAAACATATGCTTTGGCCACTTAAAAATAGCACTGTCTGCAAAAAATGACTTTGAGTGAATACTCACTTGTGCAAAAACAAAAAGGAAAGAGCTCTTTGAGCTTTCCATAGCTGCTTTCAAAATTCAATGGGGAACAAATTTTGTGTTATATGTTTTGGTGTTCCGTGTTATCCAACACCAGTTTGGCTGTAAAAATATGAATACCGCCAGGAAAGAAAGCACATTTTCTCAGTGGTAGACTGTTTGACTTCTATGATAGAGGTCCCGAGTTTGATCCCTATCTGGGACGACCCACGTAATGTCCTTGGGCAAGGCACTTTATCCCGGTTGCCAACATGGGGGCACGATGATGCCATGTACTAAGGCGTACACGATGATGCCATGTACTAAGGGGTACTGCATGTCAATGATGCACATGTCTTCAACCGCTGGTACCCTGCTTCAGCGGAGCTTGAACATAATTAGAATGTTGAGCTGACCAGTTGCTCGTTGATGCTCAGTGGTTCTCTCTGGGTCCTCCGACTTCCCCACCCATAAAACTGTCACGGCCACGATTAGCCATTGTGGATAAGTATGTAACCGCAAACACCAATAAATAAATACTGTCAGGGAAACCCTCTGTGAAATCCTTCTGTCAATAAATAGCAAAGTAGTTATGTAATGCAAGAAATATTAACAAGCTGTTCAACATCCCTTTAATCAACTCATTGTGACTTGAACTGTACCCATCACTGTGTATACTAGCTCTTTAGATGGTTTAAACCATATCAAATAAACAACTAATTTGTGCGTGACAGTAACTCATATTACATGTATTTCATTGTATCTGAAACAGATGTGTTGGAAAAATTGTGAAATCATGGAGTAGGAAGCTTACCCTCGTTTGTTGACAAATCCCACACATTCACAAACAGTCAGAATGATAGAGAATAAATTAATTATTGATATTTAAGGTCACTTTCAGCATCTACAGCTATATCATGACCATAATATAGGTATTTATTCAAGTCCAGGTATTCATTGCATAGGCGTACATGGCTATTTTTCAGGGGTGGGGGGGGGGGGGATGAACGCTTTTAGCCCGAAAAAGTTGAATCTCTGGAGGAAATGCCAAATGTGGGTATGGGAGGAAGGGGAGGGGGTCTCCCTCTCATTAAGTACCTGGAGAGCACCACTGAGCAATGACAAGCGACTCAGACTCCCCAACATACTAACTAAAGCAGGGTTAGCATTGGTTGAAGACAAGTACACCCTCAAGGTACTTTTAGTACACATCACCATCATGCCCCCCTACTTCTAAGTGATGAGATAGGAAAACAACATTTTGTGTGGAAAACCAAAATGTTTTGTGGTCATTTCTGGCAACTAAATTGTCCGAAATTTTCCGGCATATCGTCTGAAAAATAGGCTCCGTCCTGACTCAGGGGTGGGTTGGGGCACAGTCCTTCATGAAACCCCGGCCCATACACCCATAATTCATATGTACTAATTTTTTCCAAAGCAGAAAGGACATCGCTTGTTTTGCTTTCTATGAAAATATTCTGTAATTATTGAAGAGCAAATTTTGTGTTAAATCTTTTGGTGTCCTGCTGTATCTCAAATATCTGTTTTGGATGCATAAAAACTAGTAGCATCACAAACACTTTGATTTCCACTAAATTTTCTGTTTTCAAACCTGATCGATAGGTTTGTGTACAATACAGTTTGCCTTTTCACATTGAAAAGTTGGGAAAGCCCGTAATTTGTCCAACAAATTACAATTCTCTAGTTACTTTTTTAGGCTTTCCCAAACCCAGTTTGGAAAAGACTCTTGTTATTCTTCTTTTTCAAAATTTTTATTCTCTATTTTTTTTTTTTTTTTTTTGTGAATTTTGTCTGTTGAACTGCTCAAAAACAATCTGATGATTTTAACCAAATTTGGCAGACTTACGTGATGTTTTTAAATCTATTGAAATGCGGTATCTTTATTCTGCCAAATCCTTCAAAATTTCACCATTTTTCGAAAGTCTCAAAACAGTTTACAGTTATTTAGCTCATATTTTCCACACATTTAGAGCATATTATGATACTCCACAATCACCACTCAAATCTTTCAACATTTACCCCCAGTGGCCAAAAACGACATGAGTATAGTATTTGTACTTCTGAATTGACTAATTTCAAGGGCAAATTTCTCTAATTGCAAGGTTGTTGTAGCAATTATTGTGGTATGTATAGATGCAACAATGATCGTAGAAGAAAGGTACTGTTTACTTTTTAGTCTCAGATTTAACCCTCAAGCACAATGAGGGTGAGAATAAGTGTACTGTTTGAAAATGCCAAAATTAGCCATTTTTGGTTGCTTTTTTCTATCATTTTGAAAAGAGTTCATTTAAAACAATTTTCATGTACATCTATTCACATTTGACTACCGAGCATATTTGCTGTTGTAAGTTTGGTTGTAAAGTTTAACCCTATCCCATTCTGGTTGCATAAAAGTAGGTACCATCAAAAAAAACTCCCATTTTTCAGAATTTGGTAAGTTTAGGTGACGATTTACACCATTTTAATTGATTGCGCTCAGAATGTTTTCTATAGCTGCATGCAGCAGTAAAAGTATGACAAATTTTGTTTTATATGTTATTATTAAAAGTTTAACACTTGAAGATTTGAGACTTCCTATAAGGGTACTGTCAAAATAATTGTTATTTTCGCCAACTTTTACACGCGATTTCTCAGCACTGGAGCCATATTTGCTCAAAATGTTTCCCATGAGAAGATCGGGCATTCATCCAAGAACAATTTTGCTGTTATATTTTCTATTCCAAGTTTTAATCCTCACCCAGTTTTCGGCCCTTGAATTGGAGTACCCTCCAATTCTTCATAAAATTGGCTTATTTTGTGTTCACTTTTCTGCCACTTTCAAATGGAATATCGAAAATAAGTTGTATGCCCATTTTCCCAATTACCTACCGAGCATATTTGCTGTTGTAAGTTTCATTGTAAAGTTTAACCCTATGCCGATTCTAGTTGCATCGTTTTTTTTCATAATTTTTTTAAGTTCAAGTGACAGTTTCCTCCATTTCTAATTGATTGAGCACGGAATGTTTTCTGTGGTTGCATGCTGCAGTCAAAGGATGACAACTTTTGTTTTATGTGTTATTATTAAATGTTTAACCCTTGGTAGATTTGAAAGTTCCCACAAGGGTACTGTAGGAACAATTGTTATTTTCGGCAACTTTCACATGCGATTCCTCACTACTGGAGCCAAATTGTCTAAAAACATTGACCATGAGAAGATAGGGCATTCATCCTGGAACAATTTTGCTATTATATCTCATGTTAAAATTTTTAACCCTCGGCCAGTTTTGTGGCTTTGGAGTGAAGTACCCTAATTTTTTAAGCAAAATTCGCCAAATTCGACTTCACTTTAACACCACTTTCAAATTAGATATTGGAAAACAATTTGCTTTTCTGTATTCATAATGTTCTATCAAGCATATTCGCTGTTATAAGTCTTGATGTAAAGTTTAACCCTATGCCCATTCTGGCGGCATCATGATAGATACCATGAGAAAACCTCTGTTTTTTAGCTCACCAAAGGGAGCTTAACTTATCACTTGCCGTCCATCGTCGTCCGTTGTGAACTTGACATTATCGACTTCTCCTCCAAAACTACAGGACCAAATTGAACCAAATTTGGTGTGCATGTTCCTTATCATAAGTCAATTCAAGTTTATACAAATAAACTTTCCGCCTCCACAGGGGGCACCACAAGGGGCATTACTCTGATAGCACTCATAAATTGTTTTTTAAAGTTAAAAAAATCTTCTTCTCCAGAACCATCATTTAGAATTTTTTGATATTTGGTATATAACATCTCTATTGGGGTCAGATTCAAGTTTGTTCAAATTGAGTCCCTGGGTTAATAATTTGGCTCCCTCTAGGAGCGCGAATTTTAACTTCGTGCAATTTGACGAAATTTCTTTAAAAATCTTCTTCTTCAGATCAGAATCCTTTCATGTTTGGTATACAACATCTATAGGGGGGTCAGATTTATGTTTGTTCAAATCGAGTCCCTGAGTTTATATTTGGGCTCCCTATGGGATCCTGAATTTTAACTTAGTGAAATATGAGGAAATTTCTTTAAAAATCTTCTTCTTCTGATCCGCTAGTCAGAATGCATTCATATTTGGTATACAACATCTTGAGGTGGGTCAGTTTCAGGTTTGTTCAAATTGGTTACCTGGGTTAATTTTTGGGCTCCCTATGGGAGCCCAAATTTCAACTTAGTGCAATATAGGGAATTTTAAAAAAAAAATCCTCTTCTTTAGACCCTGTAGTCAGAATGTTTTCATATTTGGTATACAACATCTCTAGGAGGGTCTGATTCAAGTTTGTTAAAATCTGGTCTCTTGGTTGATATTTGGCTTCCTATGGGAACCCGAATTTTAACTTAATGCAATGTGAGGACATTTCTTTAAAAACCTTCTTGTTCAAATCCACCAGTCAGAATTCTTTCATATTCGGTATATACATTTGTAACATCTCAAGGGGGATCAGATTGAAGTTTGTTCAATTTGGGTCCCTGGCTTATTATTTGTGCTATGGGTAGGGTTGGGGGGTTCAGGTTTGTTCAAATCCATTCCTTAGTGTTTTTCCATAAAATTTGCCTTTGCATGGCTTCATTCCTTTGTAGTGTTGATGAACCATGTCTAACTGAATGTAACCCCCCCCCCCCCCCCCCCCCCCCCCCCAAACACTTCTTTGAACCACTTTGGCCGGTGAGCGATTAAGGCCCCTTGTTGGAGAATGTGGTAAGATTAAGTGATATTTTTCTCCAAATTGGTTGAGCGCTGAATGTTGTATACAGTTGTATGTAGTAGGCAAAGTATGACAACTTTTGTTCCATATGCTATTATGAAAACTTTAACCCTTTGTAGATTTGAGAGTTCCCATATAGGTACCATGAGAATGTCAAAATCTATCCAAAATGGGCCCTTTAAGTATAATTCTCATACACCCTCTGAAGGATTGGGCTGAAACTTTCCTAGTATCTGAAGCATAACATAATGCATCTGGCGATATAGGCATTATCCCCCACGTTAACCCCTTTTTGCCACAAAAGTCCACACAAAATGCATTTTTGGCAAAAATTAACCAACGTTCACATGCAATTCCTCAGTACTGGAGCCATATTTTCACATAACGTGAACTTTGAGAAGAGAGGGCATTTATCCTAGAACAATTTTGCTGTCATATGTCATGTTCAAGGTTTTAACCCTCATCCAGTTTTGTGACTTTGAATGGAAGTTCCTCATATTCTTTGTGAAATTCGCCCACTTTGTATTTTTAGCTCACCTGACTGAAAGTCAGGGTTAGCTTTTCTTATCACTCTTCATCTGTCGTCCGTCGTCCATCGTCCGTCATCCTACGTAAAGGTGGTGTTTGAGCCTCTTTCTCCTAAATCACTGGCCATATTTTAATTAAATTTAAAAGTAAGTAGTGGTTATATAGGGGCATTTTAATTTTTATGCAAATTAGGTTTCGGCTCACATTGAGCAGAGGGGTGGGGAAAAATGGCCAAATTTTTTGAAAATCATCTTCTAATGAACCACCAGTAGCAGAGACTTGATATGTGGTATACAGAGTCCTTTTGAGGTTTAGAATCAAATTTGTTCAAGAGATGTTTGTCGGGCATTATTTGCCTTCGTTATGGGATGGGCAAAAATTTTGGCCACGCCTAAAATTTCTATTTTCAGAACCGTGAGGTTGATTTGAACCAAATTTGATATGAGATGATAATGGGTCATAAGTAGTTGATTGATGTAAAAAAAAATTTTCTCATTGCCCCGTGGGAACCTCGGGAGCTAAAAGTAGGAAAAACCTTAAAACTGCCATATCTCCAAAACTACACGGCACAGAGAATTCTTATTTTGTGTAAAGCTTACTTTTATCCAGTAGAATAGAATGGTTTAAAAAATCCCTATCGGTTTGATCACAAGGTACTTTTATCAGGACTTTGAAAAAGTGCTGAGTCAGCACTTTTTAACACTGTAGGCAATGGGAAAAACATTAAAAAATCTTCTTCTCCAGATCCAGCAGGCAGAATCTTTTGATATTTGGTATGCAACATTGTAGGGTGGATCTGATTCAAGTTTGTTCAAATCGGCCCCCTGGGTTCATATTTGGGCTCAGTATAGGAGCCCGATTTCGAACTTAGTGCATTTCAGGCAAATTTCTTTAAAAATCTTCTTCTCCAGATCCAGCAGGCAGAATCTTTTGATATTTGGTATGCAACATTGTGGGGTGGATCTGATTCAAGTTTGTTCAAATCGGCTCCCTAGATTCATATTTGGGCTCACTATAGAAGCTCGAATTCGAACTTAGTGCATTTCAGGCAAATTTCTTAAAAAATCTTCTTCTCCAGATCCAGCAGGCAGAATCTTTTGATATTTGGTATGCAACATTGTGGGGTGGATCTGATTCAAGTTTGTTCAAATTAGCCCCCTGGATTCATATTTGGGCTCACTATAGAAGCCCGAATTCGAACTTCGTGCATTTCAGGCAAATTTCTTAAAAAAAATCTTCTTCTCCAGATCCAGCAGGCAGAATCTTTTGATATTTGGTATGCAACATTGTGGGGTGGATCTGATTCGAGTTTGTTCAAATCGGCTCCCTGGGTTTATATTTGGATTCAGTATAGGAGCCCAAATTTGAACTTAGTGCATTTCAGGCAAATTTCTTTGAAAATCTTCTTCTCAAGATTCAGCAGGCAGAATCTTTTGATATTGGGTATGCACCATGCTTAGGGGGGTGAGATTCAAGTTTGTTCAAGCCAAGTCCCTGGATTCATATTTGGGCTCACTATGGTAGCCCGAATTATAACTTAGTTCAAAATGAGGAATTTTCTTTAAAAATCTTCTTCTTCAGATCCAGCAGTCGGAATGTTTTGATATTTGGTATGCAGCATCCTTAGGGGGATGAGATTCAAGTTTGTTCAAGCCATGTCCCTAGGTCCATATTTGGGCTCACTGTGGGAGCCCGAATGATAACTTAGTTCAAAATGAGGAATTTTCTTTAAAAATCTTCTTCTTCAGATCCAGCAGTCGGAATGTTTTGATATTTGGTATGCAGTATCCTTAGGAGGGTGAGATTCAAGTTTGTTCAAGCCATGCCCCTAGGTCCATATTTGGATTCACTGTGGGAGCTTGAATTGTAACTTAGTTCAAAATGAGGAATTTTCTTTAAAAATCATCTTCTTCAGATCCAGCAGTCGGAATGTTTTGATATTTGGTGTGCAGCATCCTTAGGGGGGGTGATATTCAAGTTTGTTAAAGCCAAGTCCCTGGGTTCATATATGGGCTCCCTGTGGGATTCAATATGCGGAATATTCTTTAAAAATCTTTTTTTTTTAGATCCACTGGTCAGAATCTTTGGATATTTGGTATAAGCTTTTCTTAGGAGGAGCAGATGCAACTTGTTGAAATCAATACTCTGGGTTGATATTTAGGCTACCATGTCAGGTCAGCGCCCTCAGGACCCCTGGGGCCACTTGTCACAATTCTTGTCTTATTTCATAATCCTTTCATAAACATTGAACATTATCCTTTTCATCAAACACAACACACAAGTTAAGCTACAGTGTCATTGACACTTTCATTGTAATTACTTTGTAGTTGTTCTTTTTAGCTCACCTGAACGAAGCTCAGTGGGAGCTTTACTGATCACATTCTGTCCGTCGTTTGGCGTTAATTTTACATTATCGACTTCTCCTCCAAAACCACTAGCCCAATTTTATTCAAATGTTGGGTAAATGTTTGTCTTTTACTACCATTTCAAATGGAATATCGTAAAATAATTAGTTTGTTGGTATTTATAATTGACTACTGAGCATATTTGCTGTTATAAGTCTCAGTGTAAAGTTTAACCCAATGCCCATCCTGGTTGCATAATGATAGGTGCCATGAAAAAAAATCTCGTTTTGGGGGAATTTGGTTAGTTGAAGTGAAAATTTTCTCCAGTCCTATTTGGTTTAGCACTGAATGTTTTATATGCCTGTGTGCAGCAATCAGATTATGACTTTTGTTCAATATGTAATTATGAAAGGTTTAACCCTTTGCAGATTTGAGAGTTCCCATACAGGTACTGTCAGAATGCTTCAATCTATCAAAAATGGGCCCTTTTAGCATAATTCTCATAAACCCTCACAGGGATTGGTCTGAAACTCTCCTAATATCTGCAGCATAATGTAACACATCTCGGAACATAGGCGGTATCCCTGCATTATCCTCTTTTTGCCACGAAAAGTCCAAAGCATGTTTTTGGCAAAAATTAACTAGCGTTCACGTGCGATTCCTCAGCACTGGAGCCATATTTTCTCAAAACATAGACTTTGAGAGGATAGGGCATTTCTCCTACGAGACTTTTGCTGTTATATGACATGTTCAAAGTTTTAACCCTCAGACAGTTTTGGGGCTTTGGAGTGAAGTACGCTCATATTCTTTGCAAAATATGTGCACTTTGAGTTGCCTTTGTCTACCATTTTGAATGGAATATCGGAAAATCATTTGCTTATCGGTATTTATGAATGTTTTTTACAGCTTAATGTTGTAATGAGTGTGTAACAACTTTACAAATATGGTAACATTAAACTTTTAACCCTGGACAGTGTTGAGCTTTCAAGAAGGGAACTGTTGAAATAATTGTTATTTTGGGAGAAATTGCTCAGTTTACTGCTTTCTGTCTATGAGGGGAGAAATAACTTAACCACATCCCATACGTGTGTGCAGAGACTTTTGCAATTTACTCTTGACTTCAGCATTAACTCTACACCTTTTATGTTTGTGTCACTAACAGTAATGTCAGAAGAATTGTTAGACACTGCAGGCACAGTTTTCTATCGGTTATGAACTGAGTAGCCTGAAATATTTCTCAACTATGCAAGCAAGCAGATTTTGCCGGTGCCTCAAAAATCAAGCAAAATAGGTGAATCTCTCCATTTTTTTAAATCGAAAAATCTAGTTTTTATTATTTTTATGCCCCCCGACTTAGGTCGGGTGGCATATAGTGATTGAAGTGTGCATGTGTCTGTCCGTCCATGTGTGTGTGTGTGTGTCCGAGCCAATAACTCGAAAACGGTTAGGGCCACAGTCATCAAACTTCACACAATTATAAAGGACCATGGGAGGATGTATCACACACCATAGCCGGGTTCGTACCTTCAAGGTCAAGGTCACATTTCAAGGTCACACTAAAAATTGGTCAATATTCCTGTCTCAGCCATAACTCAGAAACGAACCATAGTACAATTGTTAAACTTTTTACACATGTTAAGGACAGTCAGAAGGTGTGTCGCATATAATAGTTTCCGCCGCATCTGCAAGGTGGAGGTCACAATTGACCTTCATATGTTCAGAGTCACAAATTGTGTCTCAAGCATAACTCCAAAACTATTAGGGCTACAATCATCTAACATCACTCAATTATAAAGGACAACAGGTGGATGTCTCACGCACCACAGCCAGGTCCGTAAGGTCAAGGTCACATTTCAAGGTCACACTGAACACGGTTAGAGCCACAGTCATCAAACTTCACACAATTATAAAGGACCATTTAGTCTCTCCTGTGGGCTCAAGGATTGACAATGGATCTTATGGAGATTGATTGTTTAATGTAGATTGATTCTTGGCCTCTGTTTATGTCAGGTTCTGTTCAAGGTGAGCTCTTCAGGCCCCGTGGGTCCACTTGTTTAATGACACCCTGACTTCATAAAAGATTTAACATTGTATTTGATGAATATTTACAATTTTAGGAGGTTAAAAACCTCAATTTTCTCAGAAAATATTGATCCTGCACTGCTCTGTTTGAGCTGAAAGTACCTATTAAAGCTTTTTCATAACTTTGGTTCTGAAAGAGTGTATGAACTTTGTCATGATATAGCCATAGATGCTAAATGTCACCTTAAACACCAGTAGGTATAACCTTTTGTTGGGTGTATAGCCATCATAGTTAATGAACATTTTTTACATGGCAATAGCATTTAGTATTGCCACGATTACCAGATTTCAAAATAATAATAAATGAAACTTTAGTTTTCTTGTTCATACAACACTCATGCTTCCTACAGAGGTTGTTTTGTAAAGTGAGATGCATGGGATAATATTTGGTTGGATGGATGTGGTAATACTTGTATTAGCCTTGGCTTATATTGTTTTTATTCAAATCAGCCAGGGGCACAGTGGCTCAGTGGTTATGGCATTGAACTTCAAACCTAGAGGTCATGGTTTGTTCCCCACCAGTGGTAGTAAAATCATATTTCTTTAAATCCTGCCAGTCTAAGTGCTTCTTCCACTAAATATCTGCCACAATGATTTAAACATTTGAACGTTTCAAATCCCTCTGTATGGTGGATATTTAAGCCTCACTGCATGTTCATTGGCAGAATTCATTAACTAGGATTATCAAACTCAAATAGTTTGATAAACTACCGCCCTCCCTGGTATTTCAGCTGCGAGTATGGTTAAAATGAACTGTATTTCTTTAGCTTTCATTCCAAATAGTTCCATGTTCAAATAGTGGTACACTCCTATATGTATTCTTTTCCATGAAGCCTTCCAGCTTCTCGGGTTGAACATGGCATATCAGTTCGCTCATGCAACTCGCCGCTCTTATTCAAAGTCATCAATACAAGAGAATAAAAGGCCCTGTCCCAGTGAGATTCCCGTCTTTTTCATTTCGAGTGTTTCGCCGCTCACACGAATTATGTCCAGTTCAGATTCGGAGCGTCTGTGTGGTCAGAAAGATTCATCTCACACCATTCAAGGAAAATCGGATCCAAGTGATAAATCCAGATGGCATAAAAATAAATCAAAATTCTCCATTTCAAATGGAAAATCATCTGCACAAGGTAGTTCTAAAAACACGGTATCGGAACGCAGTTCCAGGAAGTGGACCCGGGAAGATGAACATATTGCCGGAAAGTGCAGGAAGACTTCTCTTTCATCCACCAAACCATCCAGGCCACGTTCCCGGTCTGTCCGTCCTACCCACCGTCGCTTGGCTGACTCTAATCCAATGATATGCAGTGTTGATGTCAATCCACAAGCCACTATTCCAGATAGACGTGCTTTGGACCAACTTAGTCCTGGCAGTGCTTCATCTGCCCATTGTGGCTCAGATATGAATTTCTTATCAACCTACTCACAATTGTTTACTACAGGCTTGGACTACAGTGGAAGTCCCTAACTCGGATAAAATACTCTCTATTTTTGTCTTTCCCAAGCAAGTTGGGAAAGAAAAGTGGTGCAAAAGCACCAATAAAAATAAGCCAAAACTGGGTCGAGTGCAGCCGGCGCAGACCCAGTACGGGACGCTCTCTCCCAAGTACAACTCCACGACTTCCGTTGCCAGTGCGCATATACCGTCTCTAAAGACTCATTCTTTTTAAAATCCGCTTCGTGTCGAGATGTTTTTGCACGCTTATCAGTGTTCCACCAGCTCGATGTTTGATGATTCCTGATTCATTATACCACAGCGTATCCTTTGTATTCTCAGGAACAGTGTTTTATATTCTCTTTTTTCTATTAAATGTCCATAATGTATATTTATTTGCTCTCTCTCGGGTCGCGCGCGATTTTCGCGGGCCACGCGGTTCGGACTTAGATTTTCACAATTATTGTTCATGCTTTTTTTGCAAATTTTTCTAATTGTGTTAGAGTTAGGTGTCAGCGGGGTACCACTCCTACAGTGTTTCTTCTTTCTGTTGAGAGTAGTCTTCCTGTTGGGTGGTTCCCGGTCGACCGTCTGGGGTCTTTGTTTCTGTCACCTTTCTCTCTTTGGGGGTGTTCTGTTTTCTGATCTCACCTTCTCTGCTCCTCTCACCTCTTTCATGCCTAGGACAATTCCTTGTGGGCAGTGTCTGCTGCCTAAGCATGTGGACGATGTACATTCGTCGTGTTCCTCCTGTAATGGGTGTTCAGCCGAGCGGCCGTGTGGTGTCTGTGGAACATGGTCTTCCACCTTTTGGGCGTCAGTAAATCGTGTCGTTCGTTCTCGTGGCCGTGCCTCCCGCTCCCGCGGGAAAGGAGAACGTGGTCGTTCGGGGCCTCCCGAGCCGACTTTGTCTGGTGAGAGTTATTCCTCCTCCGTGGGGGATGTGCAGTCTTTTCCTGTGGTGGATACTGCGGGAGCCGTTGAGTGTTCTGGTGTAGAGATGCCTGGTTCCGGGACTACGGTCCCCCTCCAGTCGACATCTGAGGCTGTCACTAGGGTTGTGACTCCTCCTTCGGAGCCGAGCCGGTGTGCTCTCTCCACTATTTCACCAGCCTCAACGACTCTCGACGTATCTACTACTGCTGCTGGTCCGTCTGCTTCGTTGTCTGTTTCAGCCGGCCTCGGCTTTTCGGTGCAGGGGACTGCAGAACTGTCCGATACTGTAGACGTGGGATATCGACCCCAGCCTTCCCTGACTTCAACTCGGCGAAGTCGGAAGGGGCTTCCGGCCGAGCCCATCGCTGTGGTCTCGTCGCCGTCGAGTACCACAGTTGTGTCTTTGGATTCGGATGTTCGTAGTGGAAACACTATGAACTCCGTGGCGTTTCCGTCCACTCACTCTGGTCACACGACCAGTTTTGGGGGACCAACGCCTTTTGTGCAGCGTGGACCTTCTGCCCCGCAGAGGTCCGCGGTGACTCTCATGAGTTCTCGCAATATTGATCCTCGGGGTGCATCATACCCCTATACACGTCTGCCTTCAGATGTTTCGGCTGCCGCCCGTCGTCCCGCGTCGGGTGTTTTGGAGGATCGTGACCCTTCGCTGGTTAAAAGGGTCAGAGGTGAAGCCACTTTGCCGGTTCGCTCCCCTGTCGCACCGGTCGGTACAGGCAGTGAGCTTAGGGAGGCCCTCTCCTTACTCACTCAGGTTCTCTCAAAGAGCCTTCCTGTTGCTTCCAGCGAGGCTATGGGTGGTTTCCAGGCGCCTCCTATGGCGCCGCCTCCCGGGATTGGAAACAGGCCGGTTTCCGATTCCTCTGGTGTCCCGACACCATGGGAGGCGTCGGCTGGTTTGCCCACGATGGGCTATGTGTCTTCCGACTCTGGGGAGGAGTCCGACATGCTTGAGGTCGAGGGCCAGCAGTCTTCGGGGCGGCTCTTGACTTTGTGTTTGGGTTTCTGCCTGAGCTCAAACCTGCTAACCAGCCGACAGTGTCAGCCTGGCCGCGATCATCGGTCGCGCGCCAACAGCCTATGGAGCAACCTGCTTCTGGGCGCCTTCGACCATGCCAGTCGGTACAGGTGGTTGAGGCTTTTTCAGCATTGGATGCCAAGCTGAATTCCAAGGCATTGAAGACTTCGTTCTTCACCAGGGTTGACACCTTTTTGCCTCCTGTGCGTTATCGTTCCTACGATTCCGCCAATCCGTCAGTCTGCCAGACTTTGACGGTTCTGGATCAGGACTCCACTTCCCTCGGGCTTTCCAAGCCCAAGTCTGCCGTCATTCCAATGACGACTCTGGAGTCCACGTTGGGCTTATCTAGGGAGATGCTTGGCATGCTTTCTCTCTCAGATCACGTCGTCTCAGCTTTGGCTGCTTATCTGCCTCCAGATAAGTTTGACGAGGTACAGGCTCCTTTGCGTGTGCTGTCCAAGGCGCTTATGCACCTTACTCACACGCATGCCTGTAACACAGCCAATTTGGAATTAGTTCGAAGGGACGCTGTGCTGGACACAGGACGATCCCTTCCCGAGGAGCAGCGTGCTACTCTTCGATCTGCTTCTTTGACAGGTCCGCAACTTTTCCATGGTTCCGTGTCGACGGTCCGGGATGACGTCCTACGTCATTCCAAAGATCAGCTGCTGTTTCGTCAGCTTGCTCAGCCTTCTCGGGGAGGCAAGGGCCGTTCCAAGCCTAACAAGTACCCTTCTGCTTCCTCTGTGAAGCAAAAGGCTGGTCCTTCTGCCGCCGCCTCTACTTCTTACTCACGGGGTAAAGGTAGGGGTCGGCAGAATCGAGGGAAGTCTCAGGATTCTTCATTTAGCAGAGGAGGTGGTTTCTCCTCTCGCGGGCCTCGTCGGGGCTCGAAATGAAGGTCCTCACCTCGACTCGTCCCAGGTTGGAGGAAGGATAGCAGAGTTCGCAGACCATTGGACCACCCTCACATCCGATCCATGGGTGTTAGATGTTGTTCGGTCCGGGATGCGCATATCCTTCCGACGGCACCCCACTCTGACAAGGGTGCCTCTTCCAACCACAGTTCCTTCAGACGTTTTACGTAGGGAACTTTTGTCCACGGAGATTGCCAATCTCCTGGCAAAGGGGGCGATCGAGGTCGTCAAGAACGTTCAGTCAGTGGGTTTCTATTCCCGCCTGTTCTTGGTGCCGAAGAAGGACGGCCGACTCCGACCGGTTATCGATCTGAGCATCCTGAACCAGTCTATCATTGCTCCCAAGTTCAGCATGGAGACTTTCAGGTCGGTCCGCCAATCAATTCACCAGGGAGATTTCGCAGCCAGCATCGACCTGCGAGACGCTTACTTCCACGTTCCGATGCATCGGGCGTCACGGAAGTATCTCAGGTTCGCTTTTCTGGGGCGAGTTTACCAGTTCAAGGCCATGCCTTTCGGCCTCAACCTGGCTCCTTGGGCGTTCACCAGACTGATGTCGCATGTGATAGCGTTCCATCGCACACAGTCCAGGGTGACTACTTCGGCATATCTGGACGATATCCTCCAGAGGCATTCCAATGCTGCCTTACTGGAATCGGATGTCGCCACTCTGTTGAGCTTGCTCACGTCGCTAGGATTCAGAGTCAACGAGGAGAAGTCGGACCTGGTCCCTTCTCAGTCGTTTTGTCATCTGGGGATGTCTTTCCAAACCAAATTCAATTTGGTGGCTGTTCCCCAGGCCAAGGCTGTGATTCTCTCAGCTTTTGCTCTGACTCTGTCCCAGTCCAGGTCCGCGACCGCTCGGAGTTTTCTCCGGCTGATCGGTCTCTGCGGTTCGGTGACGGATCTCATTCCTCTAGGTCGGCTGCGTGTCAGACCTCTCCAACACTTTCTGCTCAGTCGTTGGAGACCGAATGTAGATTCTCTGGATCAGGTGCTTCCGTTTCCGGACTCTCTGTATCCTCACCTTCTTCCCTGGACAGATGTTCAGTGGATTACGCAGGGTGTTCCGCTGGACTTCCCCACGTCCGATCGCATTCTGACGGCAGATGCCAGCGATCTCGGATGGGGTGCGACGTTGGATCCTCTCGGTCTTTCCCTACACGGGATGTGGGACCAGGATCAAGCAGCTCTACACATCAACCAGAAGGAGCTTCTTGCTCTTCTTCTGAGTTTCAGGCAGTGGATCCCTCACCTGTCGAATCGCCAGGTCCTTCTACTATCCGACAATTCGACAGTGGTTGCTTACATTCGGAACCAGGGTGGCACGCACTCGCTTCCGATGTACGAGTTAGCTCGGGATCTTTTACTGCTCGCTCAGGAGGTTCACGCCGGAGTGGTTGTTCGTCACATTCCCGGTCGTCTGAACGTCCTAGCCGACTCCCTGTCCCGACAGGGCAGGGTTATTTCCACCGAGTGGATGCTTCACAGGGCAGTGTTCCAGTCGCTTTGCGATCTCTGGGGACGTCCCTACATCGATCTCTTTGCGACTCGTTGGAACCATCAGGTGGACACTTTCGTGTCCCCGTGTCCAGATCCTCTGGCTTTTGCCGTGGACGCTCTGTCACTCGATTGGAACGGTCTAGTCGGCTACGCCTTCCCGCCGGTTCCGATTCTTCCTCAGGTTCTCGCCAAAATTCGAACCTGCAGTTGTCGAATCATTCTGATCGCTCCCCTGTCGCCTCAGCGGGTGTGGATCAATCAGCTCCGCTCGCTGATGGCGGCGGTTCCGGCACGTCTCCCGCTACGTCGCGACCTTCTTTGTCAAGGTCGCCCGAGGAGGTTTCACGTCGACCCGACTTCATTGTGCCTTCACGCATATCTTTTGTCAGGTCCTGTCTCCTCCGTAGAGGTTTTTCGAGACGAGCAGTGGAGTGCATTTCTTCTTCAAGGAGGCACTCCACTGGTTTAGCTTATGCAGCTAAATGGAAGGTCTTCTGTCGTTGGTGTGCTGATCACTCTGTTGATTATGCCAATCCTTCGATTTCACAGATTGCGGAGTTTCTGGTATATCTGTTTGATTCTCGGGGTCTCCAGCCTGTTACCATCAAGGGTTACAGGTCTATGCTTTCAGAGACTTTTTCTTATGTGGGGAAGCGTCGTATCGGCACTAATCCTTACCTCTCCAAGCTTGTTCGGCACTTTTCTTTGAAAAGGCCTCGGACTTTGCAGCTTACTCCACGATGGAATCTTTCGTGGGTGCTGCTTTGCTTGGGGGGGGGGCGCCGTTCGAACCTTTATCCCAGGTGGATATGCAATTTCTCACATACAAGACGGCTTTTCTGATGGCATTTGCTTCGGCCAGACGGGTTAGTGAGCTTCACGCCCTCTCGGTTGACCCGGCCTTTTTTAGGAGTTCTCCCAACAGTGTTACTTTTACCACTGATTGCGCCTTTTTGGCTAAGAATCAGTTACCAGATACTACTCCTCCTCCTATCTGTATCAGGGCTCTTCCCTCTGTTGAGGGTACTCGCCCTTTGCTCTGTCCGGTCCGTGCTATTCGCATTTATCTTGATCGGACACGCTTCATACGGAAGGGCAGAAAACGTTTTTTTCTGTCTCTCATTCCGGGTCGACAGAAGATCTCTCCTCAATCCATTTCTCGATGGATTTGTCTTGCTATTCGTACGGCTTATAGTCGTTTAGCAGCTGGCGATTGTATTACCAATCGTATTTCTGCCCACGAGGTGCGGGCACTGTCTACCTCTTGGGCTTATTCTAACTCCGTCAAGTTGTCGGATGTTATGCAGGCAGCCTACTGGAGAAATGCTTCTACTTTCTCCACCTTTTATTTACGCCAGTTGCAGGAGCAGTCGGAGGACCTTTTTGCCTTGGGTCCTCTTTCTTCTGCTCAGGCTGTTGTCTGCCATAGCCATTAGGCTTCTTGAAGGTCAGTTTCAGCCTTGTGCTGTTACTGCCCTTTTTTCTGTCTGTGTGTCACACAGGCTCATATGTCTCTTTTCATTGTCCTTTACCAATGATTGCGACATTATGGTTGATAAGCCTCGGGACCTCTTCCTTCTGCTTCACGGTTCCAGTGCACTAGGGTTATGTGGGGGTTGGTTATGCGATTCCCTCCAGCCTTTTGTCTATTCAGCCTGTAGTAAACAATTGTGAGTAGGTTGATAAGAAATCTAAATTTTATAGTAAATTTCCTTTCTTATTATACCTACCACAATTGTTTACATGGAGGCCCTACCGTCTTCTTTACGGGTAAAGAATCTTTCCTCCCCGCTGATCACATAACTCTAACGTTTACGGATTCAAAAAGAATGAGTCTTTAGAGACGGTATATGCGCACTGGCAACGGAAGTCGTGGAGTTGTACTTGGGAGAGAGCGTCCCGTACTGGGTCTGTGCCGGTTGCACTCGACCCAGTTTTGGCTTATTTTTATTGGTGCTTTTGCACCACTTTTCTTTCCCAACTTGCTTGGGAAAGACAAAAATAGAGAGTATTTTATCCGAGTTAGGGACTTCCACTGTAGTGCAAGCCTGTAGTAAACAATTGTGGTAGGTATAATAAGAAAGGAAATTTACTATAAAATTTAGATTTCTTTGGAAGCAGCAATGACTACGATTTTCCCAAAATCTTTTTACAAGATGCTAGCTTGGATGAACCTGTTAGCTCCAAATTTGCTTCTTATGCTAATAAGGCTTCTCCGTCTAAGTCTGACTCGCTTGATTTAGTAAAGAAACATCTCATCCCTAGTAATTGCACTCTCGTGGATGCTCCAAGAGTGAATCAGGAAATTTGGGCCCAATTGGATGCACGTAGCCACACACAGGATAGCCAACTTCAGGAAGTGCAGAAATTATTGGGATGGGGAATGGTCCCTTACATCAAACTCAACGATGTTTTGAAGCATATCAGGCTCTTGGACACCAGTAAATCTCACCTGGCAACGCAAATTGCCCAGACTACAGATTCTCAGAAGGTTGAAAAACTTAAACAGAAAATGCTAACAGTCAACTCTGAATTGGATCAACTGTTCTCAGACATGCGTGTCCTGATTGTGGATGGCATTTCCCTCCTGGGTGCCGCCACTTTTGAGATGTCACTTCGACGACGTTTTTTCTTGAGGCCTACTCTACTGAACCAATTTAAGAGCCTCTGCTCCATGGATCATCCTGTATCTACTTTACTTTTTTGGGGACGACATTGAGAAGTCTTTGAAATCTTGTAAAGACTTCACTAGAGTCACTCCACGATCCTGTTCTGCTACTTCTGGTCGTTCTAGCCGAGGGCATTACAATTGTCAGCAGCAGTCTTTTTTAGACGCAAGAGGAAGATATCCTCGTACCGACCGGTATGCCAACCGGAATACCCACTGGGGAAGAAGAGGCAAATTCCAGCGCAACAACTACAACAACACCAACAGGTATTAACCAAGGTAAATATTTGTCAGCATAGTTTTGTTGTGGGGCAACTACAATTTTGTTTACCAGGTTGGAAAAAGCTTACCTGTGACCCTCGGGTCTTAAATACTGTGGCTGGGTACCAGTTGGAATTCTCGGGCACACCGTCCCAGGGTTCGCCTCCTACACATTTCAAGTTTAGTGCTGAAGAATCTTTGTTGATTGTCTCCAAAATTGAATCTCTTTTGCACAAGTGAGCCATTCAGCTGACTACCCTTTCAGAAAATGATTTCTTGTCCAATATATTCTTACGTAGAAAGAAATCTGGCAAGTTTCGGCTTATTTTTAATCTGCGTTCTCTGAATCGGTTTATTACATACCATCACTTTAAAATGGAAACGCTTGATGCAGTATGCTCATTGATTGACAGAAATGACTTTTTCTGCTCAGTTGACCTAACTGATGCCTATTTGAGAGTACCTATTCATACCGATTTTCAGCGTTTTTTTAAATTTCAATGGCGAGACCAAGTCTATAAATTTATTTGTCTCCCTTTTGGTCTGTGTCCGCGCCTCGGGTGTTCACAAAACTTATGCGACCTATTTTCGCTGGTGAACGCTCTCTGGGTACCAAAGGTAGTGCTTATATTGATGATTCGGTTATCATTAACTCAGATTCACATACATGTAATGAACAAACGTCTTATTTATGCACTACCCTCGAGGACTTGGGTTTCCTTGTTAACAGAGCTAAACCTGAACTTACTTCTGCAAGAGAGATTCAGTATCTTGGTCACATTCTCAATTCAGTTTCCTTCACCATTTCCTTACCGCCACATAAAGTGACCCAAATTAAAGATGCTTCAAAGAAGCTTCTTACACAACAGTCTTGTACAGTCAGAGAGCTAGCTCACCTTATTGGCTTACATGTTTCTGCTTTTAGGGCCATCTTGTTGGGACCCCTCTTTTACCGTCAGCTGGAGGTTGCCAGATATCATCAGTTAACACTGGGTTCTTATAATAGTACTTTGACTCTATCGTCAGGTGCACGAGCTGAAATTTCTTGGTGGTACACCAATTTGGATATGATGAATGGTTCCCTCATTCGACACCCACCACCAGTGCTTATCATAAAAGCTGATGCATCAAAAACTGGTTGGGGGGCTGTTACCGACTGTATGTCTCAGAATGTGCTGTGGTATTCACAGGAATCACTGCTTCATATAAATGAATTAGAGATCACTGCAATTTATAAGGGTGTAACTGCTTTGGCTTCTAATTTTAGTCATGGCCACATTTGTGTGAAGTCTGATAACGTGACTGCAGTATCATACATTAATAACAAAGGTGGTCCTTTGGCAATTCTTCACCAAATTTCTAAACAAAGTTTGGCTCTGGTGCTTTGAGCGTGACCTTTTCCTGACAGCACAACATGTTCCTGGTAAAGAAAATTGTATGGCCGATACTCTTTCACGGGAGGTCACTTCTTGCTCCAAATGGATGCTCAATCCATCCATCTTTACTCAACTTTGTCAAACTTTTTTCTTCCCAAACAATGATATGTTTGTATCCCGTCGGAATGCTCAGATACCTTTTGTAACTGGTTTCCCGATGCCCAGGCCTCATTTATTGATGCTTTTTCGCGGTGTTGGGCACAATTTTCACCTTATCTGTCTCCACCTTTCAGGCTGATCGACAGGGTGCTTCAGAAACTACAAGATGATCATGTTCAGGATGCAATCCTGATGGTACCATCATGGCCAACACATCATTGGTTTCCAATGCTTCTTCAGATCAGTCAATGACCTCTCTTGGTGCCCCCTCATTCCAGGTTACTGAGCAATCCTTTAACCGGTGCGTTTCATCCTCTGGCTGACAACCTATACTTGATCGTTTGTCATGTATCCGGAATTATCTCAAAACAAAAGGCATTTCGGAAACGGCAGCCTGCACTATCACTGACTCGTGGAGGAGCTCCACTAACAAACAGTACAACCTTGCATGGAGAAAATGGTGTTTGTGGTGTTGTCAATGGAACATTGATCAAATACAAGTACAAGAGGCTCAAATTGTAAATTATTTATGCTCCTTAGTCACTGCACAGAAATCATACAGTGTTGTTAACACTCATAGGTCCACCATCATGCAAACACTTTTACTTTTGGGGAGGTCTGATCTCCAAAATACACCACTTATTAGGAGGTTCATGAAGGGCACATTCCATCACAATCCTCCAGTTCCCAGATACTCTTCTACATGGGATGTGTCAGTGTTACTGAATTATTTGGCTACACTTTATCCACTCCATTCACTTTCTTTGGAGCTTCTCACGAAGAAACTGGTTTGTCTTATGGCCCTTACTAGTGCACAACGGTGTCAAACCTTGAGGGCACTCAATTTGGATTTTATGACAATTACAGCCAATCGCATTCCTTTTGGCATTGCTAGTTTATTGAAAACATCACGGCCCGGCCGGACACCCATCAGTGTTGATTTTTATTCTTTCCGGAATAAAATGGTTTGTGTGGTTCACACTATGACTGAATATTTAAACAGAACAAACAAACACAATTAGAAAGCCAAACTGTAAAACTTTATTAATTTCTTATAAAACAAAAAGATCTGTTTCTACTTCCACCGTGGCTCGGTGGATTAAACAATCAATGTGTGCCGCTGACATCGACACCAATACTTTCAGTGCACATTCTGTTCGAAGTGCCTCTACATCAGCTGCTTTTTCTTCTGGACTTTCTCTCCAGTACATTCTGAAGACAGCAAACTGAACTTCTGCTGATACCTTTTTCAAATTTTATTTCAGATATTCTATGGAACAGAAGTCGGCTTTTGATTCAGTGGTGCTGAGCACAGCTACAAAGAAAAAATGAACTATGGAACGTACATGTTATTTTGTAAAATAAAGTAACTGGTTTATTCATTTAGTTTCACAATCATTGACTACTGTGAACTATGCCATGTTCAACCCGAGAAACTGGAAGGCTTCATGGAAAAGAATCCCCCTCTCATCCAAACACCTGTAAGATTTGATGGATGAGAAGGATTCTTTGAGTATAAGCCTGGAGGCTTTGAGGGTTGTTCGCTCCCTCAGGCTTGTACTCACTCACTTTTCCAATCCTGTCTGCCCTCCCGTTTTGGTCAATGATTGCTCTGGTCTTACCACTCTGATTCCAAAGACAGGAATCTCACTGGGACAGGGCCTTTATTCTCTTGTATTGATGACTTTGAATAAGAGCGGCGAGTTGCACGAGCGAACTGATATGCCATGTTCAACGTGAGAAGCCGGAAGGCTTCATGGAAAAGAATACATATAGGAGTGTACCACTATTTGAACATGGAACTATTTGGAATGAAAGCTGCAGGCTTATACTCAAAGAACCCTTCTCATCCATCACATCTTACAGATGTTTGGATGAGAGGGGGATTTTCTACTGCATGGGAGTTGTTTAAGGGAATGTATTAACCAAGAATAGAATATATCCAACATTTCTTATCAACCTACCTTACAACTGTTTACTACAGGCTTGCACTACAGTGGAAGACCCTAACTAGGATAAAATACTCTCTATTTTAATCTTTCCCAAGAGATTTGGGAAAGAAAAGTGGTGTAAAAACACCACGAAAAGATAAGCCAAAACTGGGTCGACATAGGGGGCGCTCTTCTCTTAGTACAATTCCACGACTTCCGTTAACCAGTGCACAAAGCAGTCATCAAACCATTCTTTTTTTGTCTGCTGCACGTGAAGGACGTGCCGCCATTTGCATTACGAAACAGTGAGAATTCAACTCATCGATAATGGTTTCCTGTGACTGGAATTATGGATCTGAGGATCGTATAATAACAGGACTGTGTTTTATATTTTCTCGTTAATATTTTCAACCACATTTTCATTAAATTTTATATATATTTTCCGTGATCGTGCACGATTTTTGGGTACCGTGTGGTTCGGACATAAAATTTTTTGGTTGATAATTTTTATTAGCTCAACTTTGGCGAAGCCAAATTTGAGCTTTTGTCATGGCCCGTCGTCCGTCTGTCCATCTAGCCGTCTGTCCATCTGTCCATCTGTCCATCTGGCCGTCTGTCCATCTGTCCGTACGTCAACAATTGGATACGGCTCGGGCTAGAGGCCATATTTATGAACCGATCTTTACGAAACGTCTTGGGTACCTTTGTTAAGACCGTGGGACGAGAACGAGTGTTTTGGGGTACGGTCCGAAATTCAAGGTGGCTGCCAGCTGCCATTTTGTGCCGACGATGCAGAAATCTGTTTTTTGTACAGAACTTCCATATGAAAGCTCTGATTTGAATAATTTTTTGTATGAATGTTTAGTACCATGGGATACATCACATATAATACGGGTTTTTTTCTCGTGCGTAAATTGTGCAAATTAGACTAATTTTGATGTTTTTTGGTGTTACTTTCAGCACTGTAAGTGCAAATGCCAATACGGCTCGGGTTAGAGGCCGTATTTATGAACCGATCTTTACGAAACTTCTTGGGTACCTTTGGTATCACCGTGGGACGAGAACGAGTGTTTTGGGATCCGGTCCGAAATTCAAGATGGCCGATGGCAGCCATTTTGTACAAAATTAGGTGCAATCAGATTTTTGCACAGAACTTCCATATGAAAGCGCTGATTTGAATAAATTTTTGTGTGAATGTTTATTACCATGGGATACATCACATATAATACGGGTTTTTTTCTCGTGCAGAAATTATGCAAATTAGATGAACTTTGATTTTTTCAGTGCCACTTACACACAGTAAGTACACATGTCAATACGGCTCAGACTAGAGTCTGTATTTATGAACTGATCTTCACGAAATGTCTTGGGTACCTTTGTTATCACCTTGGGATGAGAACAAGTGTTTCTGGGTGCAGTCTAAAATTCAAGATGGCTGCCAGTGGCCATTTTGTACCGAAATTAGGTCTAATCAGTTTTTTGTACACAACTTCTATACAGCTCAGATTAGAGGCCATATTTATGAACCAATCTTTACGAAACTTCTTGGGTACCTTTGTTATCACCGTGGGATGAGAGCGAGTGTTTTTGGGTGTGGTCTGAAATTCAAGATGGCCACCAGCAGCCATTTTGTACCAAAATTAGTGCAATCAGTCTTTTGTACAGAACTTCTGTATGAAAGTTCTGATTTGAATAAATTTTTGTATGAATGTTTAGTAACATGGAATACATCACATGTTGTAAGGGTTTTTTTTTTCATGCAGAAATTATGCAAATTAGATGAACTTTGATTTATTCAGTGCTACTTACATAATGTAAGCACGCATGTCAATATGGCTCAGGGCAGAGGCTGTATTTATGAACCGATCTTCACAAAACTTCTTGGGTACCTTTGTTATCACCTTGGGACGAGAATGAGTGTTTCTGGGTACGGTCCAAAATTCAAGATGGCTACCAGTGGCCATTTTATACCAAAATTAGGTCCAATCAGTTTTTTGTCACAAGTTCTATACAGCTTGTATTTATGAACTGATCTTCACAAAACTTCTTGGGTACCTTTGTTTTCACCTTGGAACAGGAACGAGTGTGTTTTGGGGTGCCTTTGTTATCACTGTGCTATGAGAACAAATATTTTGGGGTTCAGTCAGACCCACTCTGGGACTAAGATTTCTTTTCTAGTTTAGCATCTGACTGTCACCCACCTTTACAATACTTTACCTATACATTTGTTACAGGCAACGGTCAGTATTTATGTACAGACCGTTACAATACTTTATATGTACCTTTGTTATCAGGTCATTACCTAGATGTTTGTCATTGCTGTGTCACATACTATACATGTACATGTCTTTGTCTTGAGTTGAGCTACAGTGTCATTGACACTTTCATTATTATTATTATTGGCGTTAGGTGTCAATGAGGGACTGTATGGACAGGATTTCTTCACTCTGTTGAGGGCTGAATTTCTGTTTTTTAGGTCCCTGTCGGCTGTCTGGGTTCTGTTGTGTTCCCGCCGGTTCTTTTTTTCTGCCACCTTTCTCTCGTAGTTGGGGGTGTTCTTCTACTTTCTGTATCTGTTGAGTTCACCTTTTTCTTCTACTGCTCTCACCTCTGTTATGTACGGTTTCCTTTAGGGCAATGCCTTTTGCCCTCGCTTTTGGTGCGTTTTCATGGCTGTTCCTCCCGCACCTGTGGGGGGGGGGGGGGGTTTGAATGCTGTCATTTCGGGGCCTCCCGACACGACCACATCTGGTGAGAGTTATACCCCCTCCGTGGGGGATGTCCCAACCTCATGGGGGGAGGGGGGGGGAACGTTGTCATTTCGGGGCCTTCCAACATGACCACGCCTGGTGAGAGTTATACCCTCTCTTTGGGGGATGTGCAGATTTTTTACCGTGGTGGATACTGCGGGATCTGTTGAGATGTCTGGTGAAGGGATGCCTGGTTCCAGGACTATGTGCCCTCTCCAGCCGACATCTGAGGCTGTCACTAGGGTTGTGACTCCTCCTTTGGAGGTCAAGCTCGGTTGCTCTCTCCCTTTTTGCATCAGTTTCAACAGCGCCCGTCATATCTGCTGCTACTGCTGTTCCATCTACAACGTCATCGGTCACCATTTTAGCCGGCCTCGGCTTATCCCTGCAGCGATCTGCAGCGATGTCTGTTGTGTGGATGTGGGGTATCGGCCTCAGGCTTCCCTGACTTCAACTCGGCAAAGTCGGAAGTGGCTGCCGACTGAACCCCCTGTTGTGTCCTCTCAGCCGTTGAGCACAGCAGTTTTATCCCTGCAGGGGTCTGCAGCGATGTCTGGTAGTGTAAACGTCGGGGATTGGCCTCAGCCTTCCCTGACTTCAACTTGGCAAAGTAGGAAGGGGCTGCCGGCCGAACCCTCTACTGTGGTCTCTCAGCCATCGAGTACCTCAGTTTTTCTCATTGGATTTGGATGTTCATGGTGGGGTCACCATGAGCTCTGTGGCGTTTCAGTCCGCGCACTCTGGTCCCATGGCCAGTTTTGCGTGACCAACGCTTTTTGTGCAGCCTGGACCTTCTGTCCCGCAGAGGTCTGAGGCGACTCTCCTGTGTTTCCGCTCTGTAGATCCTCGGGGTATGTCATACTGCAATACACATCTCCCTTCAGATGTTTTCGGCTTCAGCCTGTTGCCCTGCGTCGGGTGTCTTTGAGGATCGTGACCCTTTGCTGGTACAATGGGTCAGGAGTGAAGCCACTTTGTCGGTTCATTCCCATGTCGTTCTGTTCCGACACAGTCAGTGAGGTTAGGGAGGCAATCTCCTTGATCACTTAGGTTCTGTCCAAGAGCCTTTTTCATTGCTTCCAGCGCGGCTATGAGTGGTTTCCGGGTGCCCCCCTGTGGTGCTGCCTCCCAGGATTGGAAACAGGCCGCTTTCTGATCCCCCTGGTGTGCCTACACCATGGATTGCGTCGGCTGGTTTGCCCATGATGGGTTATGTGTCGTCCGACTCATGGGATGAGTCAGACATACCGGACGTCGAGAGCCAACAGTCTTCTGACTTGGGGGCAGCTCTTGACTTTGTGTTTGGGTTCCTTCCAGATCTCAAACCGTCAAACCAACCGACAGTGTCAGCCTAGCCGCGATCATCAGTCGTGTGCCAACAGCCTGTGGAGCAACCTGCTTCTGGGTGCCTTCAACCATGCCTTTTGGTACAGGTGGTTGAAGCATTTACAGCTTTGGACTCTAAGCTGAGTTCCAGGGCTATGAAGATGTCGTTCTTCATTAGGGTTGACACTTTTTTTGCCTCCGGTGCATTATCATTCCTACGATTTCACCAATCCGTCATTCTGCCAGACTTTGACAGTCTTGGATCAGGACCAACTCCCAAGCTGGCCATTTTTCATATGAAGACTCTGGAGTCCGTGTTGGGCTTATCGGGAGAGATACTGGCTGGAATGCTTTCTGTCTTTGATCACGTCGTCTCTGCTTTGCTGCTTATCTGCTCCCAGATAAGTTTGACGACAAACAGGTTTTTTGTGTGTGCTGTCCTAGGCGCTCATGTATCTTCTCACACACATGCCTGTTACACGGCTAACTTGGAGTTAGTTCGCAGGGATGCTGTGCTGGACACAAGCTGTTCCCTTCTTGAGGGGCAGTGCGCTGCTTTTCGATCTGCCTCTATCGGCGGGTCAGCAACTATTCCATGGTTTCGTGTCAACATTCGGGATGACTCCCTATGTCATTCCATTGATCTGCAGCTGCTTCGTCAGCTTGATCAGCCTTCTGTTGGAGGCAGGGGCCGTCCAAAGCCTAACAAGTACCCTTCTGCTTCCTCTGCGAAGCTAGGGGCTGATCCTCCTGCCGCCACTTCTACACACAGGGTAAGGGTAGGCGTCGGCAGTAGTCACCTCGAATTCTTCCCAGGTTGAGGCATTCCACTCTGTCGAGAGGGCCTCTTCCAACACAAGTCCCTTTCAACGTTACACGTTGGGAACTTTTGATCATGGAGATCTCCTGTCAAAGGGGGCGATCGAGGTCATAAAGAACATTCTTTCAGTGGGATTTTATTCCCGTCTGTTCTTGGTGCCGAAGAAGGACGGCCGACTCAGACAGGTTATCGATCTGAGTATCCTGACGCTGTCTATCATTGCTCCTCATGGAGGCTTTCAGGTCGGTTCGCCGCTCCATTCCCCAGGATGTTTTCCAGTTCAAGGCCATGCCCTTTGGCCTCAACCTGGATCCTTGGGCCTTCACCTGTCTGATGTCGCATGTGTTAGTCTTACATCACACACAGACCAGGGTGTCTTCTTCAGCTTATCTAGTCGATATCCTCCAGAGGCATTCCAATGCCGCCTTTCTGATGGAGTCTGATGTCATCACACTGTTGAGCCTACATACGTCACTAGGGTTCAGCGTCAATGGGGAGAAGCCGGACCTAGTCCCTTCTCTGTCGTTTTGTCATCTGGGATGGGCTTCCATACTCAGCTGGATACAGTGGCAGTTTCCCAGGCAAGGACTGTGATTTTCTCAGCCTTTTGCCCTGACTCTGTCCCCATCCACGTCCGCAACAGCTCGGAGTCTTCCCCGGCTGCTCGGTCTCTGTGGTTCCGTGATGGATCGGATCTCATTCCTCTAGGTCGGCTGCATGTCTGACCTCTCCAACACTTTCTGCTCAGTCGTTGGAGGCCGAATGTTGATCCTCTGGATCTGGTGCTTCAGTTACCGGAGTCTCTTCCTCGTGACCGTCTCCCCTGACAGATGTTCAGTGGATTATGCAGGGAGTTCCGTTGGACTTCCCCACGTCCGATTGTGTTCTGACAGCAGTCGTCAGCGATCTCGGATGGGGTGTGATGTTGGATCCTCTAGGTCTTTTCCTTTGCACGTCATGGGACCAGGATCTAGCAGCTCTTCACATCAACCAGAAGGAGCTTCTTGCTCTTCTGAGTTTCCGGCAGTGGATCCCCCTCCTTTCGAATTGTCAGGTCCTTCTGTTGTCCGACAGTTTGACGGTGGTTGTTTACATTCAGAACCAGGGCGGCACGCACTATGTTCCCATGTACGAATTGGTTCAGGATCTTCTACTGCTTGCTCAGGATGTCAACGCCAGAGTGGTGGTTCGTCACTTTCCTGGTCGTCTGAACATCCTAGCCGACTCCCTGTCCCGACTTGGCAGGTTCTTTTCCACCGAGTGGATGCTCCACATGGCGGTGTTCTCAGTCTCTTTGTGATCTCTAGGGTAGTCCCCACATCGCTCTCTTCATGACTCGTTGGAACCATCAGGTGGATACATTTGTGTCCCCATGTCCAGATGCTCTGGCTTTCGCCGTGGATGCTCTGTTGCTCCTTGGGAACAGTCTTGTCGGCTACGCCTTTCTGCCGGTTCCGATTCTGCCTCAGGTTCTAGCCCAGATTACAAACCTGCAGTTGTCAAATCATTTCGATCACATCCCTGTCGCCTCAGTGGGTGTGGTTCAATCTGCTCCACTGTCTGTTAGCGGCGGTTCCGGCACGTCTCCCTCTACATCACAACCTTCTTTGCCGAGGTCGTCCGAGGAGGTTTCATGTCGACCCGACTTCATTGTGCCTTCGCGCATGTCTTGTCAGGTCCTGTCTCCTCCGTAGTGGTTTTTTTTAGACGAGTAGTGGAGTTGCTTTTCTTCTTCAAGGAGGCACTCCACTGGTTTAGCCTATGCGGCTAAGTGGAAGGTCTTTTGTCAATGGTGTGCGGATCACTCTGTTGCTTCTGTCACTCCTTCGATCACACAGATTGCGGAGTTTCTGGTATATGTTTGATTCTGGGGGTCTCCAGCAATGGGTACAGGTCCATGCTTCGGAGACCGTTTTCATATGTGGGACAGCGTTGTATCGGCACTCATTCTTGCCTCTCCAAGCTTGTTCGGCACTTTTCCTTGAAAAGGCCTAGGACTTTGCAGCTTACTCCAAGTTGGACTCTTTCTTGGGTGCTGCTCTGCTTGAGGGGGGTGGGCATTCGTGCTCTTTATCCCAGGTGGATATGCGTTTTCTCACATGCAAGACAGCTTTTCTGATTGCTTTTGCCTCAGCCTGACACCTCTTCCTCTGTCCACGGTCCCAGTGCAATTGAGTTATGTGTGGGTTGGTTATGTGATTCCCTCCATCCTTTTGTCTATTTAGCCTGTAGTAAACAATTGTAAGGTAGGTAGATAAGAAATATAAATCTTATAGTAAATTTCCTTTCTTATTATACCTTCCGCAATTGTTTACATGGAGGCCCTCTCGTCTTCTTATTCGGGTAAGAATTCTTCCTCCCCGCTGATCACATAACTCCTATGTTGGTGGACTCAAAAGAATGGTTTGATGACTGCTTTGTGCACTGGTTAACGGAAATCGTGGAATTGTACTAAGAGAAGAGTGTCCCCTACTGAGTGTGCGCCGATGGCGCTCAACCCAGTTTGGGTTTATTTTTTTCTTGGTGTTTTTACACCACTTTTCTTTCCAAAATCTCTTGGGAAAGATTAAAATAGAGAGTATTTTATCCGAGTTAGGGTCTTCCACTGTAGTGCAAGCTTGTAGTAAACAATAGCAGTATGTATAATAAGAAAGGAAATTTACTATAAAATTTATATTTTTGTATTTCTCACAACAGGTGGAAGAGTTTGGTAAAAATGGGATTTGAATATTTTTTGTTATTGATGTTAAATAGAGAGAATTAAATTATTTGTTGCATTGGTTAAATATGGAGGTCAACAACCATGCAAGACAGAATGAGTATCAATTTGATTTTTTAAATTTCAGTTAGAAGAATGGTTGTTACATGCTTCAGATGTTAATGAAAATGTAGAAAAAGATGATGATAAATCAGTTTGTGAAGATACTGTATTCAGAGAACTGATGTCAAGTCATTCTTTGTTGGACTGCTTAATTGTAAATATATATGGGGCTAGAAAACCCATTTGAAACTATGTAAAATGAGTGTCGTGCAGCATGTTTTTCCTTCCTTATACCATGTTGCTTCCCCTCTTCAAGTTAGTTCTGTAATATGACAACATTTCTAGTGCACTTTGTATACACCAATAAAGTTTTCTTTCCTCTTTTCTAAGTAGTTTAAAAAGTGTACAAGAAAATGATCAACTTTCAAAATTATTGTTATAAGTACTTTAGCTCTCTAATCAGTAGGTTGACCCAAAACACTCTAAATATATTGTACAAATTCGGAATCTTAAAGAGCTCAAGAAGCTTTGTCAAATACCTTTGTGAAATAAATTGGAATCCCCAGAAATCCCTGAAAATTAGAGTCTCAGTCTTCCTCAAGTCTGAAATTTCTGAACCATCCAGAAAAATCAGGAATCTGCACTATTGGCCTCAGTGGAACAGGGCTGCTTAGAGCAAGGATGGGCCCTAGGGCAATGTGTAGAATGGGCATTATGTGCCCTGTGAGCGCATGAACTTATGTTAACCAGGGCTTGGGAGGGGTCCTTCCCCGGAAATTGTTTCTAAATTAGTGCTAGGAGAAGAATTCTCCTGGATTTTCATGACAATATCAAATCAATTATTTTCTTTCAATTTGGGTAATTTATTCCCTGTAGGTTTTGACATATTTTTTTTTAAAACTCTGTTCCAAATGCAATTAATCATAATCAGCTCTGTCAAACAAGTTAGTATTTGTTGTATTCTGAATTGTGAACAACTTTGTTTAATAGTTTTATTGCCGCAAAGTATCATGTGCCCATAAAATGGAAATGGCAAGAGATGCTAAAAAACCCCAGCATACTTCCTGCACAGTACTTGAGAGCTCTATTTACATATCAAATTTATTGAAAGCAGATGACATTCACCTTTTGCTCTTTTTTGGTATGATGTACTAAATATTGCATTAAAAGAAGGCTGCATCGCTTTTGGTATCAGGGAACTAAATATTTGAATTAGAGTTTCCCGCCTTGAAATGTTGCACTCGGAAGTGATGCAATCTCTAAAAATAAACAGCCTTGGGAAAATAAATTGTTTCAATAAACATTTGAAGCATTCTATTGACATCTTGCGTTACTGATGAATATTCCAAATAAAAAAGAAGGTGATTTTATTACTTTTGGACCAAAAAAATACAATTTATATTTGGTGTGTTTTTGTGTGGATTTCCTGAAAAATATGTACATGGGACTGGTACTTCCCTTGTTGTCAAATTTTCTCTCTTATTTGTTGCATGACCCCCTGTTTTGTGGTCAGAAAACGTTGTCTGAAGGGATATACTTGACAAAGATATTTGAATGCTAAAATTAAAGTGATGCAATCATATTTTTTTTTCCTGAACATTATAATTGTCGCCTATCAGCCTATGGGAAAATATTTAGTTCCGCGATAGCTATAGGAAATATGTTTTTTGCTTCCAAACCAGATTCATTTATTATTTTGGGGGATTAGTTCAACATTAAAATGTTCATTGAGGATCCACACACCCTAGAGAACTGTTTTGTTGTTTTGAAAAGTTGCATTTTTGTCACAGTCAGAAACAAAGGCTATATATTGTCAAAACTAAGGCTGTTAATGCAAACAAATTCACATCTTGTATTCTGCAGGAGCACACTATAACCTCTGGCAGCTGCAAACTAACAGCCTACCTTACCCTATTAACACATTTATTTAAACCATGGTTCCCCTTCAGAGTACTAAGGACAGGGTGATTCCAAAGTTCACCCCCCCCCCCCCCCAAAACACCATTCAAACACACAACCAAACAACCTATACTACACTTCTATTGACTGGTATTCAGAAGTTTTTCTCTTCTATATTATGCTCTTTAAAATGTCAGAAAGCAAGTCCTTCATTGAAAGAGTATTTTGGAACACAAAGTTGGGGAGGTGAGGGCATTGGGCTACAGTGAAAGAATAACATAATAAAATGACAAATGTGAATGAATGGCATTTGTGCATAGCTACCAATATAGTAGTGTGATACTAGTGCTGTCATAGTTCCCATGATACAGCACAAATTTACAGTGACAGTTATGAAATATTGCTGTCTCCTTGAACCAAGTCCCCCTCCCATGCACACTTTAATCTTCTGCTGGTGATTAACATTTGGAAAGACTGTACAACATGTTTTTAGAGGCTGAAGTTAATATCATAACTTTTAGTTTCTTACAATTTACTTTGAGACTGCAGCACTCATGGTCCACTGAGTTATTATATGCCCGTTTTGAAAAAATGGTTGTATTATGGTATACTGCTGTTTCATCTGTCTGTCCATCTGTCTGTCCATCCATCCACACGTCATACAATAACTTGAAAACACTTTGAGCAATTTTTGTGATTTTTTGGTGGAAAGTATATGTTGATGGAAGGAAGCTCCCTTTCGATTTGTGTCACTGTCCAATTTGTCATTCCACAGTTATGGGACTTTATTCGTCAAAATATAAGCAATTTTCCACATGTCGGACAATAACTTGAAAATGCTTGGAGCAATTTTCATTATTTTTTGATGGCAAGTATATGTTGATGAAAGAAATCTCCCTTTGTATTTGTGTCACCATCCGATATGTCATTCCAGAGTTATGGGACTTTATTCGTCAAAATATAAGCAATTTCCCACGTGTCAAACAATAACTTGAAAATGTTTAGAGCAATTTTCATGATTTTTTGGTTGCAAGTATATGTTGATGGAAGGAATCTCTCTTTCTATTTGTGTCACTGTCGGATTTGTCATTCCAGAGTTATGGGACTTTATTCATCAAAATATAGGCAGTTTTCCACATGTCGGACTTTGAGCAATTTTCATGATTTTTTGGTGGCAAGTATATGTTGATGGAAGGACTCTCCCTTTCTATTTGTGTCACTGTCCAATATGTTATTCCAGAGTTATGGGACTTTGTTTGTCAAAATATAAGCAATTTTCTACATGTCGAACAATAACTTGAAAATGCTTAGTACACATGTATACTCATATTGTGTGCTTCCCTCTTGTAATTAAAAATGGGTGTATCATGCACTCATGGCGCAGCTGTTTATTTTTCTATTTGACTGTCTTGTTCTGGCTCCTCCACTATATTTTTCATTGTATGTCATTCAGTACTCTAATGTAGACTTCCTAAATGTGTGACTGAAATTATATCCGTCTGTCTGTCCCCTGTCTGTCTGTCTATCTGTCTGTCTCTTCATCAGACAAGTTGTGTCTTTGTTAGATGACCTGACTGAAAGTCAGTGTGAGCTCTTGCCATCACTTGGCGTCCATCGTCCATCGTCCGTCGTCCATCATATGTTAGCTTTTACAAAACAATCTTCTCCTCACAAACAATGGCACAAATTGAAACATATATGGGCCACATCATCTTGGGGTATTCTGTTTTAGTTTTGTTCAAATGGGGTCTCCGCCCTTTTTGGGTGTGGTCTTATGCCCAAATATGATGAAATTCTTTAAAAATCTTCTTCTCATGAACCCCAAGTGGGAATGCTTTGATATTTAGTATGAAAATCCCTCTGGTGTTCAAGATTAAAAGTTGTTCAAAGAAAGTTGATAGGTCCATATTTGGGCTCTCCAGGGGATGGGCTCACGTTTGAGCTCCCCTGAAAATTTCTATTTCAAGAACCAATGGAGCCATTTGAACTAAATTTTATATATGGCATTAGTTGACCCTAAGTACTTCATTCATGCCCCCAAAATTTTTTGCGGTTCCCCATGGGAACCCCTGAAGCTAAAAATAGAACAAAAATGAAAAGTCCAATATTCCCCAAACTGCACAGACTAGAGATTTTGTATTTAGTATGAAGCTTTCTTCTGAGCAGTTGAAACAATTGGACAAAAACAATTGCTTGCGAATCTGTCATATGGTCTGTTTTTGGTGTTGTGAAACTATGATGACTCAGCATTTTTTAACACTGACGTCAATGGGAAGAAGATTACATGTTTACCTTTTTAAAAATATCTTCTCCTCACAAACCAATGGCCCAAATTGAAACATATATGGGCCACATCATCTTGGGGTATTCTGTTTTAGTTTTGTTCAAATGGGGTCTCTGCCCTTTTTGGGTTTGGGCTTATGCCCAAATATCATGAAATTCATTAAAAATCATCTTCTCATGAACCACAAGTGGGAATGCTTTGATATTTGGTACGAAACTTCCTCTGGTGTTCAAGATTAAAAGTTGTTCAAAGAAAGTTGATAGGTCCATGTTTGGGCTCTTCGGGAGATGGGCTCACTTTTGAGCTCCCCTGAAAATTTCAATTTCAAGAACCAATGGAGCGATTTGAACCAAATTTTATATGTGGCATTAGTTGACCCTAAGCACTTCATTCATGCTCCCAAAATTTTTTACGATTTCCCGTGGGAACACCTGGCACTAAAAATAGAAAAAAATGAAATGTCCAATATTTCCCAAACTGCATGGACTTGAGATTTTGTATTTGGTATGAATCTTTCTTCTGAGCAGTTGAAACAATTGGACGAAAAAATTGTTGGCATATGGTTCATTCAGAGTACATTTTCTCCATACCCATAACCCTTACAGTTTAGGATAATTTGGTTCAGGTGAGTGTTTTAGGCTTTCTTGAGCCTCTAGTTTTTCATTTATCTGTCTCTGTCTGCATTTTCAATAATTGACAGCTGACTATCTCTCACTCCCCCTCCACCCACCCACACACACAAATCCATTGAACATCAAAGACCACTATATTCTTGTTACAAATCCCAGATTCATCCTCTTTGGAAACATATTTTCTACAATTTCACTCTTTTTGTCAGAATGGGTGTCTGTGGGAATTGAAACAAAAGTTGTGAAAGTGCACTGATGGGTACTTGCAGCACAAGCATAGCACTATAGAATAAATATTTGATGCTTTTAGGCATTAACATTTTTATGAGTTACCACAGTAGCAGGTACTGGTCTTTCCTTTGCAAAAAAACCCCACTGTTTTATGTTTTGTCAGTGCCATACCAATGACTCTAGGTGCCTTAACTGAGAAAACTGATGCTTTCTTTCACAAACATTTCCAAATATTTATCAAACACAAGGTGAAATGTTTCAGAAGCCAGAATGTGATTCAAAATCTATCACAAATGGGAATTTAATATCACAGGGGGTTTGTTTTGGGTCAATATCAAATAATTTCTGAATTCCTAATTCATTGAGCGCTGAATGTTTTCTATGCCTGCATGCAGCAAGCATAGCATAACAACTTTTGTTTGATCTGTTATTATTAAACGTTTAACCCTTGGCAGATTTGAAAGTCTCATGTAGGTACAGTCAGAATAAGTGTTATTTTTGTAAAATCAATCCCTCAATATATTGGTAACCGTGCAGTGGCCTTTCGGTGGTGCAACATGAAGCTGCAAATAGTTAAGGTTGAACAGTTCATCAAATAGACAGATATAATGCCTAACTCGGCTGGTGACAGGTAAATAATGAATGGAGAAGTCATTGAATTGAGAATAAAGTAGGGACAAATCGTCCCTTCGGTTTCCACATGATCCACGGTGTATCCACGAGGTCTCGGCACTCTCCAAAGATACTAAAGTGTCGAGCAGGGACAGTAGAACACATTCTGAGAATTTCAAGTAGCTGCCTTGCATTGTCTGCACACAACTGGCATATATCCGACACTGTTTGTTGAATCTGAATGTCAAATTGGCCAAAATGACGGCTTTTTTGCCACCGGATTGTGTTGTCTGTTTCTGCCGGGGAGGTCTAAAATAAGCAGTTTAACTCCAAACTTTTTTGTCCCATATAAATGTGCGAATATTTCAAGCTGAACAGTTCATCAAGTAGACAGAAATAATGCCAAACTGGACCGGTAACAGGTAAAAAGTGAATGGAAACATCATTGCATTGAGAATAGAGTAGGGATGAATCAACCCCTCGGTTTCCACTCTATCCACGTTGTTCCCAGGGGGCCATGCTACTCGACAAAGATACTGACCTGTCAAGCAGGGATAGCAGAACAACTTCTGAAGATTTCGTGTAGCTGCATGCAGTGGTCTGGACGCAGTGGGCATATGAGCGACACTGGCATCTGTTCAATTTTAATGTCAAATTAGCCAAATTACTGTTTTTTCGCCATTAACCCATGCGCAATTTCTGTCCCCTTTTCATTTCTGTCAGTTATGTAACTGTTACCAGCTTGGCAGGTTCCATTTGGCACCAGTGTACACGATGCATCTTTCAGTCACCAGCATCTCTCCACCACTAACTATGAATCCAAAGTTTCAAACGGAACTACCTCAGAGGGGGAGCACTGCCACAACCCCAGACATATACCCAGCAACGGGTCGCTCCAGCTAGAAAAAGACCAAATTCAAACAATTACCTCCACTCATTAAAACGCTATATATCTCAGCTAATTCTTGGCCGATTTCCATGAAATTTTCAGTCATTCTTCACAAATAGTTACCACATCATTTCACACAGAGAGCGACACCAATTTCGCATTCTATCATGTTGAATGTCAGGAGACCGTTAGTCTAAATGTCAAAATTTTGAAAAAATAGTCTGGACACCAACAACATCAAATGGGAATGCCACAGAGAAACGTACTTTCTTTTACCAGACACAAAACTGATAGGGAAACATTTTTGTAAGTAGTAAGGGTATTCAAAAATCGAGGTCGTAACCCATTTTTGACTGGTTAAAGAAATATACCCCTTAAAAGCTTAAAATACCACTTTTCTGTGGATTTCTCCCAAAAAAATTTCAAGAAAATTGACCATTTGCAGGTCTTGGAGTGACATTACAAGCTGCATGGACAAAATATTCTGGTAAGCATTGTTAACCCTCCAGAGTCTGCCAAGCATAGACATTTTGAGAAAATGGGCTGTTCTTGGGCACCCATAACACCCAATGTGTAACTGCGAGATAAAAAAAACCTCCTTCATTGGAAGTGGAATTCAACGAGGATAATTTATGTAAGTAATGAAGGTATTCACAAAACCAAGCATTAACCCGTTGAGGGCTGGTAACAAAGCAATAACCGTCAAAAGGTTAAAAATTCAGGTTATCCGAGGATTTCTTATCAGCCTACCTTACAATTGTTTACTACAGGCTTGCACTGCAGTGGAAGACTCCAACTCGGAAAATATACTATCTATTTGATCTTTCCTAAGAGATTTGGGAAAGAAAAGTGGTGCAAAAACACCACGAAAAAATAAGCCAAAACTGGGTCGAGCGCCATCGGCACAACCCAGTAGAGGACGCTCTTCTCCTAGTACAATTCCACGACTTCCATTAACCAATGCACAAGGCAGTCATCAATGAATCATTCTTTTTTTGTCTGCTCTCCTTGAAGGATGTGCGGTCATTTGCATTACAAAACAGTGATAAATCAGCTCGTTGATAATGGTTTCCTGTGATTATTATTTTCAACCACATTTTCATTATATTTTATATATTTTCCGTGTCTCATGCGACTTTCGCGTACCGTGCGGTTCAGACATCAAATTTTTCAGTTCATGAATTTTATTATTATTATTGGAGTTAGGTGTCAATGAGGGACTGTATGGAAGGATTTCTTCACTCTGTTGAGGGCTGAATTTCTGTTTTTGGGGTCCCTGTCGGCCGTCTGGGTTTAGTTGTGTTCATGCTGGTTCTTTTTCTGCCACCTTTCTCTTGTAGTTGGGGTGGTGTTCTACTTTCTGTATCTGTTGAGTTAACCTTTTTCTTCTACTGCTCTCACCTCGGTTATGTCGAGTATCGTTCCTTTAGGGCAATTCCCTTTGCGAGGTTTGCCCTCGCTTTTGGTGCATTCTCGTGGCCGTTCCTCCTGCACCTGCAGGGGGACCGCTGTCGTTTCGAGGCCTCCCGACACGACCGCGTCTGGTGAGAGTTATACCCCCGGGATGTGCAGTTCCTCCCACACCCACTGGGGGGGGGGGGGGGGGGGGGGGGGGGGGGGGGGGGGGGGGTTAGACGCTGTTGTTTCAAGGCCTCCCGACATTACCACTTCAGATGAGAGTGATACCCCCTCCATGGGGGATGTACAGTTTTTTACCATGGTGGATACTATGGGAGCTGTTGAGTTGTCTGGTGAAGAGATGCCTAGTTCCGGGACTATGCTCCCTCTCCAGTCAACATCTGAGACTGTCACTAGGGTTGTGACTCCTCCTTTGGAGGCCGAGCTCGGTTGCTCTCTCCCCTTTCCCGCCAGTTTCAACAGCTCCTGTCATATCTGCTGCTACTGCTGTTCTGTCTACAACGTCATCAGTAACCGTTTCAGCCAGCCTCGGCTTATCCCTGCAGGGGTCTGCAGCGATGTCTGTAGTGTGGATGTGGGGTATTGGCCTCAGCCTTCCCTGACCTCAACTCGGCAAAGTCGGAAGTGGCTGCCAACCGACCCCTTGCTGTGTCCTTTCAGCTGTTGAGCACAGCAGTTTTATCCCTGCAGGGGTCTGCAGAGGTGTATGGTAGTGTAGACATGGGGTATCAGCCTCAGCCTTCCCTGACTTCAACTCGGCGAAGTCAGAAGTGGCTGCCAACTGAAACCCCTGCTGTGTCCTCTCACCCGTTGAGCACAGCAGTTTTATCCCTGCTGGGGTCTGCAGAGATGTCTGATAGTGTAGACCTGGGGTATCAGCCTCAGCCTTCCCTGACTTCAACTTGGCGAAGTCGGAAGGGGCTGCCGGACGAACCCTCTACTGTGGTCTCTCAGTCGTCGAGTACCACAGATTTTCTCATTGGATTCGGATGTTCATGGTGGGGTCACCATGAGCTCCGTGGCGGTTCCATCCACGCTGTCTGGTCCCATGGCCAGTTTTGCAGGACCAACACTTTTTGTGCAGCCTGGACCTTCTGTCCCATAGAGGTTCGCAGCGACTCTCCTGAGTTTCCGCTCTGTAGATCCTTGGGGTATGTGATACCCCAATACACATCTGCTTTCAGATGTTTCGGCTGCAGCCTGTCGCCCTGCGTCGGGTGTATTTGAGGATCGTGACGCTTCGCTGGTTAAATGGGTCAGGAGTGAAGCCACTTTGTCGTTTCGTTCCCACGTCGAACTGTCTGACAGTCAGTGAGCTTAGGGAGGCCCTCCTTGCTCACTTAGGTTCTGTCCAAGAGCCTTTTCCGTTGCTTCCAGCGAGGCTACGAGTGGTTTCCAGGCGCCCCCTGTGGCACTGCCTCTTGGGATTGGAAACAGGCCACTTTCTGATCCCCCTGATGTGCCTACACCATGGGAGGCATCGGCTGGTTTGCCTATGATGGGCTATGTGTCTTCCAACTCATGGGATGAGTCCGACATACCTGACGTCAAGAGCCAACAGTCTTCTGACTTGGGGGCAGCTCTTGACTTTGTGTTTGGGTTCCTTCCAGATCTCAAACCAGTCGACAGTATCAGCCCGGCCGCGATCATCGGTCGCATGCCTACAGCCTGTGGAGCAACCTGCTTCTGGGCGCCTTCAACTGTGCCTGTCGGTACAGGTGGTTGAAGCGTTTACAGCTTTGGACTCTAAGCTGAGTTCCAAGACTATGAAGACATCGTTCTTCATCAGGGTTGACACTTTTTTTGCCTCCAGTGCATTATCGTTCCTATGATTCTGCCAATCCGTCGGTCTGCCAGACTTTGACGGTCTTGGATCAGGACTCCAACTCCCAAACCGGCCATTTTTCATATATAGACTCTGGAGTCTGTGTTGGGCTCATTGAGAGAGATGCTGGAATGCTTTCTCCCTTCGATCATGTCGTCTCTGCTTTGCTGCTTATCTGCTCCCAGATAAGTTTGAGCAGGCTTTTTGTGTGTGCTGTCCAAGGCATTCATGCATCTTCTCACACGCATGCCTGTAACACAGCTAACTTGGAATTAGTTCGCAGGGACACTGTGCTGGACACAAGCCATTCCCTTCTTGAGGGGCAGCGCGCTGCTCTTCGATCTGTCTCTATCGGCAGGTCCGCAACTATTCCATGGTTCCGTTGCGACGGTCCGGGATGACTCCACCATTTTACCTTCTTATAAGTCTTCTTTACTCGGAAAGCAGCTATATTCCTACCAGAGTAAAGATGGTTAGTGAGGAAAGTTACGCAGAAACCAGAGAAAAAAAACAAGACAAACCAAGGGAAAACTGATGCTGCTATGGGAAGATTATAATAACCAGGTGATATCAACGAACAGACTTTTTAAAAGGTTGTGCAGCAAAATTGTACGCTCCATGTTAGTTCTGTCTCTACTGTATTATTATATATTATAATACATGTATTTCATTTATTACACTTTTTGAAATGTTAAAAATCATGTTTAAAATCAAGGATATTTCAAAACCCACTTGTATTTTTTATCTGTTGTTATTTCATTGCTGCGCTATTTTATTGTACTGTCATGTGAGAATATTAATTTAAAATAAATAATAGTTTTAATATTCGTTGTTATTTGTATTGTGTCATAGATCAGCTGCTGCTTCGTCAGCTTAATCAGCCTTTTGTTGGAGGCAGGGGTCATCAAAAGCCTAACATGTACCCTTCTGCTTTCTCTGCAAAGCCAAGGGCTGATCCTCCTGCCGCCACTTCTACTTACTCACAGGGTAAGGGAAGGTATTGGTAGTTGTCATCTCGAATTCGTCCCAGGTTGAGGCATTCCACTCAGTTGAGAGTGCCTCTTCCAACACAAGTCCCTTTCAACGTTACACGTTGGGAACTTCTGATCACGGAGATAGGCAATCTCCTGTCAAAGAGGGCAATCGAGGTCATCAAGAACATTCTTTCCGTGGGATTTTATTCCCGCCTGTTCTTGGTGCCGAAGAAGGATGGCCGACTCTGACAGGTTATCAATCTGAGTATCCTGACCCAGTCTATCATTGCTCCTAAGTTCAGCATGGAGGCTTTCAGGTCGGTTCGCCGCTCCATTCACCAGGGAGTTTTCCAGTTCAAGGCCATGCCCTTCGGCCTCGACCTGGCTCCTTGGGCCTTCACCCGTCTGATGTTGCATGTGTTAGTCTTACATCACACACAGTCCAGGGTGTCTTCTTCAGCATATCTAGTCGATACCCTCCAGAGTCATTCCACTGCTGCCTTTCTGGAGTCGGATGTTGACACACTGTTGAGCCTGCTCATGTCACTAGGGTTCTGAGTCAACGAGGAGAAGTCGGACCTGGTCCCTTCTCCGTTGTTTTGTCATCTGGGAAGGGCTTCCATACTCAGCTGGATACGATGGCAGTTTTGCCCTGACTCTGTCCCAGTCCACGTCTGCAACAGCTCGGAGTCTTCCCTGGCTGCTCGATCTCTGCGGTTTGGTGACGGATCTCATTCCTCTAGGTCGGCTGCATGTCAGATCTTTCCAACACTTTCTGCTCAGTCGTTGGAGGCCGAATGTCGATCCTCAGGGTCTGGTGCTTCATTTACCTGAGTCTCTTCCTTGTCATCGTCTCCCCTGGCAGATGTTCAGTGGATTATGCAGGGAGTTCTGTTGGACTTCCCCACGTCCGATCGTGTTCTGACGCTAGGCGCCAGTGATCTCGGATGGGCTGTGACGCTGGATCCTCTAGGTCTTTCCCTTCACGGGTCATGGGACCAGGATCCAGCAGCTCTTCACGTCAACCAGAAGAAGCTTCTTGCTCCTCTTCTGAGTTTCCAGCAGTGGATCCCCACCTTTCGAATTGTCAGCTTCTTCTGTTGTCCGACAATTCGACAATGGTTGTTTACATTCAGTACCAGAGTGGCATGCACTATGTTCCCATGTACAAATTGGTTCGGGATCTTCTACTGCTCGCTCAGGATGTCAATGCCGGAGTGGTGGTTTGTCACATTCCCGGTTGTCTGAACATCCTAGCCGACTCCCTGTCCTGCCGGGGCAGGTTCTTTTCCACCGAGTGGATACTCCACATGGCGGTGTTTCAGTCTCTTTGCGATATCTGGGGTCGTCCCCACATTGATCTCTTTGTGACTCGTTGGAACCATCAGGTGGACACTTTCGTATCCCCGTGTCCAAATGCTCTGGCTTTCGCCATGGACACTCTGTTGCTCCTTTGGAACAGTCTTGTCGGCTATGCTTTCCTGCTGGTTCCGATTTTGTCTCAGGTTCTAGCCCAGATACAAACCTGCAGTTGTCGAATCATTTCGATCGCACCCCTGTCACCTTAGTGGGTGTGGATCAATCTGCTCACTCTGTTAGCGGCAGTTCCGGCATGTCTCCCTCTGCATCGCGACCTTCTTTGTCAAGATCGCCGAGGTGGTTTCACGTCGACCCGACTTTATTGTGCCTTCGCGCATGTCTTTTGTCAGGTCCTGTCTCCTCTGTAGTGGTTTTTTCGAGATGAGCAGTGGAGTTGCTTTTCTTCTTCAAGGAGGCACTCCACTGGTTTAGCCTATGCGTCTAAGTGGAAGGTCTTCTGTCGATGGTGTGCGGATCACTCTCTTGCTTCTGTCACTCCTTCGATCACACAGATTGCAGAGTTTCTGGTATATGTTTGATTCTGGGAGTCTCCAGCCTGTTTCCATCAAAGGGTACAGGTCCATGCTTCGGAGACCTTTTTGTATGTGGACAGTGTTGTATCGGCACTAATCCATGCCTCTCCAAGCTTGTTCAGCACTTTTCCTTGAAAAGGCCTAGGACTTTGCAGCTTTCCCTAAGATGGAATCTTTCTTGGGTTCTGCTCTGCTTGGGGGAGGGGGAGGGGTGCCATTTGAGCCTTTATCCCAGGTGGATATGCGTTTTCTCACATACAAGATGGCTTTTCTGATGGCTTTTCCCACAGCCAGATGGGTTTGTGAGCTTCACACTCTTTCGGTTGACCCGGCCTTTTCTGGAGCTCTCCCACCAGTGTTATGTTTACCAGTGATTGCTCCTTTCTGGCCAAGAATCAGATACTGGAAACTACTCTGCCTCCTCTCTGTATTGGGACTCTTCCCTCTATTGAGGGTAAACACCCTTTGTTCTGTCCGGTTCATGCAATTCGCTTTTTTCACAATTGGACGAAGTTCATTTGGAAGGGTAGGATCGATTTTTGGTCTCTAATTATTCCTGGTCAACAGAAGATCTCTCCTGAATCCATTTCTTGATGGATTTGTCTTGCTATTTGTGCAGCTTCCGCTCGTCTAACGACTGGTGATTGTATTACCAATCGAGGTGCATGCATTGTCTACCTCTTGGGGCTCATACTAACTCTGTCATGTTGTTGGATGTTATGCTGGCAGCCTACTGGAGAAATGCTACTTTCTCCACTTATCTGCGACAGTTGCAGGAGCAGGCAGAGGACCTTTGTACTACGGGCCCTCATTCTTCTGCTCAGGCTGTTGTCTAACCCAGCCATTCGGCTTCTTACAAGGTCAGTTCCAGCTCTGTGCTGTTACTGCCCTTTCTGTCTATGCGTCGCACATTACCATACGCCTCATCTCTCATTGTCTTTTACTAATGTCTGTGGTGCTATGGTTTGATAGGCCTAGGGACCTCTTCCTCTGTCCATGGTTCCAGTGCAGTTGGGTTATATGTGTGTTGGTTATGTGATTCTCTCCATCCTATTGTCTATTCAGCCTATAGTAAACAATTGTAAGGCAGGTTGATAAGAAATTTAAATTTTATAGTAAATTTCCTTCCTTATTATACCTACCGCAGTTGTTTACATGGAGGCCCTCCCGCCTCTATTCTGGTAAGAATCATTCCTCACCACTGATCACATAACTCCTATGTTGGCGGACTTAAAAGAATGATTCATTGATGACTGCCTTATGCACTGGTTAACCGAAGTCATGGAATTGTACTAAGAGATGAACATCCCCTACTGGGTGTGCACCGATGGCCCTCGACACAGTTTTGGCTTATTTTTTCGTGGTGTTTTTGCACCACTTTTCTTTCCCAAATCTCTTGGGAAAGAGCAAATAGAGAGTATATTTTCCGAGTTAGGGTCTTCCACTGTAGTGCAAGCCTGTAGTAAACAACTGCGGTAGGTATATATAATAAGAAAGGAAATTTAGTATAAGATTTAAATTTCTCTAAAAACATCTCGTAGATTTTCAAGAAAAATTTGCCATTCTCAGATCTTAGTGTGAAATAACAAGTTGCATTACAAAATAGTCCAGTAAGCATTTGTTAACGCTATGCAGGTTCTCAAACATCAAAATTTTGATAAAATGGGCTGTGTTTGTTACCCACAGCACGCAAAGTTAAGAGGAGAGATCAACATAAGTGGAAGTTGAATTCACTGAGAATTATTTTTGTAAGTAGTAAGGGTATTCAAAAAACAACTCTTAACCCGTTTTGGGCTGGATAAACAATCATACCCTTCAAAAACTTAAAATTCATATTCGTCCTGGATTTCTTTGAAAACATCTTGCAGATTTTAAAGAAAATATGGCTCTTCGCAGTTCTTGGTGTGACATTACAAGTTGCATGGAAAAATATTCCTGTTAGCACTTGTTAACACTTTTTTGCTAATTCTGATGAATTAAGGGTTAAATCAAACATTCCGCTTCGGTACATTTTTAGATTTTTTGCCCCTCTATGCATGTTCAAAATTTTGTGAAAATCGGTTCGAAATAGCTTCTGAATCGTACGGACAAAATGTGTGTGTAACTGGTGGGTGGGATGAAAGACTCCCCAAGGGCTAGAACCCTGGTTGGAATATCCCTGTTAATCTGCAGTTTCGTGAGGACCTGGTTCAACCTTCCAAAGATGGAATAAATGCACACTGTATGCCAGAGATCACACAAACTTGTTGGTTGTAATAGATAAATCAGCCATTTTAAATTTAATCGTGGTTTATTGAAAACAAACAAAAACTCAATGGGATGAAATGAATATGAATGATAAAACCACGGACCCTTTTACTCGAGGTTTAGAAAGCTTTTGCCTTAATTCAACATGAGAGGGGCGAAAATGAATAGTGCCAATTCGGGAGGGTCGTCGAACCTGTATGCTTTAAAAATAAAGCATAAATAAATGCACTTGACTGCAGTGGGCGCCACAACCGTAGCAAGTCACACAGTGATGCGACTCACACTAGAGGATGCGCCCCTTTCAAACGAGTGCAATTAGAATTACTCCCAGAGTGACTCCAATGAACCCTTTTACGGGTAGATAATGCCCCCTCTACTAACCTTGTTAAAGGTAGCAGGCGGAGCTAAATCAAAGCTTTAATGCCAAGAAGGGTGTCTTTACTGAGAAAAGACGGCATTATATAGGCGATTAGAGAAGAAACATCTGAATACTATTTGATCCCTCCTTTTGGAAATAACCAACGAGAGAACAGAAGAAGGGTTGTTGGAAAGAACCAATGAGATATGTTGGCTCAAACACACGAAGACCAGCGGAAGTGCCGAAATACCACAAGGAATGTTTACAACGGTGAAGTAAGCTAGTAAACAAAACATTTTGGGTAACTATTAATAAACTAAACGCAATTCCGCTACACTCCCCCCTCCTTAAAAGACAAATGTTCCCATTTGTTATAACAAACATAGTCTGTGGTTCCCAAAAATAAGTACCCTTGCTTATAGAATATTAATGGAGTGGCTAGAGCTTATATGAAGTTAAAAGGGCCTTTCTCCACAGTGCACCACCACCCTTCATAATCGGACAAATGCCCGACTGGAAACGGAAGCGGTACACAGTGGAGGAAGGTTACCATAAACCACCCATTACCAAAAAGAAAGGTATAACAATTATAAGTAATTACCTCTCTCCCTGGCACATCATCACCACTCACAATGACACCAAAAAAATGTCATTGGAATTGGCAGTGATATGCAAGGGAGGAAGGCATATGATTCAACACAAAAATAATGAACATGATGATGATTATGATTTACATTTTCTTAAACTTTATAAAGTTCATTTCCTCTGCTTTCTCTTCAACACTTGTCTCTGAAGATACTGCTGAATTCTGCCATTTTCTCTTCATCTGTCTCACACACGAAGTCCTCCCTGATCCATGAACAGTCACAATAACCTCGTCACAACGGGCAATTGGATTTAGAGTCCTCTCTAAAAGCGGCATTGTCTGGGAAACATTTGCCATTCTATGTCGCTCTGCTGCCACCTGGTCTCTGAACTGCATTCGACGTGTAGACACGGCATAAGATGGCATGAGTACAGCTCCTGGGTCTATATACTGCTGGTTGGTCTCAGACTTCCCCTCCAACTTTTCCACTGTCTCCTTTGCTAGCTGCTTGTCCATGTTATGTTGCATCCAGAGATGCCTCTGTAGCTGGTTTCATCGAACATGGCAAAAGCTACACAGTTCACAATGGAACTTTACTATAAACTGAAATCTGTATCGACTATCCCAATGTTTCTTCAACTGCCCAAAATTCATGAAGATAGGAGTTTGGCACTCTATCACATTACATCTCATTCCCTCTTGTGGAAACACTGGACGAAGATCCACATCTAACTCGTCCAACTCTTGCTGAGAAACACCCAATCCAACTTCGTCCTCCATTACTGAAAAATATGAAAGATATATGGATTTCCAGCAAGAACAGCAAGTTATATTGCTTTTAAGCTTGCTTTTATGAGTAAACAGATCCAATTCTACATATTGAGTTTTCCCATAGAAAGAGACAAACGGTATTCCCAAGCTCCAGCCTGTTCCAGCTGCTAACAATGCCACAAAGATAAATTTAGAAGATATTATGGGGAGTAAACATCTCTTTGTTTAATAATTCGTCCCCTTTTGGGCTTTCTAATGGAAAACTAGTACTTTCTTGTTCTCGAGTACTTTTATTATTGTTAACCCTTTGATCAGACACTACTTCCTGAATATCATGTTCACAACAAACTTCATCGAATTCAGACAGTTCAGATTGAACTTTTTCATCTATGGGTGACCAACTCAATGGTGGATTCTTTCCAGTGTATGGTTTAAGATGGTCAACATGCACTATGGTGGGGTTTTCATCTTGGGCTTTCTGTATTTCATAATTGACTGATGTCAATTTATTTAATATTAGATAAGGTCCTATCCAGCCTTGACATAATTTGTTTACAAAGGATACCATCTCCACACCCAATCACCACAGGCAAATTCCTGGGGGTTAAGCCCACGATCATAATACTTTTTCTGATGACATGCTGCTTTCTTAAGATTTCTGAATGTAAATTCAAAATTGTTCCTCATAGCATGATGAATCCAGTGAACATAGTGAACAGGACAAGTTTCACGCTTATAAGACAGTGGATTCCCTACCATCAAGTCTAGTGGACAGTTAATCGCTCTTCCCAACAGTATTAAATTCGGACTACAATTTGTGCTTTGATGGGATGTGGAGCGATAGGCCATCATTACATATGGAGGGTGGTCATCCCAATCAGATTTTCATTGACAAAAACAGAGAGCATCTGTATTAGAGTCCTGTTAAAACGCTCTACTAGTCCGTCAGATTGAGGTCTGTAAGGAGATATTTTAGTTTTTTCTATTCCCAACTTTTCGCACATTGCAAGGAAAAGTTCAGATTCGAATTCTCTCCCTTGATCTGTATGAATTACTGAAGGAACACCAAAGCGTAAAAATAGTTCAGAGACTATTTTGTCAGCCACAGTAAAGGCTTTATGATTTGGGACTGCATAAGCCTCAGTCCACTTAGAAAAATAGTCTCCAACAACTATTATGTACTCATTACTATTTCTGGTAATAGGAAGGCCACCTAGTATGTCAATTGCAATTCGTTGCATTGGTGAGGAGGCTATATCCTGTCGTAAAGGAGATTTGCCTTTGCCAGCGCCAGGTTTGCGCTTTGCACAAAGGTCACACTCAGAACACCACCTCCTGACATCTTTTCCCATTCCTATCCAATAAAACCTTTGTCTTACAGCCTCAATAGTTTTATCACGACCCAAATGGCCTGATGTCCTTTGGTTGTGAAGAAATGTCAAAATTTTATCCCTTAAACTTATTGGTGCTAAAATTTGTTTGTAGGGGTTTCCTTGGGGGTCTGTTTCACAATTTCTAACTAAAAGACCATTCTCCAAATGCAAAACCTCCCAGCTTTGACAGAGAACCCTGACTTCATGCCCAACTTCAGTTAATTTTGCTTTGGTGGGTGTTTTTCAGGATATGATTGTTTCAACAGAATGAACTGTTTTAATACTGGATCTTCAGCCTGCCATTCTATCAAAGAATTTAACGTCCAAGATTCAACCCAGTTTGAAATATTTTCCTGTGCAAAGTTTTGAGGTTATGCCATGGCCTGTCGTCTGTCTGTTCGTCTGTCTGTCTGGGCCTCCGCAGATGGTCTTGCAAGGTGACCGTCCGTGTACAGTCGTCTCTTGTGCGATTGGGGGATAAAACCGTTGAGAGGTTTTTTTCAACTTGCGAGGTGCTAAAAACCCACTTGTGAGTTGCGCAATTTTCCCCATACCTAACACTAAAATCACCTCACAAGTACATCTGCTGTAGAACGTCTGTCCATCCGTCCATCTGTCCATCTGTCCGCCTGTCCGTCAACAATTCAATATGGCTCGGACTAGAGGCCATATTTATGAACCGATCTTTATAAAACTTCTTGAGTTCCTTGGTTATCACCGTGGGATGAGAACGAGTGTTTTTGGGTGCAGTCCAAAATTCAAGATGGCCACCAGCAGCCATTTTATACCTTAGTGCAATCAGTTTTTTGTACAGAACTTCTGTATGAGAGTTCTGATTCGAATAAATTTTTGTCTGAATGTTTAGTAACATGGAATACATGACATGTAATACAGGTTTTTTCTCGTGCAGAAATTCTGCAAATTAGATTAACTTTGATTTTTTCAGTGCTACTTACACACAGTAAGTGCACATGTCAATACGGCTCGGGCTAGGGGCTGTATTTATGAACCGATCTTCACGAAACGTCTTGGGTACCTTTGTTATCACCTTGGGACGAGAAAGAGTGTTTCTGGATGCGGTCCAAAATTCAAGATGGCTGCCAGTGGCCATTTTGTACTGAAATTAGGTCCAATCAGCTATTTGTACACAACTTCCATACGGCTCAGGCTAGAGGCCGTATTTATGGACCGATCTTTACGAAACTTCTTGGATACCTTTGTCATCACCGTGGGACGGAAACATGTGTTTTGGAGTGCGTTCTAAAATTCAAGATGGCCGTCTGCTGCCATTTTGTACTAAAATTAGTGCAATCAGTGTTTTGTACAGAACTACTGTATTTGAATAAATTTTTGTATGAATGTTTAGTAACATCGAATACATGACATATAATACAGTTTTTTTCTCGTGCAGACATTATGCAAATTTGATGGACTTTGATTTATTCAGTGCTACTTATACGCAGTAAGTACACATGCCAATATGGCTCGGGCTAGGGGGTGTATTTATGAGCCGTTCTTCACGAAACTTCATGGGTACCTTTGTTATCACCTTGAGACAAGAACGAGACTTTCCGGCGCTGACCAAAATTCAAGACGGCTGCCAGTGGCCATTTTGTTACGAAATTGGGTCCAATCAGGTTTTAGCTCACCTGACTGAAAGTCAGGGTGAGCTTTTCTTATCACTCTTCGTCCGTCGTCCGTCGTCTATCGTTTGTCGTCCTGCGTGAAGGTGGTGTTTGAGCCTCTTTCTCCTAAACCACTGGCCACATTTTAATTAAATTTCATGTGAGTAGTGATTATATAGGGGCATTTTGATTTTTATGCAAATTAGGTTTCGGCTCATATTGAGCAGAGGTGTGGGGGAAAAATGGCCAAATTTTTTGAAAATCTTCTTCTAATGAACCACCAGTAGCAGAGACTTGATGTGTGGTATACAGAGTCCTTTTGAGGTTTAGAATCAAGTTTGTTCAAGAGAAGTTTGTCGAGCATTATTTGGCTTCGTTATGGGAGGGGCAAGAATTTTTGTCACTCCCAAAATTTCTATTTTCCAAACCGAGAGGCAGATTTGAACCAAATTTGATATGAGGGCTTATTGGGTCATAAGTACTTAATTTATGCCCAAATATTTCTTCCTATCGCCCCCATGGGAACCACAGGAGCTAAAAATAGAAAAAAATTAAAACACCCATATCTCCAAAACTGCACGGCACTGATAATTCTTATTTGGTGTGAAGCTTCCTAAGGGACAACAGAATGGAATGGTAAAAAAAAATTGCTATCGGTTTTATCATGGGGTACTTTTTGGGGACTTTGAAAAAGTGCTGAGCAAGCAATCAATTCCCTGGGTCCATATTTGGGCTCTCTGTGGAAGCCCAAATGTTTAAATTAGTGCAGTATGAGGAATATTCTTTAAAAATCTTCTTCTTCAGATCTACCAATAAGAATCTTTTGATATTTGGTATGCAGCATCCTTATGGGGGGGGGGGGGGGGGGGGGGGGGAGGGGGTGTTGATTCAAGTTTGTTCAAGCCAGGTCCCTGGGTTCATATTTAGGCTGAAAATTTGGGGCCCCGTTCCAGACTTAGAAATTTTGGACCAAAATCCGGAAATTTTTTTTTTGTTTTTTATGCGTTTCGGTTGATTTTAAGACAAAAAATTTTTTTTTTTTTTTACACTGAAAATTTGGGGTCCGGGTGGAAAATTTTGGACCAAAATTCGGAAATAGTTTTTTGGTTTTTTTATGCGTTTTGGTCAATTTTAAGAAGAAAAAAAAAATTTAGTCTGAAAATATTTTGTTTGGGACTTTTGAAAATTTCCGTACAAAAATAAAAATAAATCTGTTTTTTATGCGTTTATCTCAATTTTGAGACATGGAAGTGCAGGAACTGAAAATAGAAGGGAAATCCTGTGTAGTGTGTGGGCACAATCGCTTCATCTAGTTGGTATATGCTTTTCTTAGGAGGGGCGTATGCAGCTTATTCAAGTCAAGTCCCTGGTTTGATATTTAGACTACCATGTCAGGTGAGCACCCTCAGGCCCCTGGGGCCACTTGTTGGATTTCTGCCAGAAATTCAAGATGGCTGCCGGTGGCCATTTTGAACCGAAGTTAGGTACAATCAGGTTTTTTTTGTACATAACGTCTATATGAAGGTTCTGATTTAAATAAATTTTTGAATAAATCTTTAGTAACATGGAATACATCACATATAATACAGGTTTTTTTTCTTGTGCAGAATTTATGCAAATTAGATGAACATTGATTTATTCAGTGCTACTTATGCACAGTAAGTGCACATGTCATGACAACTCGGGCTAGAGGCTCTATTTATGAACCGATCTTCACGAAACTAATTGGGTACCTTTGTTATCACCTTGGGACGAGAATGAGTCTTTTGGGGTGTGGTCCAAAATTCAAGATGGCTGCCAGTGACCATTTAGTACCAAAATTAGGTACAATCAGCTTTTGGTAAAGAACTTCTGTATGAAGGTTCTGATTTGAATAACTTTTTGAATGAATGTTTAGTAAAATGGAATACATCACGTATAATACAGGTTTTTTCTCGTGCAGAAATTATGCACATTAGATGAACTTTGATTTATTCAGTACTACTTATACACAGTAAGTGCACATGTCAATGCGGCTCGGGCTAGAGGCTGTATTTATGAACTGATCTTCACGAAACTTCTTGGGTACCTTTGTTATCACCTTGGGACAGGAAAGAGTGCTTTTGGGTGTCTTTGTTATCACTGTGGTATGAGAACAAATATTTTGGGGTTCAGTCAGACCCACTCTGGGACTCAAAGATTTCTTTTCTAGTCTAGCATCTAACTGTCGCCCACCTTTACAATACTTTACCTATACATTTGTTACAGGCTATGGTCAGAATTTATATGCAGACCATTACAATACTTTATATGTACAATTGTTATCAGGTCATTACCTAGATATGTCATTGCTGTGTCACATACTATACAAGTACATGTCTTACACAAGTTGAGCTATAGTGTCATTGATATTTTCATTTTTTGGGGGTAAATTAATGTTTTAAACATATAAGGTAAACGTTCGTTGTTTAAAGGGCCATTACCCTCATGGAATAATAATTTAAAAAAATCTTAAATGGTCAAGTTAGGTAGGATAGGTGGCGAGGGTTAAAAATCACCTTTTGTGAGAAAAAAAATCTGAAAATTATATATATTGTAAAGACTAGAGTTACCATTTTAACGCTTATTCCTGGGGTACTGGGTAGGCACAAACGTAGACTAAGCTACTTTCGATTTTGAGCATCTGTTCTCCTTAGTGGCTTTGTGCGTGCTTAGTTTATTTTTTCCTATGTGTACGCCCAATTAGAAAATTAATGACTAGGTCTTGTTTATATAACCGGATACATTAATCAGTGGTTTATAGGCCTATAAGCACGTATGTTTACGATATTGGCGTCTGCCTGGATTTGGGTTAGTGGTCTAGTTTGTCTTTACAGTATGGTTTGCGGATGAAGGGGGTGGGGGATTCGTTTCCGCTCAAAATTAATTTAATATAATATATAGAAAGCACACCCCTCCCCTTCAGCCTTCAGAGAAAAAAAAACATAAAGACAATATTAATTCAAGACATCTATGCCTATAGGTCCGATAGTTTCAGATCCACTTATGATATTTAAATAGATTAATTACGAAACAGTAAAATGAGTTTTCATACATATATATGTTACATGTTTTTCCTATAGTCCAACACAGATTAGTGGATTTTGGGTCGAACCTTGAAATTGTAGTGTCGGCGCAATGTGTTTGGTGTTTCTGTGGTAACTTTGTATGCTAAATTTGAAGGCGTTTGATGCCAGTCTGTAAACTATGGGGGATTTGAGCTGCATTTTTTTTAAAAATGGCGACCATATTTTTGGAACATTAAGAATTAACCATTTCTGTGCTGTTGTACCGTTATTTATAGGGTATATCATTGTGCTAAAATGAAATCAGCCTAGAGATTACACAAAATCCAAGGAATTCAAGATATTTGACCTTTGTAGGAATAGAGAAGGCCATCAAAATGGCTGAAAAATCAACCAATTTGTCGAAGAAATAATTTTCATAGCAAGCTGAGATATTTTGGAGACTGAATTAGGAGAACAAATTAGACAACGTAACAACACTTTCCTGGTATAGATTGTGTTCAAAACGTAAACTTATTCCAGTCCACTGAGTTCAGACAGGGCGTCTAACATGTCCACCACTTTCAGAAAAATCCACCCATCTTGCACCGAGTTCATTTCAAGTGTACGTCATCATTGTCATCATCTAAGCGGTCGTGTGGCTCAACATTCCCCCAAGTCAACTCACTGTGCCACGTGTTTGAATCACCTTTGCAATGACATACAATGATGCATGGAATGTTTGCGAAAAAACAAGTGCATCTCTTGGATTAACATGCCTTGGACGAAATACAACCGCACTTGGCAAAAGCCAGTACCTATTCTGGGCAGCATGTACAGTGTCGAGAATACCTATTGGTCTCAAAGTCTTAGATTTGTCATCAGAGGTCCATCCAAAATCAGATGGATCAAGTTTTGGTGGAACGCCCGAGTCACAAGAATACCAGTGCATGTCTAAGATGGGCCTGGAATGACTCAGTTGTGGGTGGAAGGTTTGCTAGCTTGGGGCAGATAATCGTGCCTTTGCTGTTTTGGATGTCCAGACATTGACCTTGGCTTCAGTCATTTCTGTAACTTTATTACCATAACAGCACGGATCTGGAGGGTACTTTGGACAAACATAGCGTCCATGTCTGCACGAAAATTGCCAATGAATAATCCTGAGGTCTCCTCAACAGACCTACTTTGCCAACATCGTGCAATTGTGCGACAGTGCCACAGCCCGATAGTGTATGTGCTGCGATGAGTTTTGGGCCAATTGTGGCATTATTCTTGCATGTTTCACCTATGTCAGTGACCTTTGTGTCCCCACTCGTAGCTTCCATTGTCAGTAAGGAGCCCATTTTGTTCTTCCAATAGAACACAGTTAGGAGGAAAAACACGTCCGTGTCAGTCAATCTGATATGACATTAATGCGACAAATGTCTTTGCATGATTTCTGGATGTTATTGACTTGTTAGCAAATGATAGCATCTGCCTCTTCATACTCTGTGAATAACTCATCAAATTCTTGCACGTCGCCTGAGCTAATGAATGTTGGTGTGCAAGATTCACCTGTTATGACTAGTGTATTCAAGTGACTACCATTCGTGACGCATTCGGTAATGTGTGAACATACGAGGCACATGAGTTTTTTGTTTGTGAAACTCAACAGAACTACTTACTTTTGTGGCAGTAGTATGTAAGGTGCCAGCTTGTGCTTTCTGGGCATGCATTTGCCACGTTCTGTGCGGGCAAATGACTTGATGCTAAAGTCGAAATACCTGTCAAAGACAATATACATTCGACTTCATGAGGTATGTTGTGATTAGAGAATGTTGACACAAAGTCTGCGACAGTACCGTTTGTGGGCCGGAGCAGTACCCACATGATAGCACAGCCGTCGATCACAGCGTACTGGTAACTTTCATGAGGTTACTACACATGCCAGCTTATTCTTCAGATAAGACTTGGATTTAGTAATACGCAAGTCATCCGATTCGAGGAACATAGATAAAGGGGAAGGTGGAAGCTCGTATTTCAGTATATCCTTCATTGGCAAAGTTTGGTCAGAGGACTGGAGGGCAATGGTTCTTGAATACATGAGAGAAGTGTCAACAAGTGATGTCTCTTTAACTTTGATTTAATTTCATCAGGAAACTTTTTAATTAATGAAGAACCGGTTTGTACTCTACGATAATTAAGTCTTCGATGACTATTCATATAATTATTGTTTTGAATCTAATATTGTTGCATCAGTAGAAATATTATCAATTCGATGAAAGTGATCAGTCCACGACAGATGTACGTAAAATGGCTGCAAAATACAGAACCCAAACCGTTATAATGACTTGTCAATCAAGGAAAAAACTTGCCAATCTTTATACCAACTTATCAACTTGATTTAACAACAGTACAATCTGTTGTAATAACTTCACAACTCACTATCACGACTTTTCAGCTCGGTATAACGACTTGATGACTCATTATAGTTATGATGCATGGCTTGTCAGTGCAGTACACAGACTTCTAAACTCGTTATAGCAAATTTTGATATCAATATAACAACTTTGTTGACTCGTTATAATTACATTATGAACTCATTATAATGACTTGTCAGCTTATTCTAATGACATCATGAGTCATAATGACTTCACAACTCACAACTTGTTATAATGACTTCGTGACTCATTGTAACAACTTTTGACACATACCGGTAACGACTTTGCAATTCGTTAGAATGACTTGTCCAAGTCTGTGAAACTCATTATACCAGTGGCAGCACAACACATTGTAATGACTCAACAACTCAGTATAGCAACTTTCGGAACTCATCGTAATTACTTTGAAACACATTATAATGAGATTATAACTTTTTACAATGACTAATGAACTCCTTATAATGAACTCATTCTAACAACTTCTAACAACTTCACAATTTGTCATAACGACTTGTCAACTATACTCTCCCAAAAAAGAAAGTGTGCATGCTAAAAAATAACGCTAAAACAAGATATATATCATTTTCATTCATGGAAATTTTATTCAATCACAGATGAATCAATTTGTGATCAACACGAGAAATTTCATTACGCTACGACGAATACTCTTGGTGCCATGGAGAGTCAAAGACACTAAGGGTCAAACACAAAAGTCACACACTCAATATCTGGTATGACCTCCGTCTGCATCGACTACTGCTGTGCATCTATGCCTCATGGAAGCGAACAAGTTAGCATGGAAGTGTTGTGGGATGTTGTTCCATATTCTGATAAGCTGTCTTTGGAGTTCCACAAGCGTTGACGGTGCATGGGGAAGCCGGTGTAGTTGACGTTTCATTTCATCCCATACATGCTCAATGGGTGAGATATCGGGCGAATTTGCGGGCCAGGGAAGAACATCCACTTGTTGTTGCTGCAGATACTGTTGAACAACACGAGCTGCGTGGGGTCGGGCGTTGTCCTGCTGTAGAATGACGCTGGGGCAGTGACGTTGCAGAAATGGGACAACAACAGGTGTAAGCACTTCATCACGATATCTGGCTGCATTGAGATTGCCATCAATAATGACCAGCTCAGTTCTGTTACGGGCAGTGATGCCACCCCACACCATGAGAGACCCTCCCCCATAACGGTTTGGCTCCACGACACATGGATCTGCCTAGCGTTCGTTTCGACATCTCTACACTCTCTGGCGGCCATTTGATGATGAAAGATGGACAAGACATTCATCTGTGAATAAAACACGTCGCCACCAGTGTAAGGGATGCCTGAGATGTTGTCTACACCACTGCAGTCGAGCACGAAGATGACGTAACGTCAAAATCGGACGAATTGCAGGTCTTCGAAGACATAAGCCGTATTCTCTCAGCCGGTTGATTACTGTTTGAGGATCTATCCGTCTCAGGTTAGGGATGTTCCTGGCTGTCGTCGTTGCCGTTTGTTGCCGGTTCTGGAGATGGACGACACGGATATACCGATCTTGTGCAGGAGTGGTAACTCGGGGTCTCCCGGAGCGGGGTCGGTCTCAAACGGCATCATGTTGTGCATGTCGATGGACTAGCCTGTGTACAGTGTTACGGTGACAGTTCAAATGCTGGGTAACCTCTCTGTGTGTTCTGCCAGCTCTAATCATACCCAGGGCAAGGAGATGTTGATTCATTGTCAATCTTGGCATGCTAATGTGGAGTCATTTTAACAGCAGCGCAAGTTTGAATGTGAACGATAGGAAGGCCTTACTTTAGTGTTTAAATACCCAAGGATTCACACTGCTGCATGAATTTTCAGACTCTCCACGTGCAAAACATGCCTTTTCACAAACGTGCAACACGTCATTTAACGTTAATGCAATTTTAACGGAGAAAGCTGTTTTTGTGTTCAATATAACTTATTCATAAACAGGTTAACACTCTTTACACCTACGAATTATTTTTTTGGAGTTTGATCAATTTCTGCAATGCACACTTTCATTTTTGGGCGAGTATAGATATAACCACTTCTCAAATCGTTATAAGGACTTCAGAACTTTATAGCCCCTTATAATGACTTGAGCACCATTATAACTGCATCTCAAATCCTCATTATGAATTTCCAAACTCATTATATATATTGAAATTTGGAACTTGCAACTTGACATCTCGTTATAACGACGTAACAACTATCTAGAACGACATCACAACTTATTATAATAACTTGCCAGCTCGGTATAACGACTTTACAACTCGTTATAATTATTTCATATATTAGTATAACTATTAGTCAACTTTTTTTAACAACATCGAAGCCCTTTACATGTAATTACGACTACACACCTCATTATAATGATTTGTCTACTCTTTATAATAGCATGACTGTTCGTTAGAACAGCTTTACAATTTGTTATAATTATTTCATAACTCATTGTGACTTACCAACTCATAGTTTTAATGACTTTTGGAACCCCTTATAATTTACTTTTTATAATTCAACAGAACCTCTTTATAATGACTTGAAAACTTACTTCTTTATAACGACTTATCTTGATATAACTACTTTTCAGCTTGTTATTTTGGCTTCACACCTCTTTGAAATGACATATAAACTCATTACATGATTTAACAACTCATAGTGACTTGCAAGTTCGTTACAACGACATTTGGGACTCGGTACAGTGGCTTGTCAAATCGTTATAATGACTCCACAACTCGCCATAACATCAGAACAGCTCGTTAAAACAACTTTACAATTCCTCGTAATAGCTTGGTAATTCATTATATCAATGTCTGAGACTCAATATAATGATTTGTCATTTTGCTCATTTAACAACCTATCTACTCATCATAGTGGCTTTCCAACTCACTATAGCTGCAGGTCAAATCGCTATAAGAACTTTTCAGTGCGTTAAAATGACTTCTCAACTCATTGTAACGATATCACAACTCGCATCATAATTATTTGCCAATTCGTTATAACAATGTTTAGGAGCCACAATGATTTGGCAGCTTCTTATGAATAAAAAAATAGGATTGAATATAACGACTCCTCAGCTCGTCATAGTGATTTGTAAACTAACTTGTAAACTCATAATGATGACTTCCAACTCCTTATAATGAATTTCCAACTCATTATAACAATTTTCCAATCCCTTAGAACGACTTGTCAACTCATCATAACGAATTGTCAGCTCCTGTATTGACAGCAAAATACATAACTTTACGAATCATCAGAATTGAGCCTTGTTAAAGATCATTATAACAATTGCATATAATGACATGACAATAATGACTCACAACACATTATACAGAATTCACAATTAATTTTTCCGGCTAGTCTACTCTTCTTAATGACATAACAACTCAGCACGAATTTACAAATTCTTTATAATGATTTGCTAATTTGTTATAAAGACTTAGCCTGTTATAACAATATTCCAACTCGCCATAATGACTCCACATCTCATTATAATGCATTGTACACTTGTTATAATGAGTTATCAGACTGGTTATTTAGACTGGTTTTCCATCGGCCAAATATTTTATCCTCGTGCTAATGGCATTACAACCATTATAACAACTTGGAAAACTTGTTACGACATATCAGCACATTATAATGAGTTTACAGCTTATTATGATCGATCGACTCCCTATAACAACTTGTTAACTCGTTATGACTTCACAATTTCTTATGACTTCACACTTCATTACATAACTCATCAACTCGTTACAGCTAATTGCCCATTTGTCATAACAACTTCATTATTTCACTTTGGCAAGTCATTATAACAGTTTTTCCACTTGTTATAGTGACTCCCAACTCGTTATAATAACTTCCAAACTATATAGTGACATTACAACATTTTATACAGACTGGCCCACTCACCATTATGACGAGTCAATTCGTTATGTCTTGGTAATTATCTATAACCCTTTAAAACTCGTTATAATGACGGGCCAGCTCGTTATAGCGACTTCATAACTCATTATAAAAATTTCACAGCTTATTAAAAGACTTGTAAACTCTCCTTGATAACCTAAAAAAAATTTTATACTGACTAGATGCCACATTATAATGATTTTCTTAACTTTCTATAATGACACAACAACTCATTGAAATAACTTCACAACTTGTCATAATTATCTTGCAACTCATTTTGACCTACCAACTCGTGGCCTTAATGACTTTTGGAACTCCTTATAACATTTTGATGATATTGCTTCAGCACCTGCTTATGATAACTTGAAAACCAAATTCGTTATAACTACATGTCATATCGATATAATGGCTTGTCAAGTTGTTATAATGACTCTACACCTCTTTAAAATGGCATGCCAACTCACTATAATGAGTTAACAACTCATAGTTGTTTGTCAAGTCGTTACAACGACATTTGAGACTCGATATAACAGCTTGTCACCTCTTTGTAATAACTTCACAAATCAGTATAATGACCTGTAACTCATTTCAAGTAGACTGCAATTTATCATCAATTTGCACTTCGTTATAACGACAAGTAACCTGTTATAATGACTTATTAACTCGTTATTATTTTATTCTCATTTTATTATTCTGTAATGACTTGTTAGTTCGTTATGTTGTACACTCACTTTAGCTCACCTGGACCCAAAAGGGTCATTTGAGCTATTGCCATCACTTGGCATCTATCATCGTCCAGACACGTTTTATACTTTCATTTTCTTCTCTGGAACCGCTGAGCCGGTGTGAACAAAATTTGGCAGGAATGTTTTATGAGAGGACCTCTACAAAAAGCCTTTTTTCATTTCCGTCGGATGAAAAACATGACTGTAAAAGGCAATTTTTTTCATTCTGGTTGCTGTTTTTTTTAAAAGCATCTACTCTGAAACTACATGGCCAAATATTTTGAAATTCATATAAATGATGACTGCGATACCCCCTACTAAAGATCCTCATTTAATGTTGTTCGAGGTACAAACATGGCCACAATTTGGGCTCATAATTACTATAGAAACCCTATGGGAAATCACATGTTCATCTTCTTCTCAGGAACTATTGAGTTGACGTGAACCAAACATGGCAGGGGTGGTCCATGGAAGGTCCTACATACCCGTTCCCCATTGTATTCCTGTCGGTTAATAAACATGGCCGCTAGATGCATTCTTTGATTCAGATTGGTGGATTTTGAAAAATCTTCTCTGAAACGAGAAGGCCAAATGATTTGAAACTTGACATGAGTGATGACCGTGACACCCTCGAATAATGGTCCTCATTTAATGTTGATCGGGTTGCAAACATGGCCGCAGTTGCGACCTATATTTACTATAGAAACCCTATGAGAAATCACGTGGCCGCCAGAAGTATTCTTTGATTTGGATTGGTCGATTTTCAAAATCTTCCCTGAAAGTACAAGGGCAGATGTTTTGAAACTTCACGCGATTGATGACTGGGACACCCTCTACCAATGACCGTCATTTAATGTTGATCGGGTTGCACACATGGCCACAATTGCGGCTTATAGTTAACACAGAACCCCCATGGGAAATCATGTTTTCACCTTCTTCTCTGGAACTACTAAGCTGAGATGAACAAATTTAGTAGGAATGGTATATGGAAGGTCCCCTACAAATGTTTCTCATTTTGTTCCCGTCAGATGGAAAGTATGGCCATCAGAGGTATCCATTGATTCTGGTTAGTCTAATTGAGAAATCTTATCTGAAACCACAAGGGCAAATGTTTTGAAACTTCACACAATTGAAGACTGTGACACCCTCTATCAACGCTTCTCATTTAATGTTGATTAGCTTTTAAACATGGCCACAGTTGTGGCTTATAGTTACTATAGAAATGCTATGGAAAATCAAATTGTTCTCTTCTTCTCTGGAACAACTAAGCTGATATAAACCAAACTTGGAAGGAATGGTCTATGGGAAGTCCTCTACAAGCTATCCTCATTTTGTTCTCGTCTGATGGAAAACATGGCCGCCAGAGGCATTCGTCGATTCTGATTGGGGGATTTTGAAAATCTTCTCCAAAATCACAAGGCCAAATGATTTAAAACTTTGCTTGGTTGATGACGGGACACCCTTTACCAACGGTCCTAATGTTGATCGGGTTGTAAACATGGCTGCAATTGCGACTCATATTTACTATAGAAACCCTATAACAAATCATATTTTCATCGTCTTCTCTGGAACTACTGAGTAGATGTGAACCAAACTTGGCAGCAATTGTCTTTGGGAACTCCACTACAAACAACCATCATTTTATTTCCGTCGGATGGAACATGTGGCCGCCAGAGGCATTCTTTGAATCTGATTGGTGGATTTTGAAAAATCTTCTCTGAAACAACAATGCCAAATGTTTTTAGGCTTCACATGATTGATAACTGGGACACCCTCTACCAACAATCCTCATTTAATGTTGATTGGGTTGCAAACATGGCCGAAATTGCAGCCTATTGTTACTTTCGGAACTCTATGGGAAATCACTCTTTCACCTTCTCTGGAACTAATCAGCCGATGTGAACCAAACTTGGCAGGAATGTTCTATTGGAGATCCTCTACAAACTATCCTTATTTTGAAGTACATGACCACCAGAGGCATTCTTTGATTCTGATTGGTGGATTCTGAAAAACCTTCTAGTCTGAAACTACAAGGCCAAATGTTTTGAAACTTCACATTAATGATGACTGGGACACCCTCATGTAATGTTGATCAGATTGCAAACATGGCCACCATTGCATCTCATAGTTACCATGGAACCTTACGGGAAATCACATTGTTATCTTCTAATCTGAAACTACTTGGCCAGTGTGAACCAAACTTGGCAAAAATAATGTATGGAAAGTCTTTAGAAAATCATCATCCTTCTGTTTCGCACAGATGAAGTAGCATGACGGCCTTTGATTAGAATAACTGATGGATATGCAGGTCTGCCAGCTGAGATATTACAGGCTCTTGAGAGACTCTTGTTCTAACTTGACAACTCACTATAATGCTTTGTCAACAAGGTATATTGTTTTCGAAACTTGATATAACAGCTTGGCAGCTTGTTATAACGATTTCAATCATTAGATTGTGCCCACAACACACCAAGGCATCAGCTCTACTCATTAAAACGATTCCACAACTCCTCGTAATGACATGAGAACTCGTTATAACACCTTCACAATTCCTCTTTATAACTTGGCAACTCGTTTTAATGAGATTGCAATTTATCATCAATTCACGTTTCGTTATAACGATTTTTAATCTGTTATAAAGACTTATTTATTCGTTATTATTTTATTGTTATGTTTTTATCCAACATTATGTAATGACTTGTCAATTGGTTTGTTGTACACTCATTTGTCTAACTTGACAACTCACTATAATGCTTCATCAACAAGGTTTTCACAACTTGTTATATAGGATGATTTTAAGCTCATTATAAGGATTTTTCAATCATTGTAGTGTGTCCACAACTCACCATAATATCAGCTGTACTCGTTAAATCGATTTCACAACTTTTCTTAATGACACCACAACTCAATACAACAATGTCCTAGACTCACTATAATGATTTGTCAGCTTTTAATAATGACTTGTCAACTGGTATAATGACTTCACACCTCTTGAAATGACATGCCAGATCATTAAAATGGCTTAAGAACTCATGGTGACTTATCAATTCATTATAATGACATTTGAGACTTGTTATAACGACTTGTTAACTCCTTATAATATAACTTCGCAACTCATTATAACGATTTATAAACCTGTTGTAACGACTGAACAGTCCATTAGAATGACATTGCAATTCATCATAGATAAACAATTTGAAATAATTGAAATAACTTCCAACTTGTTATACAAGTTATTCAACTCTTTATGATTCCTCAACTCGTTATAACATATTGTCAAGCTATGCCAAATCATCATAATTATATCACAACTCATTATAATGAATTCACTACTCTTTATAACAACTTGTCAACTTGTTATAACAACTTCACTCTTCTTTATAGCATAAATCTTTATAAAGCCAGCACAATTCAATGTAACGACTTCACAACTTGTCATAAAATAGTGTCGCCTCGTTAATTCTTGACCACCCATTGTACTAATTATAATAACTTGTCATTGTCAACTTCTTATATCGTACACTAAGTATACTAACTTGACAACTCACTGTAATGCTTTATCAACAAGGTTTGTTTTCACAATTTGTTATAACGACTTTTGCAATCATCATAGTGTGTTCAAAACTCATCATAACATTAGATGTATTCATTAAAAGGATTACACAAATCACTGCAATGGCACCATATATCATTTTAACAACTTCACAATTCCTCCTAATAATTTGGCAACTCATTATAGCATCTGAGGCTCGCTATAATGATGTGTCAGATCATTTTAATGACTTTTCACTCATTATAGCGCCTATCCAACTCTAGCTACATGTCAAATCATTGTAAAGACTTTGCAACTCGTTAAAATGACATCCCAACCCTATGTAATGACATCACAACTCTGTTCATAATAACCTGCAAACTCGTTATAACAGTCTGGGACTCACAACGATTTGTCAACTCATTATAATGAGGTCACGACTTGTTATAACTATTTGTACTCAAACTTGTGAACTCATTAAAAATGACTTTCAACTCCTTATAACAGATTCAGAACTCATTATAACGAATTGGCAGTCCATGACTTTTCAACTCATTATAATGACCTCCCAACTCGTATAACATCACAACGCATTGTAAATTTGCAGCTCATTATAATGACATCACTCCTTGGTATAGAGACCTGGCAAATTGATATACTGACACAACAATTGGTTATAATGATTTCACATCTCGTAATAATGACTTGTCAACTGTATAATGGCTGGCACATTCGTTATTATGTCTTTACCCCTCATATTAACTAACTGTAAGCATATACATACTTTTATACCAGTTTTAAAGACTCGTCAGCACATTATAACGATTTATATATAACAATACAGCAAGACATTATAAAACTTGTCAACATGAATCGACTTGTTATGTTGACATCATAACTCAATATAAGATTTTTACAGTTCTTTTTTTAGTAATTTTTCAAACCGTTTTAATGACATGACAATTCCTTATAACGATTCCATAACTAGTTATAACAGCTCGTCTAATCCTCTTAATGACATTACAACTCATCACGAATTTACAATTCTTTATAACAACTTGCCAACTCGTTATAAAGACTTGCTAACCTGCTATTACATCAGTGGGACTTGTCGCAATGGTTACACATCTTGTTATAGCGGGTTGTCATTATAATGGGTTGTTATTATAACTGGTTGTTTGCTTATTATACTGATTTATCAACTTGTTATAATTATTTTGCGACTCCTTATCCATTAGTTATATTATTTCAGCTCATGACAACTCATTATAACAACTTTGAAAACTCGTTATAGTAATTAGCTATAATGATTGATCAACTCGTTATAATAATTTAACGACTGGGTTTCCATTGGTTATATTATTTTCAGCTCATTATAATGACATGACAACTCACTATAATGACTTTGAAAACTCGTTATAACGACAAAGCACCCCCTTATAATGATTTGTCAGTTAGCTATAATGATTGATCAACTCACTATAACTATTTGTAAATTCGGTATAACTACTTTACGATTCGTCAGGACTTCCCTACTCATTAACAGTACTTGTCAACTCATTATAACTAATTGCCAGTTTGCTTTGTCAAGTCAGTATAATCGTTTACCCACCAGTTATGGGGACTTCCAAACTCGTTATAATAACTTCAAGACTTTCCTGCTTATCATAATGGCATCACAACACGATTTAACAACTGGTCAGCTCATTCCTATGACTACTCAATTCATTATTATTTTTATGCGTTATAACTTGTCAACTTTACATCTTATTATAATGACCCTTCGACTCATTACAATGACTTAGCAAATCAATATAATTATTTCACAGTTTATAATAACGGATTGTGAACTCGTTGTAACAACCTATTAGCACGTTATCATGACTTCACAATTCGGAATGACTTTCAACTCATCATAATGTCTCCGCTTGTTATGATAACTTGCCAATTCACCATAATGATCTTTTGACGGCCAAATTTCTTGAAGCAGTGACTCTTTTGAAGTTATTGCACAAGACATTGATATCATGCGTGCGAATGCGTTGAATTTGCATTATAACTGAATGGGAGCCGAACACTTCAGGTGCCAAACACGTTTGACAAAAAATCAAAACAATCGAGCTCTCTCCTCCCCCCCCTCTCTCTTAAAGTCAAAAATGTGCAAACTGTTAGTAATATCCGTGCTTAACAAAATTGTAAACAATTACAAGATTAGCCCAGACATTTGTCTAATAAATTTGCTCTTCATGAAGGTTAGGTGAGTGTAGATCAAAATAAGGTTAAACTTATTGCATAAGACTGACAGTTACTGATGTAGACTTTGAAGCGAGTCACGCCTTTCACTTTAACAAATTGTTATGCATTTCAAATTTACTAACTCCAAAAAAACCCATCAAAAACAATAACAAAAGATAACAACATTCTGGATTTGTATTATCTGAACGCTTTGAGAATGTATAACTCATTTTCCTCTGATAACAGCTTTTTAGCTCACCTGAGCGAAGCTCAAGGGGAGCTTTACTAATCACTTTCTGTCTGTCGTCCGTCGTCCGTTGTTCAAATGAAGTTGCCCCTCCTCCTGGTTGGTGCCACGCCCCCAAGGGGCACCAAAATCTTTGTAAATCTTCTTCTCATGAACCAGCAGTAGCAGAGACTTGCTAGTTGGTGTGCAGCTTCCTTTTGAGGTGTAGACTCAGATTTGTTCAAGAGAAGTTTGTGGGGCGATACTTGGCATCGTTATGGGAGGGGCAAAATTTTTTGCCCCGCCCAAAATTTCTATTTTCCAAACCGAGAGGCTGATTTGAACCAAATTTTATGTGAGGGCTTATTGGGTCATGAGTACTTCATTTATGCAAAAAGAAAATTTCCCGCAGCCCCCTGGGAACCGCAGGAGCTAAAAATAGAAAAAATTTAAAACGCCCATATCTCCAAAACTGCACGGCACTGAGAATTTTTATTTGGTGTGCAGCTTCCTTAGGACCAACAGAACGGATTGGTAAAAAAAAAATTGCCATCGGTTTTATCATAGGGTACAGTTTCGGGACTTTGAAAAAGTGCTGAGTCAGCACTTTTTAACACTGTAGGCAATGGGAAAAACATTAAAAAATCTTCTTCTCCAGATCCAGCAGGCAGAATCTTTTGATATTTGGTATGCAACATTGTAGGGTGGATCTGATTCAAGTTTGTTCAAATCTGCCCCCTGGGTTCATATTTGGGCTCAGTATAGGAGCCCGATTTCGAACTTAGTGCATTTCAGGCAAATTTCTTAAAAAATCTTCTTCTCCAGATCCAGCAGACAGAATCTTTTGATATTTGGTATGCAACATTGTGGGGTGGTTCTGATTGAAGTTTGTTCAAATCGGCTCCCTGGATTCATACTTGGGCTCAATATAGAAGCCCGAATTCGAACTTAGTGCATTTCAGACAAATTTCTTCAAAAATCTTCTTCTCCAGATCCAGCACGCAGAATCTTTTGATATTTGGTATGTAACATTGTGGGGTGGATCTGATTCAAGTTTGTTCAAATCGGCCCCCTGGATTCATATTTGGGCTCACTATAGAAGCCCGAATTCGAACTTAATGTATTTCAGGCAAATTTCTTAAAAAATCTTCTTCTCCAGATCCAGCAGGCAGAATCTTTTGATATTTGGTATGCAACATTGTGGGGTGGATCCAATTCAAGTTTGTTCAAATCGGCCCCCTGGGTTTATATTTGGGCTCACTATAGAAGCTCGAATTCGAACTTAGTGCATTTCAGGCAAATTTCTTAAAAAATCTTCTTCTCCAGATCCAGCACGCAGAATCTTTTGATATTTGGTATGCAACATTGTAGGGTGGATCTGATTCAAGTTTGTTCAAATCTGCCCCCTGGGTTCATATTTGGGCTCAGTATAGAAGCCCGAATTCGAACTTAGTGCATTTCAGGTAAATTTCTTCAAAAATCTTCTTCTCCAGATCGAGCAGGCAGAATCTTTTGATATTTGGCATGCAACATTGTGGGGTAGATCTGATTCAAGTTTGTTCAAATCGGCCCCCTGGGTTTATATTTGGGCTCAGTATAGAAGCTTGAATTCAAACTTAGTGCATTTCAGGCAAATTTCTTCAAAAATCTTCTTCTCCAGATCCAGCAGGCAGAATCTTTTGATATTTGGTATGCAACATTGTGGGGTGGATCTGATTCAAGTTTGTTCAAATCGGCCCCCTGGATTAATATTTGGGCTCACTATAGAAGCCCGAATTCGAACTTAATGCATTTCAGGCAAATTTCTTAAAAAATCTTCTCCAGATCCAGCAGGTAGAATCTTTTGATATTTGGTTTGCAACATTGTGGGGTGGATCTGATTCAAGTTTGTTCAAATCGGCCCCCTGGATTCATATTTGGGCTCACTATAGAAGCCCGAATTCGAACTTGGTCCATTTCAAGCAAATTTCTTAAAAAATCTTCTTCTCCAGATCCAGCAGGCAGAATCTTTTGATATTTGGTATGCAACATTGTGGGGCGGATCTGATTCAAGTTTGTTCAAATCGGCCCCCTGGATTCATATTTGGGCTCACTATAGAAGCCCGAATTCAAACTTAGTGCATTTCAGGCAAATTTCTTAAAAAATCTTCTTCTCCAGATCCAGCAGACAGAATCTTTTGATATTTGGTATGCAACATTGTGGGGTGGTTCTGATTGAAGTTTGTTCAAATCGGCTCCCTGGATTCATACTTGGGCTCACTATAGAAGCCCGAATTCGAACTTAGTGCATTTCAGGCAAATTTCTTCAAAAATCTTCTTCTCCAGATCCAGCACGCAGAATCTTTTGATATTTGGTATGCAACATTGTGGGGTGGATCTGATTCAAGTTTGTTCAAATCGGCCCCCTGGATTCATATTTGGGCTCACTATAGAAGCCCGAATTCGAACTTAATGCATTTCAGGCAAATTTCTTAAAAAATCTTCTTCTCCAGATCCAGCAGGCAGAATCTTTTGATATTTGGTATGCAACATTGTGGGGTGGATCCGATTCAAGTTTGTTCAAATCGGCCCCCTGGGTTTATATTTGGGCTCACTATAGAAGCTCGAATTCGAACTTAGTGCATTTCAGGCAAATTTCTTAAAAAATCTTCTTCTCCAGATCCAGCAGGCAGAATCTTTTGATATTTGGTATGCAACATTGTAGGGTGGATCTGATTCAAGTTTGTTCAAATCTGCCCCCTGGATTCATATTTGGGCTCAGTATAGGAGCCCGAATTCGAACTTAGTGCATTTCAGGTAAATTTCTTCAAAAATCTTCTTCTCCAGATCGAGCAAGCAGAATCTTTTGATATTTGGCATGCAACATTGTTGGGTAGATCTGATTCAAGTTTGTTCAAATCGGCCCCCTGGGTTTATATTTGGGCTCAGTATAGAAGCTTGAATTCAAACTTAGTGCATTTCAGGCAAATTTCTTCCAAAATCTTCTTCTCCAGATCCAGCAGGCAGAATCTTTTGATATTTGGTATGCAACATTGTGGGGTGGATCTGATTCAAGTTTGTTCAAATCGGCCCCCTGGATTCATATTTGGGCTCACTATAGAAGCCCGAATTCGAACTTAATGCATTTCAGGCAAATTTCTTAAAAAATCTTCTCCAGATCCAGCAGGCAGAATCTTTTGATATTTGGTTTGCAACATTGTGGGGTGGATCTGATTCAAGTTTGTTCAAATCGGCCCCCTGGATTCATATTTGGGCTCACTATAGAAGCCCGAATTCGAACTTGGTCCATTTCAAGCAAATTTCTTAAAAAATCTTCTTCTCCAGATCCAGCAGGCAGAATCTTTTGATATTTGGTATGCAACATTGTGGGGCGGATCTGATTCAAGTTTGTTCAAATCGGCCCCCTGGATTCATATTTGGGCTCACTATAGAAGCCCAAATTCGAACTTGGTGCATTTCAGGCAAATTTCTTAAAAAATCTTCTTCTCCAGATCCAGCACGCAGAATCTTTTGATATTTGGTATGCAACATTGTGGGGCGGATCTGATTCAAGTTTGTTCAAATCGGCCCCCTGGATTCATATTTGGGCTCACTATAGAAGCCCGAATTCGAACTTAGTGCATTTCAGGCAAATTTCTTAAAAAATCTTCTTCTCCAGATCCAGCAGGCAGAATCTTTTGATATTTGGTATGCAACATTGTGGGGTGGATCTGATTGAAGTTTGTTCAAATCGGCCCCCTGGGTTTACATTTGGGCTCAGTATAGCAGTTCGAATTCGAACTTAGTGCATTTCAGGCAAATTTCTTAAAAAATCTTCTTCTCAAGATCCAGCAGGCGGAATCTTTTGATATTTGGTATGCAACATTGTGGGGTGGAACTGATTCAAGTTTGTTCAAATCGGCCCCCTGGATTCATATTTGGGCTCACTATAGAAGCCCGAATTCGAACTTAATGCATTTCAGGCAAATTTCTTAAAAAATCTTCTCCAGATCCAGCAGGCAGAATCTTTTGATATTTGGTTTGCAACATTGTGGGGTGGATCTGATTCAAGTTTGTTCAAATCGGCCCCCTGGATTCATATTTGGGCTCACTATAGAAGCCCGAATTCGAACTTGGTCCATTTCAAGCAAATTTCTTAAAAAATCTTCTTCTCCAGATCCAGCAGGCAGAATCTTTTGATATTTGGTATGCAACATTGTGGGGCGGATCTGATTCAAGTTTGTTCAAATCGGCCCCCTGGATTCATATTTGGGCTCACTATAGAAGCCCGAATTCAAACTTAGTGCATTTCAGGCAAATTTCTTAAAAAATCTTCTTCTCCAGATCCAGCAGACAGAATCTTTTGATATTTGGTATGCAACATTGTGGGGTGGTTCTGATTGAAGTTTGTTCAAATCGGCTCCCTGGATTCATACTTGGGCTCACTATAGAAGCCCGAATTCGAACTTAGTGCATTTCAGGCAAATTTCTTCAAAAATCTTCTTCTCCAGATCCAGCACGCAGAATCTTTTGATATTTGGTATGCAACATTGTGGGGTGGATCTGATTCAAGTTTGTTCAAATCGGCCCCCTGGATTCATATTTGGGCTCACTATAGAAGCCCGAATTCGAACTTAATGCATTTCAGGCAAATTTCTTAAAAAATCTTCTTCTCCAGATCCAGCAGGCAGAATCTTTTGATATTTGGTATGCAACATTGTGGGGTGGATCCGATTCAAGTTTGTTCAAATCGGCCCCCTGGGTTTATATTTGGGCTCACTATAGAAGCTCGAATTCGAACTTAGTGCATTTCAGGCAAATTTCTTAAAAAATCTTCTTCTCCAGATCCAGCAGGCAGAATCTTTTGATATTTGGTATGCAACATTGTAGGGTGGATCTGATTCAAGTTTGTTCAAATCTGCCCCCTGGATTCATATTTGGGCTCAGTATAGGAGCCCGAATTCGAACTTAGTGCATTTCAGGTAAATTTCTTCAAAAATCTTCTTCTCCAGATCGAGCAAGCAGAATCTTTTGATATTTGGCATGCAACATTGTTGGGTAGATCTGATTCAAGTTTGTTCAAATCGGCCCCCTGGGTTTATATTTGGGCTCAGTATAGAAGCTTGAATTCAAACTTAGTGCATTTCAGGCAAATTTCTTCAAAAATCTTCTTCTCCAGATCCAGCAGGCAGAATCTTTTGATATTTGGTATGCAACATTGAGGGGTGGATCTGATTCAAGTTTGTTCAAATCGGCTCCCTGGATTCATATTTGGGCTCTCTATAGAAGCCCGAATTCGAACTTAATGCATTTCAGGCAAATTTTTAAAAAAATCTTCTTCTCCAGATTCAGCAGGCAGAATCTTTTGATATTTGGTATGCAACATTGTGGGGTGGATCTGATTCAAGTTTGTTCAGATCGGCTCCCTAGATTCATATTTGGGCTCACTATAGAAGCCCGAATTCGAATTTAGTGCATTTCAGGCAAATTTCTTTGAAAATCTTCTTCTCAAGATCCAGCAGGCAGAATCTTTTGATATTGGATATGCGCCATGCTTAGGGGGGTGAGATTCAAGTTTGTTCAAGCCAAGTCCCTGGGTTCATATTTGGGCTCACTGTGGTAGCCCGAAGTATAACTTAGTTCAAAACGAGGAATTTTCTTTAAAAATCTTCTTCAGATCCAGCAGTTGGAATGTTTGATATTTGATATGCAGCATCCTTAGGGGGGTGAGATTCAAGTTTGTTCAAGCCATATCCCTAGGTCCATATTTGAACTCACTGTGGGAGCTTGAATTGTAACTTAGTTCAAAATGAGGAATTTTTTTTTTTTAATTTTCTTCTTCAGATCCAGCAGTCGGAATGTTTTGATATTTGGTGTGCAGCATCCTTAGGGGGGGGCGAGATTCAAATTTGTTAAAGCCAAGTCCCTGGGTTCATATATGGGCTCCCTGTGGGAGCCCGAATTATAACTTAGTTCAATATGAGGAATATTCTTTTAAAATCTTCTTTTTTTTTTAGATCCACTGGTCAGAATCTTTGGATATTTGGTATAAGCTTTTCTTAGGAGGAGCAAATGCAACTTGTTGAAATCAATTCTCTGGGTTGATATTTAGGCTACCATGTCAGGTGAGCGCCCTCAGGCCCCTTGGTGCCTCTTGTTGGATTTGTGAGTCCAAATCGTCCCAAAAGTAGAAATTTCGTATTCTTAATAAAATACACTTATGGAATTTAAAATGCTTTACTTGTGTGATTTCAAATTGAATATATGTTAGATTTTACAAATGACCTTGTTTGGTACTTATGAAAAGGATTGGTTAGAGGGCCCCCACTGAGATGCTTAACTAGCATCTCTTTGTTACTTGTTTTGACTGTGGTTTATGTGAAGTATAACTGCTGCTATCCCAGTCCACTGGCAAGCAGTTGTCTTGCATTACCTGTACATGTACATGCATATAGAGATTCTAATAACAGCTGCCTGGACTTGGTAAGCAGTGTCAAACAACCTGACTCCCCTGAAGGAGAGTCTAATACCAGGAATTCTGTTGGATGCAACAAGTGGTCTATTAATAGTAGGCATGCTAAGTTTTTCTTTATTTAAAGTCCTTTGGTCTTCTGTGATGTGAGCATGTAACAGGCAGTCATAGACACAGGAAACAAGAATGAGAGTGTCAGTGACATTGTCGCTTAACTTGTCTGTCTGTTGTGTTTGATGAAAAGGATAATGTTCAATGTTTATGAAAGGATTATGAAATAAGACAAGAATTGTGATAATTGGGAATATGTTCATTTCTGTTCCCTGTATGCTATGTTTTCAATAAAAATAATATGAGGTGTAGACTGTACTAAAGAATTGAGGGGTGGGTTAATGTGTCCCTCACAGTTAATGTATGTGTCCCTCACAGTTAATGTATGTCAAAGAAAGTTACCGCGAAATTATTCCAAAACAAGTCATCCTATCAAGTTACAATGAAATCCCTTCATAAATATGGCCTGTAGACTGTTCCAAAGGTTTTCAGGCTTAGACCTGTGTAGCCATCACGGTTAACCGATCGCAACCAAAGGGATGTCCTCATCTAGACATTATACTGAGTCATTCTACAATGTTACAATGAAATTCCTTCATAAATACGACCTGTAGTCTGTGATAAAGTTTTTGAGGTTTTGGGCTTGGGCATCCGTCATGGTTGAAGGATCACAGCCAAAAGGGGACGTTCTCATCTAGGAATTATCTGGAGTCATCCTACCAAGTTACAATGAAATCCCTTCATAAATATGACCTGTAGACTGTGCTAAAGGTTTTTGGGCTTCGGGCCCTTGTAGCTGTCACAGTCGACCAATCATGACCAAAAATGGGACATTCTCATCAAGATATTATACAAGAGGGATCCCACCAAGATACAATGAAATCCTGCCATAAATACGACCTGTAGACTGTGCTAAAGGTTTCTGGGTTTTGAGCTTGGGCAGCCATCACGGCTGAATGATCGCAACCAGAAGGGGTCATTTTCATCTAGACATTACCTGGAGTCATCCTACCAAATTATAATGAAATCCCTTCATACATATGACCTGTACACTGTGCTAAAGGTTTTAGGGCTTTGGGCAACTGTAGCTGTTACAGTTGACCAATCGCGACCAAAAGTGGGCTTTCTCAACTAGACATTATATGGAGTTAACCTACCAAGTTGCAATGAAATCCCTCCATAAATACGACATGTAGACTGGGCTAAAAGTTTTTTGGGAAGGGGTTTAGGCTCGGGCAGTCTTTACAGTTGACAGATCGCAATCAAATAGGGAAGTTCTCATCTAGACATCATATGGAGTCAACCAGCCAAGTTACAATGAAATCTCTCCATATTAAATATGACCTGTAGTCTGTGCTAAAAATTTTTTGATTTCATGCTTTGGTAACCGTCACGGTTGACAGATCATGACCAAAAGGGGGCGTTCTCATCTAGATATTATACAGAGGCATCTCACTAAGATACAATGAAATCCCTTCATAAATACGACCTGTAGACTCTTCAAAAGGTTTTTAGCTCATCTTGACAAAGTCAGGCTGAGCTAATCACATTGCTCTTCGTCCGTCGTCCGTCAACACCATGTTTTGTTTTCTCCTCCAAAGCCACTGGGCCAATTCAAGTGAAAGTTTGTGTGAGTGATGGCCCCGGAGGGGCATTGAATTTTGGTCAACTCTGCATGCTCAGCCCCATAGGGAGGGAGTGGGGGAAAATGCTCCAAAATATTTTTAAAATCTTCTTCTCATGAACCAGTGTGTACAATGACTTGATATTTGCTATGGAGTTCCCTTTTGAGGTGTAGAATCAAATTTGTTCAAACAAAGTTCGTGAAGGAATATTTGGCTTTGTAATGGAGGGGTAAGATTTTTGGCCCCACCCAAAATTTCTATTTCAAGAACCGGTGGGCCAACTTCAACCAAATATGGCATGTAGTTTAAGTGGGTCCTAAGTAATTGATTGATACCTGAAAAAAAATTTTCACAGCCCTGTGACAACCCCAGGGGCTGAAAACCAAAAAAAAATTCAAAAGCCCATATATCCCAAACCAGAAGAAACAGCGAACTGGTATTTGGTATGAAACATCCTTAGGACCAGAAGGAGGGATTTGTTAAAAAAAAATTGCCACCAGTTCAATCAGGGTGCCTGTTAGAGGGTATTGAAAAAATGATGAGTCAGCATTTTTGCATAGTTTTATCCCTGGAGGATTTCATTCACAGAAAATTTTGATTGATATATTTTGCTTGTTTTAGAGATTTTTATTTATGTTTAATGAACCATTTCAATGCTGGAAAACACCTGATGCCTGTATGCATGTCTTTAATTTAACCCTCTCAAAGCTGAAGTGTGGGTTCCAAAGATTTTTATTGATGCCATGAACAAACAAAAAAAACCCTTTCAATACTGTTTATTTCTGGTTCCTTGGAAAAAAATTGATCTGATTCCTGTCTGAATATCTTTAATTGAACCCTCTCATGACTTCAGTGTGTTTTTTTCCAAAGATTTTTTTTCTCTCATGATCGACTCTTTCTCTACTGATTTCATGTTGAATGAACCCTTTTATGCTGGAAAAACATTTATCTGATTCCTGTGTGCATGTCTTTAATTTAACCCTCTCACTACTGCAGGTCTGTAGCAGGGAGTTCCAAAGATTTTTTAGCTCATCTTGACAAAGTCAAGCTGAGCTAATCTCATCACTCTCCATCCGTCGTCCGTCAACACCATGTTTTGGTCTTCTCCTCCAAAAGCCACTGAGCCAATTCAATTGAATGTTTGTGTGAATGATGGTCCTGAAGGGGCATTGCATTTTTGTTCAACTCAACATGCTCAGCCCCATAGGGAGGGAGTGGGGGAAAAAATACTCCAAAAAATATTTAAAAAAAAAATATTCTCATGAACCAGTGTGTACAATGACTTGATATTTGCTATGGAGCTTCCTTTTGAGGTGTAGAATCAAGTTTGTTCAAACGAAGTTCATGAAGCAATATTTTGCTTTGTAATGGGAGGGGTGAGATTTTTGGCCCCGCCCCAAAATTTCTATTTTCTGAACCGATGGTCCGGTTTGAACCAAATTTGGTATGTGGTATTATTTGGTCATAAGTACTTGACACATGCAAAAAAAAAAAAATTCCCACATACCCATGGGAACCCTGGGAGCTAAAAAAAAGAAATATTTTCAAACGCCCATATTTTCCAAAACCACATGGAACAGAGAGCTGTTATTTGGTATGCAGCATCCTTAGGACCAGTAGAATTGAATGGTAAAAAAATTGCCATCAGTTATGTTAAGGTGTTCTGTAATGGGCATCGAAAAAAATTCTGAGTCAGCATATTTGCAAAAAATTTTTTTAAAAATCTTTTCTCCAGAACCAATCATCAGAATCTTTTGATATTCGGTATACAGCATTCATAGGGGGTGTCAGATACAAGTTTGTTAAAATAAAGCCCATTGGTTCATATTTGGGCCCAATATAGGAGCCCAAATTTTTTACATATGATAATATGGGGAATATTCTTTAAAAAATCTTCTTCTTCAGAACCACCAGTCAGAATCTTTTAATGTTTGATATACATCATTGGTATGAGGGTCAGATTCAAGATTGTTCAAACCAAGTCCCTAGATTAAATATTTGGGCTTCCTATGGAGGATAATTTTTTAAAACTCTTCTTCTTCAGATCCACCAGGCAGAATGCTTTTCATATTTGGTATGCAACTTCTCTAGGGGGGTCAGATTCAAGTTTGTTCAAATCAGATCCCTAGGTATATATTTGGGCTCGCTATGGTAGACAAATTTTTACTTAGTGCGATATGAGGAAATTTCTTTAAAAAATCATCTTCTTCAGATCCACCAGTCGGAATGCTTTTCATATTTGGTATACAACATCTCTAGGGGGGTCAGATTCCAGTTTGTGCAATTCAAGAGCCTGGGTTAATATTTGGGCTCCATATGGGAACCTGAAATTTAACTTAGTACAATATGAGGGAATTTCTTCAAAAATCCTCTTCTTCAGATCCACTAATGAGAATGCTCTCATATTTGGTATACAACATCTCTAGGGGAGGGGGGGGGGGGGGGGGGGTCAGATTCAAGTTTGTTCAAATCGGATCCATAGGGTAATATTTGGGCTCGCTATGATAGCCCAAATTTTAACTTAGTGCAATATGAAGAAATTTCTTTAAAATTTCTCTTCTTCATATCCAACAGTCAGAATGCTTTCATATTTGGTACAACATCTCTAGGGAGGTCAGATTCAACTGTGTTCAAATCGAGAGCTTGGGTTAATATTTGGGCTCCATATGGGTTGCCGGAATTGGCCATTTTGCTGAAGATTTAAAAATTTTGTATTCAGTACCCTCTAGAGGTGTGTAACTAAGATTAATCCACATAGGTTGTATCAAGTGGCTTTTAGAGGAGCTCGACATTTTACATTATGACCAACTGAAGAAAAAGGCATGATGCCCAGATTATTTTTGTCACTCCTGAGGGACTCAAGGATTGACAGTGTGGCCTATGGAGATGGATTGCTTAATGTAGATTCATTCTTGGACTCTGTTTATATTGTGTTCTGTTCAAGATGAGCGCTTCAGGCCCCATGGGGCCTATTGTTGGGTTTTGGGCTTGGGCAGCCATCACGGTTGACCGATCATGAGTAAAAGGGGATGTTCTCATCTAGACAAGACCCCAAACCTGCATATGAAATTTTGTGATGATTGGAAAAGAACTACAGGGTGAAGACTGTGCTGAAGGAAAATGTGAACAGACTAACAGACTAACAGACTCACAGACTTTCGCATGCATTAAGGCAATAGCTTATCTTGACTTTGTCAAGTTAAGCTAAAAAACAATAAAAAAATACTTTTAGAAATTTGTTTAAAGTTCAAAAAACTGTTTCATATCTCTTAGAGAAGGATGTGTGTGCTCTTATTAGGCATTCCCAAACCCAGTTTGTGAAAGACTCTTGTTATTCTTCTTTTTCAAAATTTTTCTTCTCTTTTTTTTTTTTTTTTTGCCAACTTTTACATGCAATATTTTTCCACTATACCAATGGCCCAGACTAGCTAGCTGGTGCAACCCAATTTATTACCAGGGCCAAACACAAATTTTGAATCCCCTAAACCTCCAAAATTTGCCAAAAAACGTAGAAACGAGAAGACCAGTATGGCCCTCCATACTTTTGCACAATGCGCAACAACAATAGGCTACCGCCATCTTGTCATTCTGTTGTTTGGCCCATGTCAGATCAACACATGTCCTGTCTTTTGTGCTATAAAATCCTAAAGTATAATGTAGCCAGACACGCTTTTGAAGTGGAATGGTGGGATAATTGCAGCAGAATCTAGCTGAATATGGACATTGAGTTTTTGAACATTCAGGGCTATAACTTTATTGAAATTAAATAATATTTCTTATTTTTCCCATTTTCGGGATATGCACCTGATTTGTTCATTTTTTGTTTATCATTATGTGTGTGTTCAATGTTCACCTTTTTCCTCTTGAATCCTCTCATTAGATTTTTAAGAACTATTTGCCATTTGCGAATTTGTTATTAATTAAAATTCTTCTTAAAAATCTTAGATAATTTACGGAATGTGGATTATTCGTACCCCCTTTGTCGCGTACCGGTTAATTTTGACATTGTCGGGCGTGTCTGTTTGCCATTACCCTTCTCTATGGGGAATCTTCTGGGGAAGTTTCTCTATTGTTAAGGGTATTCTTGAGATACCGGTTGTCTGACCTGGGCCTTTGTTGTGCCTGTTTTGGACTTGGTTACCGCTCCTATTCAGTTTAAAATTTCTGCCTCGGGCGTATGTGTATTATGAAGTCCTCATGTTCGAAATGTAAGAGGATGAAGTCCTCTCTTGATTCTCATTCATCACGTTTGGCTTGCACTCATTGCTAGAAAGATGGTACCTGTGCAACTTGCTGTTCTTGGGATTCCAAGCGATGGAATTCCCTCTCAACTTATGTATGTGTTGGCGAAGCACCAATTTCGATGCTTTCGCCTAAGGTAACTAATCAATTTAGTTTCCATTTCAGAGGAACAAGAACATGGTATTGGTTATGGTATAACATCAAGTTCTGTGCTGCCATCGTCTTCAGATACAGAGCATGTTGACTTACGAGGTATCGCAGAATACTCGGTACCTCGGGCAAGCAGCAGACGGTCAACTAGCTCGACCGGTGTAACAGAGCCTTTTATTAGTGCTTCCGTGCCGGGAAAATCCGTAGCGGTCCAGGATACGGAGGATGGAAGACAGTCCTCTGTTCAGACGACGGCACGTAAGGGGAAGAGGCCTGTCATTTGAAAGGTGCATCAGTAGCGAAGCATTCTTCTGTTTTGGGGACAAAACAGGAAGATTCGACTTTTATTGCCAGTTCCGCTGGTAGTCCGGTAGAAAATGCTTCAGAGCCAGTTGTTTTTGATGTACATTTCTCTGCCAGTGCGGCTGGCTGTAATCTTGATATAAGAGCCTCTTCTTCGTCCGTTTCCAGGACTCAGCACAGTAGGCCGCATGCTAGTCGGCAAGATCCAGAGGTAGAGAGTCAGAGCCAGGGTCTGGCTCTCTCTAAGGCTAGCATTTCGAGGCAAAAGTCTTTTTCTAAAAGACGGACACAGGGCTCTGTGTCAGATCACCTTCTGGAGCCAAAAGGCATAGACCGGGGCTGAACATAGCCTCGAATACGGAATTGCTGGAGCAAATTGCCCAGCTAATTGCAGACTCCCAGCAGCATAATATGCGGCCGTCATCGATCTCCGATTTGGATGATTCGGATGGTGCTGTATCGGCAGAAAGAAGGGTTTCCTCAATAATCAGTATGCTGATAACAGACCAGACCAGGAACCTCTAGGTGGTAGTGTTAGGGAGTTTGATGAAGACGAGACTGACACTACATCTTTGGCTGAGCAACATATGGAAACTATGAGGTTCCTGCAGGATTTTTCACCTGAATTAATTCCTTCTGGTCAGAGTTCTGCACCTTCTAGAGCCAAGTGCCTGTCTTCTTTAGACAGGGAGGTCATTAAGTCGAAGGAAAGTATCCTTCTGTATCCGTCTCAATCAGTCCAAGTGTTAGATGCGATTGATTGTTGTGATGAAGCTATTGCTGACCTGGCTCAGGCTAGAAAAGTTCTTTCCATTCGGAAAGGAAGCTTGAACTACCGTTTAGAGGCAATGCCTTCTTAAATACGGTAGGCGAGAATAAGATTCCAAGAGCTCCTCTGCAATTGGATGATGGAGCTAGGGACTTAGGTATGTCTCTTCCATCATCGTGTAGCGTTGGTTCTTTTGTTATAGTCACTTGCATTGAATCTAGCAGAAGTATTTGGACGCTGTCATATGCAGATCATTTTTGCAGGGCATTGGCTGGCAATTTGGAATCTGAGAGCTTACAGGAGTTGTTATCTCCTTTGAAAGTGCTCTCTCGCGCCATCATGTATACATCATCCCACTCTGCTCTTTCACTAGCGAATTTAGAGTTGGTCAGGCGCGATGCTGCCCTTTAATCTACGTCATTAATTGACGACAGTGTTAAGAGCTCTTTAAGTGCCACTCCCATTTCAGGCTCTTCATTATTCAATGATCAGTTAAAAGCTGTATTTGAAGACGCTTCTAAGAAAGCTACAAGTCAGCTTTTGTTGCTCTCAGCTTCGCAACCTCAGCCTTCCACAAGTGGTACTCCTTGGAGAGGTAAATTTTTCTCCAAGAGAGGCTCAGCCCATGCTGCTTTTAAAGCTAATCATGGTCGTGGTGGCTCGAAACAGGGGAGCGATTTAAAAAAGGGGATGACGCAGTCGGAAAATAACGAAACACGAAACCCCACACCGACATCACAGAGGGGTGCGAGAGCTTCATGTGGTTTCTCGTATACGCCTCGTAAGTCCTACAAATGAAGATTTTGACCTCTTTTCTCCGGTTGGAGGAAGGCTTTCAATATTCGCAAACAACTGGAACAAATAACTCAGGATCTTTGGGTTCGAGATGTTGTAAAAATGGTCTACGTCTTTCGTTCCGGAGAAAACCTCCATTAACGCGGATTCCGCGTTTTGTGATCCTTTCACAAATATAACAATTTCTCTTCTACAAGGAGGCAGTAGAGGTCATAGAGAATTCAAATTCAAAGGGGTTCTACAGGCATCTTTCTTCTTGTGCCGAAGCCAAACGGCTCTACAGGCCGGTCATCGATCTCAGTTGGATAAACAAGCTAATAATTGCTCCAAATTTTATATGGAGACAATTCGATCGGTGAGAGGCATCATCTGAGTGAACGATTACGCCACAAGTATTGACTTCTGTTTCGCAGTTCAAGGAGAAGTATACCAGTTCAGAGCAATGCGTTTTGGCTTGAACCCTGCTCCATGGGCATTCACTCGGGTGGTGAATGCGATGAGGAGCCACTTTAGAGCTCACTCGGCTTCGATGACGTCGGCATATCTGGACGACATTCTTCAAAGGTACGAAAATGTTCATGCTCTTCAAAGCGACGTTCAGAGTCTGCTATCGCTGCTACGACGCCTAGGTTTTATATAATCATTGTCGACAAGTCGGATTTAGTACCGACGAGGTTGTCGTTTTGTTCATCTGGAATGAGTTTCGATACTCTCAACAAACGGGTCTGTTTGCCGGTAGCAAGAGCAAAATTAGTTTCTCTTTACACAAATATTGCATAAACGCACAAGTCATTTCTGCAAGAGAGTTTATGCGGCTGTTAGGACTTTGCGGCACCGCCGCAGAGTTAATTCCGCTAGGTCGTTTGCGCACTCGTCCACTTCAAATTTATCTAATTCAAATTGGAGCGTAAAACGTCAGTTGTTGGACAGTCCGATTTTTTTAACACAGTTAGTAAAACATCTTCAAATTTGGGCGGATATCCAGTGGTTTTCCCAGGGAATACCGCTTCAGATTCAGGAGCCGTCATTCATAATCATGACGGACGCCAAGCTTATGCAGTAGATGCTTCTCTGATTCCGGGCGATCAAATGTGTCACGGCTTATGGGAGAGTCAGTTTCTTGGGACCCTTATAAACTACAAAGAAATGAGGGCAATTTGGTTAGCTCTAAATCATTGGCTCAGTCGAGTAATAACTCATGTGTTCAATTTCTGTCGGACAATTCAACAGTAGTAGCCTATATTCGGAATCACGGAGGTACTCATTCCGTCCACCTGTTGAATCTCACCAAAAAGATTCTTCTTTTCTCTCAAAAGAATCAGATTCTGATATCGATTCGTCATATTCCAGGTCGTCTCATTGTAATAGCAGACTCTCTATCGAGAAAGGATCGCCTGCTACCTTCAATATGGATGTTGAAAAAATCAGTCTTCAATCAGATTTGCTTCCAGTGGGAACATCCAATGATCGATCTTTTTGCCACGAGTCTGAACAATCAGTTACAGACTTTTGTGTCTCCATGCCCGGATCCTCAAGCTTATGCAGTAGATGCTCTGTCAATTTCATGGATCAGGATAATAGGGTATGCTTACCCTCCAGCTCCCCTCATTCCACAGATCTTGCTAAGATAAAACAGTCTTCTTGCAAGATTCTACTGGTTGCAAGTCTGTCGGCTCACAGACAGTGGATAATTCTTCTCTGGGAACTTCTTTGGGACCTTCCACGGAAGTTACCACTTCTCCGGGATCTTCTGACACAGGGGAAACTCTGTCGGCTTCCTGCACGAAAAACAGTTTTCCAGACGAGCAATGGACGCAATTTCTAACTGTAGGAGGACCTCCTCTTCGTTAAATTATGAAGCGAAGTGGAAGGTTTTTGTTCGTTGGTGTGAATCACAATTGAATGATTTTTTTTAACCCAACTATTCCTCAATTAGCTAACTTTTTAGCTCACCTGACTGAAAGTCAGGGTGAGCTATTCTGATCACTTTTCGTCCGGCGTCCATCGTCCGTCGTGAAGGTGGTGTTTGAGCCTTTTTCTCCCAAACCATTGGCCGCATATTAATGAAATTTCATGTGAGTAGGGGTTATATAAGGGCATTTTGATTTTTTGTCAAATCAGGTTTCAGCTCATATTGAGCAGTGGGATGGGGCAAAAATGCTCCAATTCTTAAAAAATCTTCTTCTCAAGAACCAGCAATAGCAGAGACTTGATATTTGGTATGCAGCTTCCTTGTGAGGTGTAGACTCAAGTTTGTTCAAGAGAAGTTGGAGGGGCTATATTTGACGATGTTAAAGGAGGGGCAAAAATTTTGGCCCCACCCCAAATTTCTATTTTCCAAACAGCGAGACCGATTTAAACCAAATTTTACGTGAGTACTTATTGGGTCATAAGTACCTAATTTATGCAGAAATTTTTTTCCCCATAGCCCCGTGGGAAGCACAGGAGCTAAAAATAGAAAAAAAATTAAAATGCCCATATCTCCAAAACTACACGGCACTGAGAATTCTTATTTGTTGTGAAGCTTCCTTAGGACCAACAGAATGGAATGGTAAAAAAAAATTGCCATCGGTTTTATCATGGGGTAGTTTTGGGGGACTTTGAAAAAGTGCTGAGTCAGCATTTTTTAACACGGTGGGTAATGGGAAAAACATAAGACTACTTTTCTCCGAAACCACTGCTCCAAAAGCTTTAAAATTTCACATATAACATCTTTGGAAGATTGTTTCACATGTTTATTGAAATGAATTGCCTGGGTCGATATTTGGGCTCTCTATGGGAGCCCAAATGTTTAAATTAGTGCAGTATGAGGAGTATTTTTTAAAAAATCTTCTTCTTCAGATTAACCAATAAGAATCTTTTGATATTTGGTATGCGGCATCCTTAGTGGGGTGAGATTCAAGTTTGTTGAAGCCAAGTCCCTGGGTTCATATTTAGGCCGAAAATTTGGGGTCCCGTTGCGGACTTCAAAATTTTGGACCAAAATCCGAAAAGAAATTTTTTTGTTTTTTCTGCGTTTCGGTCAATTTTAAGACAAAAAAAAATTATTTTTTTTTCCCCTGAAAATTTGGGGTCCGGGTGTGACTTACAAAATTTTGGACCAAAATCTGAAAAAATTTTTTTTGTTTTTTATGTGTTTCTGTCAGTTTTAAGACAAAAAAAAAAAAAATTTTTCCCCTGAAAAATTTGGGGTCCGGGTGGGACTTAGAATATTTTGGACCAAAATCCAAAATTTTTTTTTTTTTGTTTTTTCTATGTTTCGGTCAATTTTAAGACAAAAAAAAAAAATAAAATTTTTTCCCCTGAAAATTTTGGGTCCGAGTGGGACTTAGAAAATTTTGGACCAAAATCCGGAATTTTTTTTTTTTGTTTTTTATGCATTTCTGTCAATTTTAAGACAAAAAAAAAAATTTTCCCGTGAAAATTTGGGGTCCGGGTGGGACTTAGAAAATTTTGGACCAAAATCCGAAAAAAAATTTTTTTGTTTTTTCTACGTTTCGGTCAATTTTAAGACAAAAAAAAAAAAAAAAAATTTTCCCCTGAAAATTTTGGGTCCGGGTGGGACATAGAAAATTTTGGACCAAAATCCCAAAATTTTTTTTGGGGGGGGGGTTTCTGTGTTTCGGTCAATTTTAAGACAAAAATTTTTTTTTTTTTTTTCCCTGAAAATTTGGGGTCCAGGTGGGACTTAGAAAATTTTGGACGAAAATCCGAAAAAAATTTTTGGGGGTTTTTTATGCATTTCTGTCAAATTTAAGACAAAAAAAAAAATTTTTTTTTCCCCTGAAAATTTGGGGTCCGGGTAGAAAATTTTGGACCAAAATGCAGAAATTTTTTTTTTGTTTGTTTTTTATGCGTTTCTGTCAATTTTAAGACAAAAAAAATTTTTTTTTTTTTTACACCGAAAATTTGGGGTCCGGGTGGGACTTCGAAAATTTTGGACCAAAATCCGTAATTTTCTGTTTTTTTGTTTTTTATGCGTTTCTGTCAATTTTAAGACAAAAATTTTTTTTATTTTTACACCAAAAATTTGGGGTCCAGGTGGGACTTTTGGACCAAAATCCGGAAATAGTTTTATCGTTTTTTATGCGTTTTAAGAAGAAAAAAATTTAGGCTGAAAGTATTTTGTTTGGGAAAGAAATCTGTTTTTTATGCATTTATCTCAATTTTGGGACGTAAAAGTGCAGAAACTGAAAATAGAAGGAAAATCCTGTGTATTGTGTGGGCACAATCACTTCATCTAGTTGGTATATGCTTTTCTTGGGAGAGGGCGTATGCAGCTTATTCAAGTCAAGTCCCTGGTTTGATATTTAGACTACCATGTCAGGTGAGCGCCCTCAGGCCCCCTGGGGCCTCTTGTTTATTTCTCTTTTTGATGAAGTTAAGCTACAGCCAGTCACTATTAAGGGCTATAGGTCTATGCTCTCTGACACCTATGCACACCAAGGGAAATTAAACATTGGGTCAGATGTATCTATAAATAATTAATGAGGAATTTTTCTGTGAATAGACCTCTTACCTTGAGGCTAGTCCTTCAGTGGAATAATTTAGCTTGGGTTCTTCTGAAACTTCTTTTGAACCGTTAAATGCTGTTGAGTTTAAATTTCTTACTTATAACACGGTTTTTCTTTTAGCGTTTACGTCAGCTAGAAGAGTTAGTGAGCTTCATGCTTTGTCTGTTGAAGACTCTCATTATCGTAGTGTTGGTAATTCTATTACTCACACTACGAAAGTGGGATTCTTAGCTCGCTAAGAATCAGGTTCCGGACAAACAGCCTAGCCCTATTCTTATTAAAGCATTACCGTCTTCAGATGGTCAGAGACCTTTGTTGTGTCCAGTAAGAGCGCTTAAGATTTATAAGGAGCGTTCTAGTTTTATTAGAAGAGGTAGGAAAAGGTTATTTCTTTCTCTTCTTAGCAGAAATGCTATTTCTGTTCATTCAGTATCTAGATGGATTCAGTTAGCCATTCGGTCAGCTTATAATGATTTGTCTGTGAATCAGAGAATAGCTTATATAAGATTTCAGCTCACAAAGTTAGAGCTTTAGCTTCTTGGGCTTATGCTAGTAGTACTTCTTTGAAGGATTTGATGCAAGCAACTTATTGGACACAACAGACGACTTTTACCAAATTTTATCTCCGAGATTTAGAATCAATTTCGGATGATCTCAGATCTTTAGGACTGTTATCGGTAGCTCAGAAGGTCGTCCATTCTAATTAGGATTTTCATTCAACCTTCTGTTTGGTTTGCTCTAGCACTGTCTCCAGTCTGCTCCCCTCTTCATTTTGAAGTGTACATGTAGTTACTTTCAAAACAAAGGGAAGGGGGTTTGGTATTTCCAAATAGTCATCTGGCTTTTAAGTGAAAACATGGACATACCTCCTTCAGTGATAGTATCCTGGGGTCGGTGCTATGGTAGTTTTAATGTGTAGCTTGATATAAAGCAATTTTAAATGTATTATATGCTTTTAATGTGTAGCTCGATGTGAAGCGTCATTGTTCATGTCATGTGTCAAGACGAGCTTTTCTATCCAATACTCGGACAGTTTTAATGATTTATAAATAGTCTTATTTCTCTGGACTTCTTTATATTTTGGCTTCCTTTATCAAATTAGCATAATGGGTTATGCTAGGCCTTAAATAGAGTTACACCTATATTTTCATTGTTTTTCTGAAATAGGAGCAATGAATATTAAGAACTGGGCCCGCCTGCCTGTTTACTATTCTCAGCTAGTCTGGGCCATTGGTATAGTGGAAAAATATGAAAAATTTATACCAATTTTAATATTTTTAATACTTACCAATGGCCCAGATGGGGATGGCCCTCCCTGGAGTAGACACTCCTTCCTCCCCGCTGAGTTTTATTACAGTTCTTATTAACATTTAACAGACACAACAATAAGAATGACAAGATGGCGGTAGCCTATTGTTGTCCTTGACAACAAGTTGCGCATTGCGCAAAAGTACGGAGGACCATACTGGTCTTCTCGTTTCTACATTTTTTGGCAAATTTTGGGGGTTTAGGGGATTCAAAATTTGTGTTTGGCCCTGGTAATAAATTGGGTTGCACCAGCTAGCTAGTCTGGGCCATTGGTAAGTATTAAAAATATTAAAATTGGTATAAATTTTTCATTTCTCAGCACTGGAGCCATATTTTCTCGAGAATTTTCCATGAGAACATAGGGCATTCATCCAAGAACAATTTTGCTGTTATATGTTTTATTCCAGTTGTCAGGCCTTGAATAATTGGAGTACCCTCAACTTGTACATGTTCATTCAAATACCAAGATTCAAGATTCCTCCATGTCTCTTTTCAGACACTCAGTCTGTGATTGATGTTCACACATTTAGAGCATATTATGATGCACTAAAATCACCACACAAATATTTCAAAACTAACCCCCCATTGGCCACAAATGATATGAATATAGCATTTTATCTTCAAGATTGACTAACTTCAGGGGCAAATTTCACTAATTGCGAGGTTGTTGTAACAATTCTTTTTGTATACATAGATGCAACAATGCTTGCAGAAGAAAGTTACTATTTAGTTTTTAATCTTGACTTTAACCCTCAAGCAAATAAGGGTAAGAGTACCATCCGAAAATGCCAAAATTAGCTAACTGTGGTTGCAGTTTCCTGTCATTTTGGAAAGGGTTAATTCTAAACACTTTGTTGCTTTTGTTTTGCTTTTGGTAGAGATGCTTATTGAACAAATTCTCTGCAGTAAGTTATGCTTTAACCCAACATATGCTTTGGCCACGTAAAGAATAGTACTGTCAGAAAAAAAATTGATTTTCAAGGAATTTTGCAAACATCTGTACTCATTTCCTCTAATTGAAAGGTTGTTGTAGCAATTATTTTGGTATGGATAGATGCAACAATGATTGCAGAAGAAAGTTACTGTTTACTTTTTAATCTCAAGATTTAACCGCCAAGCTCAATGAGGGTGTGAATAAGAGTACTGTTATAGAATGCCAAAATTAGCCAACTTTGGATGCTTTTTGTCTATCATTTTGGAAATGGTTAATTTCAAACACTTTGCTTCGCTGTATGTAGTCTGTAAGCTGTGTTTTTTATGCCAACAAAATGAAACATTATTCAATAATTTTGTTTGCAAGACTCTTCTTCATTTACATTGAGTAACAGGTTAATGAAGTACTCACTCCTATCGTGTAGTGGAAGGCGAGGGAGTGTGGGTGGGACTGACTAGATTTTAGAAACACTAAGTGTGTACACACAAAGTAAACCCTGACGATTCATCATTAATGTACAGAAAAATGGGGTTAAATAATTAATATGGCTGATAGTTTCATGTGTACACAAAACTGCCTTCTTTTTCACATAAAAAAGTTGGGAAAGCCCGTAATTTGGTCAACAAATTACAATTTTCTAGTTTTGGGTTGGTTTTTTTTCCACCATCAATTTTGTCTGTTGCACTGCTCAAAAACTGTATGATTTTAACCAAATTTGGCATACTTATGTAATGCCATAAAATCTAGTGAAATGAGGTATCGGTATGTTTGTGAAAATGCTTATTTTCAAAATATTCTGCCAAAACTGTCAAAATTTCACCATTTTTGAAAAGTCGTAAAATTGTTTTTAGTTATTTAGCTCAATTTCCCACACATTTATAGCATAACTTAATACACCAAAATCACCACAAAAATATTTTGAAATTAACAACCCCCATTGGTCAAAAATGACATGAATATAGCTTTTTTCTTCAAAATTTACCAACTTCAAGGGCAAATGTCTCTAATTTCGAAGTTGTTGTAACAATTGTTTTGGTATGGATAGATGCAACAATGATTGCGGAAGAAAGTTGCTGTTTATGCTTTAATCTCAGATTTAACTCTCAAGCACAACGAGGGTGAGAATAAGTGTACCGTTTGAAAACGCCAAAATTAGCCAACTTTGATTGCTTTTTATATCATTTTGGAAAGGGTTAATTTCAAACACTTTACAAATCCTTATTCACGATTGACTTCCAAGTATATTTGCTGTTGTAAGTTTCATTGTAAAGTTGAACCCTATGCCCATTCTGGTTGCATAAAAGTAGGTCCCGTCCAAAAAAAGTCCCTTTTTTTTCAAAATGTGCTAATTTCAAGGGACAATTTTATTCCATTTTCAATTGATTGAGCGCTGAATGTTTTCTATGGCTGCATGCAGCAGTCCAGATATGACAACTTTATAGCTCACCTGACTTTGAGTCAGGAGAGCTATAGTGATCACTCACCATCCGTCGTCCGTCGTCTGTTGTCCATCGTCCATGAACATGGTGTTTGCATCTTCTCCTCCCAAACCGCTGAACCAATTTAATTGATATTTGAGATAATAGTTTGTTATGACATCGCAATTTGATTTTGTTCAAATCAAATTGTCTCGCCCCTTGGTAGGGCCACGCCCAAAAAAACTGCCTGAATCTTAAAAAATCTTCTTCTCATGAACCAGCAGTAGCAGAGACTTGATATTAGGTGTGCAGCTTCCTTTTGAGGTGTAGACTCAGATTTGTTCAAGAGAAGTTTGTGGGGTTATATTTGCCATCGTTATGGGAGGGGCAAGGATTTTTGTCCCTCCCAAAATTTCTATTTTCCAAACCGAGAGGCAGATTTGAACCAAATTTGATATGAGGGCTTATTGGATCATAAGTACTTAATTTATGCCCAAATTTTCCTGTCGCCCCATGGGAACTGCAGGAGCTAAAAATAGAAAAAAATTAAAATGCCCATATCTCCAAAACTACTTGGCACTGAGAATTCTTATTTGGTGTGATGCTTCCTTAGGACCAACAGAATGGAATGGTAAAAAAAAATTGCTATCGGTTTTTTATCATGGGTTACTTTTTGTGGACTTTGAAAAAGTGCTGAGTCAGTATTTTTTAACACTGTGGGTTATGGGAAAAATATTTAAGACTACTTTTCTCCCAAACCACTGCTCCAAAAGCTTTCAAATTTCACATATAACATCTTTGGAAGATTGTTTCACATGTTTATTAGGGCCCTGCCATGAGGCGGACGCCCTATAGTGATCGCTCTGTCCGTGTGTCCATGTGTCCGTGCATCCGGGCTCTAATCTTTCTCTCTTAATAGATAAGGTTTTGATATTTGACATGTGGGTATATTATCTCAAGACGATGTGATTGCCATGCTTTGACCTTGAACTTTGACCTCAAGGTCAAATTATTCCATTTTCGGGGTTCTTTTCTGACAAGTTTATGTCTGGGCCGTAACTTTTTTCCCTTAATAGATAGGGTTTTGATATTTCGTATGTGGGTAGATTATCTCAAGATGATGTGTCGCGTACCACGGTTGCCATGCTTTGACCTTGAACTTTGACCTCAAGGTCAAATTATTCAGAATTCGGGGTTCTTTTCTGACAAGTTCGTGTCCGGGCTGTAACTTTTTTCCCTTAATAGATAGGGTTTTGATATTTGGTATGTTGGTAGATTATCTCAAGACGATGTGTCGCGTACCACGGTTGCCATGCTTTGACCTTGAACTTTGACCTCAAGGTCAGATTATTCCAAATTAACAAGTTCGTGGCCGGGCTGTAACTTTCTTCCCTTAATAGATAGGGTTTTGATATTTGGTATGTGGGTAGATTATCTCAAGACGATGTGTCACGTACCAAGATTGCCATGCTTTGACCTTGAACTTTGACCTCAAGGTCAAATTATTCAGAATTCGGGGTTCTTTTCTGACAAGTTCGTGTCCGGGCTGTAACTTTTTTCCCTTAATAGATAGGGTTTTGATATTTGGTATGTGGGTAGATTATCTCAAGTCGATGTGTCGCGTACCACGGTTGCCATGCTTTGACCTTGAACTTTGACCTCAAAGTCAAATTATTCCGAATTCGGTGTTCTTTTCTGACAAGTTCGTGTCCGGGCTGTAACTTTTTTCCCTTAATAGATAGGGTTTTGATATTTGGTATGTGGATAGATTATCTCAAGACGACATGTCGCGTACCAAGGTTGCCATGCTTTGACCTTGAAGTTTGACCTCAAGGTCAAATTATTCAGATTTTTTTTTTCTGACAAGTTCGTGTCTGGGCTGTAACTTTTTTCCCTTAATAGATAGGGTTTTGATATTTGGTATGTGGGTAGCTTATCTCAAGACGACGTGTCACATACCAAGGTTGCCATGCTTTGACCTTGAAGTTTGACCTCAAGGTATGTGGATAGATTATCTCAAGACGACATGTTGCGTACCAAGGTTGCCATGCTTTGACCTTGAACTTTGACCTCAAAGTCAAATTATTCCGAATTCGGTGTTCTTTTCTGACAAGTTCGTGTCCGGGCTGTAACTTTTTTCCCTTAATAGATAGGGTTTTGATATTTGGTATGTGGGTAGATTATCTCAAAACGACGTGACGCATACCAAGGTTGCCATGCTTTGACCTTGAAGTTTGACCTCAAGGTCAAATTATTCAGAATTTGAGGGTTTTTTTCTGACAAGTTCGTGTCCGGGAAGGGATTTTAATCAGATTTTACCTAATGCTTGAAATATTTTAGTATTATGGTTCACATCAGTTTATACCTAACATCGGTTAGTTGCTGCGGGGCCCGCAGAGATGGATTCCATCTCCATGATATCTAGTTGAAATCAATTCCCTGGGTCCATATTTGGGCTCTCTCTGGGAACCCAAATGTTTAAATTTGTGCAGTATGAGGAATATTCTTTAAAAATCTTCTTCTTCAGGTCTACCAATAAGAATCTTTTGATATTTGGTATGCAGCATCCTTAGTTTGTTCAAGCCAAGTCCCTGGGTTCATATTTGGGCTGAAAATTTGGGGTCCTGTTCCGGACTCAGAAATTTTGCGGAAATGAGTTGTTTTTTTTTTATGCGTTTTGGTCGAATTTAAAACAAACAAAATATTTTCTTTTTACACTGAAAATTTGGGGTCCCGGTGGGACTTTTTGGACCAAAATCCGGAAATTAGTTTTTTGGTTTTTTATGCCTTTTTGTCAATTTGAAGACAAAATTTTTTATTTTTTTTTACACTGAAAATTTGGGATTCGGGTGGGACTTAGAAATTTTGGACCAAACTCCAGAAATTAGTTTTTGGTTTTATTATGTGTTTTGTTCAATTTTAAGACGAAAAAAATTTTTTTTTTTTTTTTACACTGAAAATTTGGGGGCTGGGTGAGTTTTTATGCATTTTAGTCAATTTTAAGACAAAAAAAATATATTTTTTTTACCATGAAACTTTGGTGGGACTTAAAAAATTGGGGCCAAAATCCATAAAATTTTTGGGTTTTTTTTTGTATGTTTTGGTCAATGAAATATTAGTCTGAAAATATTTTGTTTGGGACTTCACAAATTCCCAAACAAAAATAAAAAAAAATCTGTTTTTTATGCGTTTATCTCAATTTTGGGACGTAAAAGTGCAGGAACTGAAAATAGAAGGAAAATTTTGTGTATTGTGTGGGCACAATCGCTTCATCTAGTTGGTATATGCTTTTCTTAGGAAGGACATATGCAGCCTATTCAAGTCAAGTCCCTGGTTTGATATTTAAACTACCATGTCAGGTGAGCGCCCTCAGGCCCCCTGGGGCCTCTTGTGTTTTATATGTTATTATTAAAAGTTTAACCCTTGACAGATTTGAGACTTCCTTTTAGGGTATCGTTGGAATAATTGTTATTTTTGCCAACTTTTACGTGCACTTTATCAGCACAGGAGCCATATTTTCTCAAAACACTTCCCATGAGAAGATAGGACATTATTCCTAGAAAATTTTGCTGTTATATGTTTTATTCAAAGTTTTAGCCCTCACCCAGTTGTCCGGCCTTAATTGAATTGGAGTACCCTAAAATTGTACATGTTAATTCAAATACCAAGATTCAAGATTCTTCCTTGTCTCTTATCAGAAACTCAAACTGTGATTGATGACAGGTCTCTGGAAAGTGAAATGAGGGATCGTCATATTCGTGAAACATTTACATCATAATATGATACACTAAAATCACCACACAAATATTTCAAATTTAACCCCTATGGCTAAAAATGACATGACTATAGCATTTTTTCTACAGAACTGACCAACCTTAAGGGCGCATGCCAGTGTGAAAGAGTACAGTCAGTAGAGTTGTTATAAGGCCTGCCTGCCTGCCTGCCTGTCCGACATTAACCATACTCCATTCACATCATTATTATAAGAAAAATAGTCCCCCTGCCTGCTTGATTTGGTCATTTCTGGAAACTGAATTGCCCGAACTTTTCAGCTTCTTCCTGACTCAGGTGGTGGTGGGGGCAGGGGGGGGGGGGCACAGTCCTCACAGACACCCTGGCCCATATGCCCATGATTCATCTGTACTTATTTTTTTCAAAGCAAAACGGACATGGCTCGTTTTGCTTTCCATGAAAATATTCAGTAATTATTGAAGTGCAAATTTTGTGTTAAATGTTTTGATGACCAGCTTTATCTCAAATATCTGTTTTGGCTGCATAAAACCTAGTAGCATCACAAAAACTTTGCTTCAGCTATATTTTTCTATTTTCAAAACTGATCAATAGTTTTGTGTACAATACAGTTTGCCTTTTTACATTAAAAAGTTGGGAAAGCCTGTAATTTGTCCAACAAATTACAATTCTATAGCTTTTGGGGTTTTTTTCTGCCGTCAGTTTTGTCTGTTGCACTGGTCTAAAACAAGCTGTACAATTTCAACCAAATTTAGCATACTTATGTTATGTCATAAAATCTAGTGAAATGAAGTATCATCATGTCTGTGAATATGCTTATTTTCAAAATATTCTGCCAAAACCGTCAAAATTTCACCATTTTTCAAATGTCCCAAAATTGTTAACAGTTACTTAGCTCAAATTTCCCACACATTTAGATGTGGATAGATGAAACAATGATTGCGGAAGAAAGTTACTGTTTACTTTTTACTCTCAGATTTAAACCTCAGGCACAAGGAGGGCGAGAATAAGAGTGCTGTTTGAAAATGCCAAAATTAACCATCTTTGGTTGCTTTTTTCTATCAGTTTGGAAAGGGTTAATTTCAAACACTTTCTATGTCTGTATTCTCAATTGACTACCAAGGATATTTGCTATTGTAAGTTTGCTTGTAAAGTTTAACCCTATGCCCATGAAGGTTGCATAAAAGTAGGTACCGTCCAAAACAACTCCCATTTTTTAGAATTTGGTAAGTTTAAGAGACAATTTACTCCATTTCTGAATGATTGAGCATTGAATGTTTTCTATGGCTGCATGCAGCAGTCAGTGTATGACAACTTTTGTTTTATATATTGTTATTAAAAGTTTAACCCTTAGAAGATTTCAGACTTCCAATAAGGGTACTGTCGGAATAATTGTTATTTTACCAGCTTTTAATTGTGATTTCTCAGCACTGGAGCCCTATCTTCTCAAAATGTTTTCCATAAGAAGATAGGGCATTCATCCAAGAACACTTTTGCTGTTATATGTCTTTTTCAAAGTTCTAACCCTCACCCAGTTCTCTGACATTGAATTGGAGTACCCTGAAATTGTATATGTTTATTCACATTCGAAGATTCAAGATTCCTCCATGTCTCTTATCAGAAACTCAAGCTGTGATTGATGACAAGTCTCTGGAATGTGATATGAGGTATCATCATATTCATGAAAATGCTTGTGTTTTTAAAATATTCAGCTAAAATCATAAAAATTTTGCCATTTTTTAAGTCTCTAAACTGTTTTTAGTTATTTAGCTCCAGTTTTCCAAACATTTAGAGCATAATATGATACATCAAGATCACCACAAATATTTCAAAATTAACCCTGTTGGCCTAAAATTACATGAATATAGCATTTTTTCTTCAAAATTGACCAACTTCATGGGCTCATGCCAGTGTGAAAGAGTACAGACGATACAGTTGTTATTCAGGCCTGCCTGTCTGCTGTTCGCTGAACAAATCTTGTGTTTTAAATTTTTCTCTATGGCTTAACTCAACATAACTTGGCTCTGGCCACTTGAAGAATAGTACAGTTTGAAATATTGTGATATTCAATGAATTTTGCAGTTTTCTGCACTCCTTTTCTCCAAAAATCCAAGTGCATAGCTCAATATGCTTTCTATACAATACGGTCTGCCTTTTCACATTATTTTTCTGCTGTCAAATTTGGCATACTTATGTAATGCCGTAAAATCTAGTGAAATGAATTATCGTCATGTCTGTGAAAACGCTTATTTTGAAAATATTCTGCCAAAACCTTAAAAATTTCACCATTTTTCAACATAGCTTAAAAACAAGCTGTATGATTTCAACCAAATTTAGAAAACTTATATATCACAAAATCTAGTGAAATGAGGTCCTCATTTCACTAGATTTTGTGATATATAAGTTTTCTAAATTTGGTTGAAATCATCCAGGTATCGACATATTCATGAAAATGCTTATTTTCAAAACTTTTGGCCTTTTGGCTCAACATTTTGAAAATTGCCAGCATTGACCGACTTGAAGGGCTCATGCCAGTGTGAAAAATTTCATGGTTTTTCAAAAGTCTCAAAATTGTTTACTGTTGTCTAGCTCAAATTTTCCAAACATTTAGAGCATAATATGATACACCAAAATGACCACACAAATATTTCAAAATTAACCCATTTTGGCCAAAAATGATATGAATATAGAATTTTTGACTTCAAAATTCACCAACTTCAAGGGCAAATTTCTCTAATTGCAAGGTTGTTGTAACAATTTTTTTGTATGGATAGATGCAACAATCATGGCAGAAGAAAGTTACTGTTTATTTTCAGCTCAACTTGCCATCACTTCTCGTCTGTACCTACGTCCACAATTTCCTTTGGCACACCTCACAGGTCGCATTTATGATCAGATCGCTTTGAAACTTGGTATGCTTGTTTGGAGTGACCTCTAGATGGGAGCTATTGATTTTCTTCTATTTCCATTAAAAAATGTTGCCGCTGGCAACATTCTTAGAACTTAGTTTAGTCAGACCTCAATATTTTCCTTTGGCACACCCTACAGGGCACATTTATGATCGGATTGCTTTGAAACATGGCCTGCTTGTTTGGAGTGACCTCTAGATGGGATCTATCGATTTTCTTCCGTTTCCATCAAAAAATGTTGATGCTGGCAACAACCTTTGAACTTAGTTTAGTCAGGCATCAATATATTCCTTTGGCATGCCATGCAGGGCACATTTTTGATCAGATCGGTTTGAAACATGGTATGCTTGTTTGGGGTTACCAATAGATGGGAGCTATTGATTTTCTTCGATATCTGCCAAGAAATGTTGCTGCTGGCAATGACCTTTGATGAACTTAGTGCAGCTCTGCATCAAAATCTCCCTTTGACACACCCTACAGGGCACATTTATTATCGGATTGCTTTGAAACTTGGTATGCTTGTTTGGGGTGACGTCTAGATCGGATCTATCAATTGTCTTCAATTTCTGTCAAAAAATGTTGCCACTGGCATCGTTCTTAGAACTTAGTTTTGTCAGACCTCAATACTTCCCTTTGGCGCACCCTACAGGGCACATTTATGATAGAATTGCTTTGAAATCTGCATGTTTGGAGTAACCTCTAGATGGGAGCTGTTGATTTTCTTCCATTTCCATAAAAAAATATTGCTGCAACGACCTTTGAACTTAGTTTAGTCAGGCATCAATATATTCCTTTGGCATGCCCAACAGGGCACATTTATGATCAGATCAGTTTGAAACTTTGTATGCTTGTTTGGTGTTACTTCTAGATGGGAGCAAGCGATTTTCTTCAATTTCCGTAAAAAAATGTTGCTGTTGGCAAGGATCTTCGATGAACTTCGTGCAGTTATGCATCAATATTTCCATTTGGCGGTCACATTTTTGACTGGATCGTTTTGAAACTTGATGTGCTTGTTTGGGGTGACCTCGAGATAGGAGCTATTGATTTTTAGCTCAACTTTGGCGAAGCCAAATTTGAGGCATTGTCATGACCCATCGTCCGTCTGTCTGTCTGTCTTGTCGGGCAAACATTGGAGGTTTAGGGACTATTATTATTAGGGTCTACCTCCAAATTAAGGTAGTGTTAGGATTAGAAGTGGGGTGGGGTCAGGGTTAGCCCCAGAGTAGTTTTTTTTGGTGGAGGGGTGGGGTTAGGGTTAAATATAAGTTCTAGGGTGGTGGGGGTGGAGTTCTGGGTAAAATAAGGCTTTGGACTTACAAAATGTTTTTTGGTAGCCCATAAACCCGAAATGTTGGAACGTCCATCTGTCCGTCTGTCGCGCCATCAACACGGCTCGGGCTAGAGGCCATATTTATGAACCAATCTTTACGAAACTTCTTGGGTACCTTTGTTATCACTGTGGGACAAGAACGAGAGTTTTGGGGTCCAGTCCGAAATTCAAGATGGCTGCTGGCAGCCATTTTGTACAAAATTAGGTGCAATCAGATTTTTGCGCAGAACTTCCATATGCTGATTTGAATAAGTTTTTGTATGGATGTTTAGTACCATGGGATACATCACATATAATACAGGGTTTTTTCTTGTGCGTAAATTATGCAAATTAGTCTAACTTTGATTTATTTAGTATTATTTTCAGCACTGTAAGTGCAAATGCCAATACGGCTTTATTTATGAACTGATCTTTACAAAACTTCTTGGGTACCTTTGTTATCACCTTAGTATTACTTTCAGCACAGTAAGTGCAAATGCCAATACGGCTTTATTTATGAACCGATCTTTACAAAACTTCTTGGGTACCTTTGTTATCACCTTGGGATGGGAACGAGTGTTTCTGGGTGCCGTCCAAAATTCGAGATGGCTGCCAGTGGCCATTTTGTACCGAAAATTAGGTCCAATCAGTTTTTAGCTTAACTTGACAAAGTCAAGATAAGCTATTGCCATCACGCGTGCAGAAGTCTGTTAGTCTGTGAGTCTGTTAGTCTGTGAGTCTGTGAGTCTGTTCACATTTTCCTTTAGCACGGGCTACACCCTGCAGTTCCTGTCTTATCGTCACGAAATTTCATATGCAGGTTTGGGGTCATGTCAAGATGAGAACGTCCCCTTTTGGTCACGATCGGTCAACCAGTATGGCTGCCCGAGCCCAAAACCTGAAAACCATTAGCACAGTCTACAGGTCATATTTATGAAGGGATTTCATTGTAACTTGGTAGGATGCCTCTGTATAATGCCTAGATGAGAACGTCCCCTTGTGGGCATGAGCTGTCAACTGTGATGGCTGCCCAAGCACGAAATCAACACAGTCTGCAGTTCATGTTTAATATGGAGGGATTTCATTATAATTTGGTAGGATGACTCCGTATGATGTCTAGATGAGAATTTCCCCATTTGGGCGTGATCTGCCAACCGTGACAACTGCCCGAGCACCAAACCCGAAAACCTTTAGCACAGTCTACAGGTCATATTTATTGAGGAATTTCATTGTAACTTGGTGGGTTGACTTCATATAATGTCTAGATGAGAAAGTCCCCTTTTGGACGTGATTGGGCAACTGTGATGGCTACAGGGGCCCAAAGCCTGAAAACCTTTAGCACAGTCTACAGGTCATATTTATGAATGGATTTCATTGTAACTTGGTAGGATGTCTCCAAATAATGTCTAGATGAGAACGTCCCATTTTGATCGCGATCATTCAGCCTTGATGGGAGCCCGAGCCCAAAAAAGGTCATATTTGTGGAAGGATTTCATTGTAACCTGTTAGGTTGACTCCATATAATGCCTAGATGATGACATCCCCTTTTGGTCATGATTGGTCAACTGTGATGGCTACAGGTGCCCGAAGCCCGAAAACCTTGAGAAAAGTCAACAGGTCATATTTATGAAGGGATTTCATTGTAACTTCGTAGGATCTCTCCAGGTGATGCCCAGATGAGAATGTCCCCTTTTGGTTGCGATTATTCAACCATTATGGCTGCCCAAACCCCAAGCCTGAATACCTTTAGCACAGTCTACAGGTCATATTTATGAAGGGATTTCATTGTAACTTGGTAGGTTTGACTTCATATAATGTCTAGATGAGAACGTCCCCTTTTGGACACAATTGGGCAACTGTGACAGCTACAGGGGCCTGAAGCCCGAAAACCTTTAGAACAGTATACAGGTCATAATTATGAAGGGATTTCATTGTAGCTTGGTAGGATGACTCCAAATAATGTCTACATGAGAACGTCCCCTTTTGGTCGTGATCATTCAGCCTTCATGGCTGCCCGAGCCCAAAAACCTTTAGCATAGTCTATAGGTCGTATTCATGGAAAGATTTCATTGTAACTTGTTGGGTTGACTCCATATAATGCCTAGATGATGACATCCCCTTTTGGTCATGATTGGTCAACTGTGATGGCTACAGGTGCCCGAAGTCTGAAAATCTTGAGCACAGTCTACAGGTCATATTTATGAAGGGATTTCATTGTTACTTCGTAGGATCACTCCAGATGATGCCCTGATGAGAATGTCCCCTTTTGGTTGCGATCATTCAACCATGATGGCTGCCCGAGCCCAAAGCCCGAAAACCTTTAGCACAGTTTTCAGTTTATATTTATGAAGGGATTTCATTGTAACTTGGTAGGTTGACTTCATATAATGTCTAGATGAGAACAGCCCCTTTTGGACACCATTAGGCAACTGTGACGGCTACAGGGGCCTGAAGCCTGAAAACCTTTAGCACAGTCTACAGGTGATATTTATGAAGGGATTTCATTGTACCTTGGTAGGATGACCCCAAATAATGTCTAGATGAGAATGTCCCCTTTTGGTCGCGATCATTCAGCCTTGATGGCTGCCCGAGCCCAAAACCCCAAAACCTTTAGCATAGTCTATAGGTCATATTTATGGAAGGATTTCATTGTAACCTGTTAGTTTGACTCCATATAATGCCTAGATGAGGACATCCCCTTTTGGTCGTGATTGGTCAACTGCAATGGCTTCAGGGGCTCGAAGCCCGAAAACTTTGAGCACAGCCCACAAGTCATATTTATGAAGGGATTTCATTGTAACTTCGTAGGATCACTCCAGATGATGCCCAGATGAGAATGTCCCCGTTTGGTTGCGATCATTCAACCATGATGGCTGCCCGAGCCCAAAGCCCAAAAACGTTAGCACAGTCTACAGGTCATATTTATGAAGGGATTTCATTGTAACTTGGTAGGTTGACTTCATATAATGTCTAGATGAGAACGTCCCCTTTGGACTCAATTGGGAAACTGACAGCTACAGGGGCCCGAAGCCTGAAAACCTTTAGCACAGTCTACAGGCCATATTTATGAAAGGATTTCAATGTAACTTGATAGGATGGCTCGTTTTGGAATAATTTCACTGTAACTTGGTAACTTTTGTTGATATACTGATATATTGACACCTTCATTTTTAGATTTAACCCTCAAACACAATGAGGGTGAGAATGAGAATACCATTTGAAAATGTCAAAATTAAACAACTTTGGTTGCTTTTTTTATATCATTTTGGAATGGGTTAAATTCAAACACTTTGCATGCCTGTATTCACAATTGACCACTGAGCATATTTGCTGTTGTAAATTTGGTTGTAAAGTTGAACCCTATGCCCATTCTGGTTGCATAAAAGTAGGTATATGGGGGCGCGGTGGCTCAGTTGGTAGAGGTGCAGGCTGCAAGCCGAGGGGTCCTTGGTTCGAATCCCACCTGCGGCAACCGCGTTGTGTCCTTGGGCAAGACACTTCACCTCGATTGCCTACATGGGGGCACGATGACGCTGTGTACTGAGGCGTACTGCACGTCGATGGTGCGCATGTCTTCAACCACTCTAACCCTGCCTGTGCTGCGATGCAGAGTTCAGAGTTACGATGTTGGAGAGCTGACAGCTGCTCGTCGTTGCTCGGTGGTTCTCTCCGGGTACTCCGGCTTCCTCCACCCGTAAAACTGTCACGGTCACGATTAGCCATTGTGCATAAGTATGTGACCTTAAACACCAATAAATCATCATCAAAAGTAGGTATCGTCTAAAAAAAACTCCCATTTTTAGCTCACCTGGCCTAAAAGGCCATGTGAGCTTTTCTCATCACTTGGCGTCCGGCGTCCGTAAACTTTTCACATTTTCATCTTCTTCTTTGTAACCGCTGAGCCGGTGTGAACCAAACTAGGCAGGAATGGTCTAGTGGAGATTCTCTCCAAACGATCCTCATTTTGTTCCTGTCGGATGAAAAACATGGATTCCAGAGGCATTCCTTGATTCTGGTTGGTGGATTTTCAAAAATCTTCTCCTCTGAAACTGCCAGGCCAAATGTTTTGAAACTTCACATAAATGATGAATGGGACCCCCTGTACCAACGATCCTCATTTAATGTTGATTGGGTCACAAACATGGCTGCAATTGCAGCTTATAGTTACTGTAGAAACCCTATGGGAAATCACATTTTCCTCTTCTTCTCTGGAAAAACCAAGGCGACATGAAAACAAACCTAACAGGGATAGTCTATGGGAGGTCCTCTACAAACGATCCTCATTTTGTTCCCGTGAGTTGAAAAACATGGCCACCAGAGGCATTCTTTGATTCTGATTGATAGATTTTCAAAAATCTTCTCCTCTGAAACTGCCAGGCAAAATGTCTTGATATTTCACATAAATGATGACTGGGACCCCCTCTACCAACGATCCTCATTTAATGTTGATGGGCTTGCAAACATGGCCACAATTGCGACTTTTAGTTATTAGAGAAACCCTATGGGAAATCACATTTTCATCTTCTTCTCCGGAACTACTGAGCCGACGTGAACCAAACCTGGCAGGGATGGCCTATGGGAGGTCCTCTACAAACGATCCTCATTTTGTTCCCAAGGGTTGAAAAACATGGCCGCCAGAGGTATTCTTTGATTCTGATAGGTGGGTTTTCAAAAATCTTCTCCTCTGAAACTGCCTGGCCAAATGTTTTGATACTTCACATAAGTGATGACTGGGACCCCCTCTACCAATGATCCTTATTTAATGTTGATCGGGTTGTAAACATGGCCACAATTGCAGCTTATAGTTACTATAGAAACCGTATGGGAAATCACATTTTCATCTTCTCTGAAACTACTGACCCGACGTGAACCAAACTTCGCAGGAATGGTCTATGAGAGGATGGAAATATGTGGCACCAGAGGCTATATTCTAATGCCTAACCCAATGCCTCTCCTGTCTGCACGAAAATCGGTACTGTCAGCAAAATACTTGTTTTTTGAGAATCTGGTAAGGGTTGGTTCCAGTTTTCCCCACTGAGAACAGGGAAAAAAAAAACAAACTATTGTGTATACAGTACAAGTCAAAATAAGCTGTAGCATAACTGCAGTAAACTTAGTAAACTGCTGCTCCTGCCCTGACAAGATCAGAATCTGACATTTTCTGGAAAGCTATCAGTGAGAGCTTTCCAGAAAATTATGTCAGCTTCTGGTCTTATCGGTGTTGGAAGAGAAAAAGACACATAGTTTATAGAATTATCCTACACAACTTATTTGACTTTACTGTAAACCATTGCAACTGTATCTTGATATATGCATCATTAGTCTCCTGGTTTTCCAAACACCTGTCATCATCAATCAGTATTTTCTGATAAGTAACATGAAAGTTTTTGTTTGTATTCTCTTGCAATCATGTCAGCTTAGATGACAGTAATTATTGTATATCTTTTAAGAGTTGACAAAAATTGGAGTAAAATGTGTTTGACTGTAACCCTTTACCTATCCAAAGCTATTTTGAAAAGAGAATAGTGTCTGAGAAAATTGTTATTTTCAAAATATTTAACCTTCTTTTATTGATTTTTTTTGTTGAAACAGAATTCATAAATGTGTGCATTTTCAAGAAAATCTTCTTTGAAACTACAAAGCCAAATGGTTTGAAAACTTAGTGTGACTGATGACTGTAACCACCTCTACCAGTGATCCTCATGTTAATCTTCATTGGGTTGCAATTATGGCTGCAATTGTGGCTTATAGTTACCATAGAAACCCTATAGGAAATCACATTTTCATCATCTTCACTGAAAGTACTGAGCCAATGTGAACCAGACTTGGCAGACATTGTCTATGAGAGGTTCTCTACAACTGTTACTCATTTTATTCCTGTTGGGTGTAAAAAACATGGCCGGCAGAAGCATTCTTTGATTCTGATTGGTCAATTTTGAAAACTCTTCTTCTCTGAATCCACAGGGCCAAATGTTTTGATACTTTGCATGGTTGATAACTGGGACACCCTCCACGATGTTCCTCATTTTAATATTGATTGTATTGCAAACATGGCTACAATTGCAGTTTATAGTTACTATAGAAACAAGAGGCCCCAGGGGGGCCTTAGGGCATTCACATGACATGGTAGTCTAAATATCAAACCAGGGAATTGACTTGAATAAGCTGCATATTCCCCTCCTAAGAAAAGCATATGCCAACTAGATGAAGCGATTGTGCCCACACAATACACAGGATTTTCCTTCTATTTTCAGTTCCTGCACTTGTACGTCCCAAAATTGAGATAAATGCATAAAAAACAGATTTTTTTTATTTTTGTGCAGAAATTTTCAAGTCCCAAACAAAATTTTTTCAGACTAAAATTTTTTTTCTTATTCTTAAAATAGACCAAAACGCATAAAAAACTAATTTCCGGATTTCGGTCCAAAATTTCCATGTCCAGACCGGGACCCCAAATTTTCAGCCCAAATATGAACCCAGGGATTTGGCTTGAACAAACTTGAATCTCACCTCCCTAAGAATGCTGCATACCAAATATCAAAAGATTCCTATTGGTAGATCTGAAGAAGAAGATTTTTAAAGAATATTCCTCATACTGCACTAATTTAAACATTTGGGCTCCCATTGAGAGCCCAAATATGGACACAGGGAATTGATTTCAATAAACATGTAAAACAATCTTCCAAAGATGTTATATGTGAAATTTGAAAGCTTTTGGAGCAGTGGTTTGGGAGAAAAGTAGTGTTAAATGTTTTTTCTGATTACCCACAGTGTTAAAAAATGCTGACTCAGCACTTTTTCAAAGTCCCAAAAAAGTACCCCATGATAAAACCGATAGCAATTTTTTTTTTACCTTTCCATTCTGTTGGTCCTAAGGAAGGTTCACACCAAATAAGCATTCTCAGTGCCCTGTAGTTTTGGAGATATGGGCGTTTTAATTTTTTCTATTTTTAGCTCCTGCGGTTCCCAAGGGGCGACGGGAAAAAAAAATTGGGCATAAATTAAGTACTTATGACCCAATATGCCCTCATATCAAATTTGGTTCAAATCTGCCTCTCGGTTTGGAAAATAGAAATTTTGGATGGGGCAAAAATTCTTGCCCCTCCCATAACGAAGGCAAATATAGCTCCTCGAACTTCTTTTGAACAAATCTGAGTCTACACCTCAAAAGGAAGCTGCACACCAAATATCAAGTCTCTGCTACTGCTGGTTCATGATTTGAAGATTTTTTAAGATTTAAGCACACTTTTTGGACATGGCCCTACTGAGAGGCAGGTCAACTTGATTTGAACAAACTTGAATTGACATATGATAGGTAACATGCACAGCAAGTTTTGTTGAATTTGGTCCAGCAGTTCGTGAGAAGAAGTCGATAATGTAAAGTTAACGACGGACGATAGACAGACGACGGTCGGAAAGCGATCTGTTATGCTCCCCTTGAGCTTCGCTCAGGTGAGTTAAAAACCTATAGGAAATCACATTTTAATCTCCTCTCTGGAATTACTAAGTTGATGGAACCAAAACTTGGCAAGAATGATCTATAGGAGGCCCTCTACAAACGATCCTCTTTTTGTTCCCGTTGGAAAATATGGCCACCAGAGACATTCTATGATTCTATTTGATGGATTCAAATGTTTTGAAACTTCACATGATTGAAGACTGGGACACCTTCTACCAATGATCCTCATGTAATGTTGATGTAATGTTGCAAACATGGCCACAGTTTCAGCTCATAGTTACCATGGAAAGCCTTTGCGAAATCACATTTTTAGCTCATCTTGACAAAGTCAAGCTGAGCTAATCTCATCGCTTGCCGTCCGTCGTCCGTCGTCTGTCGTCCGTCGTCCATCATCTGTCGTCCGTCGTCCGTTGTCCGTCAACACCATGTTTTGGTCTTCTCCTCCAAAGCCACTGGGCCAATTCAAGTGAAAGTTTGTGTGAGTGATGGTCCCAAAGGGGCATTTCATTTTTGTTCAACTCAGCATGCCCAGCCCCATAGGGAGGGAGTGGGGGAAAATGCTCCAAAATATTTTAAAATCTTCTTCTCAAGAACCTGTGTGTACAATGACTTGATATTTGCTATGGAGCTTCCATATGAGGTGTAGAATCAATTTTGTTCAAACGAAGTTCGTGAAGTAATATTTGGCTTTGTAATAGGAGGGGTAAGATTTTTGGCCCTGCCCAAAATTTCTATTTTCTGAACCGATGGTCCGGTATGAACCAAATTTAGTTTGTGGTAGTATTGGGTCATAAGTACTTGACCCATGCAAAAAAAAAAATTCCCACATCCCCATGGGAACCCTGGGAGCTAAAAATAGAAATATTTTCAAACGCCCATATTTCCCAAACCCCATGGAACAGAGAGCTTTTATTTGGTATGAAGTGTCCTTATGACCAGTAGAATTGAATGGTAAAAAAAAATTGCCATCGGTTATGTTAGGGTGTTCTGTAATGGGTATCGAAAAAATGCTGAGTCAGCATATTTGCAAAAAATTTAAAAAATCTTTTCTCCAGAACCAATCATCAGAATCTTTTGATATTTGGTATACAGCATTCATAGGGGGGTCAGATAAAAGTTTGTTGAAATAAAGCTCATTGGTTCATATTTGGGCTCTCTTCAGGAGCCTGAAGTTTTAACATAGGGTAATATGGGGAATATTCTTTAAAAATCTTCTTCTTCAGAACCACCAGTCCGAATCTTTTAATATTTGGTATACATCATTGTTATGAGGGTCAGATTCTAGATTGTTCAAACCAAGTCCCTAGGTTAATATTTGGGCTTCCTATGGAAGCCCAAATTTTATCTTTGTTCAATATGGAGGGTAATTTAAAAAAAAATCTTCTTCTTCAGATCCATCAGTCAGAATGCTTTGATATTTGGTATGCAACATCTCTATGGGAGTCAGATTCAAGTTTGTTCAAATCAGATCCCTAGGTATATATTTGGGCTCTCTATGGTAGCCCAAATTTTTACTTAGTGCAATATGAGAAAATTTCTTTAAAAATCTTCTTCTTCAGATCCACCAGTCGGAATGCTTTTATATTTGGTATACAACATCTCTAGGGGGGTCAGATTCCAGGTTGTTCAATTCGAGTGCCTAGGTTAATATTTGGGCTCCATATGGGAACATGAAATTTAACTGAGTACAATATGAGGGAATTTCTTCAAAAATCTTCTTCTTCAGATTCACTTGTCAGAATGCTTTCACATTTGGTATACAACATCTCTAGGGGGGTCAGATTCAAGTTTGTTCAAATCGGATCCATAGGTCAATATTTGGGCTCGCTATGGTAGCCCAAATTTGAACTTAGTGCAATTCGAAGAAATTTCTTTACAATTTCTCTTCTTCAGATCCAACGGTCAGAATGCTTTCATATTCGGTACACAACATCTCTAGGGAAGTCAGATTTAACTGTGTTCAAATCAAGAGCCTGGGTTAATATTTGGGCTCTCTATGGGAGCCGGAATTGGCCATTTTGCTGAAGAATTAAAAATTTTTGTATTCAGTACCCTCTAGAGGTACTAAGATTAATCCACATAGGTTGTATCAAGGGGCTTCATAGGGGAGCTCTACATTTTACTTATGATCAACTGAAGAAAAGGCATGATGCCTAGATTATTTTTGTCACTCCTGAGGGATTCAAGGATTGACAGTGTAGCCTATGGAGATGGCTTGCTTAATGTAGACTCATTCTTGGACTCTGTTTAAATTGTGTACTGTACAAGATGAGCGCTTCAGGCCCCGTGGGGCCTCTTGTTATATGTAGTTTCAGGTGAGCGATTACAGGCTCTGAAGAGCCTCCAGTTTCAGAATTTGGTAAGTTTAAGTGACAATGTACTCCATTTCTAATTGATTTAGCTCTGAATGTTTTCTATGGCTGCATGCAGCAGTGAAAGCATGATAAATTTTGTTTTATATGTTTTTGTTAAAAGTTTATCCCTTGACAGATTTAAGACTTCCCATAAGGGTGCTGTCGGAATAATTGTTATTTTTGCCAAATTTTACATTCGATTTCTCAGCACTGGAGCCATATTTTCTCAAAACGTTTCCCATGAGAGGATAGAGCATTCATCCAGGAACAATTTTGTTGTTATATGTTTTATTCAAAGTTTTAACCCTCACCCAGTTGTCAGGCCTTGAATTGGAGTACCCTCAACTTGTACATGTTCATTCAAATACCAAGATTAAAGTTTCCTCCATGTCTCTTATCAGACACTCAGTCTGTGATTGATGTTCACAGATTTAGAGCATAATATGATACACAAAATCACCACACAAATATTTCAAAATTAACCCCGTTGGACACAAATGATATGAATATAACATTTTATCTTCAAGATTGATTAACTTCAATGGCAAAATTCTCTAATTGCAAGGTCATGTAACAATTATTATACGCCCGTTTGAAAAACGGGACGTATTATAGTATGGCCCTGTCCGTCCATCTGTCCGTCTGTCCGTCCGTCCGTCCGTTTCCGAACAATAACTTTAGTATTTGTTTTCCGATCGGCTCCAAATGTGGTATGTGGTTTAATCACAACAAAATACAGGTCAAGTTCGAATATGGGGTCGGTCCGAACATTTTTCGCCTGAATTATGGCCCCAGTTGGACTTAGAATTCGTAAAATATTTGGTTTCCGGATGATAACTTTAGTATTTGTTTTCCGATCGGCTCCAAATGTGGTATGTGGTTTAATTACAACAAAATACAGGTCAAGTTCGAATATGGGGTCGGTCCGAACATTTTTCGCCTGAATTATGGCCCCAGTTGGACTTAGAATTCGTCAAATATTTGGTTTCCAGATGATAACTTTAGTATTTGTTTTCCGATCGGTTCCAAACTTGGTATGTGGTTTAATCACAACAAAATACAGGTCAAGTTCGAATATGGGGTCGGTCTGAACAATTTTTGCCTGAATTATGGCCCCTGTTGGACTTAGAATTCTTCGTCAAATATTTGGTTTCCGGATGATAACTTTAGTATTTGTTTTTCGATTGGCTTCAAACTTGTTAGTCTTTTTCTCAAATGACTGAAAAATTTAGTCATTTCACAAAATCACTGATTTCAAAGTCTGACCGTAACATATATATATATGCCAGTATAAATTTCTCGCACTCTAAAAAAATTGCAAATGTGTTAAAATGGTACAATTTGAACAGTTCACGGGCGTATGATGCAATGCCCAGCGGTGCTCTTGTTTTCATATGCATAGATGCAACAATGATTGCAGAAGAAAGTTCCTGTTTATGTTTTTAATCTCATCTTTAACCCTCAAGCAAAATGAGGGTGAGCATAAGAGTACCATTCAAAAATGTCAAAATTAGCTAACTTCGGTTGCTTTTACATATCATTTTGAAAAGGGTTAATTTCAAACACCTTATTTTGCTATAGGTGGAGATGCTTAATGAACAAATCTGCTGCTGTAACTTAATCTTTGGGGCTGAACCCAACATATGCTTTGGCCACTTAAAAGAACAGTACTGTCCGAAAAAATTTGATTTTTTAGTGAATTTTGCAAGATTGCAGAAGAAAGTTACTGTTTACTTTTTAATCTCAAGATTTAACCCTCATGCACAATGTGGGTGAGAATAAGAGTACCCTTATAAAATGCCCAAATTAACCAACTTTGGATGCTTTTTGTCTATCATTTTGGAAAGGGTTAATTTCAAACATTTTACATTGCTATATTTAGTCTGCATTTTCACATTGGAAAGTTTGGAAAGCTTGTCATTAGTCCAACAAATTACAATTGTCTAGTTTTTTTTTTTTAGGCTTTCCCAAACTCAGTTTGGGAAAGACTCTTGTTGTTTTTTTTTTTAAATTTTTCTTCATTTTTTTTTTTCTCCGCCGTCAATTTTGTCTGTTGCACTGCTCAAACAAAAATATGCAGTACGATTTTAACCAAATTTGGCATACGTATGTAATGTCTTAAAATCTAATGAAATGCAGAATTGTCATGTCTGTGAAAACGCGTATTTTAAAAATATTCTACCAAAACGGTCCAAATTTCACTATTTTTCAAATGTCTCAAAATTGTTTACAGTTATTTAGCTCCAATTTTCCACACATTTAGAGCATAATATGATACACCACAATCACCACTCAAATCTTTCAACATTAACCTACACTAGCCAAACACATCATAAATATAGCATATGTTGTTCAAAATTGACCAACTTCAAGGGTAAATTTCTTTAATTGCAAGTTTGTTGTAACAATTATTGTCTCTCGCTTCTTGAAAAAAACGGGAGATATTAAATTCGGGTTGTCCTTCTGTCCTTCCATGTTTTTCGTTTCCAGACTCTAATTTTCCTCACAGTGACCGGATTTTGATGAAATTTGGGTAGTAGATCACTTTCATCAATTGTGGATTCAAGTTCGAACATGGGCATTTTCCGCGAATATGTAATTAGGTTGCTGAAATTTGATTGGCTGACAGTTTCCAGACTCTAACTTTCCTTAAAATCAACCAATTTCGATGAAATTTCATATTTGGGTTACTTTTATCAATACCTAGGTCAGTTTTGAATGTAGGAAATTTTGTACCAAAAATCTGTCCGTCTGCCTGTCAGTTTGCCCTGTGCGTCAATGCACCTCAGACTAAAAGCCGTATTTATGAACCGATCTTCACGAAACTTCTTGTGTATCTTTGTTATCATTGTGAGCCCAGAATATGTCTTTTGGGATTTGGTCCAAAATTCAAGATGGCCACCAGTGGCCATTTTGTTCTGAAATTGGGTGTTTTCAGTTTTTTGTACAGAACTTCTATATGAAAGTTCGGATTTGAATAAATTTTTGTATGAATGTTTAGTAACATGCAATACATCACATATAATACGGGTTTTGTTCTCGTGTATAAAATATGCAAATTAGGGAAACTTTGATTTATTTAGTGCTACTACTTATACACAGTAAGTGCACACCTTCCGTGTTTTTCGTTTCCAGACTCTAACTTTCCTTGCAGTCAGTCGATTTCGATGAAAATTGGGTAGTAGATCACTTTCATCAATTGTGGGTCCAAGTTCGAATAGGGGCAATTTCTGCACATATTTAATTAGGCTGCTTAAATTTGATTGGCTGACGGTTTCCAGACTCAAACTATCCTTAGACTCAAACCGATTTCAATGATTCTTGGTGACTTCAACATCAATCCGTCAAATTCCCATTTTACCACTTTTCTTCATCGGTATAATTTTCTGCAGATTGTGAATGAATCTACTCATTTTCATGTCAACATTTTGGACTTCATCGTTTCTTCTTTTGCAACTCTACAAAGTCAGACTCTCCCACTACCATATATATGTAACCCCTCCTGGATAAAAAACACAAAAGAGGCGTGTAGATGTTATCGGGTTCGTTTATTCCATTTTTTTTACTGTGTAGATCAATTATAATACATGTATCACAACCAAGCAATCATCATAGCAATCATCATAATAATCATCATAGTTGTCATCAAGCAATCAGCACAGTAATCAATCAACGAACTCCTCAGTGTGACAAGTTCATATAATGTACTGATGGCTGTGAGATATATGCAGTGGTGTTTCTTGACCTTGACTTCCAAAATCCTGCAAGTCCAAATCCTATCCTAAATTATGAAATGATCCAAGAAACACACACTGCACATACAAATTACTTATTTTTAAGTAGAAGACTTTCTTTTATAAAATATACACTGGAGAATCGACAGCAGGCCACATTACAAAAACTACTGATAAAAAAAAACTGGCAGAGTTGAAACTTTAACTGAATAATGCAATAGAATTATCCAATGGGCTGTGGATTAATTAGTGTTGTGAGTGGAACCTGTAAATTTGCAATGCGTGAACTGTAAAATCAATCACCTGTAAAGGAGACTATTCATTTCTATACCAGAAAATATTAACATTCAACCTGTCATATCAAATATTGCTGAAATAAATTATATATTTCTTGAGAAAAACCTGTAAAATACCCTGAAATAACCTGAAATTAATGAGAAATAATTGTTTTTTCCCTGCTGTGAGTGGAACCTGTAAATTTGCAATGCGTGAACTGTAAAATCAATCACCTGTAAAGGAGACTATTCATTTCTATACCAGAAAATATTAACATTCAACCTGTCATATCAAATATTGCTGAAATAAATTATATATTTCTTGAGAAAAACCTGTAAAATACCCTGAAATAACCTGAAATTAATGAGAAATAATTGTTTTTTCCCTGCTTATTCAATTTGCTCCTGTTACCTGTAAACATTTTAGGCAAACTAATGTTAACCCTGCCACATAGTTCCCCCTTTCCAGAAATGTCGTCCCCGACATTTATTCAGAGGAGAGTAAATTTAAAACTGCATCACAAATTTTTTTACTATTTTGATTAAAAAATCCTTCATTGGATAAACTTTTTAAAAATCCAATTTTTTCTCCCATTCAGGTTTTGTGACCTGTGACATACTGTATTATAACCAGTTACAAAAAATTCAGTGTGTCCAGTTGGAGAAAATAATATCATTTATTCTCTGTTGCTTGGCACACTCTTTTCCTTGTAGCTGTATAATTTTAAGATGTTCCTAATGTTGAGCCCACCTGCTTCCCCCAGGCTATTTGTATGGTAAATATCTCTTAAAACAATTTTTAAAACAAATTAGGTGATTGGAAATCTACCCTGCTAGGATTAGGTGTTTCATTTCCTGTAAAATTGTGTAATGAGACACCCTATCTTCAGCTGAAATCTTTCAAGTAAAAGACAACAGCTTTTCTTTATCTAAGGTCTGTCATTTAAATTGCCCATAACAAATTCACAAGATGGCCGTTTTCCTGCCCAGGGTAACTGGTTAGAACTGTCAGTCTAGACCAATCAAAGGCAGCTGGGTGGGATTATAGGTGGAGCATACATTGCCTGTCACCTGCAGATAGATGATGAAATCTTTTTGATACAAAAAAGACACTGGCAAGCTCTGCAGGGAAGGCAGTACATTCACACATCTGACTTCAGAGCGTGAACAACACCTAGATAGGCATGGAACTACCAGATAGACTAGTGAAAGCCATTTCAGCTCTGGGCGTCTCATGCCCTGTCTCCTGGACTATCCAGGAAATAGGCTTGAGCATCCATCTGAAGGTGGAGTTTGAAATTGAGAAACCAACAACAACACCAACCTCTTTGGGGAGAGGTAGTACCTTTGGAGAGAGGATCCCCTCCCCCACTGGTCCTCACCCGAAGGGACACGGAGGCCCTGAAAAGAGACAGAGCAAGAAAAAGAAGAAGAGCCCATCGACCAAGCGCAGGGACGCCCGGCGCTTGGAGGCCTTCCGGAATAGGAAGAAAGAGTTGAGTGAGGGGGTGGAGGCTCTGGAGGCAGCCGCCAGTTCCCCTCCTAGTCCCACTGGTACACCCAATCAACTGCCGGCTCCTGAGCCGGTACAGTTGGATGAGGAACGTCCAGTGGAGACTGAGGAAGAACTGGAAGTTGCTTTTTCACCGCCTCCCACCCCTCACTCCCCCCTTCCTTCACTACTGGAAAGCCTGGGAGCGGTTAAGCCACCAACCACTTGGGAAAGGATCATGAGAGAGGTAGAGCTGGCCATAACAACACACGAAAGAGCAAGAGAATATCTAAGAGAACACGGCTCTACACCACCACCACCAGCCTCATCACCATCACCATGCCAACCTCCGAAGAAGAAAAGCCGCAAACAGGCCAGAAGGGGATAGACCTTCATTCCTCCTTCCTTTTCCTCCTTCAACACGCCTAGACATGTGTAAAGCCATCACCTACAGCCACTGAGGGTTGAAAGGGGCTTGTTCCTCAAATTCATCCCTGCGCGCCTTTGGCGCGCCAAACCATTTTTTCTCTGCAGGGAAGAAAGAGTAGGGCAGTCAAGGAAATCTTTCAAGTAAAAGACACCAGCTTTTCTTTATCTAAGGTCTGTCATTTAAATTGACCATAACAAATTCACAAGATGGCTGTTTTCATGTCCAGGGTAACTGGGTAGTCTAGGCCAATCAAAGAGAGCTGGGTGGGATTATAGGTGGAGCATACATTGCCTGTCACCTGCAGATAGATGATGAAACCTTTTTGATACAAAAAAGACATTGGCAAGCTCTGCAGTGAAGAAAGTGTAGGGCAGTCAAGGAGTCAACAAATAAGTTATCAAGTCACACAGTTTTCAAGTTGCTTTATTGTTAAGTTAGAGTATTGAATATGTTGCCAGTCAGTCAGTTAGCAGACAGCCATTTTTAGCAGCACCAGGTATTAGTTATACCACGTTATACCAAAGTAGACATAGGCTGATCCAAGAATGTACTTTACCATGTTTATGTTAATGCAGCTGATTATAATGTAAATATTTGATGGACCATTAATAAAAGTTCATAAACTGAGCAAAGATGTAATTTACTACCTCTCGCAGCCAAGCCCGCTGAGCAGCAGCCATGCCTTAGTGACCTGCAACCCCAGCAAGGTCATAATTGGTGGAGAATCCGTTAGATCCTGATGAACTGTTGAGTCGCCAGATCCAGTTGTGATGCCATTCAGTGTGAAAATCAGGATTTAAGGAGTGAAATTGCAGTTCTCAGAAGTGTGAACAATTCAATGATGGCGGGAGCCTCTGTTAATTTTAATACTTTCTCTGGATCAGAGCATGAGGACGCAGGACTTTGGCTACGCCAGTTTCAAAGGTACTGTTCATTTAAAAATGTTAGCTCAGAAGAACAAGTGAATCTTTTTTCTCTATTTTTACAAGGACCAGCACTATTGTGGTTTGACACCCAACCATCAGCATCCAAAGACACTCTAGCACACCTTACCTCAGCGTTTGAAAAGCGATTTTTGTCAGGTGCTACTGATAAATGGGCCCAACTTGATAAATTCAGGGACAGACGTCAGGAATTCGGTGAATCCATTGATGATATTCAGCGTTTGGGATGGATTCTTGGCAAATCCCAAGACGATATTCTTGAGACCATCATAAGGGGCCTGCAGCCAGAACTTAAGTCCTTTGTGTTAACAAAAGAGCCACACTCTGTTGATGATGTCAAGAAATGGGCCAAGATGGCCTCCTCTATCACATAACCCCCCAGTGAAGATATCCTACGTGAGAAGCGACATCAACAAACTGACAACAGCCATGAACAATATGTCAACAGTTTCATCCATGAATCCAATGACACAACCACGAGAGAGACCTCCAGCACCAACTAACTGTTCTCATCATTCAAGGAACCCCAGTAGACGATTGTATAATAAGCCGTGCCCAAGGTGTGGTGAGTACGATCACTTTAATACTCAATGTACTCGAAATGAAAGATGTCATCGGTGTTTGCGTGTTGGTCATTGCCAAATGTTGTCGCAATTCTCGCACCATGTCCCAATAGGGGTACGCGCCTATCCCTCATTTTGGTAGAACAAAATCAAGCAAAGTAGGGGATAGGCCCAGACCTCCAAATGCCAAGAAGACCAAAAAGTCCAAAATTGTAGGACACAAACCTGCTTTAAATCAACTTGAGCCAAATTTGAGCACCATTAATGTCCAGCTGGGAAAAATAGCGGTTAAATCACTTATTGATTCAGGGGCCGCAGTTTCTTGTATTGATTTCCACACTTACAGGCATTCAGGTTTGGAAAAATCCTTCCCACTAGAACAGACTGACCTACCCACTGTTTTAGGAGTTTCAGGGGAAATTATAAGTATTTTAGGAAAAGTTACTGTGCCAATTTCCATAAATAAACTCACAGTGGTTCAAACCTTGTATGTTTTAAAAAAAATGAATTATAAATTAATTTTAGGCCTTGATTTCTTGAAAACCCAAAAAGCAAAACTAGATCTTGGCAACAATACACTGGAACTCCAAGAAGGCATTGTAACAGCTGAACTGAACAATATAAATGTTAAATCTTCCCTGGTAAAGGTAATTGGAAATGTAAGTATACCTCCAAAGCAAGAAATTTTAATTCCTGTAAAAATCAACAAAGTTTCTCAGCTAAAAAGTAAATTTGGCATTTTAGAACCAATCTCCTCTTTACCAACTAACTGTGATGTTTTTGGTGCAAAATGTGTTTGTCAAACTTGATAATGATAAAACTGCTTATAGAATACTTAATCCAACTGATCGCCAAATTGATTTGAAAAATAACCAACCAATTGCAATGGCTGAATCTCTTCCTCCAAATTTCCTTTTGGGTGATCTGGGCAATAATCAAGCAAATACTTTAAATAACATCCACTGTGAAACGTCCAAACCAGTAGCCAAATCTGCATTTAAAAGTGTTGCAGAGACGTTAAATTTCAATCTGGATGACTCAGATCTTACGTCTGATCAAAAACACCAACTTTTGACATTTTTAGGCCAGAATAGGGATGTTTTTGCTAAAGATATGTCTGAATTGGGAACCAGTCATTTACACCACCTTAAAATTAACACAGGAAATACACCGCCAATTCGGCGTTGGTTTTACAGAACAACCCCTGCTATGAAAGCTGATTTGGAAAACATGATAACAGAACTTGAGGAAAATGATATTATTGAAAAATCCAATACTCCATGGACCAGTCCTGTTATCATGGTCAAAAAAAAAGATTGGTGATTTTCGATTAGCTATTGACTATCGCCAGCTAAATAAAGTCACAAAACCGATCAATTTTCCACTCCCAAGATTCGAAGATATTGTCGACTCAGTGGGCCAGTCTAAGGCTGAATTTTTCTCTGTTCTAGATTTGCCCTCAGGCTTTTATCAAATACCTCTTGATCCCAGCACAAAGCATAAGTCGGGTTTCATTACACACCAAGGAGTGTATCAGTTCAAAAAGCTCCCATTTGGTTTAATGACCGCACCAGTGGCCTTTTCACAGGTAATGACTGAAGTTTTGCGGAATTTGCAATGGGATATAGCCATCATGTGTATGGATGATATTGTCATATTCAGTAAAACTTTTAAAGAGCACCTGAATCATCTACACCTTGTTTTTCAGAGGTTAAGAAATGCTAATCTTCGTCTGCAGCCACAGAAATGCCACTTTGCAGCAAAAGAGGACCAATATCTAGGTCACATCTTTTCAAAAAAGGGAATCTCAGTAAATCCAGCAAAAATCGAAGTTGTAAAATCATTCCCAGTCCCAAAGAATCAACATGATGTTACAGCTTTCTTAGGATTATGTAATTATTATCGACGATTCGTAAAGGGATTTGCCGAGAAAGCCTGTGCCCTTAATGATCTTCTCAAGAAATGTGTTCAGTTTAAGTGGTCAGAAAAATGTGAAAAATCTTTTGACACATTAAAAGAAGCACTTACCACATCCCCAATCCTTTTTGCATAAATCATATAATCAAGTATAGTTTTGATTTAAATCAAATTTCCACTTTAACCCATATTTGCCATAAATATCACTTTTCTTACAGGTACCTGTATAGTGTAAATAGGACAAAATGTATTTTAAATCTTTTTCTCCAAAGTACCTTTTTTTTTTTTGCGATAGTTAAATTAATAGTTACAATTTTCACCATGTTGGGAGCTCAACATGTGATTTCTTTATGAAATTAATTCCCCAACTATTTATGAGCTCATCTAAACTTGTCCGTTCTTACGATTTGTTTATTGCAAGCTAGTTATTATTAGTAGTGTGACACTTGGACCTTTTTTTTTTCTCTTCCAATAAATGATTGTTATACCGGCCAACACACAAACACCAGTATATGTCACAATCTTACTCTTTTCTCTTTCATTCGGAACCTCTGTTGATGTTATATGATTGTACTTGGCATTATCATGTTTATTGGTAGATTCTAGGTGAATATCATGCAGATAAACACTCTCAAGACTCGTCAGTGAATTATGTGTATATAATTTCTCTTACAATAAGCTAAAGAACAGTTTGTTTTTTTTTTATTTTAAGGACAGTGTTTTGTTAGAAACTTGGGTACAGGTAGTTTTATCAACCAATGTGTTTTCATATATATATACCTTCAAGGGACTATGAAAGTGAAAAGACAGTGACATTTTAAACAAATGAACAACAAAACTAGTGTTTGAATAATATGGGTCTTTTCGAGTGACATAAATAGTTGTTCAGTTTATAACCTACAATAATAGTATTATGTTTTTTTTTTCTTCATCACCATAGTTTTTCAGATGGTTGAAAAAAAAAAGAGTCTTTGGAGCAGCACATAATTTAAGTACAATGTATATACAGTTTGCCATGTTTGACGGAGCAAACTTAAGTGCCCAAAGGGATAGCATAACCAGTTACAAAAAATTCAGTGTGTCCAGTTGGCGAAAATAATATCATTTATTTTCTGTTGCTTGGCACACTCTTTTCCTTGTAGCTGTATAATTTTAAGATGTTCCTAATGTTGAGCCCACCTGCTTCCCCCAGGCTATTTGTATGGTAATTATCTCTTAAAACAATTTATAAAACAAATTAGGTGATTGGAAATCTACCCTGCTAGAATTAGGTGTTTCATTTCCTGTAAAATTGTGTAATGAGACACCCTATCTTCAGCTGACATCTTTCAACTAAAAGACAACAGCGTTTCTTTATCTAAGGTCTGTCATTTAAATTGACCATAACAAATTCACAAGATGGCTGTTTTCCAGCCCAGGGTAACTGGGTAGAACTGTCAGTCTAGGCCAATCAAAGACAGCTGGGTGGGATTATAGGTGGAGCATACATTGCCTGTCACCTGCAGATAGATGATGAAACCTTTTGGATACAAAAAAGACATTGGCAAGCTCTGCAGTGAAGAAAGTGTAGGGCAGTCAAGGAGTCAACAAATAAGTTATCAAGTCACACAGTTTTCAAGTTGCTTTATTGTTAAGTTAGAGAATTGAATATGTTGCCAGTCAATCAGTTAGCAGACAGCCATTTTTAGCAGCACCAGTTATTACTTATACCATGTTATACCAAAGTAGACATAGGCTGATCCAAGAATGTACTTTACCATGTTTATGTTAATGCAGCCGATTATAATGTAAATATTTGATGGACCATTAATAAAAGTTCATAAACTGAGCAAAGATGTAATTTACTACCTCTCGCAGCCAAGCCCACTGAGCAGCAGCCATGCCTTAGTGACCTGCAACCCCAGCAAGGTCATAGTATTCTCCTGTGGTCATCCAATTAGGTTTGCTTTTAGGAACACTCCACTGCAATTGGAGGTGGGATATTACCACCACTGGCAATATCAATAGCACTTCCCGGAACTGATTCATCTTCAGCAGTGGACTGGTCACCACTAGAATCAGGTACATCTGAGAGAAGTCTGTCACCATCTCCAGTCAGTTGATCGTCATCACCCAAAAAGTGACTGTAGGCATCCCCACCATGATCAACTTCCTGGATGTCCCCAACAGAGCCATGGTCGTCACCTGGGTGCTGGGAGACTAATTCTCTTTCTTCAAGAGTTCCGGCACTAATTCCAGTATCTGTTGGTATACTGTCATCAACAATCTTGGAACAAACTATGTATTCCTCATCACTATCACTTGCTAAAACATCTTGTTCCGCTCTGTTCCCTTCTGTAGATTTTGGTGGTAATTGCTTTCGAGGTGCTGGCTTGGGTTTTGTAGGACTGGTACTTGGAACAGTTACATTATCTGAAGAAGTGTTGACTTCTTCATTTAATGTTCTAATTGGAAGAAGCATATTTCTATGTAAAATTTTAATCTTACCTGTCCCATCCTCTTTTTTTTTACTCCATAAACTGGAATTTCCAGATTGGGCTGGTTGACAACACAATAAACATCACCACTCCACTTGTCAACCAGTTTATGGCGTCCTTCAAAAGCTTTACGCTTTACCAAAACCCTATCACCAACCTGGATATGGGCACCTCAAACTTTGAAATCGTATCCTGTTTTCTGATGTTGCTGAGCCTTTTTAATGTGCAAATTAGCAGTGTCATAGGCATCTTTGAACCTCTCTTTCAACTGCTTTGCATATTTAGTTAAAGACTGAGTAGACTGGTTTCCCTCTAAACAAAGCTCAATGGCAACTGGCAAGCATCAATATGGAGCTCAAATGTTTCGCTGTAGTATAGATAAGCTAAAATTGGGTGATTAGATAACATACTTTTTAAAAGTTCAAATGCCTTATCTTGTTCTTCACCCTATTTCCAACTGACACTATTACTGAGACTGGGTTTTCTTCTTTTTCTATGTTTCTTTTCTGGCCGTGGCATCAGATCTGTTAAAGTCTTTGCAACTTGGGAAAAATTCTTGCAAAATCTTCTGTGGTAGCCATCATAGGGGAGTGGCTGCCCATCAGCACACTCAACATGTAGCAAGCTATTCAATGGCTGGATGGGAATATCTGATATACGGTCTTGGTAAAATTTATGGGAAATGGTAGTCACAGTTGAGCCTGTATCCGATAATGCCATAGCATCAGCTCCATTTACCAGTACTTCGGTTTCACTGCTATCACCCACTAAAGGGTGTTCTATAAATGGGTGGTCACTAGAAAATTGTTGGCCTATGAACTGCCCTCCATCATAGGCCCCTTTCTGTTTAAAGGTCACCTGTAAGGTGGTCTCCTCTGGTGGTCAAAATGGACTCGACACCCAATCTGGATGTGCCTCCTTTGCCCACATCTTTGGCAAATCACATCCTGATAAGACTGTGGGGCATCACACTGGGTGTATTGGTTACCCTCATCAGAGAAAGACTGATGCTCCATCTGCTGACCGTTGTACCTTTGGGTGTAATTTTTACCCCATTTACTGCTTTGTGTCCTTGGCTGCTGGTTTTGCTGTTTTTCATTTTGTTTTTCAAACTGATTTTTTAAATCTTTGACCTCAGCCTGAAGATGATTTATGACACCTGTCAATTGTTTTATTGGGTTTTCTGCAGCTGATGTTACAGCCATATTCCCCATTGATGGTGTAGAAAATTGAGACTCAAGTCTCCTTAATTCTACCCTTAGGCGGTCGAAGTTAGAATATTTTTCAAACAAATATCCCACTATTTATTTTAAACTGGTGTTCAAACCAGCATATAGTGCTGAGCAGAGCATTTCATCTCTCTCGGATGATTTTAGAGCTCCCGATTCAGTAAGTTTTGTAAGTAAATCCTCAAGTTTATTTGCAAATGAAGAAACATCTTCAGTCTCACTTTGTTTTGCACCATAAAATGCAGCCAACAGTGATTAACAAATGTCAACAGATCCAAAAACTGACTCAAATTTCCCTCACTGAAACATTATGTCCCATATGCATCAACACACATGCTGCATTTCCTTTTAGTGAGCGTCATATTGCTTGAAGTATTTTGGTATTTGAATACACTTTATCATTAAGCAAAGAAGTAACCTCATACTTCCAAAGATCAAAATCTGAATCTTTGGCCCCTTTTTCACCAGAGAAAAATGAACTTTTCAATGGACTGTGATAAGCAACATGAGATTTTTCCAAAGATTTTACATCAGGCTTTTTATCTGGCTCAAGTTGACCAGAATTTACAACTTCAATCTTATTTATTTATTTATTGATGTTTAAGGTCACATATTTCTGCACAATGGCTAATCATGACCATGACAGTTTTATGGGTGGAGGAAGCCAGAGTACCCGGAGAGAACCACCGAGCAACTATCAGCTCCCCAACATACAACTCCACACAAGCAGGGTTAGCATTGGTTGAAAACAGGTGCACCATCGACGTGCAGTACGCCTTAGTACACAACGCCACCTTGCCCCCACGTGGGCAAGGACACAACGCAGTTGCCGCAGGTGGGATTCGAACAGAGGACCTCACGGCTTGCAGCCTGCACCTCTGCCTACTGAGCCACCGCACCCCCACAACTTCAATCATCCATTGCCTAAGATCTTCTGGTGAATCAGTTTTAGGTCTAACCCCTAAAGAGCTAAAGGCAGCCAAGAGCTTATTAAGCTCTTCGGGATCCATATTTTACTTTTATAAATTGTATTAGATTCACAGATAATAATCAGTGATTGATGTTTAAGGTCACATATTTCTGCAAAATGGTTATATTAATATATTGGTGTTTAAGGTCACCAATCTCAACACTAAAGGCTATATTTATATATTGGTGTTTAAGGTCACATATTACTGCTTAATGGCTATGTTATTTTATTTGTGTTTAAGGACACCAATTTCTACATCAAAGGCTATATTACAGATACATGATATACATAGGACAACTGGTATTTTACAGTGGGAAATTATATTGCACATATGTATGTTTTGTACAAACAACTATAAGTTATTTGCACTATAGTACAGTATTTAGGTTTGGTATGAGATATACTTTCACTTTGTATAGCACAGCTTTGTGTGCCTACCCTACTAAGACATTTGATTTACTTTTAATGCATATAAGCACTGTGTTCAATTATTTGCATTAAAGCATAGAACAGAGTTTAGTTCAATTACATGTAAGCACAGTGTTTAATTGTGTGTGTGCTCAGCCACAACAGTAAATATACACTTTAGTATGCAACTGAGAACTTCAGTTCAACCACATTTAAGCACATTATAAATTATTTGTGCTGAAGTAGCAGTAAACATATAATATGAACTAGTTTCATTCTATATGTGTGCAACTCTTTAATTGTGGTCAAACCTTTTTAAAGCAAAGCATCATTCACATTACTGTGAATAACACTATTTTTCAAATCAACTGTATTGAAGAATCACAGTGATGATAATAAAGATATATTTTTTCTCTATCACTAGTTAGTGTTGTTGATTAGTAGTATTATTAGTAAACAAACCACACAATACCTGTAAACAAATATTTTGAAATCACCCAGTATATGATGTAAGATATTTTAAGCTGAAAATATTTAAATAAATTTAAAATTCAGCAAATTGCAACAAATAAGGAAAACACTATAACCTGTAAACCTGTGCTGCTAATATAAATCTGAAAACATGTTTCTAATAAAATGGTTTTCTGAAAATGAAAACATAATTTTTTTTGCAGCTGACTTAGATAGCTGAAAATATTTTTACTTGTGCAATAAACAAGTGCAAAAAAAAAAATAAAAATAACAAGCAGCACACATGCAAACCCCAATATTTTCGGAATATTAAGTACTTATTTCTAATGGGTAGCTAATACACATTAGCAGACGACATGCCTATGTCCCCATGGGCATGTCAGTGACACAAACTTGTGACATAGTACATGTAATTTACTACTTTGAGAGAATAATTATTATCGCAGATTGAATTGATTGAATTGTTTATTCAACAATATACACGTTACAAATATATAACATTACATGTACATTTACAGTGATATCTAGATTTGTATACAAAACACTAAGTAACATGCATATTGTATGGAGGTAGTATAGCCAGATTGGCTGTCTTCCTGCTACCCCCCGAGAAAAAGGTCAAAAAATAAAAATGGAAAGTAGGAATTGAGAATTAAGGAGTTGTTTATAGAGTGTTATTTTGGATGTTAAAAATGGCAGCGATGCGTGGATATATATACATAAATGTGCCATGCACAGGTACTCTATGAAATGCTTGCATTAGTCGACAGAAGTTGTCACCCAGCTAATTATGTTGCAACAGTTGTGCTGTGATGCATTGTCTATATCAAATGGAAAGGGTAGAGATTACATGTCACATTTTACCAAAAAATACTATAATTATTTCGCATTTAGTCATTATATCACTTCTCAAATACAACTAGTTAAGATGTAACTAAGCGCGGCAGTCGGAACAAGCAGCTTTTTGGCATCGTACGAAACTGTGATAGGAATCAAGTGCAATTTGGGTAATTTTTTTTATAAATAGTGATCTCGACGTAATATTTTTTATAGAGTTACTCAGGCTATTCCATAATTTTGGAAATGAATGGAGTGGGAGTTTTTTCGAGAAATCTGATCTTGGGATGCCTCTTCTAACTTGACCTGTTTGTCTGGTTATTCTACTAGTTCACTGCCATGTATCTGGAAGTGATTAGTAAAGCTTACTGGAAGGTTTCCATTGTGCCAATCATACATAAAAGTATAAGCATTACGTTTGTATAGGTCTGGAAATTTCAATATCCGTTCCTTTTTGAATAAAGGATCTGTGTGCGAGTTAAATTTTCTGTTGTTAATAGTACGTAATGCCCGTTTTTGTAGGAGAAAGAGCTTATTGCTGTTATTGACATGCCCCCATGTGTGGATGCAGTACAACAGGTGACTATGAACAAGTGAGAAATATAAGGATCTAAGCGCGCTATGGGGAAGATGTTTCTTTACTCTATTTATTACATATATCGCCCTTGAGATTTTAGATGCAGTGTGTGCAATATGGTGCTTGAAGTTTAGACACTCATCGAAATAAACACCCAAGAATTTCACTGCTTTATTATTATCGGATGTATTGGATACCCTTTCGAGTCTGTTATTGTTCATGATTAGACTTAAATTGGGATTATCGGTTTTAATGTGTGAAGGGCTAAAGAGAATATACTTTGTTTTTTTAGCATTAATTGCAATTTTATTGGCCTTACACCATTCGTTCAGTTTCGCAATTTCGCTGTTTACGTAATTATGGAGTCGTTCGATGTTGTTGTCTGAGGCTAATCCAGTTGTATCATCCGCAAAAGAAAGAATATTCAGTGTTGTTGATTTGGAGATATCGTTAATATAAATCAAAAATAAAAGAGGTCCAAGGACTGATCCCTGTGGAACTCCACATGATATACCCAGTAATTCCGACGCTGAGTCTCCATATTTTACAAACTGGGCCCGACTTGTTAAATAACTGCGAAACCATGAATTTGTTGTGCCTCTGATTTCATAGAAGTCTAACTTATGTAGAAGTATATCGTGATTGACAGTGTCAAATGCTTTTGAGAAATCCACAAACAGTGATAGTGTGCATTCCTTAGAGTGATAGTTTGCAGCTATATAATCAAGGAGATGCAACATTGGATGAAAAGTAGAATGACTACTTCGAAAGCCATATTGATGGTGAAATAGAATATTATGTTTCGTTAGAAACCCATAAACTCTGTTGAACATAAGTTTTTCAAGTATTTTAGAGAGTACAGGCAGAATGCTAATTGGTCTGTAATTATCAACATGTTGGGGATTACCAGATTTGTAAATAGGAATTACTTTTGCAATTTTCATTTCATCTGGTACAGTTCCTGATAGAAAAGAAAGATTTATTATATGCGTTAATGGATCTGCAATTTCACTTATTACTTCTTGAATGAGTTTTGATGTCATTATAGTCTTGACTCTGTTTCCCTTTCATTACTTTTGTAATGGATATTACTTCTTCACTAGATGCCGGAGCAACAAATATATTATGTGGATTACTATCGGTTAGGAAATCAGAGAAATGACTGGTGGACGAGCCAACATTGTCATTTATTATTTTGCCAATATTGGAGAAGTAACTATTGAAGTGATTTGCTATGTCAGTTGGGCGAGATTCCTGTTTACCGTTTAAAATAAATTCTGTGGGGAGAACATGTTTGCTGTCCGTTTTATTAATAGCATTACGGAGGATTTCCCAGGTTTTTCTCATATTATTTCTATTTTCATTCAAGATATTTTTATAGTACAAAGCTTTAGCCACTCGCTTTATTTTGTTATATATAACACAAAAGGATTTATACCTGCCCGCATTGTCAGCCGATGAATGTTTCAACTTATCTAGATAAAGCTTGTTTTTATTCACTGACGACTGGATAAGGCCTTTTGTCATCCAGGGCTGACGTCTGATGTATTTTTTTGGAATACTAGTTTTTTTTATTGGAAAATTGTTGTCGAACGCTTTCGAGAAGATCTTCATGAAATTATTATATGCTGTCTTTGGGCATGTTGATTCAAAGACCGATTCGAAGTTTGCATGGGCTAATTGAGTTTTAAAGCAGCTTATGCCTTGCGAATCGAAAGATCGTTTAACAAATGTTTTTGCAACATGCTTTATCGTGCTTGATTGTTCAGAGTAAAACGTTCCAAAATGATCAGAGATATCTGTAATAATGATTCCAGCTTTATAATTAGATCGCAGTGTGTTTGTGTAGATGTGGTCAAGTATGGTGGCTGAATATTCTGTCACTCGTGTTGGTTTAGTGATTACAGGGAGAAATTCTTCGTTGAACATGTGGTCAACAAATGTTTGTGTCCTCTCATGTACACCATATTTTAATAGATCCATGTTGAAGTCCCCCATTAAGAACGCCTTTGTATTATTTTGATTTAGTTTGTCCAAAATTATAGTCATTTCATTCGTGAATGAGTTTAAGTCAGCTCTAGGTGCAGTGTTTGGGCGGTAGATTATTCCAACAACATATGGGTTTTTGGTATTATCAAATATTTCAACGAATAATGATTCAAACACATGAGGTATAAAGACTGTTAAATCTTCACGTAATCGATAAGAAATATTGTCGTCCTTGATGAATAGTCCGACACCCCCCCCCCCCCCCCCCTTCCATCATCATTCGCTGGGCGTGTGTTAAATAGAAGTCGAGTATAGCCATGTAGCTTATATTCTATTTCAGGATGTAGATTGAATATTTCTGTGAGGCCAATCACATCAAATCCATTGGAGGTACACTATAGGTCTTTGAGCAAATTTTCAAGGGGATCCCAATTAGCATTCGGACTTCTACAGTTTATATTGAACAGGCTGAGTGTAGAGTCTGATGCTAGCGAACTCCACAAGTTGTCGCTAGTATAATCATTACAGGAATGTTTGTGGATGCTGAAGGGGGTGATGCTTTCTTCGTCATGTTCATTCACTTCACTTAAAAGAGTCGTGAAGTCAAACCTTTCCGTTGATTTTAGTGCATCTAGCGTTATTTTGTCATTCGCCATCATTAATGTAGAGAAGGGTATTATATATTAAATTTATGGTGTGCAAGTACAATATCACAAAGATATTAAACCTTGGAAATGCAAACATGTTACACTTACCACGAAAAATATGAAAAATCCACGCATCGCAGTTTGCCAGAGAAGAAGGAAGAAATGAGAATAAAAGGAAATTTAAAAAGCTGAGTTCAGGGCATAGATAAGTCATGCTCCGAACAAAAATAATGACTAGGGAGGAGGTAGTCAGTGGACTAAGAATTATGTGTATGTACACAATCTTATATACATTGCACATAATTATACATACACATATATACAATAGCATTGCAGCGAAAGCTCATGAACTATCACATCGAGAAAGGTGAGTCATGTGCAAAGACCTGTTAATGATTTTATCCGTTCACATAGACTCTCTGTTTGACCGACCATATAACAGAACTATAATAAAATAGAGAGTTGATTTAATTACAAATTTACTGCTGGGCTCCCAACAGCATTCTCCAGTAAATTGCATGGGACATGACCAAATGAACAGATATGCGGTGAGCACAAGCACTAACCAAGAAACTGAATGGAGCTAGTCCAATTAAAGCAATAACATTTCCTTGTTAACTAAAGAAAGACAAGTGTATAAAATTTGGCATCAATTTGAAATAAAAATTTTTTCAACTACAATTCATTCTTTAGTAAATAGGTGAGAGTTGCTCATGTGATTTCAAATACAATCCCTGTGAAGCACCCAAGAGCACTGTCCAATAAATTGCAATGGAAAATTACCAAAATGAGACAAGTAGTGTTTCTTTGGTCAACATAAGCGAGCAAAATAAGTGTGAAGAACAGGTCATCATTACCATTATGCCAGTAGTTAGTGAAAGTAAAATGGAATTCATTCTTTCACTAGATATACATGTGGTGTTCATTTGTATTTCGATTAACATTTATTAATTCGACATCAATGTTCAATTCAAAACCACGCGTAAAAATTATTCAAGTACAATTTAATGTAGAGTACCCGTGAGCACTAACCAGTAAATTGTAATTGAAAGATTCCTAGTCAAGCAAATACGAGTAGGTTGTTACCTAATGGAAAAATAAGTGTTAACAATATGCCATCATTACCATGATGCAGGTATTATTAGAGAGAGAAGTAAAATTTTTAATTAGAATTAAGTAAAAATAAGTGTGCAGTCCGCATGTTTTTCAGCAAGCATTTATTAATTCAATACCAAGGACCATTGTAAGTATACATGTATTCAAGTACAGTTTACTGTGAAGTGTCCATGAGCACTGTCTGCCAAAATGTAATGGAAAAATTCCTAATCAGGCAAGAAATATTCGTTGTTACCTTAGGCATCTCAAGTGAGGAAACTATGTCATTATTAGCATGATGCCCACAAAGATTATTCAAATACAATTCACTACAGGGCGCCCATGAGCACAGTCCAGTGAACTGCATTGGAACAATTCCAAATGAAACAAATAATGTGTTCCTGATTACCTAGCCAAAGCAAGTGTGAAAAATGTGTCGTCATTGTCAGGCTGCCAATAATACATTTTCAACTGGAATTCATCTTTCGGTAAATATGAATGCGCTGTTATCAGAGTTTCTGCTAGCATACATTCATTCGACATCAATGATTATTGGAATCTACGCGTTTTCTGGATGGTATTCATAAAGAAATATATTCAAATACATTCAAATACAGTCCACCGCAAAGCGCCCGTGAGCACTAAACAGTAAATTGTAATGGAACAATTCAAAATGAATTAAATAACATTTCCTAGTTGCCCTAGGCAACACATGCGTAAAACAATTTGTCATCACTACCATGCTGCCACTATTCTGCAAAAGTGAAATAAAATTTTCAGCTCGAATTCAAACTTCGGTACATATACAAGTGCCGTTCATATGATTATCTGCCAGGAATTGTTCATTCCACAGCAGGGAAAAAAAAGAAAAGAAAAAAGACTATTCAAGTACAATCCACTGTAGAGCGCCCATGACAATTGTTCATTGAACTGCGATAGAACAATTTCAAATGAAGCAAATAATATTTCCGAGTTACCAAGGGCAACACAAGTGTGGGAGATATGTCATCCTTAGAATGATGCCAGTATTACGTAAAGGTGAAATAAAGTTATGAAATAGAATTCATTATTCAGTAAGTATACACATGCTGCCCGTGTTATTTTCTGCCAGCGTTTATTCATTCAATATCAGGATCATTTAAGTCTACGTTTTGGGAATGGTGTCCGTATGATTAACCAAATACCACCCACAGTAGAACGCCCTAGCACTATCCAGTGGATTGTAATTGAACAATTCCAAATCAATCAAATAATACTTCCATATTGTAATAGGCAAAACAAGTGGGAAAAATACGTCATCATTGCCATGATGCCAGTATAATGTGAAAATGAAGTACATTATCAACTGGGATTCATTCCTCAGTAAGTAAGTATACGTGTACAGCCCATGTGAATTGACTGCTAATATTTATTCATTCAGGTTCGGGGCTGCTTTTGAATCTTCATGTGTGCAGATATTGTTCATAGAAATTGCTCAAATACCTTTCACTGCAGGGCGCCCATGAGCACAGTCCAGTGAATTGCACTGTAACAATTTCACATGAAAACAAATAATGTGTCATTGATTACGCAGTCAAAACAAGTGTGGAGAATTTGTCATCACTGCCACGACGCCGACAGTGCACATAACAGTTTTTAAAAAATTATCAACTGGAATTCATTCATTAGTAGATATTAGAGCGCTGTTATGTGATTTTCTGCTGGCATATGTTTCGACATCAATGATTATGCAAGCCTACGCGTGTTTGGGATGATATTAATAAAAAAAAATAAAAAAATTCAATTACAATCTACCGCAGAGGGCCCATGAGCACTAAACAGTAAATGGTAATAGAACAATTCAAGATGAAACAAATAATATTTACTTGTAACCATAGGCAACACATGTGTGGAAACTTTGCCTTCATTACTATGCTGCCAGTCTTAGGTGAAAGTGAAATACAATTTTCAATTGTACTTCATTCTTTAGATAAAAATACGAGTGCTCTCCATAGGATTTTCTGCAAGCGTTTATTCATTCAATGTAGGGGATTCTATGTATCTACAGGTGTTAGGAATGGTCATTACAGATATTCAAGTGAAGCCCACTGTGGGGCACCCCTGACCACTATCCAGTAAATTGTAATAGGACAACTCCCAAAAGGCAAGTAATATTTCAGTGTTGCCTTGGGCAAGACAAGTGTGCAAAATATGTCATCATTAGTATGATGCCAGGATAACATAGAGAAGTGAAGAAAGTTTCAAAATGGGATTCATTCTTTAGTAAATATACAAGTGCAGTTCATTTATTATTAGCCAGCTGTTATTATTTCAACACCAAGGATAATTAAATATACATGTTTTAAGGTTGGAGTTCATAAAATTATCTAGATACAGCCCACAGTAGAGCGTCCTACCACTGCTCAGTAGATTGTAATTGAACAATTCCAAATCAGGCAAGTAATGCTTTCGTATTACAATAAGCAAGACAAATGCGAGAAGTACATCATCACTGCCATGATGCCAGTATAACGTGAAAGTGAAGTAAATTTTCAACTGCAATTCATTCTTCAGTAAATAAACGTATACTGACCATAGTGAATTTACTGTTAATATTAATTCATTCAGCATCGGGCTGCTCTAAGTCTACCAGTGTTTAGGGATGTTGTTCATAAGAACTATTCAAATGCAATTCACTGCAGGGCGCCCATGAGCGCATTCCAGTGAATTGCACTGGAACAGTTCCACATGAAACAAATAATGTGACACTGCCCCCGTAGACAAAACAAGTGTGGAGAATTTGTCATCATTGTCATGACGCCGATAGTATACAAAAAGTAAAATAAAGTTATCAACTGGAATCCAACCTTCAGGAGATATTAAGACGCTGTTATGTGATTTTCTACTGGCATATGTTCTTTCGACATCAAAGATTTGGTAAATCTACGCGTGTTTGAGATGGTATTAATTAAAAAAAATTAAAAAATAAAAAATAAAAAAATAAGAATATTCAATTACAATCCACCGCAGAGGGTCCATGTGCACTAAACAGTAAATTGTAATGGAACAATTCTAGATGAAACAAGTAGTGTTTACTTGTAGCCTTAGGCAACTCACGAGTGAAAAGTTTGTCATAATTACCATGCTACCCGGTTTACGTGAAGGTGAAATAAAATTTTCAATTGGTCTTCATTATTCTGTGAATATACAAGTGCCATCCATACAATTTTCTGCTAGCATTTATTCGTTCAACACCAGGAATCCTACATACCTACAGGTATTGGGAATGATGTTCGTTACAAATATTCAAGTAAAGCCCACTGTGGAGCGCCGACGATAATTATCCAGTAAATTGTAATAGAACAATTCCAAGAGACGCAAATAATATGTCCACATGCCTTGGGCAAAACAAGTGTGCAAAACATGTCATCATTAGCATGATGCCAGAATTACATTCTTCAAAAAATATGCAAGTGCTGTCCATTTATTTTCAACCAGCTTTCATTCATTCAACATCAAGGATTATTAGATTCTACATGTTTTAAGGATGGTGTTCATAAAATTATCCAAATACAGCCCACAATAGAGCGCCCTAGCACTGCCCAGTAGATTGTAATTGGGCAATTCCAAATCAGGCAACTAATAGTTCCGTGTTGTAATAGGCAAAATAAGTGCGAATAATACGTCATCACTGCCATGATGCGAATAAAACGTGAAAGTGAAGTAAATTTTCAACTGGAATTCATTCCTCAGTAAGTTTACGTGTACTGTCCATGTGAATTTACTGTTAATATTTATTCATTCAGCATCGGGGCTGCTTTAAGTCTACCTGTGTTCAGGGATGTTGTTCACAAAAAATATTCAAATACAGTTCACTGCAGGGCGCCCATGACAACAGTCCAGTGAATTGCATTGGGACAATTCCATATGAAACAATGTGTCATTAACCTCGTAGTCAAAATAAGTGTGGAGAATTTGTCAACATTGTCATGACGCTGATAGTACACAAAATGCATAATTAAATTTTCAACTGAAAATTAATCCTTCAGTAGATATTAAAGTGCTGTTATGTGATTTTCTACGGGAATATGCTCTTTCTACATCAAAGATTGGGTAAATCTATGCGTGTTGGGGATGGTATTAATAAAAAAAAAATTAAAAAAAAAAATATGGTTCAACTACAATCCACCACTGAGGGCCCATGAGCACTAAACAGTAAACTGTAATAGAACAATTCAAGATGAAATAAATGATATTTACTTGTAGCTTTAGGCATCACATGCGTCAAAAGTTTGTTATAATTACCTCGCTGAAAGTTATATGTGAAAGTGAAATAAGATTTTCAATTGGACTTCGTTATTCGGTAACTAAATAAGAGCCGTCTATACGAATTTCGGCCAGCATTTATTCATTCAACACTAGGGAACCTACATACCTACAAGTGTTGGGAATGATGTTCATTACAAATATTCGGGTAAAGCCCACTATGGAGCGTCCATGATAGTTATCCAGTAAATTGTAATAGAACAATTCCAAGAAAGGCAAATAATATTTCCCTTTTGCCGTGGACAAAACAAGTGTGCAAAATATGTCATCATTAGTATGATGCCAGAATTACATAGAGAATTGAAATAAAATTTCAACTGTTCATAAAAAATTTTTCAAATACAACTCACTGCAGGGCGCCCATGAGCACAGTCCAGTGAATTGCATTGGAACAATTCCATATAAAACAAATAATGTTTCATTAACCACGTAGTCAAACTAAGTGTTGAGAATTTGTCATCAATGTCACGACGCCGATAGTACACAAGGAATTAAATTAAAATTTTCAACTGGAATTCCTCCTTCATTAGATATTAAGACTCTGTTGTTTGATTTTCTACTGGCATATGTTCTTTCGACAACAAAGATTATTTAAGTCTACGCATGTTTGGATGGTGTTAATAAAAGATTATTCAATTACAATCCACCACAGAGGGCCCATGAGCACTAAACAGTAGATTGTAATGGGACAATTCAAGACGAAACAAGTAATAATTACGTTAAAGTTTGTATCATTACCATGCTGCCAGTATTACGTGAAGGTGAAGTAAAATATTCAATTGGACTTCATTCTTCGGTGAATATACATGTGCCATCCATCTGATTTTCTGCTAGCATTTATTCGTTCAACATTAGGGGTCCTATTTATCTACAGGTGTTAGGAATGATGTTCATTACAAATATTCAAGTAAAGTCCACTGCGGGGCACCCATGACAATTATCCAGTAAACTGTAATAGAACAATTTCAAGAGAGGCAAATAATATTTCTGTGTTGCTTTGGCCAAAACAATTGTGGAGAATATGTCGTCATTAGCAGAATGCCAGTATTGTCTAAAGAGTGAAATAAAGTGTCACTCGATTCATTCTTCAGTAACTATACAGGTTCTGTCATTTATTTTCTGCCAGCTTTTATTCGTTCAACAATGAGGATCATTTAAATCTACATATGTTATGAAAGGTGATCATAAAATTATCCAAATACTGCCTACAGTAGAGCACCCCAGCACTGACCAGTAGATTGTAATTGAACAATTCCAAATCCAGCAAATAATACTTTCGTATTGTAATAGGCAAAACAAGTGCGAAAAATACATCATCACTGCCATGATGCCAGTGTAACGTGAAAGTGAAGTAAATTTTCAACTGGGATTCATTCTTCGGTAAGTATACGTGTACTGTCCATGAGAATTTACTGTTAATATTTATTCATTCAGCATCAGGGCTGCTTTTGGTCTACTTGTGTTTAGAGATGCTATTCATAAAAATATTCAAATGCAGCTCACTGCAAGGCGCTTATGATCGCAGTCCAGTGAATTGCATTGGAACAGTTCCATATGAAACAAATAATGTGTCCTTGATTACTTAGCAAGAACAAGTGTGAAGTATTTGTCATCATTTTCACGATGCCAGTAATATATATACATTGACAGTTCTTCAGAGAAACCGATTATTTGGACCAGAATTCGTAAGCCATGAGCCCAAGGGCACCCTCGTTGGGCTACAATGATTTTGTGTGTAGAACAATACAAATCAATACTTTTTTACTACAAATTATTGGAGAATGCTTAAGGGCATTGACTGGCTATGGGTCATGCACATGGAATATAATGGAATATATGAGATTTTCAGATAAAATTAAATGTGATATACCCTACCTTAATGAATCCATATTTGTGACAGAAATATAGATGTGTATATTTCAACAATTTGTGGGTAAAAACAGTATGAATTAGAATCCATGTAAAGCTAACTTAGAAAAAACTGTCACCGAATACTTCCTTCTGCGCAGTTTGGTTTGAATTGGTAATTCCTTCAAGTTCCAGTTCAGTCCGGAATTTGTGCACAGTTCCACTCTTTAACTTCACATAAAGTTTTCCATCACTTGACCACGAGTTACTGACATTGTCGTGTTTGTAGGCTTTTTGCAACAGAAAGTTATTCAGTTTCGTTAAGTCTTCTACGATGGTTATCCCAGATCCTTTGAGAAGTTTTCTATTTTTGATCACATCTATTTTGTGAGTCCTTGACAGGAACTTAACTATAACTGGTCTGGGTTTGTTGGTTTGGAAAGATCTCAATCGGTGTGCAATGGAAATATCGCATACATCTTTACGAAGTTTTAGTTTTTCATTTAATAATTTTATAACTTTTTGCGCACTTGTCGTTGCTGATTCATTTTCATTCTCATTCCCATCTTCTGTTAGGCCATAAATCCGAACTGTGTCTTTGCGGGAATATTGTTCCATGTCATTCAATTTATATTTAAGATCCTGTTCATGAAGCTGACCATTGTCACTGCCACGGACCTGCTCGGAAAGTTTCTTGTTTTCTCCGTGAAGAATATCATTTTTCTGCTCTAGTTCGAAAATCCTTCCTTCAAGAATTCCCATTCTTTTTTCAAAAGATTCCACAATTTGAGTTTTAAGTTTGAGTAGTTCGACAGTCAGATCTGTCTTAGAAGCTTGTGATTGCATAGCAGTTTTCAAGTCGTTCTTTGTAACAAGGTTATCAAATCGAGCCACAATATCGCTTAGTCTTTTATTAAGTTTGTGCAAGTTTAGGCTATAATTAAGACTGCTTTCCATGGAACTGTCACCGGCCATGGCCTCACTTGAAATGTCCCCATCTCTCTCTTCAACCTCTCCGCACTCGGCGAGAGGGTCTGGTGTTAGGTGACCTTTCTCACTTTCCTTTCCGAAGAGACTTCCGAAATCCTTCAATGTGGTCTGCTTTTTTGATATATGAGCACGTGAGCTCTCATCTCCACTACTGAATGAGCTGGTAGCACCTGATTTATTTTTTCTTTTTTTACCCATTTTAATAATATTAAATTTGTGTAAATCTCAATGAATAACGTCCCTTTATCTCACCAGTAGACTTCGGTTTCCTTTAATCCAATGAACAAAACTTAGAGGCTAATCTCATGAGGACCGCGACAAATCAGCGGCTGGCCAAAGAGTTATTATTATATGAATAATCCATTGAATAGAGTATATTGTGAATTACAACAGAACAATACAGACATCGAAGTAAAATTCCTCTCCAGGTTAAACAAAGAGAAAACTCAGAGTACGAGTGTGCATGAGTAGAGCTCACTATTCGTCACGACCCTTGCTGATATGTTTTGGTGTGAAGTCCATATTGAATACTCTAAATAATATCACGAAATACGGCTATCTGCTTACAAAATCCAACATAAGTGAAAAACTGGAGGAGGTTGATTATCCTAGCATAGCTTCCAGAGTTCCACGACCCCTCCCCTCAACAGACACAACACAATTAGAAGATCAAATGCTCATTTTGTTACATAAAAGATAATTTTTTTATCTGCATATATATAAGCGACTCCTCACTCTCGATCCAGGAATGGTGATGATATATCGAATATGTTATAACAATGAAATTATTCTATAAAGAATAATTTCCTTGCTATAGAAGGTTAAACAAGTTTACTTAGTTGGGGGTTATGGGACTAGGATTACAAAAACTTGACAAGTACAACAATGAGTCCCCAAAATTAAAACATTTGAAATATTTTGGTACACAACAATGAGTCCCCAAATTAAAACATTTGAAATATTTTGGTATACAAGTATTGTAAATTTTTTCTATTCAAACAGCGATATGCTGTAGTTTAGTCAACACACCGTCAATGCAGAAGCACATAAAAATAATAGTCGGTCATGTCAAAGTAGTCAGCACAATGTCGATGGTTGGTCTTCACAAAATTTGTTGACAAAAATGTTGAATCACAAGATGAATTGTAGCACATCCAAAGAAAGTTCACAGTTGATTCATATTAATTATATCAAGCACTTGGTATCACATAATTATACACAGTTCTGGAAATCACGTTGAGCGCCATTTATAACCCCTCCTGGATAAAAAACACAAAAGAGGCGTGTAGATGTTATCGGGTTCGTTTATTCCATTTTTTTTACTGTGTTGATCAATTATAATACATGCATCACAACCAAGCAATCATCATAGCAATCATCATAATAATCATCATAGTTGTCATCAAGCAATCAGCACAGTAATCAATCAATCAATCAACAAACTCCACAGTGTGACAAGTTCATATAATGTACTGGTGGCTGTGAGATATATGCAGTGGTGTTTCTTGACCTTGACTTCCAAAATCCTGCAAGTCCAAATCCTATCCTAAATTATGAAATTATCCAAGAAACACACACTGCACATACAAATTACTTATTTTATAAGTAGAAGACTTTCTTTTATAAAATATACACTGGAGAATCGACAGCAGGCCACATTACAAAAACTACTGATAAAAAAACTGACAGAGTTGAAACTTTAACAACTGAATAATACAATAGAATTATCCAATGGGCTGTGGATTAATTAGTGTTCACTACGTGCTGTGAATGGAACCTGAAAATTTGCAATGAGTGAACTGTAAAATCAATCACCTGTTAAGGAGACTATGCAATTCTTTTCTCTGTGGTTTCACTCAGAGTTACAACCAGAAAATATTAACATTCAACCTGCCAAATCAAATATTGCTGAAATAAATTATATATTTCTTGAGAAAAACCTGTAAAATACCTTGAAATAACCTGAAATTAATGAGAAATAATTGTTTTTTACGCTGCTTATTCAATTTGCTCCTGTTACATGTAAACATTTTAGGCAAACTAATGTTAACCCTGCCACATACAGACCACCATATTATCTGGACATCACTTCCAAAATTCATTAACTTCCAATCACAAGCTTTACAGGTTGGTTAACACTTTTCACATTAGTTCAATGTAATATGTCTTATCATACAGTCTTAATTTTTAGTGATTCTCACAATTATACTCCACATCACTTTACTTGCTTTGACAGTGACCTCTGTGAAAATAAATCTGATAACCACTATCTGAAGCACTGTCTGTTCTGCCTCTTCTAAATAACTTCCACTTGCAACTCAACTATATTCCACTGTATGCATTAATTGTTGTTTTCTGCTTTTTGAAAAAAAAAATGGGAGATATTAAATTCGGGGTGTCCTTCTGTCCTTCCATCCTTCTGTCCTTCCATCCTTCAATCCTTCCGTGTTTTTCATTTCCAGACTCTAACTTTCCTTACAGTGACCGGATTTCGATGAAATTTGGGTAGTAGATCACTTTCATAAATTTGGGATCTAAGTTCGAATATGGGCATTTTCCGTGCATATTTAATTAGGTTGCTGAAATTTGATTGGCTGACGGTTTCCAGACTCTAATTCGATTGTGGGAAATTTTGTTCCGAAAATCTGTCCATCTGCAACGCACCTCGGACTAAAACCATATTTATGAACCGATCTTCACGAAACTTCTTGGGTATCTTTGTTATCATCCTGAGACCAGAATATGTGTTTTGGAGTTTGGTCCAAAATTCAAGATGGCTGGCATCGGCCCTTTTGTCCTGAAATTGGGTGTTATCAGTTTTTTGAACAGAACTTCTATATTAAAGTTCGGATTTGAATAAATTTTTGTATGAATGTTTAGTGACATGCAGTACATCACATATAATACAGGTTTTGTTCTTGTGCAAAAATTATGCAAATTAGGGAAACTTTGATTTTATTCAGTGCTACTACAAATACACAGTTAGTGCACACCTTCCGTGTTTTTAGTTTCCAGACTCTAACTTTCTTTACAGTCAGTCGATTTTGATGAAATTTGGGTAGTAGATCACTTTCATCAATTGTGGGTCCAAGTTCGAACATGGGCATTTTCCGCGTATATTTATTTAGTTGCTTAAATTTGATTGGCTGATAGTTTCCAGACTCTAACTTTCCTTAGAGTCAACTGATTTCAATGAAATTTCATATATGGATTATTTTTATCAATGCCTAGGTCAAATTCGAATGTGGGAAATTTTGTACTGAAAATCTGTCCGTCTGCCTGTCCATCTGCCCATGCATCAATGCACCTCGGACTAAAAGCTGTATTTATGAACCGATCTCCACGAAACTTCTTGTGTATCTTTGTTATCATTGCGAGACCAGAATATGTCTTCATCATTACTTCTTTTGAACTCGACAAAGTCAGACTCTCCCAGTACCATATACAGACCACCATATTATCTCCACATCACTTCCAAGGTTTCATTAACTTCCAATCACAAGCTTTACGGGTTGGTTAACGCTTTTCACATCAGTTTAATGTAATAGGTCTTATCATAGTCTTAATTTTTAGTGATTCTCACAGTTATACTCCACATCACTTTACTTGCTTTGACCGTGACCTCCATGAAATAAATCTGATAACCACTGTCTGAAGCACTGTCTGTTCTGTCTCTTCTAAATAACTTCCACTTGCAACTCAACTATATTCCACTGGATGCATTAATTCCCCTTGAAACTGCTGCCCAGCGGGAGACATGAATTCACTGAATTTGCTTGTTCCCCTTGAAAGTGCTGCCCAGCGGGAGACATGAATTCACTGAATTTACTTGTTTTGGTATGTATAGATGCAAAAATGATCACAGAAGAAGGTTACTGTTTACTTTTTAGTCTCTGATTTAACCCTCAAGCACAATGAGGATGAGAATAAATGTACTGTTTGAAAATGTCAAAATTAGCCGTAGTTAGTTGCTTTTTTCTATCATTTTGGAAAGTGTTAATTTCAAACACTTTTCATGTACGTATTCACAATTGACTACCAAGCATATTTGCTGTTGTAAGTTAGGTTGTAAAGTTTAACCCGATCCCATTCTGGTTGCATAAAAGTAGGTACCGTCCAAAAGAACTCCCATTTTTTCAGAATTTTATAAGTTTAAGTGACAATTTACTCCATTTCTAATTTATTGAGCTCTGAATGTTTTCTAAGACTGCATGCAGCACTCAAAGTATGACATGTTTTGTTTTATATGTTATTATTTTCTCAAAATGTTTCCCATGAGAAGATAGGTCATTCATCCAAGAACAATTTTGCTGTTATATGTTTTATTCCAAGTTTTAATCCTCACCCAGTTGTAAGGCCTTGAATTGGAGTGACCTCAACTTGTACATGTTCATTCAAATACCAAGATTCAAGAGTCCTCCATGTCACTTATCAGACACTCAGTCTGTGATTGATGTTCACACATTTAGAACATAAAATGATGCACTAAAATCACCACACAAATATTTAAAAATTAACCCCTATCGGGCACAAATGATATGAATATAGCATTTTATCTTCAAGATTGACTAACTTCAAGGGCAAATTTATCTAATTGCAAGGTTGTTGTAACAATTAATTTTGTATGCATACATGCAACAATGCTTGCAGAAGATAGTTACTGTTTAGTTTTAATCTCATCTTTAACCCTCAAGCACAAGGAGGGTAAGAGTACTATTCAAAAATGCCAAAATTACCTAACTTTGGTTGCATTTTCCTGTCATTTTGGAAAGGGATAATTTTTTGAATGCTTTGGTAGGGATGCTTTATGAACAAATCTGCTGCTGTAAGTTATTCTTTGGAGCTTAACCCAACATATGCTTTGGCCACTTAAAGAATAGAACTGTCCAAAAAAAAATGATTTTCAGTGAATTTTGCAAACATCTGTACTCATTTCCTTCTAATTGCAAGCTTGTTGTAGCAATGATTTTGGTATGGTTAAATGCAACAATGATTGCAGAAGGAAGTTACTGTTTACTTTTTAATCTCAAGATTGAACCCCCAAGCACAATGAGGGCAAGAATAAGAGTACTGTTATAGAATGCCAAATTTAGCCAAATTTGAATGTTTTTTTGTCTATCATTTTGGAAATGGTTAATTTCAAAGACTTTGTTTTGCTACATGTAGTCTGCATTTTCACATTGGAAAGTTGGGATAGTTCGTAATCTGTCCAACAAATTAGAATTCTCTACTTTTATTTGTTTTGTTTTTTTCCGCCGTCAATTTTGTCTGTTGCACTTTCTAAAAAACAACCTGTACGGTTTTAACCAAATTTGGCATACTTATGTAATGCCGTAAAATCTAGTGAAATGAGGTATCATCATGTCTGTAAAAACGCTTGTTTTCAAAATATTCTACCAAAACCTTCAAAATTTCACCATTTTTCAACATAGCTCAAAAACAAGCTGTACGACGATTTCAACCAAAGTTGGCAAACATATGTACTGTCACAAAATCTACTAAAATGAGATATCGTCATATTCGTGAAAATGCTTATTTTCAAAATTTTTTGCCAAAACCATCAAAAGTCTCAAAATTGTTTACAGTTATCTGGCTCAAATTTTCCAAACATCTAGAGCATAATATGATACACCAAAATTACCACACAAATATTTAAAAATTAAACCCTGTTGGCCCAAAATGATATTAACCCTTAAGTCCTCAGATTAATTTTAAAGTATTTATGGCCTTTTTCTGTTTACGTAGTTATTGATGACTTGGCAGTGGTTCTACATCACTGCTGGCTGCCTATACAGGCAGCCAGCAGTGATGTAGAACCACTGCCAGGGAAAATTCAGTCTACACACAAGAGTAATAAAAAAGATTACACAAGGGAGCACCTGCTTCAGTGCAATATAAAAGTGGCGGTTTGGGGCTATATGGGGGTTTAAGGGTTAACATAGAATTTTTGTCTTCAAAATTGACCAACTTGAAGTTCAAATTTCTCTAATTACAGGGTTATTGTAACAATTTTTCTGGTATGGATAGATGCAACAATCATGGCAGAAGAAAGTTACTGTTTATTTTTTTGATCTTAGATTTAACCCTCAATCACAATGAGGGTGAGAATAAGAGTACTGTATGAAAATAAAAAAAAATTAAACATCTTTGGTTGTTTTTTTTTCTATCATTTTGGAATGTGTTAAATTCAAACACTTTGGATGTTCATATTCACAATTGACTACCAAGCATATTTGCTGTTGTAAGTTTGGTTAAAGTTGAACCCTATGCCCATTCTGGTTGCATAAAAGTAGGCACTGTCCAAAAAACCTCCCATTTTTCAGAATTTGGTAAGTTTAAGTGACAATTTACTCCATTTTTAATTGATTGAGTGCTGAATGTTGTCTATGGCAGCATGCAGCAGTCAGAGTATGACAAATTTTGTTTTATATGTTATCATTAAAAGTTTAATCCTTGCCAGATTTGAGTTGTCCCATAAGGGTACTGTCAGAATAATTGTTATTTTGCCAACATTTACAAGCAATTTCTCAGCACTGGAGCCATATTTCCTCAGAATGTTTCCAATTAGAAGATAGGGCATTCATCCAAGAACAGTTTTGCGGTTATATTCAAAAAATTAACCCTCGCCCAGTTGTCAGGCCTTGAATTGAAGTACCCTCAACTTGTGCATGTTCATTCAAGTACTAAGTTTCAAGATTCCTCCATGTCTCATATCAGGCACCCTGTCTGTAATTGATGTCCACACATTTAGTGCATAATATGATACACCAAAATCACGACACAAATATTTCAAAATTAACCCCTTGCGCAAAACTGATATGAATTTCAAAATTGACTTCATGGGCAATTCTGTCCATTTGCAAAGCCATCAAAATTTCACCATTTTTTATCATAGCTCAAAAACAAGCTTACGATTTCAACCAAATTTGGCAAATTTATGTATTGTCTCAAAATCTAGTGAAATGAGGTATCATCATATTCATGAAATTGAAATGTTTATTTTCAAAATTTTCTGCCAAAACAATCAAGATTTCGCCATTTTTCAAGTCTGAAAATTGTTTACAATTATCTTGCTCGAATTTTCCAAACATTTAGAGCATAATATGATACACCACAATTACCAAACTAAACCTTTCAAAATTAACCCCTTTTGGCCAAAAATGAAATGATTATAGTATTTTCGTCTTCAAAATTTACCAACTTCAAGAGTAAATTTCTCTAATTGCAAGTTTGTTTTAACAATTATTTTGGTATGGATAGATGCAAAAATGATTGCAGAAGAAAGTTATGTTTACTTTTAATTTCAGAATTAACCCCCAAACAGACTGAGGCCAAGAATAAGAGTGCTGTTTCAAAATGCTCAAATTAACCTTTTACCCATTGTAACGGTCAAAACCCGACCAGCGATATTCTCAAAAATCGCCTATTAATTTTCATTATTTTTTCATTTTTTGTCTCAAAAATATAGGTTATGAGCCCTCAATGGAACAAGCTCGATGAGCTCATTCCAATGAGGGGTCATGACCTATGTTTTTTAGACAAAAAATTAGTTATTCAAGAATTTTTTTTTGCAAGTGCCGCCATATTTTCGTTTTACGTAAAGGGTTAACTAACTTTGGTAGCTTTTTCTATCAATTTGGAAAGGGTTATTTCCAAACACTTTGCTTTGCTATATGTAGAGATGTTTGATGAACAAATTCGCTGTTGTAAGTTATGCTCTGTGGCTTAACCCAACATATGCTTTGGCCTCTTAAAGAATAGTCAGGGGCCAAAAAAATTTATCTTTAGTGAATTTTGTTAATTTCTGTACTTATTTGCTCTAATTGCATGGTTGTTGTAGCAATTATTTTGGTATGGATAGATGCAAGAATGATTGCAGAAGAATGTTACTGTTTACTTTTTAATCTCAGATTTAACCCTCAGGCACAATTAAGTTGAGAATAAGAGTACCATTTGAAAATGACAAAATTAGCCAACTTTGGATGCTTTTTTTCTATCATTTTGGAAAGGGTTAATTTCAAATACTTTGCTTTGTTATATTATAGTCTGCCTTTTCAAAAAAAGTTGGGAAAGCCCGTAATTTGTCCAACAAATTACAATTCTCTAGTTAATGTTTTTCAAAATGTTTGCAGTGGGTGAAATGTTCTTTGAAAACAATGTCAAAGTCTTATTTGGTGCTCTTGCATTATCTTGGATGTCTAATTTGTGTAAATCGAATAGATTCAAAACTTTTTTACATTCCTTTTATAACTAACTGTACATGACTGAATAACAATTACTTTAACCATTCACTTGAAATATAGAACATATTCCATGCTTTTGTGTGCTGTTTGAAACCTCTTGTCCTTAAAACACATTTTTTTTATTTATAGGGTTTTCTTGGTAGTAGTTTAGAAGATATAAGAAAGAAAACAAAAGAAATTTTGGATGTATGTATTGATGAAATAATATATCTAATGCTTTACAACACAAAACCAGGAATGTGTGATTCAAAACAGAATTGGCTGAAATTGTATTTTTCCGTTTTACATTTTAGTGATTACAAATCTTCAGTACAATAGTCATATCAATTATATTTCATTGTGAGAAGTTTAAAAAATTAGGTCATCATATATTAATTATTAATTTCTTTGTAAATGTTATGCACTTTTAGATGTTAGAAAAACAAGAAAATGAATTTGTGCTCACTGTCCCTTTAATTGGTGTAAACTGAGCACTAACTATATATACTCTCCCAAAAAAGAAAGTGTGCATGCTAAAAAATAACACTAAAAAAAAATATATATATCTTTCATCTTTGGAAATTTGATTCAATCACAGATGAATCAATTTGTGATCAACACGAGAAATTTCATTACGCTACGACGAATACTCTTGGTGCCATGGAGAGTCAAAGACACTAAGGGTCAAACACAAAAGTCACACACTCAATATCTGGTATGACCTCCATCTGCATCGACTACTGCTGTGCATCTATGCCTCATGGAAGCGAATAAGTTAGCGTGGAAGTGTTGTGGGATGTTGTTCCATATTCTGATAAGTTGTGTTTGGAGTTCCACAAGCGTTGACGGTGCATGGAGAAGCCTGTGTAGCTGACGTTTCATTTGTGGGCCAGGGAAGAACATCCACTTGTTGTTGCTGCAGATACTGTTGAACTACACGAGCTGCGTGGGGTCGGGCGTTGTGCTGCTGTAGAATGAGGCCAGGGCCGTGACGTAACGTCAAAATCGGACGAATTGCAGGTCTTCGAGGACGTAAGCCGTATTCTCTCAGCTGGTTGATTACTGTTTGAGGATGTATCCGTCTCAGGTTAGGGATGTTCCTGGCTGTCGTCATTGCCGTTTGTTGCCGGTTCTGGAGATGGACGACACGGATATACCGATCTTGTGCAGGGGTGGTAACTCAGGGTCTCCCGGAGCGGGGTCAGTCTCGAACGTCATCATGTTGTGCATGTCGATGGACTAGCCTGTCTACAGTGTTACGGTGCCAGTTCAAATGCTGGGCAACCTCTCTGTGTGTTCTGCCAGCTCTAATCATACCCAGGGCAAGGAGATGTTGATTCATTGTCAATCTTGGCATGCTAATGTGGAGTCGTTTTAACAGCAGCGCAAGTTTGAATGTGAACGATAGGAAGGCCTTACTTTAGTGTTTAAATACCCAAGGATTCACATTGCTGCATGAATTTTCAGACTCTGCACGTGCAAAACATGCCTTTTCACAAATGTGCAGCACGTCATTTAACGTTAATGCAATTTTAACGGGGAAAGCTGTTTTTGTGTTCAATATAACTTATTCATGAACAGGTTAACACTCTTTACACCTACGAAATTATTTTTTTGGAGTTTGATCAATTTCTGCAATGCACACTTTCTTTTTTGGGCGAGTATATTTCGTCTAACATGCTGGTCCAAAGCATGCCATTTCTCATACCTGAGCCTATCAAAAGTTCCACATTAGTGTGAAAACATAAAGAATTATGTAAATAAATGAGCAATAACAGGCCAGTTATTCAAAATACTAAATAGTAATTACAAAATTAACATATTTTTATTGTGACAAAATGTTTGTTACATAACATATAAGCTCTCTGTTTATTGGTAAACCTAAGGCAAACTGATGCCGGCAAGTCACAAACAGCAGAGGTATGAGCATAAATGTCATTTCAGCAAAAATATTATAATTGCAGAACTGCAGACATTGAAAATGGAAAGGATCCACTGGATAAGGAGAAAAATACTGTTGTCAGCTAGCTTTCTGCATAGCTGTTATACTGTGCTTCAGTATCTCTCCTAGGAGGAATATCCTAGAGAAATCTTTGTCTGGTAATTATCAGAAATACTTTGTAAGAAACATAGGTCAGTGTGAGAGATTAAAACCAAATGTTTATATAAAATTTAATTGAGAAAGATGCCCAGCTTTTTGACCCCAAACTGAAAAAACTGAGATAAAATTTCTCCATCCCTGTTTTTTAAATTGAAACTTGTCTTCTTCAGTAATTCAGTAATCATTGTAGGCACTGTTAGCACAAAATTCTTTTTTATATGTTTTATATTTTACAGGTAAAAATTCTTTCCATTTACATCTCATATATTTTTAGTGTATTCGCATGTCATTGGGTTCTAACATTAATGTTTAAATTGGTTTCTCTATGTAAAACTGATATCCGTTAATATAAGTAATCAACTCATTGAAACATTATAGGAACACATTGGAGTGACCGAGAGAGAGAATCTTCGCACAGTGAAAGACTTGGTTCTAGAACACATGCAGAAATTGTTTCTGAACGATTCATTGGTAGAAGGTGAGACAGTTCATTCATTCTTTTTCGAAAAAAAATGTATAAAAAAATTTTAAACATGATTATAGAAACTCAAATCCTTGAAAAACTTCTCTGCCCATCTGTAAAATTGTGTCTTTTTCATAACTCAATAGTGACTTGGTGGATTACACAAAACTTCACACAAGGCTAATGGACAAAGGAAAGCTGTGTTGTGCAGCCCTACAAAGTCCAAATGATAAAGGTCACTCATTTATGAAAACTCAAATCTGAGAAAAACTTTATCACAGGCATAAATTTATAATATCTAGGTGGATTACTTCTTAAAAGGGTGCAGGTGGATTACTTCTTAAAAGGGTAAAGGACAAAGGAAAGGTGTGCTGCATGACACCCCTACTCTACATAATGTTTCCATGTCATTTGCATCTGCCCAAGTCAGCATATTTCCGGTTAGTTGTTTACTTTTTTAGCAACAAATTCAACAAATGTTTATACATGTTTTAAAGAAAATAAGAACACAGGGCATGAGTTTGGGGCATCAGTGGCTGGGTGATCATGCTTTGTCTTGTTATTTTATACCATCACAACAAAGTTATTGGAGAGGGGATTATACTGGAATTTGCTTGTATGACTGCCTGCCTGTCTGTCCATCCATGCATCAGACTACACAACTTGTTTTGTATCATTTTCCAGTCTGTTTTCTTTGAAACTTGGCACAGAGATTAACCAGCCTATGAAATGAGGCAACTACAATTTTATGTTCATTGGACTCAAATTATTACTCTATTTTGACTTCTTATTTTTGCAATCTACATGTGTTGTTTTTGATTGTTCATTTTCGATTTTTAGCTCACCCGAGAAAAGTTCAAGGCAAACAGTACTCATCACTTCCCCACCATTTGTCCATTCTCTGTCTTGAACGTTTACATTATCAACATCTTAAAGACCAAGAAGACAAGAAGAATTATGGAATACCGAAAACGTAATAGAAAAACTTGTTTCCCTGCTTTAAATTAGTTTTGAAACTGTATAAAGTGATCATCATTGAACATAAAAAAACATTTGAAATACAAAATTAAATCTTATAAGGCACCAGTCTTGACATTTTGAAGTATTGATATCTCCCTTTTTTGTGCATTTGTTTTCAAAGTTTCTGTTAAACTGTCTTCTTATACAGTGATAGACTGTTTTTGCCCTGTGGCTGTGGTTTATTTACTTCATGAATGACAACAATCTTGCTATACTTTACTTCCTTCACGCTTTCAACTGGTGGGTGCTACCAAATTAAAGTATAAACAAAGATGAAAACCCAAAACGAAGGTATTTCCTCTAGCCAGATATTTCAAGAATCACAAGGCAAAGACAAAGGGGTGTCTGTTTCAACCAGAAACTATAATGTAAATGGCAGAGAAGAAAATACACATCCTCATCAATTAAATTATCATTTCAACAAAGATCGATAATTCAACAAAAAAATGAAGGCATCTGAAAGAAATTACTTTGTGAAGACATAAAAAACCACGGGTGGCACTCGCATTTTCTTTCAAACTGGTCTTGGGGAACTCTAAAACAATCTGTGCATCATATTTTCTCAAACAACTCATGCCGATCATACATAGTGTCATCTCACATTTAAAAAGAACGAAATGGACTCATACCATCTGAGTGCTGCAGAATTTTGAACAAGGCGAGTAGAATCTTTCATACACAGTAAATCTGTATCACACAATGTTCTCAATACTGATCAATGGTCCAGAGAAGAAAAACGAAGTTTAGGGGGTTATATAGGAGTCAACTTGTTGGTCAGGCACTTATTCTGTTGTCGTCGTCGTCGATCCGTTGCACATGTAAACTTGTGGAGCAAACTACTTCCACAGTTTTAGATGCATTTTCCTAAAACTTCACAAAAATTATCAACAAGATGAGGAGAAGTGTGCGACATAATTTTTTTCCTGCTCAGTTTCAAGATGACCGACTGGCAGCTATATTAGATTTTTCAAAATACTACTTCTTCAGTTTTTGCTCTATTTTCATGAAACTCAATATAAATTGATCGACATGATGAGGAGCAGTGTGTGACATAAATTTTTTTTCCTATCGAATTCAAGATGGCCGAATTGTGGCCATATTGGATTTTTTTTTTACTTAGAAAAATTTAATGCCCCTTTTCAGTCGCCCACACTAGGCAGTATGCCTCGGTGGGGGTAGACTGAGCAACAGACCATCTCTAGTTGTATGAAGGCCTACCAAAATTTTAAATCATATTAACCTTCTCCATTCCTCCGTAAACGTTAATGACTTGATCATAATGATCTGTAACTCTATCAGTCAGTACAAAGAATAAAAAAATAAAGGCAGAAACACCAGTAGCACAAAATTGGGCCAAACGGCGGATTGTACAGGAAACTGCTGACATCATCTCTTGATAAACATCTACAATGCTCATCCTGTATGTCTTAGTAGACTTAATCAAGAAGCTGGTATTATACTAGCAAAGCGTCATTATGGGGTTGTTTTGGTAGTATGGGCACTGAAGCACACGATTTCTCGTGCTGCGTTGGCTGATCTGCGGGACATTAGGTCACACCAATTGCGTTCAGTTCTTTTGTTTTCAGTCTCACAAGTTTGTTCTTCTGCGCTTCTCTTCCTATGTAAAACGTACATTGACACACACAGATGGAACTAGACATTTTACAGGTTATAATGGGGCAACGCAGACGACGTGAACGTATACGGCGATTACTAGCACATTTAGTGGAAGTGTATCATTTACATACGCGAATGTCTACCCCATTTCATTTCCTCATAGACTTTGACCATGTGGATATTAATAGGGTGCTCACAAACATAAATCGCATTGGGGATATTCTCCAAGCCCCTCCTTCAGTGTTGTGGATGTTATGTGGGGAAACGCCCAATTCGTTTAGAGAACTTCGCGACGATATTTCGCAACACATTCTGAACTTACACAGACACCACCCCTTAGTCATGGAGCCAGAGAAACAACTATTAGTAACTCTTGTGTGGCTGAGGCACAATCTAACATTTGAAAAACTTGCTAGGTCTTTTCAGTTGCCGCATAGCACAGTTGTGCGCATTGCCCATGGTGTAGTTGAAGTTTTATGTAATGAAATCACTCCAAGAGAAGTAGTTTGGCACGACCTCGCTGTATGGGGTACAATGGAAGGTATGTATCTCCTGCATACTAGACAAGTTATATATATACAGTAGTACCTGTCTTGAGAGACCACCTATTTTCTAGGGCCAGAGGTTTGTTAAAAAATATGGTCTCTCAAGGAAAGTTCTACTCTACCCCAAAACCTCATATGGAGGCTTTATGGTAGAGTAGAATTTTCCTTGAAAGACCACCTCTTCTTGAAGACCAATTAAGGGTGGTCTCTCATTACAGGTGTGTGTGTGGGGGGGGGGGGGGGGGCGGTGTGGGTGTGTGTGCGCGTGTGTGTGTATGTGTGTGTATGTGTGTGTGGCAAACTAGTGGAATAGCCCTAAGTACCATAAATAACTTGTACATGCCAATGCTGGGCATTTTATCTATATATATAATTGGTTCGTTCGTTCGTTTACAAACTTTTTCCGTTCATTCGTTAACAGCCTTTCTTTTGCCTACATTTGATTCCTACAGTCATTCTAAGCACCTCATCTATCTACCCCATGTGTCCGTTTGTCTGTTAACGTTTGTTCGTTCGCCCGTTAACATTTTGTCCGTTCGTCCGTTAACAGTCTTTGTTAGTAATTCTCTTGAAAACGTCTAGAAATGCTGGAATCAATGGCCCGTAGGGCCATTTATTTCTAGTTATTATATATTACGCATTATTGCAGGTAAGATATCCCTGGGTTCTACCTTGAAGTTGGCAAAGGTTCGGCAATTTATACCTCGATTGATACAGCTCTATGAGCTCTGTCAATCAAAATATGAACTGTTCAACCGTACATGTAAATAACAGAAGTGGGCAGATGTATAAGCGGGTAAGTCCGACGTTAGCACGTGGAAGTGATGGTACTTATGGCTATTCCACTAGCCTCCAGCTATATTCAAACGTTTTACTGTGTTGGACCTTTTTGGAAATACTGGAGAATTGCGATCGGCCTTCTCCAGTAAATCGTAAGAGTGTAGTATTGTCGTGTTGTATTACATGTATGTGTATATTACACTGCCGTGATTTCTCAGTAGTTACATTATTACTGAAGAGTGAACATATACATTCAATGTATATGTACACTCTCCAGTAATAATGATTACATTCACCAGTTAACTGTAGGTAATTAGTATTTGTGAATTCATGTATTTTTCTGTATTATTTGGAACTTGCCCTGTATGCTGGCTGCTATTGTAAGTTTTAGCCTTTGTATTTCTTTATTTGTTTATTGGTGTTCTTTACGGCACTGTAACAGCCAGGGTCATATAGTGTTGGTGACACCAGAAACTCCGGTTTCTGGTGAAAGAAGCCGGTGTCCCGGAGAGAACCACCGAGCAGCAGCGAGTCACTGTCAACTCTCCAACGTACTAACCCCTACGGGATTAGCATTGGTTGAAGGCATGTTAGCTATTGACGTACGGTACGCCTTTAGCACACTGTGGGCAATGGGGTTGAAGTGCCCACCTCAAAGAGACAACGAGTGGGCACAAATTAATCATTTGTAAGGTCACTCATCCAGCGACTAACCGCTCTCGACGTTGCTTAACTTTCGTGATCTAACGAGAACCGGTTAACTACGCTTCGCGATTCGCACCCCCCCCCTATACATTTCACGTCAAGTGTTGCTCTACGCCAGTTTGTGCAACGACGTACGTTGTTGTCATTTACGATACAAATATAAGGCATTTTCAAGAAAATATATGCAAATATAAACATTATAGGAAGCGCCTTGTAGAGCCGCTTCCAATAATGATTATATTTGCTTAGATGCCTTGACAAAAATCGTCTTTATGGGCTCTCAACCAAGTTATTTTTTTCCATTGCGCCATAGAAATTTAACGTAATTCAGATTTTCTTCTGACATTGTTGAAATTTGTGTTTACCAGTGACGTCAGTTAATTAGGGTCTATAAAATAACAACGGTAGTGCTATCATGCAGAACTCTAGTTAGTCACCCAAACGTTAACTTTTCTTTATAAAAAGTCCCCTTCCTCATACCACTGGGCCATGTTTAACGAAATATAGTAGGTGCAACCCTCAAGATTCAATTTTATTAATTGACTTACTCCGCCCACTTGGGATCCCATCGGAAGAGAACTCCTATTTCTTTTTAAATCTCCACCCGAACCACCCTGCAGAATAAGATTATTTTGGATATGTGTGCACCTTGGGCTGTGTCACAAAGAGTTGTTGGAGCACAAATCCTATGTGCTAACTTCTTAAATTCAAAAGTGTGTTTCACAAAAAAAACACTAGTAACCGTTTGTGTAGCTCGTACGAAGTGGTGAATTTGGGAAGAAATTTGCGAAGAAAATATAAGAAGCGACTTTGTAAATGTCTCACTGCTCATTGTCTTACGCTGTGACCTTCAGCAATGGTGGTTTTTGAAATAACGAAGAAACAAATAAAAGTAATAAATAAATAAAATAACATAGAATAAACCACTGAACCCAGTCTGGGCATTGGAGAGAGAGAGAGAGAGAGAGAGAGAAATTACATGATACCCTACTACTTTGTATCGACAAGATGTGACTATGTTATACTGGGCGGCGTAAAAATCCACATGGTCAAACAAAGCAGCATTATAAGGTTTGTCTATATTTTCCAGGTTTGGTGCCAGATTTTCCATCTGTGGTAGGGTTTCTTGACTGCACATGCATAAGGATTAACCGCCCAAAGGGACATTTGCAGCGCCACTATTATAGACGTGATAAAGGATTTCACTTTATCAACTGGTTTGTCGTCGTGAATGTCCGTGGATATTTCGTGCACGGTAGTTGTGGATTCGCGGGACATTTATCAGATGCCGACTGTCTACGTCTGTCTCCAGCTATTAGTGAAGGACAACATTTGGCCCTGCGTGCCGGACAGCAGTTGATGGCAGATGCCGCATTTCCTGCCAGCCAACATATTATCACGCCTCACCACCATACGCAGCACATTCCAGACAGACTAGCGCGTAACTACATCTTTAGCCAACAAAGAGTTTTCGTTGAACATAGGATTAGGGACCTAAAGGTGTATCGGGTTGTTGGTGGCAAATTCAGAGGGTCTCGGGGATTTCCCCCGCGTGTGGCTAACGCAGTCATGGGATTGACCAACAGAAGAAGGAGAATGATTATGAGGGAACGTTTACTAGAGTGAAATAGTTATATACATTGTTATGTGCTATATATGTTATGTGTTATATATGTTACGGCTATATATGTGGACGTACGTATAAACGCTGTTGGATATACAGTTATAATGCCGAGTGTATACAAAATGTTTTGACAAATATGAGACATAGTACCATTATCTGTTGTATTTTTCTGCAAAGTAAAAATATAGAATTTACCAATGTCCTGTAATGTTATACTAAACAAGTAAAGCATACAGACAATCTTTGTTTATTTCTCTTAAACTATATACATGTATGTTGCACATGCCGATCAGTCCCTTTCTGTGGGACCTAGGTCTGTATTTCTCGTTGTGGTTCTCATGCCAACGGGTAGCCATAGTAAACCGCCTTCTTTGGACATCATCTCCGCGGAGATGCATTGTGCCTGGTGTACATGCGCGCACGGTGAAAAAAGGTTTTCACGCACCGTTAGGCGCCAATTTTAGAGTCGGCCGAGAATCTTGCGAGATTCTTGTGGTGGGTATCAAGGGGCGGCCATATTGGCCGCCAGTGGCCGCGGGGTCTTAGTCCATTGGACCCAGTCAATTTCGCCCCAGGCCAAGTTAGGTCCAGGGTTGGAGGGGCAACATCGATTTACTATAATGTAGCAGAGAATCGGACCGAAATTGACGGGAAGGCAAACCTGGCGGACCCTGGTGGCCTCTAAGCCCATACCTTGGCTGTCTAAGCCTTACATGTTATTTCACTTGACCGAGAGTAGTAGAAACCCAGACGTCTGACACTGAACTCGGCCTGCCCGACAGCGACTGGGGTCCAATGGACTAAGACCCCGCGGCCACTGGCGACAAAGATGGCCGTCCCTTGACACCCATCCACAAGAATGTTGCGAGATTCACGACCGAATCCAAGATCGACGCCGTGACACTCTTTTTGCATGTGCGCTCATGCGCATGAACCACCACACATCTCCATGGAGATTACGTCACATGATGGCGCGTTACCATGGCTACCCATTGGCACAATGAGAATCATAAAAATGAGAAACATAAACCTAGGTCCACGCAGAAAGGTTATTGATTGGCATATGATATAGCACTTACTTCATGACTTAGAATCATCTAAATTAAAACCCCTTGCAGCGGCTGACGCTCTCAGGTATTTACGGAGGACGTCTTCCGTGGCTGCACTCTCCCGCATTAGGGTCCTTAACTCATCCAGCGTCTCCAGCATACTTTGGGAAATTTGCCGCTGAGTTGGGTGGTTCCGCTGCGCCATGCCCACTTCTGCCTCATCCACCGATGCCTCTTGCCTTTCTGTGTTATTGACTTCGCTCGTCTCTTCCCTAGCCTCTGCAGATTCCTCCGCGCCCCCTTCCTCACTCTGTCCTGCAGTAACACCAGCCGCAACCTGTCTACCTCCCGACGTTCCACCACCAGATTCCACTTCTGTCGATGAATGGCCACCACTCCGCCCAGCCGTGTTGAGGTGAACCACGTGGCGGCTATCTTCCTCGTCCCTCATCACATCCCTGTAACAGTATTACACGGAAGGATTAATAACTGCCTTGTGTACGCTATGTAATTTTGACCCTATTTCTTTGTTTTGTTTGTTTTTTTTATCTTTAACATCCGAGGTCATACCGTGCCGAGCAGTGTCAAACTCTCCAACGTGCTAATTTAGCAGAGTTAGCATTGATTGAAGACATGCTTAGGGACATTTTCACCAACATGCACTATACAGATAATGTGGGTGACATTCGAAAGGACACAACTCGAACGTTCCTGTTGTACTTGAACCCTTATCCTCAAAGACCTTAGGATCCAGTCCAAACTCAGCAATTTGTATTTGAAGAGAAGTATAATAAAATTCATAGATCATTAAACCCTTGAACTTTGATAACGACTTTTCTTCCATTTTAACCGATTCCTAACCATGGTTATCTATCCTAATGTTGCTAATAATTCAACAATTTATATTTTGATTAATAGGACTCTGCAAGGCATTTAATCAAATTATAAATTATCGAACCTTTGAAAACATCAAACATAAATAACCAAGATTTCGAATATTGGCATTCTAGCCCCAGAGTGCTAAGGGTTAAGGAATTACGTTTGTGCAGAAATGTTTTATCACAAAAATATTTTATAAGTTGTGTTTTCTAACGCATATGTTGGTTCGGTCCTTAGTCGGCAGTAGTGTGTCATGTTACAAGCTTGCCAATTTCGGGGGACTCCGCGGGGGATTCCCTATATTGCATGCACGGGACGTGACGTCATCATCAGGGTCGTTACGTCAGCACAAGGAGACATGATATCATCACCAGGTCCATGATGTCACCGAGGGGGGTCCTGAAGGAGGCAAGCTTGCAACAGTATGCGCTACCATCACCGACCGACCGAAAGTGCTGGGACGCACTTGACAAAACAGTTAATGCGTATCGGTGATTTCCAGTGCGTTTGTGTACGCTTAACTTTTTGCTGATGCGTTTTTCGCCATTTATAATGCGTAAATACGCAAAAACGCACCTTATCTGTAGCTCTGCATCGTCGGATCGATTTCGTTAATTCGACGCCATTTCCCAGCCGAACAATACAATGTTCCCAACCATATATATATATATATATATATATATATATATATATATATATATATATAATACCGGCTTCATGATTAAGTCATATTGCAAGCTTGCCTATATCGGGGGAACCCCGGTGACGTAACACCCCCTGGAGGTGACGTCATTGGACTGGCAATGACCTCACAGACCCTGGTGATGACGTTACGCAATTGTGATGACGTCACATGCCGCGCATGTGCAGTAGGTGATGCCAAAAGGGGTCTCCGAACTTGATTGATTGTGTTTAATGTCACTTTCAACAGCAATGGTCATATGGTGACATTGGTGAGAAATGGTTTCAAGCTACAGCAATCACCTATTACCCCTCCCATTGTTAGAAGACTCCCACTCCAGGCAATGAATACCATGGTCCTATTCTCACAAGCCGGAACATGGCCTGCACCCTAGAAACCACCCAAGCCACCCAAAATTGTCAAGCTTGCAACATGGCATACTACTGTCGGCGTTGGTGTATAAAGAAGGATCTGGGCATATACTCTCATCACCTTTAGTTGTGCAGCAATGCTTTAGACGCAGTTCAATTAGATTTATTTCTTATGTCCTAAACGCTGTTAAATCCATCCACCAAAATTTCACAACGTCTATAAAATAATCTGCGTAAATGGTATAGAATTAAATACAACATGCAATACAGAATATCACACCCAGATTCTCTCTCACACAATCACCCCTCTCTCTCTCCCAACCACCTCTCTCTCTGTCTCTCTGTCTCTGTTTCTCTCTCTGTCTCTCTCTCTCTCTCTCTCTCTCACACACACACACACACACACACACACACACACACACACACACACACACACACACACACACACACACACACACACACACACACACTCCCTCATCTAAGAAGCGATGGTACAGCCACCAGGTATAACCTGTCCCGTAGGTATACGTACCGAAATTTCTTTCGTAGCCCTTTTAAGCGGTTGCTTATCTTCTTCCACTCGGTACATCCTGTGGCGCACGGTTTGTCTCGGGTCTCCCTGTACATATTTTGTATTAACTGCGGAAAATTTTGAAATTCTTCGTCTTCGACAATTCCAGCTACAATAGCTGAACACCTGCCCTTATCTTGATGCCGTTTGTACACTTCAGCCTCTGCGAGCTGTAAAATATTGCCTCGTGGCATGTTGCACTTCTATGTTTCAATAATACGGCGGTCTCAATGGAACAGGAACGATAAAAATTTTACTTGGACTAATTAACAAAAACGACATGTGACTTTTCACACTTCATGGCCCATACTACCAAAACAAACCCATAATGACGCTTGTTGGGATAATACCGGGTATAATACCGGCTTCATGATTAAGTCTATTATGTCATCAGATTTTAAATCTCCTCAACAAAATAGTAGCCTATTATTCTCATGCTTGTCCTGCCAGAATCAGCGCCCAGTTCACGACACATCATCTAGCTCCCTAACCATTGGCATCACTTCATCATTGACTCCAGCCAGTCATGAGCCTGACACAGACTCTGAACATATACCAGTAGACAACACCAAAAAGGTCCAGGATGTGATGCCACAAACAGTCACAAGTCTTCCCTTATATAGTGATACACTCATCGTAAAGGCTAGCTCCAAGGATTCAAACTGGGTATTCCATTTAAACTTGTAACATTAGGGAATTTTGAAGGTCATGATTTTCTGAAAGCTTATTCAAAATGCTATATTTTGCACCAGTGTTTGTCATTAGGGGTTGGGGCATTACTGAGTAAGGTGCATGTAAATACCATGACCACAGGTAAACAAATTTACCTGTAACAGTACTAAATTTGACCTAAGATCTATCAGATGAGATCCTTAAAAAAATATGTTTTTCTATATAATAGGTACATCCCTATTAATATTTCATTTCGACCCCACGTTATGGATCTCATTTGGTGGGTCTCATATGACATTAGTCACGTGACCCAGTGGCGCAATCTTGGAATGTCATGGTAGGGCTGTGAGTAGCCATGTTGTGACATAATTACCATAGTGATACTTGGTCTTAGTGTGCATGTGCAGCACGTGCTATTTGGGTGATATGTGTTTCGTTCTTCCATTTTTATATTGGAGGCCACCATTTTTATAGCCTCACTTTCAAAGAAAATGGGGGTATACTAGATTACATGCATCCGTCCGTCCGTCCGTGCATCCAACCGTGCATCTGTCAATCCGTGTGTGAGTCTGTCCGAGAATATTCATAACTTTCATTATTATTACTTTGTTTTTAATTTATGCTTCATCTGTATGAAGTGGGGGTATAATTGCCTTCAGCAATAGCTCTTGTAGTTTCTGTTGTAGCACATGGTTGCTATGTGACCCAAAATCCTCTAATAGCAAGGGGGTGTGCTTAAAGGCTGTGATCAATTGAATAGGAGTAAATTTAATTACCCAAATGGACCTGACAATCCCCTCAATTATTTACCAAAATCAACCCCAAATCACTTTATTTGGTACAAAATTCCCCAGATCCTCTTTTTTCCAATATAAGAGTCAATGTAATTACCGAGAATCCTCGGTTAGAATTACCACAAACTAACCGACAAGTTGTACTAGTTCGGGTGCCTTGAGAATCCTTATTTTAATAGGAGCATATAATGCTATATGACCATAAAGGTTTCTAATATCACCTAGAGGCTTATAAAACTAGTATGTTGTGGTATAATATGCGTTCCTTTGAATAAGAGTCAATCTAATTACCCAGAATTACCACAAACAACCTGTAACAGGTTTAAAATCAGTACACATACCGCCTATGTTTACATTTATTCGTTGTGACCCATTTTGGTATTTACCGAACTTCCTGTTTTGTCGTATTCAGTTGATAACAGCTTTTGTATTGGCTGTGTTCTATTTTTGTTGACAAATTATAATCGCTGTTGCAGTGTGAATAGTACACACTTTTTCAGTGCACTTCCACTGGCAAAATCCTATATAAGAGCGGTCTCGCTCATTATTCTTCGCCCTTTCACAATCCAGCAATAAAGCTTTTAACTTGCTGTGCTCAGTTGTTTCTATTCTTGGTAGGTTAGTTTAGGGTCATTCCTCCTGTATCGGGGTACTCCTTCTTTGGGATGTTTACCTCTCAGTATTGATGGAGGTACATTCGTTTGTGTAGGGTGCACCACTGGTAAAGAAATGCTCTAATGCACTCCTTTCCATTTGAAACACTCCCTGCAGGCGACAATTCTAATTAGATTAGTTTGTTTAGTATTTATTTTTTATTTTTCTATATTTGCAAACATCCCAGGGAATGAGTGCCCATGTTTTTTATTTGCCCCAATAGAAGTCTTTTAACCACCATAGCTATTAGAGGGGTTTACGAGAATGAATTAGAAGGAAAAACTGGCACCACATGAGTCTCTATTTTTGGGTGTAGACTTGATGGTGTGTCGGTGATGGTGGGGTGAAGATGTAAACTATATGAGAAACTAGAGAATTGTAATTTGTTGGACAAATTACAGGCTTTCTCAACTTTTTAATATAAAAGGGCAAACTGTATTTAACACAAAACTATCGATCAGTTTTGAAAATATAAAAATATAGTTGAAGCAAAGTTTTTTGTGATGCTACTAAGTTTTATGCAGCCAAAACAGATATTTGAGATAAAGCAGGACATCAAAACATTGAAAACAAAATTTGCTCTTCAATAATTACTGAATATTTTCATGAAAAGCAAAGCGAGCCATGTCCGTTTGGCTTTGGAAAAAATAAGTACAGATGAATCATGGGCATGTGGGCCGGGGCATCTGGGAGGACTATGCCCCCTCCCCCACCTCTGAGTTGGGAAGGAGACGAAAATTTCGTGCAATGCAGAAATGACCAAATCAAGCAGGCAGGGAGACTATTTTTCTTACAACAATGACATGAATGGTTAATGTCGGGCAGGTAGGCAGACAGGCAGGCCTGTATAACAACTCTATTGACTGTACTCTTTCACACTAGCATGCACCCTTAAAGTTGGTCAGTTTTGTAGAAAAATGCTATGTTCATGTCATTTTTAGCCAATAAGGGTTAAATTTGAAATATTTGTGTGGTAATTTTGTTGCACCATATTATGCTCTAATATTTGGAAAATCGGAGCTAAATACCTCCAAACAATTTTGAGACTTTTGAAAAATGGTGAAATTTTGATGGTTTTGGCAGAATATTTTGAAAATAGAGGTTTTCGTGAATATGATGATACCTCATTTTACTTCCCAGAGACCTGTCATCAATCACAGCTTGAGTTTCTGATAAGAGACAAGGAGGAATCTTGAATCTTGTTTTTTGAATTAACATGTGCAATTTGAGGGTACTCCAATTCAATCAAGGCCCGACAACTGGTTGAGGGTTAAAACTTTGAATAAAACATAAAACAGCAAAATTGTTCTAGGAATAATATGCCCTATCTTCTCATGAGAAGTGTTTTGAGAAAATATGGCTTCCATGCTGATAAATCACATGTAAAAGTTGGCAAAAATGACAGTTATTTTGACGGTGCCCTTATAGGAAGTCTCAAATCTGCCAAGGGTTAAACTTTTAATAATAACATATAAAACAAAAGTTTGCATACCTTGACTGCTGCATGCAGCCATAGAAAACATCCAGTGCTGAATCAATTAAAAATGGAGTAAATTGTCCCTTGAAATTACCAAATTTTGAAAAAATGGGACTTTTTTTTGGACAGGACCTACTTTTATGCAACCAGAATGGGCATAGGGTTCAACTTTACAACCAAACTTACAACAGCAAATATGCTCGGTAGTCAATTGTGAATATGGACATGCAAAGTGTTTGAAATTAACCCTTTACAAAATGATATAAAAAGCAACCAAAGTTGGCTAATTTAGGCATTTTCAAATGGTACACTTATTCTCTCCCTCGTTGTGCTTGAGGGTTAAATCTGAGAGTAAAAAGTAAACAGTAACTTTCTTCCACAATCATTGTTGCATTTATCCATACCAAAATAATTGTTACAACAACCTTGTAATTAGAGAAATTTGCTCTTGAAGTTGGTCAATTTTGAAGAAAAAATCTATATTCATGTCATTTTTAGCCAATGGGGGTTAATGTTGAAAGATTTTAGTGGTGATTGTGGTGTATCATATTATGCTCTAAATGTGTGGAAAATTTGAGCTAAATAACTGTAAACAATTTTGAGACATTCGAAAAATGGTGAAATTTTGAAGGTTTGGCAGAATATTTTGAAAATATGCATTTTCACAGACATGGCAAATAGGATTTTGCGAGTTCCCATGGTGCTACATAAGTGTGCCAAATTTGGTTGAAATCGTTCAGCTAGTTTTCGAGCTATGCCACAGACAAAATTAAGGGGAAGAAAAAAAATTTAAAAAAAAATAACAAGGAAAAATTTTTTGAAATTTAAGAAAAACAATAGTCTTTCCCAAACAAAGTTTGGGAAAGCCTAAAAATAATCTAAACACTAGATTTTTCGATTTCAAGAAATCAGGAGATTCACCTATTCCGCTTTTTTTTTTAGGCAGCGGCGAAATAAGATTACATATAGAGCTGGTAGGTTTTTTAAGCTATATTAAGTGCATAGCCGATAGAAAACTCTCTACAGTGTCTAACAATTCTTTCGGCAATACTCTTGCAAAATTGGTGTCACTCTGTGTGAAACGATGTGGTAACTATTTGTGAAGAATGAGTGAAAAATTCATGGAAATCGGCCAGGAATTAGCTGAGGTATAGCGTTTTGATGAGTGGAGGTAATTTTTGGAATTTGGTCCTTTTCTAGCCAGTGCGACCTGGCGCTGGCTGTATGTCTGGGGTTGTGGCAGTGCTCCCTCTCTGGGGTAGTTCCGTTTGAAACTTTGGATTCTCAGTTACTGGTGGAGAAATGCTTGTGACTGAAATATGCATTGTGTACACTGGCGCCAAATGGACCCCGCCACGCTAGTAACAGATAATTGCCAAAAATGAAAAGTGGACAGAAGTCGCGCATGGGTTAATGGCGAAAAGGCGGTAATTTGGCTAATTTAGATACGCCCACTGCGTCCAGACCAGTGAAGGCAGATATACAAAATCTTCAGAAGTTGTTCTACTATCCCTATCCCAACTCAACAGGACAGTATCTTTGTCAAGTGGCATGACCGCGTGGGAACAACGTGGATCGCGTGGAAACCGAGGGGACGATTCTTCCCTACTCTATTCCCAATACAATGCCGTTTCCATTCACTATTTACCTCTCACCGGTCGAGTTTGGCATTATTTCTGTCTATTTGATGAACTGTTCAGCTTTAAATATTCGCACATTCACATGGGACAGAAAGTTTTGAGTTGAACACGGGGGGTTGGAAGAAATTTGCAAAACACTGATGCCAGGGTGGGTGGGTGGCCAAGGAGGACAAAAAAAAAAATTTCCGATGCTTGCAAATTTTTTCCTCAGACACTTTTGGGCAAAATTGTATACCATAATCAGTGAAGTATCATTCAAGAACCAATAAAAAGACACTCAGGTTATCAGGGGGCACCTACCATGGGTTATATACGATTATAAAACTGTTATTGCGGCTGAGCTATGATTCGGCTTATAGTGATACAATGTATGACATATTGAATAATGCAAGTTAAAATGCATCACTAATTGCAATTATCAAACACCGCACTCTGAGGATGAGTTATCTTGAGGGTGTTCCATTTGATTAAATTTCGAATATGTTCACCCTGGTGAGATCGGCTGGCTTAGATGAGGAGCAAAGACAATTATGTGAAGTCAGGAACAGTTACAGATTTCAGCTGCAGGAACAATTCTGTACAACGATGTGTCCAGACCTATTACAAAAACACCAATGACCCTTATTGCCATTGCAGGAAGGATGTAACACAAAAACTACTAAACATTGAACCTGATTGAACTGCTAATTTATTTCAAACACATCTGAGAAGACAGGTGTCAACAAAATCATGTACCAGACCTTCTAGGACTGGACTTAAAATAAGTAATAAATCCCCCCCTCCCCTCCCCAACCCAGCCATGCCCCACCCAATCCTTCGTCAAAAAAATAAACAATTTGTATGATATTTTACAAAGCTCTCTGAACTCTGTCGAATACCAAATATATTGTTGGTTTCTACAACATGTCTGAACACATGGAGAGATAACTATAGGTAAAAAGTTAATGATATGACATTCAAGAGTGTTAATGAATTACAATAGAACATGCCTTAAGAGACCGATGTCTTTGGAGACCATGTTTTATATGGACATACCTGGACATACCAGCTTTACTCTATATTTAATTTGTTATGGGAGACCATCTGCCTTAAGAGACCACTTTGGTCTGATAAAACGGATGTTCTTTCAAGACCTGTCCTACTGTACAAGGTCAATCACTCAATACTGTATGATAAAATTGGTTATGGTGCAGTATGGTGGGAAGGATGATGCAGAAGCATGTATTTAGTGGGGGTGGGTGGTTCAGAAAACACCGGAAAAAAATTGTAAAACTGGAAAAAAATTACATGGGGTGGGTGGGTGGGTGGGTCCTCTGACCGGTCAAAAACAAAAAATCGGTATCGGTGTCTGCAAATATTTTACTAACTCCCCCCCCCCCCCCCTCCCTGAGTTAAACTGCTTATTTTAGACCGTCCCGGCAGAAACTGACAACTCGACCCGGTGGCGAAAAAGCTGTCATCTGGCTAATTTGACATTCAAATTGAACAGATACTATGTCGGATATATGCCAGTTATTTCCCTGGGAAGACCATGCAAGACAGCAACTTGAAATTCTCAGAATATTTTCTACTGTCACTGCCCAACTGTTTAGAATCTTTGTCAAGTGGAAATACCGTGGATCAGGTGGAAACCTAGGGCATGATTCATCCCTACTTTATTCTCAATTCAATGACTTTTCCATTCATTATTTACCTGTCACCGGCTGAGTTAGGCATTATATCTGTCTATTTGATGAACTTTTCAACCTTAACTATTTGCAGCTTCATGTAGCACCACCGAAAGGCCACTGCACGGTTACCAATATATTCAGGGATTGATTTTACAAAAATAACAATTATTCCGACTGTACCCACATGGGAACTCCTAAATATGTCAAGGGTTAAACTTTTGATAATAACGTATAAAACAGAAGTTGTCATGCTATGCTTGCTGCATGCAGGCATAGAAAACACTCAGTGCTCAATGCATCAGGAATGGAGTAAACTGTCACTTAAACGTACGAAATTCTGAAAAAAATGAGTGTTTTTTTCGACTGTACCTATCTTTATGCATCTGAGACAGGGATTGCGTTGAACTTTACAGCAACCAACAGAAAATATTCTTGGAATTGAACTGTGAATCCGAATTTCGAAAGCATTTTCGGATATTCTATTCCAAACTACCACTGCACGCTTATCAATATTCAGTGATTTTATGAAAATATCAGTTATTCCAACCGTACCCATATGGGCAGTCTCGAATCTGCCAACAGTTAAACTTTTAATAATGACATATAAAACAAAAGTTGTCATATTATGACTGCTGCATACAGCCATAGAAAACGTTCAGTGCTCAATCAATTAGGAATGGAGTAAATCGTCACTTAAACTTACCAAATTCTGAAAACCCAGAGTTTTTTTGAACTACACCTATCTTTATGCAAACAGAACGAACATAGGGTTAAACTTTACAACCAAACTTACAACAGCAAATATGCTTGGTAGGCAATTCTAAATACAAACATGTAAATCATTTTTCGATATTCCTTTCGAAAATGGAAGAAAAGTGAGATCCAAATTAGCCAATTTTATAAAGAATTATTTTTTTTTTCTTTTATGAAGAATTTTAGGGCACTCAAATTCAAGGCCTGAAAACTTGGTGAAGGTTAAAAATTTTAATAAAGTATGTAACAGCAAAACTGTTCTTGGATGAAGGCCCAATCCTCTAATGGAAAAGTGTACAGGTCATATTTATGAAGGGATTTCATTTTATTCTGGTAGGTTTGACTTCATATAATGTCTAGATGAGAATGTCCCCTTTTGGACACGATTGGGCAACTGTGACAGCTACAGGGGCCCGAAGCCTGAAAACCTTTAGAACAGTCTACAGGTCATAATTATGAAGGGATTTCATTGTAGCTTGGTAGGATGACTCCAAATAATGTCTATATGAGAACGTCCCCTTTTGTTCGCGATCATTTAGCCTTGATGGCTGCCCGAGCCAAAAAACATTTAGCATAGTCTATAGGTCGTATTTATGGAAGGATTTCAATATAGTGGGGGGACATAGTAGCCACTAGGTTCACCCTCAAGCTTTGGATGTGGTCATCTAACAGCGGTGTGAGATGGGGAGGGCCATGGTAGCCCATCCTTATACATCCAGCCCCGTGGGGGGGGGGGGGGGGCCTTGTTACTTGGTAGTGTGAGCTGGATTCGTGGAGAGCACAATCATTTTGTGTCAATAGAGCACACATAAGGTGTCATGTTCATCATACCGTTGTTATACACGGCTGGCATCCCCATTTGGGGGGAGGGGGTGTAGTTAGGCACCCGGTTGCGTAAAGTCACATATATCCCGTGTTTATGAAAGCGGGATAAGGCTATCGATATGTAGTCACTGTATATGGACTATAGGTGGGCCCTGGGGTACGGGCTCAGGATTGGAACTAAAGCCTCCTGCGTTCTATTTAGAAGCAATTGGATATCCTCATTAAAGAAGGATTTGGTAGGTTTAGGAGGCGTTGGTATAAATTTCAGTCCCTTGCCGAGTACAATCATCTCAGGTTTATTGAGGGTGTTGGGCATTGGTTAGCCTGTATTTGGTGAGATCGGTGGAGGAAAAGCGATCAATGGTTTGCTGGAAGAGCTCACGAAATGCAGGTTGGTCCTGCTCAATGATATTCGGGGGAAGCGGGTGGATGAGGTATTCAGATATCTCAGTTTCTAGGTATGAGATGCGCTTCCAATATTGTGTCTCTAAGAGCTGTGTCAAACGCTGTGTGGTTTGGAGAGCTAAAGCATCGAGGTCCGACGAGATATCGCTCTCAAATTTCAATACGCCATTAATTGTGCGGCGTAGATCAGCGGTTATGGTATTGAGAAGATCAGCTGGTACGACGTTTTGTAGGTTGCATTTCTGATAAATGCGATGTTTATGGTGTGCATCAGCTTCCCGAAACATGAGTCTCCGAGTGTTATTGAGTTGTAGTCGGAGCTTACGGTGAGTTTCGGGGTGTAACGATTCCATGGTGGGATGAGGTTAGGTAGATAGGGTGGACCTCTATTGGTATTTGTCCGGAATTAGCTTCTGCGAGTGTAACCAAGGTTTCGGCTAGTACAGCCTTATCAAACAAACAAATACAGAGATCTGTTGTAGTTATTATGGTAATGTTACAAGATCGGACTCAAGTAAAGAGGAGTCTCTATGGTGATCCGATTGACAATCCCGTGGGTCAGGATTGGGGGTGCCAATCGTTTAGGTGTGGCAGCCGTGGGTGGGAGGTCAGATTATGTCACGACCTAATGGTGGTATTAGCGTTGGTTAAGACCCGTTAACAAACAGGAAATAATTTTCGCTCTGTGAGCTGGTACTATATATTTTTGGTTTTGGTAGTATAATGTGGTACCGATCCGAGCGCCGAGAGCTGATATGTATATGCTCAATCGTGCTTTGACACAAAATATATTTATATATGTTATTTTTATGCCGTCGATGGTCGACTGTGGCAAACTGGTGTAGGTCTACCAGTATATGCTTCTACCTTGGTATTAGGTGGGTAGAAGGAATCGTGTACAGATATAGTGTGATCGTGTCGGTAGTGACACAGGTATTGATCGCACTGGCCGGTTACGGCAAGAAACACGATTGAAAACAGTGGTAAGGCTGGAAAAAAAGTTGTAAATAAAATGTGAAAACGAAATAAAACGAGAACAAAGTGTCGGCTCGGAAGAGCTACCTGTGCGGATAATAAATATATATATATATATATATACACAAGTGTGATGTAGAACAAATTGGTGAAAACACTGAGTAAAATCCGTAAATCGGTAAAGTACGAGCTGGGTAATTGTGTGCGATAGTGGGGGGACATAGTAGCCACTAGGTTCGCCCTCAAGCTTCGGGTGTGGTCATCTAACAGCGGTGCGAGATGGGGAGGGCCATGGTAGCCCATCCTTATACGCCCAGCCCCGTGGGGCGGGGGGGGGGGGCATTGTTACTTGGTAGTGTGAGCTGGATTCGTGGAGAGCACAATCATTTTGTGTCAAGAGAGCACACATAAGGTGTCATGTTCATCATACCATTGTTATACACGGCTGGCATCCCCATTTGGGGGGAGGGGGTGTAGTTAGGCACCTGGTTGCGTAAAGTCACATATATCCCGTGTTTATGAGAGCGGGATAAGGCTATCGATATGTAGTCACCGTATATGGACTATAGGTGGGCCCTGGGGTACGGGCTCAGGATTGGAACTAAAGCCTCCTGCGTTGCGCAGGGGTGTGGTTCCCACACAGTGGAAAGCACACGGAAGAATGGGTATTGGTGGTCTCATTTGGCTATGTCCCAGGTAGAGCGGTTCGGGTGAGAACTCAGGTTATGGTTTGGTCTATGCTCCTTCGAGGGAGCTTGTTTATTGGTATGAAGGCAGTGAGTGTGTAAAGGTATAACTCTTTCTAATATTGTGGGTGGCCCTGAAAAGGGCCGTTGATGAGCGTAGAGCATGGTCTACAGCCAGGATTCGCCCTTGTGGGTGGACGTAGATGCATCCGGTTGGTCCGGAATCTGATGTTCAGCTGCAGCTTTAGGTGCTGCTTGCAGCAGTTGTTTCGCTACGAGCAGTGAGATTTTCGCAGCCATGTACGCAATTCTCTTGTCATCACTACTATCAGTGTGAAGGTCTATAGGATCCTTGGCAGCCCACTGGTTGAGGTGGTTAATGATGGTGTCTTTGACTGTCTGTATGTACTTCTCCACTTGGTCAGCCAACTGCGTGTCAAGCTCCTGTTGGTCAGGGATGCCAGCAGTGGATGGAGGGCGGATGCCGTAGGTCCAGTTAGGTGATTGGACATGTTTTATCCAGTCGAGGGCGTGCCTCGTTCTCTGTTCCCTCAGAGCTTCCTCCCTAGGCTTGGTATGGTCCAATGGTGGCATGGTGATCCTAGTATGCCTGGGTGGAGGCTGGTATGGACGTGCCGAAGTCCTGTGTTGGTAGTTAGATCGACGAGATGTTCTGAGTGGTCGCATGTTGGAAGCAGAAGTTGCTATGAAACCCGTTCGGTATAACCGGGTATAAATCAGTCCTTGGCGGACGTGATAGAGATAGCGCCACTGTGGGTATTGGTGTCTAGGTCAGAAGACGCGGATGTGATAGTAAGCGTCATCATAGGATAGCATTCCTAGTGGACCGCTTTCGGCCATCAAAGGTGCGGACGTCGTTGAGAACATCATATTATCATGTATAGCCCGAAGGAAATAGCTTCCAGGTTCAAAAGGCACGGATGTCGTTGTGAACGTCAAGGTGAAATTGAACACTGGAGGTGAGAAGTATGCGACTGGTAATCCAGGTTGAAGCGAGAGAGCAGTGGTTAAGAGCATGACCCACATTTGGTGTGGGAGGGGCGTTGGAAGCCCAGGGTAGATGCTCATCAGGCGCACTGTATTCTCGTAACAGTATGCAAAGTGCAGTGGGTGGCATGATCCTACGATCAAATAGGTCATGGGCTGTAGTAATTACACTCATCGAGCCCCAGCCCCACGTGTGTGTGTGTGGTGGGGGGGGGGGGGGGGGTTGTTGTTTGGAAGGCAAGTAAACTGTAGGTTGGAACCAGTTAATGGTGGTTCGGTGTACTGCCAGTGGGAGACCAGATGGTCGGTGGGTGGGTCTCTCCGACATTGTGCCTTATAGGTGGTAATTGGGCACACACTAGGGTGTCATTAAGGTTTGTGCTGCGTTTGAAAGCCAGAATTGGAGGTTCCGGGAATATTCTACGCAGATTGGTACTGTTAGATATGAGTTCCCAATATTTTAGGAGTGCCTTCTTGATGTTAGAAATGTAAGGGTTGAAGGTCGTAGTGAAGACCAGAGGTGGCTCCATATAAGCTTTATTTGTGCGACCCCTTTCGTGTTTGTAAGCATCGTGGGTCGATTCGTGAAGCTGACAGTGGTGAGTACAGGTTCAATTTCCTGCATGGTGTAACCCCGTTGTAGGAGTTGGTTCACAAACTGTTCTTTATGGTGTGTATAGCGTGTTTCGGATGAGTTGTTGCGTATCAAGCGTGTTAGTTCGCCCTTGATGAAACCCCTGAAGGTGGCAGGGGGGTGAGCGGATTGGCGGTGAAGGTATTGGAAAGTCTCCGTGGGTTTGATGTGGAGACGCACATCCAAGACGCCGGTGGCTTGGAACCGATCACCTTTGTAAATTTCGGTATCAAGGAACGTGACCTCGGTGGTCGAGGCTTCATATACAAAGCGAAATGTTGGGTGTGACTGGTTAGCTCTTTCCATGAAGCTATGCAATTCCGCTTCGGATCCCATCCAGATGATAAAGGTATCATCACAATATCGGAGCCATTTGTGGATTTTGCCCTGGCCTATTGAGAGGAGGGTGGTCTCCCAGGTATGGGCTGTGATATCGGCTATTTCAGGACTGGCCTTACTGCCCATGGCAGCCCCCAGTGTTTGGATATAAGACTGTCCATCAAACTGGAAGCAGTTACGCTCAAGTATTAGCTTGAGGAGCGTCTGTAGTGAGGTGGTCGAGGGTCTGGTGATGAGATATGGTAAATTATGGTTCTCAATCAGAGCCCGCTCGACAGATGCCATAGCTTCCTCGTGCGATATGTTGGTGTACATATTGGCAATATCGGCAGAAACGAGGATGGAATCCGGAGGGACAGGTGCCTCCTCAATGAGTTGGATGAAATGGGCAGTGTCCCGTATATACGTGTGTTGTTTCTTCACAATAGGAACTAGGAAGAAATCAAGTAGACCGGATATAGAGGTAGTGGGGCTGGAGCAACCCGCGATAATCGGTCTACCCGTTGTAGGCGGGTCCTTGTGTATTTTTGGTAGAAGGTAGAGGACAGGCTGTTTGGTAGTGTCTAGTTTAGGTTGAAGCGATGTATGCATTTTATGATCAATCTCGTGGTTACTATACATACGTTGCAGTTGATTACGGACATCGAGTGTGGTACGTGCCGTTATATCATGGGGAATCGGTTTATAATGGAGGGCCGAGGTAAGTTGACGAAGGCCCTCAGCAACATAGGTGGTGCGGTTGAGTAGAACAGTTGATTTGCCTTTATCCGACTGTTTGATGACAATGTCGCGGTTACGTCGGAGACTATTTAGCGCAATTCGCTCCGCTTTGGTCATATTATTGCGGCAGATGCGAAGGCGCGAAGGGTTAAGACACCGTAAAAGTTCCAGTCTCATCTTAGATAGGTATGTTTCCACTGCAATATTGTGACAGGTGGTCGGAGCGGTATTGGTCTTCTGGTGGAAGGGGTTAATGAACCGCTGCTGTTGGTCAGCATGTATAACCCGCAATCGCATTCTATTTAGAAGCAATTGGATATCCTCATTAAAGAAGGATTTGGTAGGTTTAGGAGGCGTTGGTATAAATTTCAGTGTCTTGCTGAGTACAGTCATCTCAGGTTTATTGAGGGTGTAACTCGATAGGTTGGTGATGTGTTTGCTTCCAACAGAGAATCAAAATATGGAGTAAAAAAACCTTTGCGGAGGGCTGCACATATCTCAGATAAAAGTGGAAATGTGAGTGGTAAACGGCGCGTACCAGGACAGGGTCGGGAATGCTTAATACCTCGCAGAAACATTTGTAAGCGGACAAGCTGAGAATTATCCGTGGGAAGGAGGGGTGTGGGAATATTATATTGTATGCAAAAATGGCACAATCCAGCAAGATATAACTTGATTGTACTGTATGTAAGAGTCTTCATACCATGGCAAAAAGCAACATATTCCAATAGGATCTCTTCGGTGAGAGTCAGAGGAAGACTGTAGTTTGTGAGTGGAATGCGGAACGTCCGACAGAATTCTTGGAAATGTCGAAGAGCAGAGCGATATGCAGCATTGTGCTGTTACTAAGAGAAGCCTGCCACACGTCCTTCTTAATCTGGCTCAATCGAGGATCACAGCTGAAAAATCCGGCAGTGTGACGGGATTCCGGTCTGCCTTGGGGGCCAAGTGACGGAATTCCTGAAAACGAGAAATAAGATCTGCTATGACATTTGCTTGCCAGGGACGTGTTTGGAATAAAACATAAACTGTTGTTGTACAGCACACCAAGTCAGTCTGCGCATAAGCTTCATAATGAAGGCATGGCGGTATGAGCATCGACCCTTCTGCAAACTGTGCACAGTAGCCATATTGTCACAATGAAAAACAATACATTTTTGACTCCATAAATGTCCCCAGAGAACGGCAGCCACAACTATAGGGTATATTTCTAACAGGGCCATGGAAATCCTGTCCTTACAGTGTTGCAACTCACGTTGAAAATCTGAAGACCACTTTCCTTGGAACCATTTGCCTTGAAAATACCCGCCGAAACCTACAATGGATGCTGCATCAGTATACAAGTGGAAATCTGGTGCATGGGTGAAATTATTTTCAAGAAAAAGAGAAACCCCATTCCAGTCATTGAGAAAGTTGTACTACATACGCAGTTCCCGCCGACAGTTGTGGCTGAGATAAACAAAATGGTGTAGCTTTTTCGCTTTGACTGACACCGCCAACAGATGTGAAATAAACGACCTTCCAGGCACAATGACTCTGCATGCAAAATTCAGGTGTCCAAGGAGGCTCAGCAATTGCACCTTCTTGCACTTGGATCTTGAAAGAAAGTCAGAAAGAATGTCTCTAATGCGGGCCACTTTGTCCAGTGGTAAGCGAGCTTCCATACGTTCAGAGTCTAAAATTATACCTAAAAATTCAAGACATGTGGCAGGGCCAAAAGTTTTGTGGCTTGCTAGTGGAATATTCAGGCGCCCAAAAATCATAGTAAGTAATGCCATAGTCCTGAAAGGATCACCATCCAAAGGGTCAATAGTGAGGAAGTCATCCAATAAATGCAAAATATTATTGATCTTGTAATTGTGCTGTGCGATCCAGCATATGGCTGTTGACAACTGATCAAAAATTTTGGAACTGGACCTACTACCAAATACCAATTTTACAAAGAAGTAATAGCAATCCTTCCACTTTATCCCATGCATGGGCCACAGCTCAGGGGGGATAGGTAACAGTTTAAAAGCATCTGTAATGTCAGTCTTACACATCCGTGCCCCGTAACCTAGGGTACGGATAACTTGTATAGCATCATCAATTGTTACATAAATAAGGAAAATGACTCTTTATTGATAAGTTCATTGATGCTCGGGACATCATCAGTATTATGTGGCACTGACAAATCAACGATTAATCGTTTCTTTTTTGAATATTTCCCCTCTGCAATGCCAAGAGGGCTGATCCGGTAAATGGGGTAAGGGGGAGTGGTAAATGGGCCAATAAGATAACCCTTGTCCAGTTCATTTTTGAGCAGTGTGTCAACAGCACCTGGCTGAACCGTTGCAGATCGAAGATTTTTACACTCGAATGATTCTGAGGGTGGCTGACAAAGGCCTGTGTGAAAACCATTCCGTAAACCATCTACCAAAAACTTCACAAACAGCCTGTCAGGGTTGGTGTGCAGTTCTTGAGAGAGGCAGGATATATTAACAAGTGTAGTTGCAGACCCAAATGGGTTCATGGAAGAAGCAAGTTGTGTCATCGACTGAGAGTCGAGGTGTCTGTCACCCAAGTTACCCAAAGTCGGTGAAATTTCAGGGGAATTATCAGTACAATCGATGACACAGTTAGACCTTGAAGAGCCTGAATTATCAAGATGTGAGGGTGGCAATGACAAGTGTTGGACAAGCGGAAATGAAGCAGCATTAGAAACTGGCGAGTCCAAAGAAAAAGACTGTTCATGGATTCCCATCACATGAGATTCACCCACTTGGTGCATAGGGCACGCACCAAAGGAGGAAATCTCAAATGACATTTTGCCACCCGGTGGGCCCAGTCACTTTTTATGACTACTAACTTTACAGGATAAAAAAGAATGATAACCTTTACACTGCAAACGTGTGTAGCAGGTTGCAAGCAGATCGATTGCACCCCCGAATAGAATTAAAATTATTACATATTTCCTTGCCAAGATGCATTAAACGTTGTCTGCCCTGGGCATCCAAAGTACCGTTCGAAGGCCTCTTAGCAACCGGAATTGCCGAGGTCCCCGGAAAATACCTTGTATCTACCTGAGGACAGAATTCAGTTGAATGATCCTCCAAATTGCAAATGTGACATTTTAGCATTTGGTGCCCTGCAAAGATTGTGCTGAATAATTTGGTGTCTCTTCGACTCCAGTCTACCTTTTGGTGGTTATAGTGGAGCTGATTGGCGGCCTGGGCTGAAAAGGCCTTGTGATAAGAATAGAAGAGGGTGCCACCAAATTGTTGGGCCATTTCCACAATATCATTTTCATATGCATCCAATTCTGATCGCCTTGAGGGATACGGGTCACACATTACTGATTTGTAAATTGTGAAAGCTGTGATAAATTCCCCAAGTGAAAGCTGTCTTGACAATCTAGGATCGGGACATAAATTTGCTTGTCCCTCACCTGTATTGACGAGACGCTGTTCGGTGCCAAAATGAGGTATTAATAAACATGCCAAATTTATATCTTTACCTGCCACAATCTGAGTCCTTAAAGCAGGCGTGACAGTGTCAATTTGCTCTAAAGTATTCGGATCCGTACCTTGTGATGAAAGGAGTGATGAAATCGGAGTGCTGTCCACAGAATTTGAAGTAGAAAAGTTGAAGCTTGGAAGATGCGTCCGAGAAAGTTCTGTACAATGAGATGGAGATAAACTGATGGGTTGACTCACTGAATTGGTTGGACCGGGTGGTTCTCTAACATGGTGGCCTGGTCATCGGGTGGCTTCTATCACATCTTGCAATGAGGCCACAGTTTGACTTAGTTGCTGAAGAGACTGAGAAAGTTGACTTGCATCTGATGCCGGTAGTTGCTGAAGAGACTGAGAAAGTCGACATGCATCTGGTGCCGGTAAAGTGACTTTATCTGGCCTTGACACTGATGATGCGTTTCCATGAGCATGTCCTGAAATTGTCGGCAGAGAAGAAATGGAGCACTGCTCAAGTTGAATAAGATCTGGTGACTGTGAGTGAATGTCTTTTGGTGATACATTATCACGGAAAAGTTGTACTAGCAGAGACTTTTTGAGTCCGGCAGGCACTATAAAATCTTTTTGTGCTAGGCTGCATCGTAATTCACTCACTGTCCAGTTCTCTGGTTCATCTGTGTTCCAGTTCATAAGTCTGTTATGTGAAATTACTGCGTCTAAAGGTGATATGTTTTGTGTGGAGTGGCTGTCATTTTGCAGTTGTGATGTAGGTCGGTAGGCCGATCTGGTAACTGGTTTTGAATACAGCTTCTTTGTTGAAGCGGTTTGGTTCTTGGACCTCATGACAGTTGTGAATTAAACTTAGTTCACTGGCATGTAAAACACAATAAGGTGTCAAATGCTTAATACAGAATGCTATAAACACAAATAGTCCATCCAACTGAATAATGAATAACTCAGTATTAGTAGTACATGTAGCTGTATGACTAGAGAATTGTCACTGTAAGTGTTAAGCAATCAAGACATGTGAATTAATTCAAAACAAAATCCACTATCCAGATTACAGAGATTTGTGAAAGTCAAAACTGCAAAATGAATTAAAATTTAAGAAAGCACACTGAATACCAAGACACTGCACACATCTGAGTAAGACTGAGAGAATGGGTAGTTTCTTAGCATATTAACAGTGGAGCTTTCAAGTCTTTGTGCTATATTTGGTAAAGACTTCAGGGTTTTTTCTGGAAATTTAGCTGACTGTGACACGCAGCATGAGATTGGAATGTCATTATCAAAAACTATAACCTTAATTGGTCATGCCAGTGAGCCAGCTGAAATGATTCAGGTCTTTGATAGTAGTTGCTTGTGACTGACCCATATACAGACTGGCATGCTACTGCAAGCTCTGTCCTAATTTAAAACAATAGGCCTATTCATTCATTAAAGTTGTGTATTTATAATCTTCAACCTCCCAGAAATAGCTAACAATGAGGCTAAAGATGACAAATATCACCATGAAATGTGTTTTTCTGGAGAATGAGTTTATATTACACAAGTATGCTTCAGACACAACTATGATAGCACACAGAGGCCCCCTATGGTAATAATCAACGACTTCCAAGACTTATATTTTCTTATACATGTATATTGTTGTATATAAACAGGTAAATATTCAGAACACTGATGCCTGTTTATGGTGCGCAAGATCAAGGAGAACTTTCTTTGCAAACCCTGTTGTTTCCGCTCAAACTTATCATTAATACCAGTATATTAATGGTTCAGTATATACATGAAATTCAAATAATTTTGTTTCCAAATTATTGAACACAGTATGTTGTTGGTTATGATTATAGTACAAGAATATAAAAAAAACCTGACAAGTACACATGTATACTCATATTGTGTGCTTCCCTCTTGTAATTAATAATGGGCATATCATGCGCTCATGGCGCAGCTGTTTATTAAACTATGCCACAGACAAAATTATTTTTTTGAAAGTTAAGAAAAACAATAGTCTTTCCCAAACGAAGTTTGGGAAAGCCTAAAAACTATATTTTTCGATTTCAAGAAATCGAGAGATTCACCTATTCCGCTTGTTTTTTAGGCAGCAGCGAAATAAGATTGCATATAGAGCTGGTATTTTTTTTAGACTACATTAAGTGCATAGCCGATAGAAAACTCCCTACAGTGTCTAACAATTCTTTCGGCAATACTCTTTCACACTGGCGTGAATGCTGTATGGTTAATGTCCAATTAGGGGTAAATAGCAAACCTGTTCAACAGATCGTACCCGTCCAACCCCCTCCCTCTAGATTTTTCGATTTCAAGAAATCGAGAGATTCACCTATTCCGCTTGTTTTTTAGGCAGCGGCGAAATAAGATTGCATATAGAGCTGGTAGGTTTTTAGGCTATATTAAGTGCATAGCTGATAGAAAACTCCCTACAGTGTCTAACAATTCTTTCGGCAATACTCTTTCACATTGACGTGAATGCTGTATGGTTAATGTCCAAGTTAGGGGTAAATAGCAAACCTGTTGAACAGATCGTGTATACTTAATAATAATAGCATTTGCATATGTGGCATCATAGATTGTGGCGAATGTTTTCGTAGCAGCGATTCCAAACTTTCAGTGTTTGTTCTTGAAGTTCACCCAAACTCGGTAATTTTATTAGAAAGTCACAAAACTAAGCATGGGCCTCGTGGGAAACGTCCCCCACCCCGAACATGCACGTATGCTCTCCTGACATTCAACATGCTATAATGCAAAATTGGGGCCCCTCTCTGTGTGAAATAATGCGGTAACTATTTACCACTGTTAAAGTGTCAATGGTGTCATCTATCCTAGGCAATGGATAGGCGTCCTTGACAGTTACATCATTAAGGCGCCTATAGTCCACACAAAAGCGGACCATCCATCTTTTTTGGTGACTAAACATATGGGTGCTGCCCATGGACTGTTACTAGGTTCTATGATTTCAGCTTCTAACATATCATTTAGCTCATGTTCCACAATTTTTTTCTGAGACAACGGCACCCTTCTTGGTGCTAATTTAATTGGTTTAGAACCCCCTGTATTAATTTCATGTTTGATAACATTAGTTCTCCCTAAACGGTCACCGGGGCCAGCAAATATATCCTGAAAATCAATTAACAAATCCACAACAGACATTTTAGTTCCCCACGGTTTTATTGGATTGCACTCGGTCTGTCTGTCTGTCTGTCTGTCTGTTCATCTGTCTGTCTGCCTGTCTGTCTGTCTGTCCTCACTTATGTTACCATCTGTATCTCATATATGCTTCAACGCTGTACTTTCATTTTTAGCTCACCAACATTAGTTGTGTGAGCTTATGGCATGGCTCGATCGGTCGGCATCAGCCTACTTGTCCAATAATGTTAAAGCTTCTGTTTAGATCACTTACTCGCCCTATTTCCATATCATGGCCTTTATAACGCTGCTATATGATGATTATTATCATTCTGCCATGATTTAACCCCTCATACCCTGCATTTTAATCATTTTTCTTGACATTTTTTGTTGCGTTTAGTTTTCTGTTTAGCTCAGAATTTCATGTTTAACTAAGTGTTTAGGTCAGCTGCTGTGCTCCTCCTCTTCCCATGGCACATATATTCATCAAACATGTTCCTCAGTATCATTGTTCCATGATTAACCCCTCATATGCTGCATTTTAAACATTTTTCTTGACATTTTTAGTTGCGTTTAGTTTTCTGTTTAGCTGAGAATTTTATGTTTAACTTAGTGTTTAGGTCAGCTGCTGTGCTCCTTCTCTTCCCATGGCACTTATATTCATCATACGTGTTCCTCAGTATCATTGTTCCATGATTAACTGCTCATACCCTGCATTTTAAACATTTTTCTTGACATTGTTAGTTGCATTTAGTTTTCTGTTTAGCTCGGAATTTCATGTTTAACTTTGTGTTTAGGTCAGCTGCTGTGCTCCTCCTCTTCCCATGGCACTTATATTCATCAAACATGTTCCTCAGTATCATTGTTTAATGATTAACCCCTCATATGCTGCATTTTAAACATTTTTCTTGACATTTTTAGTTGCGTTTAGTTTTCTGTTTAGCTGATAATTTCATGTTTAACTTAGTGTTTAGGTCAGCTGCTGTGCTCCTTCTCTTCCCATGGCACTTATATTCATCATACATGTTCCTCAGTATCATTGTTCCATGATTAACTGCTCATACCCTGCATTTTACACATTTTTCTTGACATTTTTAGTTGCATTTAGTTTTCTGTTTAGCTTGGAATTTCATGTTTAACTTAGTGTTTAGGTCAGCTACTGTGCTCCTTCTCTTCCCATGGCACTTATATTCATTATACATCTTTCTCAGTATCATCCTTCCATGATTAACCACTCATACTTTGCATTTTAAACATTTTTCTTGATATTTTTAGTTGTGTTTAGTTTTCTGTTTAGCTCGGAATTTCATGTTTAACTTAATGTTTAGGTCAGCTGCTGTGCTCCTTCTCTTCCCATGGCACTTTTATTCATCATACATGTTCCTCAGTATCATTGTTCCATGATTAACCCCTCATACTCTGCATTTTAAACATTTTTCATGACATTTTTAGTTGCGTTTAGTTTTCTGTTTAGCTCAGAATTTCATGTTTAACAAAGTGTTTAGGTCAGCTGCTGTGCTCCTTCTCTTCCCATGGCACTTATATTCATCATATGTGTTCCTCAGTATCATTGTTCCATGATTAACCCCTCATACCCTGCATTTTAAACATTTTTCTTGACATTTTTAGTTGCGTTTAGTTTTCTGTTTAGCTCGGAATTTCATGTTTAACTTAGTGTTTAGGTCAGCTGCTGTGCTCCTTCTCTTCCCATGGCACTTATATTCATCATACATGGCCTAGCAGCATAAGATAAATAACATATCATATGGGTTTTTTTCTGGTGCATAAATTATGCAGTTTAGCCTTACTTAACCTCTTTTTCGGGTAATATTTTTGTGTGTATTATGTTGTGTTCTGTTACCACCTGTATCGGGGAGCACGGTGGCTCAGTAGGTAGAGGTGCAGGCTGCAAGCCGAGAGGTCCTCGGTTCGAATCCCACCTGCGGCAACCGCGTTGTGTCCTTGGGCAAGACACTTCATCCCCATTGCCCGTGTGGGGGCACGATGATGCTGTGTACCAAAACGTAGTGCACGTCGATGGTACGCATGTCTTCAACCAATCTAACCCTGCCTGTGCTGCAGTGCAGAGTTACGATGTTGGGGAGCTGGCAGCTGCTCGTCGTTGCTCGGTGGTTCTCTCCGGGTACTCCGGCTGTCACGGTCATGATTAGCCATTGTGCATAAATATGTGACCTTAAACATGAATAAATAAATACCACCTGTATCTTAGAGATGCTTTGATGCTTTTGTTTCAAATTTTCAGATTTGATGGGGCATTAGGAAAAATCGATGCACGTCAACTTTTTTTTAGAAAAAAATTCAAGATGTCCTACTGGCTGCCATTTTTGTTGGAAATTGCGTGTAATTTGTTATAATCTCAGAACTTCTGAACAACATTTCCGATTTCAATAATTTTTGGTATGGAGGTCTAGCAGCATAAGATAAATAACATATCACACAGGTTTTTTTTTCGTGCATAAATTATGCAAATTAGCCTCACTTAACCTTTTTTGGGGGTAATATTTTTGTGCGTATTATGTTGTGTTTTGTTACCACCCGTATCTCAGAGATGCTTTGACGCTTTTGTTTAAAATTTTCAGATTTGATGGGGCATTAGGAAAAATTGATGCACGGCAATTTTTTTCCGAAAAAAATTCAAGATGTCTGACTGGTGGCCATTTTTGTTGGAAATTGCGTGTAATTCGTTATACGCTCAGAACTTCTGAACGACATTTCCCATTTCAATAAATTTTGATATTGAGGTCTAGCAGCGTAAGATAAATAACATATCATACAGGTTTTTTTTTCTGGTACATAAATTATGCAAATTAGCCTTACTTAACCTTTTTCTCGGGTAATATTTTTGTGCGTATATGTTGTGTACTGCCACCACCTGTATCTAAAAGATGCTTTCATGCTTTTGTTTCAAATTTTCAGAATTGAAGGGAAGGAACATAAGATAAATAGCATATTATACAGGTTTTTTTTCTTGTGCATAAATTATGCAAGTTAGCCTTACTTAACTTTTTACAGGTATTTGGATGCTTCCAGTACAACCACAGAAATATGGGTAATATTGGGACTAGTTTGTTGAGTTGTTCTTTTGATATCCATATTTGTTTGGGTTTTATTGAGGAAATATCAATATATTTCACAGTAATCCACCTACTGTGGGGGACGATTGTCTGGTGATCGGCGTTGCACTTGTTCTCAGACATGTTAACCTCCAGAATAATTTTTCAGGGAAACTGAGGGTGATTTTCAGGGAAATGGGATGGATTTCAGGGAGAAGTTCACGGGGGGACAAAATAAAAGAAAAAACTTGTGAATTTTCAGCTCATGAACCATTATTAACACCAAGTTATATCCAGAACTAGTTGTCAACTATGCTGATGCATTTATGCTATGTTAAAAAATCATAAAATAACTGTTGATTTCCCCCCCCCCCCCCCCCCCCCAGGATCCTCTTCTTCATGAGCCACCACCCCCACCACCACCACCCACCCACGGTCTCACAGAGCACCACCACCTGTGGTTTGCTCTTATCAAAGTCTACTTAGCTAATAATTTCCCAAGTCTGGAAATGTTAACAGGAAAAGATGTCCTAATGTTCAGTTACTTCAAGAACCTTAGTACTTAGAAAGTATTTTTATCAAACTTCATGCATGTGGGACATTTCTGCCCTACACAAAACTTTTCTTTTCATCATTGAAGCATTTTTTTTTTAATTCAATTCGAAATTTTCTGGGTACAGATGGCCAACAGTTAACAGTTCTGTAGTCAGCAGAACAGAATAAATGTAGTGTTAGAAAATATGTCCATTGTGTTTAAATATACTATAACCAGTTACAAAAATTCAGTGTGTCCAGTTGGAGAAAATAATATCATTTATTTTCTGTTGCTTGGCACACTCTTTTCCTTGTAGCTGTATAATTTTAAGATGTTCCTAATGTTGAGCCCACCTGCTTCCCCCCAGGCTATTTGTATGGTAAATATCTCTTAAAACAATTTATAAAACAAATTAGGTGATTGGAAATCTACCCTGCTAGGATTAGGCGTTTCATTTCCTGTAAAATTGTGTAATGAGACACCCTATCTTCAACTGAAATCTTTCAAGTAAAAGACACCAGCTTTTCTTTATCTAAGGTCTGTCATTTAAATTGACCATAACAAATTCACAAGATGGCTGTTTTCATGTCCAGGGTAACTGGGTAGTCTAGGCCAATCAAAGAGAGCTGGGTGGGATTATAGGTGGAGCATACATTGCCTGTCACCTGCAGATAGATGATGAAACCTTTTTGATACAAAAAAGACATTGGCAAGCTCTGCAGTGAAGAAAGTGTAGGGCAGTCAAGGAGTCAACAAATAAGTTATCAAGTCACACAGTTTTCAAGTTGCTTTATTGTTAAGTTAGAGAATTGAATATGTTGCCAGTCAATCAGTTAGCAGACAGCCATTTTTAGCAGCACCAGTTATTACTTATACCATGTTATACCAAAGTAGACATAGGCTGATCCAAGAATGTACTTTACCATGTTTATGTTAATGCAGCCGATTATGATGTAAATATTTGATGGACCATTAATGAAAGTTCATAAACTGAGCAAAGATGTAATTTACTACCTCTCGCAGCCAAGCCCGCTGAGCAGCAGCTTTGCCTTAGTGACCTGCAACCCCAGCAAGGTCATAATTGGTGGAGAATCTGTTAGATCCTGATGAACTGTTGAGTCACCAGATCCAGTTGTAATGCCATTCAATGTGAAAATCAGGATTTTAAGGAGAGAAATTGCAGTTCTCAGAAGTGGGAAAAATTCAACAATGGAGGGAGCATCTGGTAATTTTACAACTTTCTCAAGCAGAGAGCATGAGGCCGCAGGACATTGGTTACGACATTTTCAACCTTTAAACCAATGACACAACCAAGAGAGAGACCTGCAGCACCAGCTAACACTTTTCATAATTCAAAGAATTCCAGTCAAAGAAGGTTGTACAATAAACCGTGTCCAAGATGTGGTGAGTACGATCATTTTAATACTCAATGTAGGTTTCGGAATGAAAGGTGCCATAGGTGTTCGTGCATTGGTCATATTGAAAAATGTTGTCTCAACTTACGCACAATTTCCCAGTAGGGGTACAAGCCTATCCCTCATTTTGGTAGAGCAAAATCCAGCAAAGTAGGGGATAGGCCTAGGCCTCCAAATGCCAAGAAATCCAAAAAAATGCAGGACACAAACCAGTCTTAAATATAAAAAATATAAAAAAAAAACAAGACAAAAAAATCTCAGGAACCAACTTTTATTGAAGGACAAGACGTTTGGCTTTACTGTAAGAAAACTACCCCAGGGTTGTCATCAAAACTGTGCCAGCGCTGGGTTGGTCCTTATTATATTGTAAAAGCATTTCCAAATTTTGTTTATAAATTGACACATTCACAAACACATCAACTTGTGAAGTCCCTTGTCCATGCTGATAGACTAAAGCTGTACAAAGATCCAGCTACTCGTCCCACAAATCCACCACCCAGGTTGGAGGGGGCACCAGCTGACCGTAGTCCTGAGGAAATTAATGAGGAGTTGATCTCATATTTACCTTCAGGATCTGTTTCTCAAAATCTTGACCGAGAATTAATTTCCAGCCCTCCAGCCGATCAACAGTTTGCTTCTCAACCAGATGCACCTGCAACAGATTCTGAGTCAGAATCTAATGGGGCAGCTACAGGAAACTGGCGAGAAATACTTAAGCTATTCAAAGCATCCAGGCATAATGGCAAAAGGTGTTATTATGTTCAGTGGAAAGATGGTATGCCAAATTCTTGGGAATATGAGGACAATATACCACCTATTCTAATTAAAGAATTTCACATGAACAAAACACTGAAAGGTTCAAAACGTAAACATAAAGTTCCAAACTAAATTTTTTAAAAAACAATACTCTTGTTGTCATGGTCACGGAACAGACTATAAGTTATGGTAAATCCTTACTTGAACTCAATAGGACTCTTGAATGCATCTGTAAGTCATGCTTCCTGTTGGATTTTCCTCATCATTTTCTATGTAATTTCAAAATTTGCATGCAACCTTTTGGCTTTCTATATTTATTTATTTTTCTTCTCCTTTATATGACTGTGCTTGAATGGTGAGTGATTGCGTGTGCGAAAATGGTCCCTTAGACTTTGATTGAGTTGTCCATTTTGGGTGGACTGTCTTTTTGATGTACTCCATGAGCTCCAGGGAGATTAACAAGTTGGATATAGACACCATACCAATATTCAAAGATATGCCTCTCTCCAGGTCATGAAGCTAGAATTAAGTTCAGCCTGTGTACACGTGGGTACTTTTAGTAGTAAGATTGTACTGCCTTGTAATATATATGTAGAAATCAACCATAATTTTGTTGTGTTTGATATGATTCATTTGATTTAGATTTTTGAACTGTGGTCGCATGTGCGTTACATTTAAATAATCTCACTTAGATTAATCATATCAAATTGATGCTTTGCTCAACTGTAAAAAAAAAAAAAAAAAAAAAAAAAAAAAAAAAAAACCTTTTTGCATAAATCATTTAATCAAGTATAGTTTTGATTTAAAGCAAATTTCCACATTAACCCATATTTGCCATAAATATCACTTTTCTTACAGGTACCTGTATAGTGTAAATAGGACAAAATGTATTTTAAATCCTTTTCTCCAAAGTACCTTTTTTTTTTGCGATAGTTAAATTAATAGTTACAATTTTCACCATGTTGGGAGCTCAACATGTGATTTCTTTATGAAATTAATTCCCCAACTATTTATGAGCTCATCTAAACTTGTCCATTCTTACGATTTAATTATTGCAAGCTAGTTATTATTAGTAGTGTGACACTTGGACCTTTTTTTTTTCTCTTCCAATAAATGATTGTTATACCGGCCAACACACAAACACTAGTATATGTCACAATCTTACTCTTTTCTCTTTCATTTGGAACCTCTGTTGATGTTATATGATCGTACCTGGCATTATCATGTTTATTGGTAGATTATAGGTGAATATCTATGCAGATAAACACTCTCAAGACTCGTCAGTGAATTACGTGTATATAATTTCTCTTACAATTAGCTGAAGAACAGTTTTTTTTTATTTTAAGGACAGTGTTTTGTTAGAAACTTGGGTACAGGTCATTTTATCAACCAATGTGTTTTCAGATATATATACCTTCAAGGGACTATGAAAGTGAAAAAACAGTGACATTTTAAACAAATGAACAACAAAACTAGTGTTTGAACAATATGGGTCTTTTCGGGTGACATAAATAGTTGCTCAGTTTATAACCTACAATAATAGTATTATGTTTTTTTTTTCTTCATCACCATAGTTTTTCAGATGGTTGAAAAAAAAAAGTCTTTTGGAGCAGCACATAATTTAAGTACAATGTATATACAGTTTGCCAAGTTTGATGGAGCAAACTTTAGTGCCCAAGGGGATAGTATAACCAGTTACAAAAATTCAGTGTGTCCAGTTGGAGAAAATAATATCATTTATTTTCTGTTGGCACACTCTTTTCCTTGTAGCTGTATAATTTTAAGATGTTCCTAATGTTGAGCCCACCTGCTTCCCCCCAGGCTATTTGTATGGTAAATATCTCTTAAAACAATTTATAAAACAAATTAGGTGATTGGAAATCTACCCTGCTAGGATTAGGCGTTTCATTTCCTGTAAAATTGTGTAATGAGACACCCTATCTTCAACTGAAATCTTTCAAGTAAAAGACAACAGCTTTTCTTTATCTAAGGTCTGTCATTGAAATTGACTATAACAAATTCACAAGATGGCTGTTTTCATGTCCAGGGTAACTGGGTAGAACTGTCAGTCTAGGCCAATCAAAGAGAGCTGGGTGGGATTATAGCCATTTTTAGCAGCACCAGTTATTAGTTATACCATGTTATACCAAAGCAGACATAGGCTGATCCAAGAATGTACTTTACCATGTTTATGTTAATGCAGCCGATTATGATGTAAATATTTGATGGACCATTAATAATAGTTCATAAACTGAGCAAAGATGTAATTTACTACCCATCGCAGCCAAGCCCGCTGAGCAGCAGCCATGCCTTAGTGACCTGCAACCCCAGCAAGGTCATAATACAGTCATAATTCGGCATCCTAAGCGAGTTTAACCTACTTTTAAAGAGAGTGGGTCTTTTCGGCCTCGGGAACATTCGGCCCCGGGAACATTCGGCCTGGGAACATTCGGCCTCCGTTTTCTACAAGGGAGACTAAGAGAGACTCGGTTTAATATGAGTTTAAATACCTTTATTACAACTAACAACAAAAATAAATACCTCGTAATATAAAATATACACAATATAAAATACATTTACTCTTTATATATACTGGCACACAACCTCAAAAAATATGATGCAGTTATGTCATTCTCTTTATATTTCTCCGATGCTTTCTCTAACTTCTTGGATACCTCTGGACAAGCACGTAAGCAAGGAAGATTGATATTGGAGTCGAATGAATGAAAAGTTTCAGCGCACTGAAGGCGCATAGGAACGATGTGGGATTTAAATCCCTTGTGACCCGAATAACTTTGCTTTATGATTTTATTTCCTCATGAATACTGAAATAGCAGTTTGTTGGTTGTTTTAGAAAAACAGAAAAAGAAACCCAAATAGTCACTGGTTTGGGAGTAGCCCCAGTATGTTATCCATAACGGTTACAAAAAGGAAAAAATCCAGTAGTAAAAACAGTATATATGATCGCCTAATCAAGTGCAATTAAATCAATCAAGCTTCAGTCGTACTGTAAAAATGCTGTATGAGTATCTCATCAGAGGCCAGAACTTTGATTACAACTTCAGAAGAACTTATAAAAACAAACTTTTAAAGCTGAGTTGTGCCAAACAACACCCAAGAAGAAGTATATCATTTCGGGTTTGCATGTCGGCGTTGGAGCACACATATTGTCATTCTGTTATTCAATACAGTGGATTTTATACAATGGATTTTATATTTCATTATTCATTATGGATCGGTCTCGTGCTCAATATATTTCGACTTTAGGAATAAAGGTAGGTCGTATATATTATTCTTTAAAAAAAGTATTCTTGAAAAACTCCTAATATATAAAAAAAAACACAACAAAATGAACTAAAAAAATATTTTTTAAAGTTATTTTTCAACTCCCAAACTCAGAAATTTTTTACCAAAAGTGGGAACATTCGGCCTCAAAAGTGGGAACATTCGGCCTCGACTGAGGCCGAATGTTCCCAGAAAAATACCTGGGGCCGACCTTTTAAACTGTGTTAAATAGTTGTTGTTTACGTTTTGATTTTGGAAAAGGGATGAGAATTTAAACTATTCTATGAAGGAATAAATAAATAAATATATATTATTTAATTTAATTTTTTTTTCCCCTGAAAATTTGGGGTGCGGGTGGGACTTAAAAATTTTTGGACCAAAATCCGGAATTTTTTTTTGTTGTTTTTTATGCCTTTCTGTCAGTTTTAAGACAAAAAAAAAATTTGTTTTCCCCTGAAAATTTGGGGTCCGGGTGGGACTTAGAAAATTTTGGACCAAAATCCGAAAAAAATTTTTTTTTGTTTTTTATGCGTTTTAGTCAATTTTAAGAGAAATTTTTTTTTTTTTTTCCCCTGAAAATTTGGGGTCCGGGTGGGACTTAGAAAATTTTGGACCAAAATCCTAAAAAATTTTTTTTTGTTTTTTCTGCGTTTTGGTCAATTTTAAGACAAACAAAAAATAAATAATTTTCCCCTGAAAATTTGGGGTCCGGGTTGGACTTTGAAAATTTTGGACCCAAATCCTGAAATTAGTTTTATCGTTTTTTATGCGTTTTAAGAAGAAGACAAAAATTTAGGCTGAAAGTATTTTGTTTGGAAAAAAAATCTGTTTTTTATGTGCTTATCTCAATTTTGGGACGTAAAAATGCAGGAACTGAAAATAGAAGGAAAATCCTGTGTGTTGTGTGGGCACAATCGCTTCATCTAGTTGGTATATGCTTTTCTTAGGAGGGGTGTATGCAGCTTATTCAAGTCAAGTCCCTGGTTTGATATTTAGACTACCATGTCAGATGAGCACCCTCAGGCCCCCTGGGGCCACTTGTTCTGAGAGTCATCAAGTTTATTTGATACCTCATCGACCAATCATCTCAAATGGTTAGGTAGACCCTCACCTTTTGGACCAGAAGTTTCGGTTACATGAAGAATAGCGGACCCAACAAATTATACAAAATTTACCAACTTTTCCCCACTTTTCATGGTTTCCCTACATTCTTTAGTGTTTTTTTTTTATATATTCATAAATTTTGGGGAATAATCTCTTTTTAGCTTGTTTTTACTAGTGTTTAACTTCCGTGACGAAGCAATTCAACTTGCACGTCAACCATCTTTTCTATCTGAAAGTGTGTGTTCGATTTTGAAGCGCACTTGTTCTGCACTGGTACCACAAGGAGAAGTCGGTAATTGGTGTTGGGTTCACTTTTTTCATTTTTAAGGTAAGTTATTATGTAATAAATAGCACCGTGCTCGACGGGTTAGGGTCAGTCTAGCAAAGGTTCGGGTTAGCTAACCCGAAACCTTCCTTCACTGACCCTAATCAGTCGAACACGGTGCGATTTCCTGAACTGATGTGATACTGAATTCTCCACAAATGGGATGTCACATGTTTGACAGTTTCCGCTGAAAGAACGTCGCTGTTGATAAGCACGATCATACGACTTTTCCGTGCCTCTCTTACGAGAAGGAAAAACTTGGTAAATAATAAACTCAGGGTTTTTGGTACATATGTGAAGAAAAAACACTAAAGAATGTAGGGAAACCATGAAAAGTTGGGAAAAGTTGGTAATTTTTGCGTAATTTGTTGGGTCTGCTATTCTTCATGTTTACCAAAGTTTCCATTTCTAACACAATACCATCAACTGGCTGCAAACTACCTATCACTGTACCTTGCTGAACTCTAATAGGATGCTTACTGGTATTCATAACTGAAAACTGCACCAGGTTTTTTGAACTTCAACTAAACAGTGGGCCACCATAAAATCGTGGGCCTTTGCTTTCACTGGTTCGACCAAACCAATCTCCATCGGAAACAAACCTTCTACAGAACCTTTTATAAATAACTCACTCTCTGGCGGAATTGACACATCGTGACACAAATGAACGTGGGCACAGGTAACACAGCTAACTCCTGTAGCCTTGACCTTGTGATTACCCAATTGTAGGACTCCATTTTGGGCATACAAAATACCGTTATACCTCTCCAAGAAGTCCATTCCCACAATTCCCACAATTTCCACAAGTTCACCAAGTTCAGCAACCACAGCTGTGTGATGATATTTAACACCAAAAATATCAATCTCAAACTCAGCCTGCCCAAACACTTTCAATTCACCACCCTCTGCAGAACCTAATCTTTTAAAAACAGATTGAAGTTCGGGTTGACCTTTTCCGAATCGGTTTCATCCAATAGTTGCACCAGCGATTCTAAATTGTTTGATTTGAGAATTTTGACAGTTTCACTGCAATTGTTTTTTCACACTCTCCTGCTTGGTCTGAATGAAGTAACACATTATGGATTTTTAGCCCGAGTGTTTACAGTGAGGGCAATAGTCATGACTTTTGTCCGTCTGTCCATCCGTCTGTCCATCTGTTAACATTTAGAGTTTTGGTTAAAGTTTGTGGTTAAAGTTTTTTACTGAAGTTTCAAGTGTTTTTTTTTTTTTTCCTGTTTAGTCATGACTTTCTTCTGTCTGTCTGTTAACATTTAGAGTTTTGGTTAAAGTTTGTGGTTAAAGTTTTTTAGTCAACCTTAAATTTTTTTGGTTTTTTTTTGTTTTAAATTGATATTATTACTATTGATTGTATCATTCTCATTTTGTTTTTATTTTTTTATGTTTCATTTTATTTTGGGAAATATTTAACCCTTTTTTGTATGGCAATTTAACTTACAATTTCCAGGTTAAATTTTTTTTTTGTGGGAGTGTTTTAAAATTACACCTTTAATTCTTCAAACAGTTTAGTGGAATGTCACTGTTTCTTATTTTGGACAATATCTACTATCTACTGAACATTTCTACAGTGATTTTCATTAAAATCGGCATGATTTTAACCCCTTTTAAACATGTTTTCAGACTTACTTTCTTTATATTTGAAATTTGACTTCGCCACAAACTTTCTTACTCTAATTCTTGCATGGTCAATACAACTTAATGATTCCATTTACATCAATGATTTCTTTTATCAATTTTAGGAAATATTTAACCCTTTTTTGACAATCAATTTTACTTAGTATTCCCAGCTTAAAATTTCAGATTAAAGTTCTGCTTTTCAAGGTTCTACCTTTCATTCTCCAAACACTCTGTTACAACGTCATTTCTTTTTTTCATTTCGTGCAAGGTCTACTGAAGCTGTGCACAGTGGTTTCAAATAATATTGGCATTAATTTAACCCTTTTCACAACACTTTTTGGGGTGGGGGAGGGGGCAATTAGGCACTTTTTTTTTTCATCAAAAATGCTTTTTTACAGTTTTGGTTAAAGTTTGTGGTTAAAAACCCAGACAAACACCCCCCCCAATTAGGCATTTTTAGCTCAACTTTGGCAAAGCCAAATTTGAGGTATTGCCATGGCTCATCGTCCATCTGTCCGTCAGTTGCACCGTACACACGGCTCATGCTAGAGGCCGTATTTATGAACCGATCTTTACGAAACTTCTTGGGTACCTTTGTTATCACCGTGGGACGAGAACGAGTATTTTGGGGTCCAGTCTGAAATTCAAGATGGCCACTGGCAGCCATTTTGTACAAAATTAGGTGCAATCAGAACTTCCAAATGAAAGCCCTGATTTGAATAATTTTTTGTGTGAATGTTTAGTACCATGGAATACATCACATATAATACGATTTTTTTTCTCGTGCATAAATTATGCCAATTAGACTAACTTTGATCTATTTAATGTTACTTTCAGCACTGTAACTGCAAATGCCAATATGGCTCGGGCTAGAGGCCGTATTTATGAACCGATCTTTACGAAACTTCTTGGGTACTTTTGTTATCACCGTGAACGAGTGAGTGGTTTTGGATGCGGTCCAAAATTCAAGATGGCCACCAGAAGCCATTTTGTACTTTAGTTAGTGCGATCAGTTTTTTGTACAAAACTTCTGTATGAAAGTTCTGATTTGAATAAATTTTTGTATGAATGTTTAGGTACATGGAATACACACATATAATACAGGTTTTTTCTCGTGCAAAAATTATGCAAATTAGATGAACTTTGATTCGTGATGGCTGCCAGTGGCCATTTTGTACCAAAATTAGGTCCAGTCAGTTTTTAGTACACAACTTCTATACGACTCAGGCTAGAGGCTGTATTTATTAACCGATCTTTACAAAACTTCTTGTGTACCTTTGTTATCACCGTGGGACTAGAACGAGTGTTTTTGGGTGCAGTTCAAAATTCAAGATGGCCACCAGCAGCCATTTTGTACCAAAATTAGTGCAATCAGTTTTTTGTACAGAACTTCTGTATGAAAGTTCTGATTTGAATAAATTTCTGTATGAATGTTTAGTAACATGGAATACATCACATATAATACGTGTTTTTCTCTCAAGCAGAAATTATGCAAACTAGATGAACTTTGATTTATTCAGTGCTACTTATACACAGTAAGTGCATGTGTCAATACGGCTCGGGCTAGAGGCTGTATTTATGAACCGATCTTCACAAAACTTCTTGGGTACCTTTGTTATGACCTTGGGATGAGAACAAGTGTTTCTGGGTGCGGTCCAAAATTCAAAATGGTTGCCAGTGGCCATTTTGTACCAAAATTAAGTTCAATCAGTTTTTTGTACACAACTTCTATACGGCTCAGGCTAGAGGCCGTATTTATGAACCGATCTTTACAAAACTTCTTGGGTACCTTTGTTATGACCGTGGGACGAGAACGAGTGTTTTTGGGTGTGGTCCAAAATTCAAGATGGCCACCAGCAGCCTTTTTGTACCAAAATTAGTGCAATAAGTTTTTTTGTACAAAACATCAGTTTTAGGGGTGTAGGAAGCCAGAGTACCCGGAGAGAACCACTGAGCAACGGGGAGGAACTGTCAGCTCCCCAACATACCAACTCAATACAAGCAGGGTTAGCATTAGTTGAAGACAAGTGCACCATCGACGTGCAGTACGCCTTAGTACACAACGCCATCGTGCCGAGTCTGTTCTAGAAGGATTGCAGAATTTAACTATTCAATAAATTTAAGCTATTTTATTGAAAAAAATCTTATGTCTTACTTATTAGGCTTTTCCCTCTGGAAAAGACTCTTGTTATTCTACGGATTATTATTATTTTGGGGTTTTTGGGGGGTTTTGGGGTTTTTTTCCACACATTTTGTCCGTACGATTCAGAAGCCATTTTCAAACCGATTTTCACGAAATTTTGCTTTGCACACTCATAGACGGTCACAAAATCTAAAAATGTACCAAAGCGGAATTTTCAATTTAACCCTTATTTCGTCAAAATTGGCAAAAAACTGCCAAAATTGGGCTTTATAAGCACTTTCTCGAAACACGTCTTGTAGATTTTTTTAAAACATTCATCCATATTAGACCTGTCTGTGACATGACCATTCATATACAAGAGATATTAGGTGATGCATATGGTAACCCTCCACAGGCTGCCAAACATCGAAATTTTGATGAAATGGGCTGTTTTCGGGCTCCTAAAGCAACCATACGATACACGGGAGATAAACATGACTTCATTTATTGGATGAGGGAGTCACCGTGGATCATTTTTGTAAGCAATAAGGGTATTCAAAAAACCAAGCGTTAACCCATTTTGGGCTGGTTAAACTGCAATACCCCTCAAAAGCTAAGAAATTCATGTTTTCTGTGGATTTCTCTAAACGAGTCCTGTAGATTTTCAAGAAAAATTGGCCACTTGCAGGTCCTGGTGTGTCAATACAAGTTGCATGGACAAAATACTCAGGTGAGCATTTGTTAACCTTCCACAGGCTACTAAAAGTAAAAATTGTGATAAAATGGGCTGTTTTTGTACAGCAACAGCACCCAGTGGGTACACCACAAAGAAAAGTACCTCCTTTTATCGAGTGCAAAATTTATACGGAAACATTTTTGTAAGTAGTAAGGGTATTCAAAAGTCGAAGTCTTCACCCATTTTTGGCAGGCAAAAAAGAGATACCTCTTAAAAGCTAAAAATCCCCATTTTCTGTAGATTTCTCTAAAAACATCTTGTAGGTTTTCAAGAAAAATTGACTATTCACAGGTCTTTGTGTGACATTACAAGTTGCATGGACAAAATATTCCAATGAGCATTTATTAACCCTCTACAGGCTTCCAAGTATCATAATTTTGTTGAAATGGGCTGTTTTTGGACATGCACAACACGAAATGTATACCCAAGAGATACACATAATCGACTTTGTTGGAAGTAGAATTCACTGAAGACCATTTTTGTAAGTAATAATGGTATTCAAAAACCCAAGTGTTAACCCCTTTTGGGGTGGTTAATAGCGATACCCATCAAAAGCTTAATAAAATCATGTTTTCCCTGGAATTCTTTACAAACATCTTGTAAGTTTGCAACAGAAAATGGCTATTGATAGGTCTTGGTGTCACATTACCGGTTGCATGGATAAAATATTCTGATAAGCATTTGTTAACCCTCCATGGGTTGCTAAATGTCAACATTTTCAAAAATTCCCATTTTCTGTGGATTTTTATAAAAAATCTAGTAAGTGTTCAAGAAAAATTTACCATTTGCAGGTCTTGGAGTGACATTACAAGTTGCATGAACAAAATATTTCGGTAAGCGTTTGTTAACCCTCCAGAGGCTACAAAGCAGAAATTTTGAGAAAATGGGCTGTTCTTGGGCACCCATTGCACCCAATGTGTACCTGCAAGATAAACATAACCTCCTTCATTGGAAGTGGAATTCCCCGAGGATCAATTTTGTAAGTAATAAAGGTATTCATAAAACCAAGCATTAACCCGTTTAGAGCTGGTTACAGAGAGATACCCCTCAAAAGGTTAAAAATTCAAGTTATCCGAGGATTTCTCTAAAAACTTCAAGAAAAATTGGCCATTCTCAGATCTTAGTGTGACATTACAAAATGCATGTACAAAATATTCAAGTAGGCATTTGTAAACCCTATGCAGGTTCTCAAACCTCAAAATTTTGATAAAATGGGCTGGGTTTGCGTAACCACAGCACCCAAAGTTAAGAGGAGAAATCAACATAAGTGTAAGTAGAATTCATTAAGAATTATTTTTGTAAGTAATCTGCGTATTAAAAAAAACAAACCTTAAACCGTTTTAGGCAGGATAAACAAGGATACCCATCAAAAGCTTAAAATTCATGTTCTCCCAAAATTTCTCTGAAAACATCTCGTAGATTTTAAGTAAAAATGGCCATTCGCAGTTTTTGGTGTGAAATTACAAGTTGCATCAATAAATATTCCTGTTAGCACTTGTTAACCTTCTACAAACTGCCAGACATCAATATTTTGGATGCATTTGAGATAAAATGGACCATTTTCAAATAGACACAGCACTCAGTGGGTATGTGTCAAACAAACATAACTCCTTTTGTCGGTCATTAACTTGTCGAACGACGATATTGATATTAACCCACTCCACCGTTAGTGATGATTTTTACCTAAACCATTTTTTTATCAAACTGAGTCATTTGAGACTACTATACTCACCTTTCTCATAATATCAGACATCCCCGCTAATTAATTTTAATAGAAGGCAGTTGTTCATGGGGCAGGTGTCTGTATCCCATTGTCCAGTATTCCAAATTTTCTATGGTACTTGGCCTTGTCGGAAACAACATTTTAACAAGAAATACGGGCAACCTATTTGCAGTAACGCTGCAAACATGAACTTGATTTTACTACTTCGATATCAGCATTCCTTACTCTCTGTGCATCATCTCAGTATTTCACCCAAATCGAGTTCTGATGTCTTGCAAGTTTGACCGACATGCTTTCAATTTTGTTATTGGCATCTACATATTTATAATTTCATGATTACTGATCGGAATTTTGAAAATGACACACGCAATCATGACAGAGTTTTCTGGAAAACTCGATTCTGCAAAAGGTTTTAGTGAAATTTTATTATTTTTTATTTTAAATTTCGATGGCTCTTGTCCAAAAGGTGTTAATTACTGATCGTCCCAAACGAGATCAAAGACTGACGCCGAAGATTAATAACAGACAGAGAATCTTCTAAAAATATACATGTGCAATCCTAAAATGCAATAAATCAAGTCTTTTTTCACGTTTTATGAGAGAAATATGTCCAATCGTATCATTTTTAGGAATATGTGGGTGAGAAATTTTGTATACGGACAAAATACACACTAAATAAAATATTTGGCGTTATTTTCCAATGACGTATTTTTATCTTTGCTTCTTGGGGAAATCCATCTGCTAAATATGATGAAGGAGTGTTACCTAATGAGGTCAGGTGGTCGGGTCTGACACCCCACCTCACAGTAGATTTAGTGGGGGTGTCGATTTTACACGTAATGTAGGCAGCATACATGGCATGGGCTGTCTGTCTTTAATCTGGCAAAAACAGGGTTAAGGCTAGGGTTTTTTTAATACCCTTAATACTTTCAAATATTATCCCTCGTGAATTCTGATTCTGATAAAAGAGGATATGTATATCTATTACATACCCATTTGGTGTCCGAAAACACTCAATTTTACCAAAATTATGACGTTTAGCAGTCTGTAGAGGGGTTAGCAAACGATTAGCATAGATGGAATATTCTATCCATGCAACTTGTAATACCACACCAAGACCTGCCAATGTCCAATTGTTCTTGAAAATCTCCAACAAGCACTTGACGAACTCCACAGAAATGTAAATTTTATGCTTCTAAGGGGCACCTCTCCTTTTCCAGTCAAAAATGGGTTAAGCTTCATTCTTTTAAATACCCTTACTACATACAAAACTGATCCTCTGTGAATTCTACGCACAGTAAAAGAAGTTTTGTTTAGCCTTTACATACCCATCGGGTGCTGTTGGTGTCTCAAAACATCCCATTTTATCAAACTTTTGATGTTTAGCAGCTGGTGGAGAGCTAATAAATGCTCATCGGAATATTTTGTCCATGCAGCTTGTAATGGCACACTAAGACCTATGAATGACCATTGTTTCTTGAAATCTATAAGATGTGTTTAAAGAAATCCAGGGAAAACATGAATTTTTAAGCCTTTGATGGGTATCGCTGTTTAACCAGCCCAAAACGGGTTAAGGCTTGGTTTTTTGAATAACGTTATTACTTACAAAAATTATCCACGGTGATTTCCACTTCCAATAGAGGAAGTTATGTTTATTTCCCAGCTACAGGTTGGGTGCCTTGGGGGGGGGGGGGGGGGGGGCTGAAAACAGCCTATTTGATCAAAGTATTGATATTTGAGAGTCTGTAGAGGGTTAACAAATGATTATCAGAATATTTTGTCCTTGCAGTTTATAATGTTACACCAAGATCTGCGACGGACCAGTTTTTTCTTGAAACTCTACTTGACATTTTTAGAGAAATCCACGTAAAACAGGATTATTTAAGCATTTGAGGGAATCACTCTTAAACCACCCCAAAACGGGTTAACACTTGGTTTTTTAATACCCTTATTACTAACAAAAATGGTCCTCGGCGAATTCCCCTTCCAACAAAGGAGATTATGTTTATTTCCCAGGTACACATTGGGTGCTGTGTGTGTCTGAAAACAGCCCATTTCAACAAAATTACAATGCTTGGCAGCCTGTGGAGGGTTAATAAACGCTCACCGGAATATTATATTTTGTCCTTGCAACTTGTAATGTCACACAAAGACCTGCGAGTAGTCAATTTTTCTTGAAAACCTACAGGATGTTTTAAGAGAAATCCACAGAAAATGGGAATTTTAAGATTTTAAGGGGTATCTCTCTTTAGCCTGCCCAAAATGGGTTAAGACTTCGACTTTTGAATACCCTTACTACTTACAAAAATGTTTCCGTATAGATTGTGCGCTCGATAAAAGAAGGCACTTTTCTTTGTGGCGTACCTATTGGGTGCTGTTGGCGTCCAAAAACTGCCCATTTTATCACAATTTTGACATTTAGCAGCCAGTGGAGGGTTAACAAATGCTCACTGCAGTATTTTGTCCACGCAACTTCTATTGTCACACCAAGGCCTGGGAGTAACCAATTTTCCTTGAAAATCTACAACACGCATTTAGAGAAATCCACGGAAAACATGAATTTTTTAGCTTTATGGGGGTATTGCTGTTTAACCAGCCCAAAACGGGTTAACACTTCTTTTTTTTTAACACCTTTATTACTTACAAAAATGATCCTTGATGAATTCCACTTCCAATAGAGGAAGTTATGTTTATCTCTCGAGTATCGTTTGGGTGCTGTGGGGGCCTGAAACAGGCCTATTTCATCAAAATTTCGATGTTTGGCAGCCTGTGGAGGGTTACCATATGCATCGCCTAATATGTTGTGTGTATCAAAGGTCATGTCACAGGCAGGTCTAGCAATGACGAATGTTTAAAAAAAATCTACAAGACGTGTTTCGAGAAAGTGCCGATAAACCCCAATTTTGGCAGTTTTTTTGCCAATTCTGATGAAATAAGGTTTAAATAAAAAATTCAGCTTTGGTACATTTTTAGATTTTGTGCCCCTCTATGCGTGTGCAAAATTTCGTGAAAATCGGTTCGAAAATGGCTTCTGAATCGTACGGACAAAATGTGTGGATAAAAAAAAAAATATATTAATAATCCGTAGAATAACAATAGTCTTTTCCAGAGGGAAAAGCCTAAAAAAAAAAAAAAATAATAATAATAATCCGTAGAAAAACAGTAGACTTTTCCAGAGGGAAAGCCTAATAATGTTTCGATTTCAAGAAATCGAGAGATTCATCCACTTTGCTTGCTTTTTGAGGCACTGGCAAAATCGGCCTGCTAACATAGTAGGGAAATATTTCAAGCTACTCAGTTCATAGCCGATAGAAAACTCTCTACAGTCTTTAACAATTCTTTTGGCAATACTCTTTCACATTGGCCTGAATGCTGTATGGTTAATGTCCAAGTTAGGGTTAAGTAGCAAACCTGAAAAACATTTACACACCCTGGAAAGATCGGGCGGGGGGGGGGGGGGGGGGGGGTGGGGGGATGGGGTTATTACTACGCAAGGACGGTATAAAAAGATTCTATTTTTCATCAGCGGTATTGATGTCTGATTGACGCGGTTTGGGTACTGGAGCGGAGATATGGAGGCGCACTTTTAAATGATTGAATGATTCGGGCTAAGGAGTGGTTGGATGTGTGAATACAGTATACAAACTTACTTGCCTCTGCCTCTGTTACCAGGGCGAGGTTTTAGAAATAGTGTCTAATTCATATTTGCTTTTTGCGTAATAACGCAGAACATATTTTTACTTGTTGCCACCCAAGGAAGATATTATACGGTATTTTTTGCATGATTTACACTTGAATACATTAAGCAAAGTGAAGCGCGGAACATATCTTTACTTGTTGCCACCCAAGGAAGATATGATACGGTTATTTTGCGCGTAATAGACTCGGATACGGGGAATAACATGAAACGGGGAACATACCTTTGCCACCCAAGGGAGATATGATACGGGGATTGTACAAGCAATACACTTGAATATGGAGAACAACGCGTTTGAACAATTCGGGTCAAGGAATGGTTGAATGTGTGAATATTGAATGCGAACTCGCTTCTGCCTCTGTTACCAGGGCGAGGCTGAGATAAATGATTGAATGCTCCTAATTCTAAGGCTGAAAACAAAATTTGCGCATAAAACGCGGAATATATCTCCACTTGTTACCACCTAAGGAAGATCTGTCCATAATTTACAATTAAAAACAGTGAACAACGTGTAATGCGGAACATATCTTTACTTGTTGCCACCCAAGGAAGATATGTATCGGCGATTTTATAGATGGGTTCGTGATTAGGAGCTAGGCGGCCACTTGCCAAATAATAAATCGATCTGTAAGACGTACGCGTATCTCAATCAATTTTATAATTCCCATTCAACAATTAGGATCTGTGTGACGCTAAAGTTTACGTTCCCATGACGCGATACACATTGGTACGGCACTTAACGTAACGGAATAACAATTAGTCAAAAATGAAAGCCGATTAGAAGGAAGTAAACTTCCGAGCATGACGGCAATTTGACGAAGTTATATAAAATATTTGATGAAGTGTATGTTTATGCCAACTAAAAGAATTCCAAGGAAAGATGTCGTACCAAGTAATGCGCGAAAGGAACGTATAAAATCGGATTTTCAGGAATTATCGTGAAAAGGGAAGACGGTCTGCAATGTGGGACGGAAACTAATTGAAAAAATAAACAAACGCGAATCACATATAAAATTTCTTAGAAAATGTCAGGAAGAAAATATAATACCATGAGGATTCAAAGTGAAATGGAATATGACATCGGATGTCAGTGGAAGACGAAAATCGGAATATGGAAACCTTTTAAATGAAACATCAGAGAGACTAGTAGATATTACGTGATTAGAATTCGAGGAACAGTTGGGTCTTCTGAGGGATGAGTTCGCGAAGTTAAAAAATTCAATAAATTTCCATTTCAACATCTCGGATAAAGAGACAATTCTGGAGATAATAAAGAACCATGGTGATAAAATCCAAGTCCTTACTGAAAAAACAAAAGATAAGAAGATAGCGGGACTGGGTGATTCAGACGGCACCGACCTACCTGGAAAGAATGTATCGCTGTCGGAAATAAATAATGTGTTAAAAGTATTAGGAATAAAATTACAGAAGAAACTTCCCAGCCACACTGATATCGCAACACACAACATTGAACTGAGAAGGCAAGGGTTTGGATTGCAAAATGTTAGAGCTGATGGAAATTGCTTTTATAGATGCATCAGCAAAATCTGTACAGGTGATGAGGAATATCATCATGTAATACGGAAACGAGTAATGGAGTATGTGGAACATCACGAGAAAATAATGTCTAATATATAGATGGGCCAGTATCAGGATTCATCAGAAACAGATCAAAAACGAATGGTAGTGTTGAGAGCTGGGCAACAGATGAGGATATAATAGGTTTGGTGAATATGCTGGGAATAGGGATTTATGTATATTGTAAGTATGGTCAAAATTACAGGTGGGTGCTATTCGAACCTGAAAAACCGGTGAGTACAAATGAATTAATTTTCTATTTCTTTTTGAATGATTCTCATTTTCAGGTTGCACAAATGATTGGAAGTATGAAAAAGACAAATGGGCCTAAAACAATCAAATACAAATACTTGCAGTCACAAAATATTTCCGCGTTCCGTAGGGCTGAACCAAAACTGAATCCCCGGAGTTATCCAAAAAAAATTACCGACAAAAAGTCTGAGAAACCCTCCAAAAAGGACAAATCTGTGAATCCCCGGGGTTATTCAAAACAAATCACCGACAAAAAGTCTGAGAAACCCTCCATAAAGGATGAATCTGTAGAAGTTAAGAATATCAGCGATGATCGAAATAACATTTATGTAGATATAAAGAGTAAAAGTTTGCACAATGAATCTAAAATAAATCAGCAAAATAACTTGTTTAATTTATCCGGTAAGAAACTAACAAAACACCAAAGAACATTACTTAAAAGGGGTCTCAAGTTTGTCCCAACGGAAAGAACTTTGGATATAGCAAACCTTATCGTTGAGATAAAAGAATGGGAGTGCAGAATGCGACTATGTGAGTATTTCCTAGACAATAAACAGCAATATATTAATGATAAATTTAAAGAGCGCAACCCGTGGACTCCCAAAGAAGGTAGAGATAAGCACCTTGACCTTTATTTAGAGATAGTACGGGAAGATATTTTGAATGGCATAAAAAAACGCGTGCGAAACAACATAACAAAAATGAAAGAGAAGGCTCTGAAAGAGTTGTTAAATGATAATACAATAGTCGTGCGACCAGCCGATAAAGGGTCTGGAATAACCGTTTTGGATGCAAGTAAATATGAAAATGAGATCTTGATGGAGTTGGGGGACCAAACAACATACAAAGAAGTACCTGTAAATCTGACAGAGAAAATAACAAACAAGATTAAAAGCCAACTCAAAAAACTAGAAAAAAACAAACTGATAGACAAAAAAGTATTAGCGTACATGATACCTAAGCAGCCACAGGCTGGTAGGGTAAAAGGTAACCCCAAAATGCATAAAAATGAAGCCCCTTTAAGAACAATAATTTCGGGAATAAACCACCCAACAGAGAAAATAGCAGAAGCGATGGAGTCTGAATTAAAACAACACGTTGAGTCATTACCATCCTACATACACGACACCACACATTTCTTGAACAGACTGGACTGTATACCCCAACCACTCCCTGAAAACAGCATAATGTACTGTATGAAACTATATCCAAGCGTCCCACATAATGAAGGTATATTAGCATGTAAAAAAGCACTAGAAAACTGTAAAAGAAAATTATTCCCAACAGAGATAGGTCTTAAAGTAATAGAAACTGTTTTGGACAATAACAATTTTTCATTTAAAGGAAGACATTATTTAGAAATGGACGGCGTTGCAATAGGTTCGCGATTAGGGATGAATTATGCGTGCACATATATGGGTGAATGGGAAGAGAAACTGTCAAAAGCATCGAAGTTACACCCCCTTGAACAGGTACGGTACGTTGATGATATCTGGGGAGTATGGACGCATGGGTTGGAGTCTCTGAAACAATATCATTCTTTGGCAAATACGATACACCCAAGAATACAGGTTGATTTAAGGTGGTCTGAAAATGGGATAGAATTCTTAGACACGATAGTCAAAATTGAAGATGGATTTCTTAAAACCGGTTTATATACAAAACCCACGGACATGCATCAATACCTGCACGCAAAGTCAGATCACCCAATCAACACTAAAAGAGCGATACCATATGGAATAGCTTCAAGAGTAAAAAGAATTTGTTCCGATAATGCTGAATATGAATGCCACAAAAATGATATAAAACAACACCTGCATGCCAGAGGTTACGACGAAAAATTTGTAAGCGAACAACTAAAAAAGGTCGACCAAATCGAGCGTAAACAGTTACTTGAAAAATGATCCAACAAATCAACCGACGAAAGAGTCCCGTTTGTGGTCACCTACTTGCGGCGCCTCCCCGACATCGGGAAAATAACGCGGGAGCAGATGCCCATTTTACACCGCTCAAAACGCATGAAGTTGGCATTCGAAAAACCTCCCCTGATTTCGTACAAAAGACTGAAAAATTTGGGAGATATCATAGTCCATAGCAAGCATAATAAAATGTTCAACAATCAAGGGACGGGATCTGATAGATGCGAGAGAAATAGTTTAATCTGTGGGTTTATGCTCCAAACAAAACAATTCGCAGACAAGAACGGAACGACCTACCACATAGGCAAAAAAATCACCTGCATGTCCAGGAATGTGATATATGGGATTCTCTGCGACAAGTGCAATGAAGTTGTGTACGTGGGAGAGACGGGGACAAAATTGTATGAGAGAATGCAAAACCATCTGAGTAGAATAAAACTTGAGGTTATGGATGAACCAATACCACATCATTTTCTGACCAAAAACCATGGTATAAAGAATTTTAAGATTATTGGGATTGAACAAATTAATCAACAAAATACAGCTTACAGGAGGGGTCGCGAAGCATTTTGGATTAACAAACTTCAAACACTAGAACCCAATGGGCTCAATAGACAAGAATAATTCAAATATTCTCATTTATAAACTTGCTGAACCGGGGGGGTGGGGGGGAGGGGTGGGGGGGGGGGGTGCAGAGATATAAGTTAGTGTATAGAGCAATTACACCTAAAAACGCATTCATGTTGAACATAGCGGGTATATGTTGTGAGATTATGATCATTGGGTATATGTCAATGCGTACGTCATGTGTATATGGGGGGGGGGGGGGGGGGGGGGCTGTATGGAATCCTAGCCTACGATTGTCAGTGTAGACATTATAGGAGGGTCTGCACTTAGATCAGTGGTGGGGGGGCATATATATGCTGCAATAGTGGGTGGGGAAAAACATTTACACACCCTGGAAAGATCGGGCGGGGGGATGCAGAGATATAAATTAGTGTATAGAGCAATTACACCTAAAAACGCATTCATGTTGAACATAGCGGGTATATGTTGTGAGATTATGATCATTGGGTATATGTCAATGCGTATGTCATGTGTATATGGGGGGGGGGGGCTGTATGGAATCCTAGCCTACGATTGTCAGTGTAGACATTATAGGAGGGGCTGCACTTAGATCAGTGGTTGGGGGGGGCATATATATGCTGCAATAGTGGGTGGGGAAAAACATTTACACACCCTGGAAAGATCGGGCGGGGGGGGGGGGGGGGATGGGGTTATTACTACGCAAGGACGGTATAAAAACATTCTATTTTTCATCAGCGGTATTGATGTCTGATTGACGCGGGTTGGGTACTGGGGCGGAGATATGGAAGCGCGCTTTTAAATGATTGAATGATTCGGGCTAAGGAGTGGTTGGATGTGTGAATACAGTATACAAACTTACTTGCCTCTGCCTCTGTTACCAGGGCGAGGTTTTAGAAATAGTGTCTAATTCATATTTGCTTTTTGCGTAATAACGCGGAACATATCTTTACTTGTTGCCACCCAAGGAAGATATTATACAGTATTTTTTGCATAATTTACACTTGAATACAAAAAGCAAAGTGAAGCGCGGAACATATCTTTACTTGTTGCCACCCAAGGAAGATATGATACGGTTATTTTGCGCGTAATAGACTTGGATACGGGGAATAACATGAAACAGGGAACATACCTTTGCCACCCAAGGGAGATATGATACGGGGATTGTACAAGCAATACACTTGAATATGGAGAACAACGCGTTTGAACAATTCGGGTCAAGGAATGGTTGAATGTGTGAATATTGCATGCGAACTCGCTTCTGCCTCTGTTACCAGGGCGAGGCTGAGATAAATGATTGAATGCTCCTAATTCTAAGGCTGAAAACAAAATTTGCAGATAAAACGCGGAATATATCTCCACTTGTTACCACCTAAGGAAGATCTGTCCATAATTTACAATTAAAAACAATGAACAACGTGTAATGCGGAACATATCTTTACTTGTTGCCACCCAAGGAAGATATGTATCGGCGATTTTATAGACGGGTTCGTGATTAGGAGCTAGGCGGCCACTTGCCAAATAATAAATCGATCTGTAAGACGTACGCGTATCTCAATCAATTTTATAATTCCCATTCAACAATTAGGATCTGTGTGACGCTAAAGTTTACGTTCCCATGACGCGATACACATTGGTACGGCACTTAACGTAACGGAATAACAATTAGTCAAAAATGAAAGCCGCTTAGAAGGAAGTAAACTTCCGAACATGACGGCAATTTGACGAAGTTATATAAAATATTTGATGAAGTGTAATAATAACACCATGTACATGTATCACATCACAGATTGTAGCGAGCATTTTCAGAGCAGCGATTCCAAACTTTCAGTGTTTGTTCTTGAAGTTCGCCTGAACTCGGTCATATTATTAGAAAGTCCCGAAACCATGCATGGGCCTTGTTGGAACCGTCTCTCCCACCCCCCAACCCCCATCAACATGCATATACACTCTCCTGACATTTAACATGATAGAATGGGAAATTGGTGTCGCTCTCTGCGTGAAATGATGCGGTAACTATTTGTGAAGACTGGGTGAAAATTTCATGGAAATCGGCCAAGAATTGGCTGAGATATAGCGTTTTGATGAGGAGGGGAGGTAATTGTTTGAATTTGGTATTTTTCTGGCCTGTGCGACCCGGAGCTGGGTATATGTCTGGGGTTGTGGCAGTGCTCTGGTGCTGTTGGTGTCCAAAAGCAACCAATTTTATCACAATTTTGACCTTTAGCAGCCTGTGAAGGGTTGACAAATGCTCACCGGCATATTTTGTTCATGCAACTTGTATTGTCACACCAAAGACATGTGCGTGGATATTTTTTCTTGAAAATCTACAAGACTCGTTTAGAGAAATCCACAGAAAACATGAATGTTTGAGCTATTGAGGGGGATTGCAGTTAACCAGTCCAAAATGGGTTAACGCTTGGTTTTTTGAATACCCTTATTACTTACAAAAATGATCCACGGTGAATCCCACTTCCAATAAATGAAGTTTTGTTTATCTCTCATGTATTATTTGGGTGCTGTGGGGGCCCGGAAACAGCCCATGTCATCAAAATTCCGATGTTTGGCAGCCTGTGGAGGATTAACATATGCATCGCCTGATATCTCTTGTATATGAACGGTCGTGTCACAGACAGGTCTAATATGGATGAATGTTTAAAAAAAATATAAATTTTATAGTAAATTTCCTTTCTTATTATACCTACCGAAATTGTTTACTACAGGCTTGCACTACAGTGGAAGAACCTAACTCGGATAAAATACTCTCTATTTTAATCTTTCCCAAAAGATTTGGGAAAGAAAAGTGGTGTAAAAACACCACGAAAAAATAAGCCAAAACTGGGTCGAGCGCCATCGGCGCACACCCAGTATGGGATGCTCTTCCACAGTACACATCCACGACTACCGTAAAACAGTGCGCAATGTGTCAATTCATCATTCTTTTGATTCCGACAACACAGGAGTTATGTGATCAGCGGGGAGGAAGGATTCTTACCCGAATAAGAAGACAGGAGGGCCTCCATGTAAACAATTTCGGTAGGTATAATAAGAAAGGAAATTTACTATAAAATTTATATTTCTTATCAACCTACCTCAATTGTTTACTACATGCTGAATAAACAAAAGGATGGAGGGAATCACATAAACAACCAACACATAACTCAATAGCACTGGAACCGTGGACAGAGGAAGAGATCCCTTGGCCTATCAAACCATAGCATCACAAACATTAGAAAAGACAATGAAAGATGAGGCGTATGGTGAAGTGCGATGCACAGACAGAAAGGGCAGTAACAGCACAAAGCTGGAACTGACCCTGAAAAAAGCTGAAAGGCTGGGAGAGACAACAGCCTGAGCCAAAGAAAGAGGGCCCCAAGGTTCTTTGTCGGCTCCTTCAACTGTCGCAGATAAAAGGAGAATGTAGCATTTCTCCAGAAGGCTGCCAGTATAACATCTGTCATCTGACAACATGACAGAGTTATTAAAAGAGGAAGACAATGCACGCACCTCGTGGCAGAAAAAACAATTGGTAATACAATCACCAGTAGCTAGACGAGCAGAAGCTGCACGAATAGCAAGACAAATCCATCAAGAAATGGATGCAGGAGAGATCTGGCATGTGAGAAAACGCATATTCATTCAGGATAAAGGCGCAAACGCCCCCCACCCCCAAGCAGAGTAGCGCCCAAGAAAGTTACCATCTTGGAGTAAACTGCAAAGTCCTAGGCCTTTTCAAGGAAAAGAGCTGAACAAGCTTGGAGAGGCAAGGATGAGTGTCGAAACAATGCGGTATCACATATCAAAAAATGGCTCCGAAGCATGGACTTGTACCCATTGCTGGAGATCCCCAGAAACAAACATATACCAGAAACTCTGCAAGTGGTGTGATCGAAGGAGTGACAGAAGCAAAAGAGTGATCGCACACCATCGACAGAAGAACCTTCCACTTAGCCACAGAGGCTAAACCAGTGGAGTGAGTGCCTCCTTGAAGAAGAAAAGCAACTCCACTGCGTGTCTCAAAAAACCACTACGGAGGAGACAGGACCCGATAAAAGACATGTGCGAAGGCACAATGAAGTCAGGTCAATGTGAAACATCCTCGGGCGACTTTGGCAAAGAAAGTTGCGAGGTAGAGGGAGACATGCCGGAACCGCCGCTAACAGAGAGTGGAGCAGATTGATCCACACCCACCGAGGCGACGGGTGTGATTGAAAGGATTCGACGACTGCAGGTTCATATCTGGGCGAGAACCTGAGGCGGAATTGGAACAGGAAGGAAGGCGTAGCCGACAAGACCATCCCAAAGGAGGGCCAGAGCGCCCATGGCGAAAGCCAGAGCATCTGGACACGGGGACACGAAAGTGTCCACCGGATGGTTCCAACGAGTCGCAAGAGATCCACCTGGTGGAAATGACCCTGATGGAAATGACCCTGCCCCGATGGGACAGGGAGTCGGCTAGGACGTTCAGGCGACCGGGAATGTGACGAACAGCCACCCCGGCGTGGACATCCTGAGCACGCAGTAGAAGATCCCGAGCCAATTCGTACATTGGAACAGAGTGCGTGCCACCCTGATTCCGAATGTAAGCAACCACCGTTGAATGGTCGGACAACAGAAGGACCTGGCGATTCGACAGGTGAGGGATCCACTGCCTGAAACTCAGAAGAAGAGCAAGAAGCTCCTTCTGGTTGATGTGTAGAGCTGCATGATCCTGGTCCCACATCCCATGAATGGAAAGACCTAGAGGATCCAACGTCGCACCCCATCCGAGATCACTGGCATCTGCCGTCAGAACGCGATCGGACGTGGGTAAGTCCAACGGAACACCCTGCGAAAACCACTGGACATCTGCCCAGAGGAGAAGGTGAGGATAAAGATATTCTGGAAACTGAAGCACCAGATCCAGAAAATCTACATTTGGCCTCCAACGACTGAGCAGAAAGTGTTGGTGAGGTCTGACACACAGCCGACCTAGAGGAATGAGATCCGTCACCGAACAGCAGAGACCGATTAGTCGTAGAATACTCCGAGCCGTCGCAGATGTGGACTGGGACAGAGTCAGAGCAAAAGCTGAGAGAATCACAGCCTTGGCCTGGGGAACCGCCACCAAATTGAATTGGGTGCGGAAAGCCATCCCCAGATGATAAAACGACTGAGAAGGGACCAGGTCCGACTTCTCCTCGTTGACTCTGAAACGTAGCAACATGAGGAAGCTCAACAGAGTGGCGACATCCGACTCCAGTAAAGCAGCATTGGAATGCCCCTGGAGGATATCGTCCAGATATGCCGAAGTAGTCACCCTGGACTGTGTGCGATGGAAAGCTATCACATGCGACATCAGTCTGGTGAAGGCCCAAGGAGCCAGGTTGAGGCCGAAAGGCATGGCCTTGAACCGGTAAACTCGCCCCAGAAAAGCGAACCTGAGATACTTCCATAACGCCCAATGAATCGGAACGTGAAAGTAAGCGTCTCGCAGGTCGAAGCTGGAAGCGAAATCTTCCTGGTGAATTGAACGGAGGACTGACCTGAAAGTCTCCATGCTGAACTTGGGAGTAATGATAGACTGGTTCAGGAAACTCAGATCGATAACCGGTCAGTCGGCTGTCCTTCTTCGGCACCAAGAACAGGCGGGAATAGAATGCCACTGACCTAATGTTCTTGATGACCTCAATCGCCCCCTTTGTCAGGAGATTGTCTATCTCCGTGGACAAAAGTTCCCGACGTAAAATGTCTGAAGGAACTGTGGTTGGAAGAGGCACCCTGGACAGAGTGGGGTGCCTTCGGAAGGATATTCGCATCCCGGACCGAGCAACATCTAACACCCAAGGATCGGATGTGATGGTGGCCCAACGGTCTGCAAACTCTGCTATCCTTCCTCCAACCTGGGACGAGTCGAGGTGAGGACCTTCATTTCGAACCCCGACGAGGCTCGTGAGAGGAGAAAACACCTCCTCTACTGAATGAAGAATCCTGGGACTTCCCTCAAGACTGCCGACGCTTACCCTTACCCCTTGAGTAAGAAGTAGAAGCGGTGGCAGAAGGATCAGCCCCTTTGCTTCGCAGAGGAAGCAGAGGGTACTTGTTAGGCTTGGAACAGCCTCTGCCTACCCTAGAAGGCTGATCAAGCTGAAGAAACAGCAGCTGATCTTTGGAATGACGTAGGACGTCATCCCGGACCGTCAACACAGAACCACGGAAAAGTTACGGACCTGCCAAAGAAGCAGATCGAAGAGTAGCAGACTGCTCCTCAGGAAGGGATCGGCCTGTGTCCATCTCAGAGTCCCTTCGAACTAATTCCAGATTAGCCGTGTTACTGGCATGCGTGTGAGTAAGATGCATGATCGCCTTGGACAGCACACGCTAAGGAGCATGTACCTCGTCAAACTTATCTGGATGCAGATAAGCAGCTAAAGCTGAGACGACGTGATCAGAGAGAGAAAGCATACCAAGCATATCTCTCGATAAGCCCCATGTGGACTCCAGAGTCGTCATCGGAATGACGGCAGACTTGGACTTGGAAAGCCCGAGGGAATTGGAGTCCTGATCCAAAACCGTCAAAGTCTGGCAAACTGATGGATTGGCGAAATCGTAACGATAACGCTCCGGAGACAAAAAGGTGTCAACCCTGGTGAAGAACGGATCCTTCATAGCCTTGGAACTTTCCAAGGCTGAAAATGCCTCAACCACCTGTACTGACTGGCACGGTCAAAGACGCCCAGAAGCAGGTTGTTCCATAGGCTGTTGGCACGTGACCGATGATCATGGCCTGGCTGACACTGTCGACTGGTTAGATGGTTTGAGATCCGGAAGGAACCCAAACACGAAATCAAGAGCTGCCCCCAAGTCCGAAGACTGCTGGCTCTCAACATCAAGAATGTCTGACGCTTCCCCTGAGTCGGAAGACACATAGCCCATCGTGGGCAAACCAGCCGGCGCCTCCCATGGTGTCGGAACACCAGGGGGATCAGAAAGCGGCCTGTTTCCAATCCCGGGAGGCGGCGCCATAGGGGGCGCCTGGAAACCACTCGCTGCCTCACTGGAAGCAACAGGAAGGCTCTTTGACAGAACCTGAGTGAGTAAGGAGAGGGCCTCCCTAAGCTCACTGCCCGTACTGGCCGGTTCGACAGGGGAACGAACCGGCAAAGTGGCTTCACCTCTGACCCTCTTAACCAGCGAAGGGTCAACGATCCTCCAAAACACCCGTGTATAGGGGTGCGATACACCCTGAGGATCAACGTAGCAGGAACTCATGAGAGTCACCGCGGACCTCTGCGGGGCAGAAGGTCCAGGCTGCACAAAAGATGTTGGTCCCCCAAAACTGGTTATGTGGCCAGAATGAGTGGACGGAAATGCCACGGAGTTCATAGTGTCCCACTAAGAATATCCGAATCCAATGACAACTGTGGTGCTCAACGGCGCAGAGACCACAGTAGAGGGGCCGGCTGGCAGCCACATCCAACTTCGCCGAGTTGAAGTCAGGGAAGGCTGAGGCCAATACCCCCACGTCTACACTCCCAGACACCGCAGCAGACCAATGCAGGTAAAAAACTACTGTGCTCAACAGCTGAGAGGACACAGTAGGGGGTTCAGTCGGCAGCCACTTCCAACTTTGCCGAGTTGAAGTCGGGGAAGGCTGAGGCTGATACCCCACAACCACCCTACAGATATCCCTGCAGACCCTTGCAGGGATAAGCCGAGGCCGGCTAAAAACGGTGCCCAATGACGTTGTAGACAGAATAGCAGTAGCAGCAGATACAATGGGAGCTGTTGGAACTGGCGGAAAAGCAGAGAGAGCCACACCTACACACCTAGCTCGGCCTCCAAAGGAGGAGTCACAACCCTAGTGACAGCCTCAGATGTCAACTGGAGAGGTCACATAGTCCCGGAACCAGGCATCTCTTCACCAGAAATCCAACAGCTCCCGCAGTATCCACCACGGTAAAAAAGACTGCACATTCCCCACGGAAGGGGAATAACTCAAACCAGACGGTCGAGTCGGGAAGCCCCGAAACGACAGCGTTTCCCACCTCCGCCAGTGCAGGAGGAGCTACACATCCCCACGGAGGGGGAGCAATTCTCACCAGACGTGGTCGAGTCGAGCAGCCCGAAACGACAGCATTCCCCACCCCCCGCGGGAGTGGTAGGAGCTGCACATCCCCCAGAGGGGGTATAATGCACACCAGACGTGGTCGAGTCGGGGGCGCCGAAATGACAGTGTCCCCCCCCCCCCCCCGCATGTGCGGGAGGAGCTGCACATCCCCCACGGAGGGGGTATAACTCACACCAGACGTGGTCGAGTCGGGAGGCTCCCGAAACGACAGCGTTCCCCACCACCCGCGGGTGCGGACGAAATGGACACGAGAACGCATCAAGGCAAGGGCAAAAAGGAATTGCCCTAAAGGAACCGAACTGGAAATAACAGAGGTGAGAGCAGTAGAAGAAAAAGGTGAACTCAACAGAAACAGAAAGTAGAAGAACACCCTCAACTACGAGAGAAGGTGGCAGAAAAAAAACCGGTGGGTACACGACAGAACCCAGACGGCCGACAGGGACCGAAAAAGAAACAGAAATTCAGCCAACAGAGTGAAGAAATCGTGTCCAGACAGGCCCTGATTGAAACCTAACTCAAATAACAATTAAATTTTTAGCAACCGAAAAATTCATTGTCGAATCGCGAAGACACGAAGTCGAAAACAAAACATTCGCGAAAACGGAATAGTAATTAATATACAATGAGAATGTGGTTGAAAATATTAACGAGAATATATAAAACACAGTCCTGTTATTATACGATCTTCAGATCCATAATTCCAGCCACAGGAAAACCATTATCAATGAGTTGAATTATCATTGTTTCATAATGCATATGGCAGAGACACATCTTCTACATCTTCCACGTGTCTCGGATAAAGAAAGAATGACAAATTGACGCATTGCGCACTGTTTTACGGTAGTCGTGGATTTGTACTATGGAAGAGCGTCCCATACTGAGTGTGCGCCGATGGCGCTCGACCCAGTTTTGGCTTATTTTTTCGTGGTGTTTTTACACCACTTTTCTTTCCCAAATCTCTTGGGAAAGATTAAAATAGAGAGTATTTTATCCGAGTTAGGTTCTTCCACTGTAGTGCAAGCCTGTAGTAAACAATTGAGGTAGGTTGATAAGAAATCTACAAGACGTGGTTCAAGAAAGTACCTATAAGCCTTTGTTTTTTGCCATTTCCAGCGAAAGCAGGTTTAAATTGAAAATTCTGCTTTGGTACCCCTCTATGCGTATGCAAAATTTTGTGAAAATTGGTTCGAAAATGGCTTCTGAATCATACGGACAAAATGTGTGGAAAGAAAAAAATAAACCCTCCAAAAAACTAGACTTTACGATTCTGGAGAATCATGGCTTTACCCGATGAGATTCCATGATTTTTAATGAGCCAACAGTGTCTGAAGAATTGTTTTTATCTATCTGACTGAAGTTCCAACATTGATGTTATGAGAAAGGCGACTATAGTAGTCTCAAATAACACAGTTTGATAAAAAAAATTTTTTACGTAAAAACCATCATTAACGGTGGAGTGGGTTAATATCAATATCGTCGTCTGACAAGATAATGACCGACAAAAGGAGTTATGTTTGTTTGACATATACCCACTGAGTGCTGTGTCTATTTGAAAATGGTCCATTTTATCTCAAATGTATCCAAAATATTGATGTCTGGCAATTTGTAGAGGGTTAACAAGTGCTAACAGGAATATTTATTCATGCAACTTGTAATTTCACACCAAAAACTGTGAATGGCCATTTTTACTTAGAATCTACGAGATGTTTTCAGAGAAATCCAGAGAGAACATGAATCTTAAGCTTTTGATGGGTATCATTGTTTATCCAGCCCAAAACGAGTTAAGGTTTTTTTTTTTTTTTCGAATACGCTTATTACTTACAAAAATAATTCTTAGTGAATTCTACTTCCACTTATGTTGATTTCTCCTCTTAACTTTGGGTGCTGTGGGTATGCAAACACAGCCCATTTTATAATGAAAGTGTCAATGACACTGTAGCTTAACTTGTGTGTTGTGTTTGATGAAAAGGATAACGTTCAATGTTTATGAAAGGATTATGAAATAAGACAAGAATTGTGATAATTGGGAATATGTTCATTTCTGTTCCCTGTATGCTATGTTTATGATAAAAATAATATGAGGTGTACACTGTACTAAAGAGCTGAGGGGTGGGTTAATATGACCTCACAGTTAATGTATGTGGCCCTCACAGTTAACGTATATCAACAAAAGTTACCAAGTTACAGTGAAATTATTCCAAAACGAGTCATCCTATCAAGTTACATAAAATCCCTTCATAAATATGACCTGTAGACTGTGCTCAAGATTTTCGGGCTTCAGGCAGCTGTAGCCATCACAGTTGACCAACCACGACCAAAAGGGGATGTCATCATCTAGGCATTATATGGAGTCAACCTAACAAGTTACAATGAAATCCTTCCATAAATATGACCTACAGACATGCTCGGGGCTGAATGATCATGACCAAAAGGGGACGTTCTCATCTGGACACTATTTGGAGTCATCCTACCAAGGTACAATGAAATCCCCTCATAATTATGACCTGTAGACTGTTCTAAAGGTTTTCGGGCTTTGGGCCCCTGAAGCCATCACAGTTGCCCAATCATGTCCAAAAGGGGACGTTCTCATCTAGACATTATATGAAGTCAACCTACCAAGTTACAATGAAATCCCTTCATAAATATGACCAGTAGACTGTGCTAAAGGTTTTCGGGCTTCGGGCTCGGGCAGCCATCATGGTTGAATGATCGCAACCAAAGGGGACAATCTCATCTGGGCATCATCTGGAGTGATCCTGCGAAGTTATAATGAAATCCCTTCATAAATATGACCTGTAGACTGTGCTCAAGGTTTTCAGGCTTCGGGCACCTGTAGCCATCACAGTTGACCAATCATGACCAAAAGGGGATGTCATCATCTAGGCATTATATGGAGTCAACCTAACAGGTTACAATGAAATCCTTCTATAAATATAACCTTTTGCCTAGTAGAATGATCACGACCAAAATGGGACGTTCTCATCAAGACATTATTTGGAGTCATCCTACCAAGTTACAATGAAATCCCTTCATAAATATGACCTGTAGATTGTGCTAAAGGTTTTCGGGCTTCGGGCACCTTTAGCTGTCAAAGTTGCCCAATCATGTCCAAAAGGGGATGTTCTTATCTAGACATTATATGAAGTCAACCTACCAAGTTACAATGAAATCCCTTCATAAACATGACCTGTAGACTGTGCTTAAGGTTTTCGGGCTTCGGGCCCGGGCAGCCATCATGGTTGAATGATCGCATCCAAAGGGGACAATCTCATCTGGGCATCATCTGGAGTGATCCTACGAAGTTACAATGAAATCCCTTCATAAATATGACCTGTAGACTGTGCTCAAGGTTTTCGGGCTTCGGGCACTTGTAGCCATCACAGCTGACCAATCATGACCAAAAGGGGATGTCATCATCTAGGCATTATATGGAGTCAACCTAATAGGTTACAATGAAATCCTTCCATAAATATGACCTTTCACATATGCTAAAGGTTTTTGGGCTCGGGCACCCATCAAGGCTGAATGATCACGATCAAAATGGGACATTCTCATCTAGACATTATTTGGGTCATCCTACCAAGTTACAATGAAATCCCCTCATAAATATGACCTGTAGACTGTGCTAAAGGTTTTCGGGCTTCGGGCTTGGGCAGCCATCATGGCTGAATGATCACAACCATAAGGGACAATCTCATCTGGGCATTATCTGGAGTGATCCTAAGAAGTTACAATGGAATCCCTTCATAAATATGACCTGTAGACTATGCTCAAGGTTTTCGGGCTTCAGGCACTTGGAGCCATCACAACTGACCAATCACGACCAAAAGGGGATGTCATCATCTAGGCATTATATGGAGTCAACCTAACAGGTTACAATGAAATCCTTCCATAAATATGACCTTTTGCCTATGCTAAAGGTTTTTGGGCTCTGGCACCCATCAAGGCTGCATGATCACGATCAAAATGGAACATTGTCATCTAGACATTATTTGGAGTCATCCTACCAAGTTACAATGAAATCCCTTCATAAATATGACCTCTAGACTGTGCTAAAGGTTTTCGGGCTTTGGGCCCCTGTAGCCGTCACAGTTGCCCAATCACGTCCAAAAGGGGACTTTCTCATCTAGACATTGTATAAAGTCAACCCACCAAGTTACAATGAAATTCCTCAATAAATATGACCTGTAGACTGTGCTAAAGGTTTTCGGGTTTTGGGCTCGGGCAGTCGTCACGGTTGGCAGATCATGCCCAAATGGGGAAATTCTCATCTAGACATCATAAGGAGTCATCCTACCAAGTTACAATGAAATCCCTCCACATTAAACATGACCTGCAGACTGTGCTAAAAGTTTTTGGGTTTCGGGCTTGGGCACCCATCATGGTTGATAGATCATGCCCAAAAGGGGACGTTCTCATCTGGGCATTATACAGAGGCATCCTACCAAGTTACAATGAAATTCCTTCATAAATACGACCTGTAGACTGTGCTAATGGTTTTCGGGTTTTGGGCTTGGGCAGCCATACCGGTTGCCCGATCGTGACCAAAAGGGGACATTCTCATCTAGATATGACCCCAAACCTGCATATGAAATTTCATGATGATCAGACAAGAACTGCGGGGTGTAGCCCGTGCTAAAGGAAAATGTGAACAGACTCACAGATTTCCGCACGCGTGATGGCAATGGCTTATCTTGACTATGTCAAGTTAGGCTAAAAATTTCGATGTTTGAGAACCTGCATAGGGTTAACAAATGCTTACTGGAATATTTTGTACATGCAATTTGTAATGTCACACTAAGATCTGAGAATGGCCAAATTTTTTTATTTTTTTCTTGAAAATCTACACAAAGTTTTTAGAGAAATCCTTGGATAACATGAATTTTTAACCTTTTGAGGGGGGTATCTCTCTGTAACCAGGTCTAAAGGGTTAATGCTTGGTTTTATGAATACCTTCATTACTTACAAAAATGATCCTCGGGGAATTCCACTTCCAATGAAGAAAGTTATGTTTATCTCGTAGGTACACATTGGGTGCAATGGATGCCCAAGAACAGCCCATTTTCTCAAAATTTCTGTGCTTTGCAGCCTCTGGAGGGTTAACAAACGGTTACCGGAATATTTTGTCCATGCAACTTGTAATGTCACTCCAAGACCTGCAAACGGTCAATTTTTCTTGAATACTTACTAGATTTTTTTGAGAAATCCACAGAAAATGGGAACTTTAAATTTTTTTAAGGGGTACATCTCCTTAACCAGTCAAAAATGGGTTAAGACCTCGATTTTTTATCCGCTTTGTGTCCGGTAAAAGAAGTTATGTTTCTCTGTGGCATTCCCATTTGTTGTTGTTGGTGTCCAACAATAGACTTTTTTTTCAAAATGTTTACATTTAGCAGCCCATGGAGGGTTAAATGCTTACCGGAATATTTTATCCATGCAACCGGTAATGTGACATCAAAACCTAACAATAACCATTTCTGTTGAAAACTTACAAGATGTTTGTAAAGAAATTCATGGAAAACAAGATTTTTAAAGCTTTTGATGGGTATATGTATTAACCACCCCAAAAGGGGTTAACACTTGGGTTTTTGAATACCCTTATTACTTACAAAAATGGTCCTCAGTGAATTCCACTTCCAACAAAGGAGATTATGTGTATCTCTCGGGTATACATTGCGTGTTGTGCATGTCTGAAAACAGCCCATTTCAACAAAATTATGATGCTTGGCAGCCTATAGAGGGTTAATAAATACTCATCGGAATATTTTGTCCATGCAGTTTGTAATGTCACACAAAGACCTGCGAATAGTCAATTTTTCTTGAAAATCTACAAGATGTTTTTAGAAAAATCTACAGAAAATGGGAATTTTAAGATTTTAAGGGGTATCTCTTTTTATCCTGCCAAAAATGGGTTAAGACTTCAACTTTTGAATACCCTTACTACTTACAAAAATGTTTCTGTATAAATTTTGCGCTCGATAAATGGAAGTACTTTTCTTTGTAGCGTACCCATTGGGTACTGTTGCTGTCCAAAATCAGCCCATTTTATCACAATTTGGACTTTAGCAGCCCGTGGAGGGTTAACAAATGCTCACCGGAGTATTTTGTCCATGCAACTTGTATTGTCACACCAGGTCCTGCAAGTGGCCAATTTTTCTTGAAAATCTACAAGACTCATTTAGAGAAATCCACAGAAAACATGAATTTTTTAGCTTTTGAGGGGTATTGCTGTTTAACCAGCCCAAAACAGGTTAACGCCTTGGTTTTGTGAATACCCTTATTACTTACAAAAATGATGACTGGTGAATTTCACTTCCAATAAAGGAAGTTATGTTTATCTCTCGTTTATCATTTGGGGGCTCGAATACAGTCCATTTCATCAAAATTTCGATGTTTGACAGCCTGTGGAGGGTTACCATATGCATCGCCTAATATCTCTTGTGTATCAATGGTCGTGTCACAGGCAGGTGTAGCAATGATGAATGTTCAAAAAAAATCTACAAGATGTGTTTCGAGAAAGTGCCTATAAACCTCAGTTTTGACAGTTTATAGCCAATTCTGATGAAATAAGGGTTAAATCGAAAATTCCGCTTCAGTACATTTTTAGATTTTGTGCCCCTCTATAAGTGTGCAAAATTTTGTGAAAATCGGTTCGAAAATGACTTCGGTAATGTGCGGACAAAATATGTGGCCCACACAGTACCCAAAGGATACACGATAGATAGACATAACTTCCTTTATTAGGCTTTTCCCTCTGGAAAAGACTATTGTTTTTCAACGGATTATTATTTTTTAGGCTTTTCCCCCTGGAAAAGACTATTGTTTTTCTATGGATTATTATTTATTTATTAGGCTTTTCCCTCTGGAAAAGACTATTGTTTTTCTTCGGATTATTATTTTTTAGGCTTTTCCTTCAGGAAAAGACTATTGTTTTTCTATGGATTATTATTTTTTTTTTTAGGCTTTTCCCTCTGGAAAAGACTATTGTTTTTCTACGGACTATTATTTTTTTTTTTGGGGGGGGGGGGGGGGGGGTAGGCTTTTCCCTCTGGAAAAGACTATTGTTTTTCTACGGATTATTATTTTTATTTTTTTTTCCACACATTTTTGTCCGTACGATTCAGAAGCCATTTTCGAACCGATTTTCACACAATTTGGCACACGCATAGATTGGCAAAAAATCTAAAAATGTACCAAAGCGGAATTTTCGATTTAACCCTTATTTCGCCAGAATTGGCAAAAAACTACCAAAATTGGGGTTTATCGGCACTTTCTCGAAACACCTCTTATAGACTTTTTTTAAACATTCATCATTGCTAGACCTGCCCATGACACGACCTTTGATACACACGACATATTAGGCGATGCATATTGTAACCCTCCACAGGCTGCCAAACATCGAAATTTTAATGAAATGGGCCGGTTTCAGACCCACACAACACCCAAACGATACCCGAGAGGTAAACATAACTTCCTTTATTGGAAGTGGAATTCACCGCGGATCATTTTTGTAAGTAATAAGGGTGTTCAAAAAACCAAGCGTTAACCCGTTTTGGGCTGGTTAAACAGCAATACCCCTATAAAGCTCAAAAATTCGTATTTTCCGTGGATTTCTCTAAACAAGTCTTGTAGAGTTTCAAGAAAAATTTGTCACTCCCAGGCCTTGGTGTGACAATAGAAGTTGCATGGACAAAATACTGCGGTGAGCATTTGTTAACCCTCCACGGGCTGCTAAAAGTCAAAATTGTGATAAAATGGGCTGTTTTTGGACGCCAACAGCACCCACTTGGTGTACCACCGAGAAAGGTTCCTTTTTTTATCGGACGCAAAATTGATGGGGAAACATTTTTGATAGTGGTAAGGGTATTCAAAAGTGGAAGTCTTAACCCATTTTGGACTGGTTAAAGAGAGATACCCCTTAAAAGCTTAAAATTCCCATTTTCTGTGGATTTCTCTAAAAGCAACTTGTAGGTTTTCAGAAAAAATTGACTATTCGCAGGTCTTTGTGTGACATTACAAGTTGCATGGACAAAATATTCCGGTGAGCATTTATTAACCCGCTACAGGCTGCTAAGCATCGTAATTTTGTTGAAATGGGCTGTTTTCAGACACGAACAGCACCCAATGCATACCCGAGAGATAAACATAATCTACTTTGTTGGAAGTGGAATTCACCGAGGACCAAATTTGTTAGTAATAAGGGTATTCAAAAAACCAAGCATTAACCCCTTTTGGGATGGTTAATAGCAATACCCATCAAAAGCTTTGAAAGTCATGTTTTCCCTGAATTTCTTTACAAGCGTCTTGTATGGTTTCAAGAGAAAATGGCCGTTGATAGGTCTTAGAGTCACATTACCAATTGCATGGATAAAATATTCAGATAAGCATTTGTTAACCCTCCATGGGCTGCAAAATGTCAAAATTTAAAAAAAAATAGTCTGTTTTTGGACACCAACAACAACAAATGGGAATGCTGCAGAGAAACATGACTTATTTTACCAGACGCAAAACTGATAGGGAAAAATTTTAGTAAGTTGTAAGAGTATTCAAAAATTGAGGTCTTAACCCATTTTCGCCCGGTTAAGGAGATGTACCCCTTAAAAGCTTAAAATTCCCATTTTCTGTGGATTTCTCAAAAAAATCTAGTAAGTATTCAAGAGAAATTGACCATTTGCAGGTCTTGGAGTGACATTACAAGTTGCATGAACAAAAGATTCCGGTAAGCATTTGTTAACCCTCCAGAGGCAGCAAATTTTGAGAAAATGGGCTGTACTTAGCCACCCATTACACCCAATGTGTACCTGCGAGATGAACATAACCACCTTCATTGGAAGTGGGATTCACTGAGGATCATTTTTGTATGTAATGAAGGTATTCATAAAACCAAGCATTAACCCGTTTAGAGCTGGTTACAGGGTGTTACCCCTCAAAAGGTTAAAAATTCATGTTATCCGAGGATTTCTCTAAAAGCATCACATGGATTTTCAAGAAAAATTGGCAATTCTCAGATCTTAGAGTGAATTACAAGTTGCATGTACAAAATATTCCAGTAAGCATTTGTTAACCCTATGCTGGTTCTCAAACATCAAAATGTTGAAAAAGTGGGCTGTGTTTGCATACCCGTAGCACCCAAAGTTAAGAGGAGAAATCAACATAAGTGGAAGTAGAATTCACTGAGAATTATTTTTATAAGTAATAAGCGTATTAAAAAAACAACCCTTAACCCGTTTTGGGCTGGATAAACAATTATACCCATCAACAGCTTAAAATTCATGTTCTCCCTGGATTTCTCTGAAAACATCTCGTAGATTTTTAAGAAAAAATGGCCATTCGCAGTTCTTGGTGTGACATTACAAGTTGCATGAATAAATATTTCTGTTAGCACTTGTTAACCCTTAAGAACCTGCAAGACATCAATATTTTGGATACATTTGAGATAAAACAGACCATTTTCAAATAGATACAGCACTCAGTGGGTATGTGTCAAACAAACATAACTCCTTTTGTTGGTCATTAACTTGTTGGACGACGATGTTGAAATTAAATGATTAATGATGGTTTTTACCTAAACAATTTTTTTTTATCAAACTGAGTCATTTGAGACTTCTATACTCACGTTTTTCATGACATCAATGAAGGAACTTTAGTGAGACAGTCTAAAGCAATTCATCATACACTGTAGGGTCATGACAAATCATGGAATCTCATCGGGAAAAGCCATGATTCTCCAGAATCATAAAGTCTAGTTTTTTTTTGTTTTTTTTTTTCCACACATTTTGTCCGCACAATTCAGAAGCCATTTTCGAACCGATTTTCACAAAATTTTGCACACTCATAGAGGGGCACAAAATCTAAAAATGTACCAAAGCGGAATTTTCGATTTAATCCTTATTTCGTCAGAATTGGCAAAAAACTGCCAAAATTGGGGTTTATAGGCACTTTCTCGAAACACGTCTTGTAGATTTTTAGCTCAACTTGACAAAGTCAAGCTGAGCTATTGCCATCACTTCTCGTCCGTCGGTGTACGTACGTACGTACGTACGTACGTACGTACGTACGTACGTTAGTATGTTAGTACGTTAGTACGTTAGTACGTACGTCCACAATTTCCTTTGGCACACCTCACAGGTCGCATTTATGATCAGATTACTTTGAAACTTCTTATGCTTGTTTGGGGTGACCTCTAGATGGGAGCTATCGATTTTCTTCAATTTCCGGCAAAAAATGTTGCCGCGGCCAACGTTCTTAGAACTTAGTTTAGTCAAACCACAATATTTCCCTTTGGCACACCCTACAGGGCACATTTATGATTTGATTGCTTTGAAACCTGATACGCTTATTTAGGGTGACCTCTAGATGGGAGCTATCGATTTTCTTCAATTTCCGGCAAAAAATGTTGCCACGGCCAATGTTCGTAGAACTTAGTTTAGTCAGACCTCAATATTTCCCTTTGGCACACCCTACAGGGTACATTTACGATCAGATTGCTTTGAAACCTGGTATGCTTGTTTGGGGAGACCTCTAGATGGGAGCTATCGATTTTCTTCAATTTCTGTCAAAAAATGTTGCCGCGGGCAACGTTCTTAGAACTTAGTTTAGTCAGAAGACTCAATATTTCCCTTTGGCACACCCTACAGGGTACATTTATGATTGGATTGCTTTGAAACATGGCATGCTAGTTTGGGGTGACCATCTAGATGGGAGCTATCGATTTTCTTCAATTTCTGTCAAAAAATGTTGCCGCGGCCAACGTTCTTAGAACTTAGTTTAGTCAAACCACAATATTTTCCTTTGGCACACCCTACAGGGCACATTTATGATTTGATTGCTTTGAAACCTGATACGCTTATTTAGGGTGACCTCTAGATGGGAGCTATCGATTTTCTTCAATTTTCGGCAAAAAATGTTGCCACGGCCAATGTTCGTAGAACTTAGTTTAGTCAGAAGACTCAATATTTCCCTTTGGCACACCCTACAGGGTACATTTATGATTGGATTGCTTTGAAACCTGGCATGCTAGTTTGGAGTGACCTCTAGATGGGAGCTTTCGATTTTCTTCAATTTCTGTCAAAAAATGTTGCCGCGGCCAACATTCTTAGAACTTAGTATAGTCAAACCACAATATTTCCCTTTGGCACACCCTACAGGACACATTTATGATTTGATTGCTTTGAAACCTGGTATGCTTATTTAGGGTGACCTCTAGATGGGAGCTATCGATTTTCTTCAATTTCCGGCAAAAAATGTTGCCACGGCCAACGTTTGTAGAACTTAGTTCAGTCAGACCTCAATATTTCCCTTTGGCACACCCTACAGGGCCCATTTATGATCAGATTGCTTTGAAACCTGGTATGCTTGTTTGGGGAGACCTCTAGATGGGAGCTATCGATTTTCTTCAATTTCTGTCAAAAAATGTTGCCGCGGCCAACGTTCTTAGAACTTAGTTTAGTTAGAAGACTCAATATTTCCCTTTGGCACACCCTACAGGGTACATTTATGATCGGATTGCTTTGAAACCTGGCATGCTTGTTTGGGGTGACATTTAGATGGGAGCTATCGATTTTCTTCAATTTCCATCAAAAGATGTTGCCGCGGCCAACGTTTTTAGAACTCAGTTTAGTCAGACCACAATATTTCCCTTTGGCACACCCTACAGGGCACATTTATGATTTGATTGCTTTGAAACCTGGTATGCTTGTTTGGGGAGACCTCTAGATGGGACCTATCATTTTTCTTCAATTTCCATAAAAAAATGTTGCCGCAGCCAACGTTCTTAGAACTTGGTTTAGTCAGAAGACTCGATATTTCCCTTTGGCACACCCTACAGGGTACATTTATGATCGGATTGCTTTGAAACCTGGCATGCTTGTTTGGGGTGACCTCTAGATGGGAGCTATCGATTTTCTTCAATTTCTGTCAAAAAATGTTGCCGCGGCCAACATTCTTAGAACTTAGTTTAGTCAGACCACAATATTTCCCTTTGGCACACCCTACAGGGCACATTTATGATTTGATTGCTTTGAAACCTGGTATGCTTGTTTGGGGAGACCTCTAGATGGGACCTATCATTTTTCTTCAATTTCCATCAAAAAATGTTGCCGCGGCCAATGTTCTTAGAACTTAGTTTAGTCAGAAGACTCGATATTTCCCTTTGGCACACCCTACAGGGTACATTTATGATCGGATTGCTTTGAAACCTGGTATGCTTATTTAGGGTGACCTCTAGATGGGAGCTATCGATTTTCTTCAATTTCTGTCAAAAAATGTTGCCGCGGCCAACATTCTTAGAACTTAGTTTAGTCAGACCACAATATTTCCCTTTGGCTCACCCTACAGGGCTCATTTATGATTAGATTGCTTTGAAACCTGGTATGCTTATTTACGGTGACCTCTAGATGGGAGCTATCGATTTTCTTCGGTTTCTGTCAAAAAATGTTGCCACTGGCAAAAAAACTGACATTGGTCCCAATGATCTTCAATTTTGCCATTTCATTTATAACTTACCAAGTTCAAGTTTGTCAAGTTGAGCTACAGTGTCATTGACACTTTCATTTTAAACATTCATCATTATTAGACCTGTCTGTGACACGACCTTTGATACACATGACATATCAGGCAATGCATATGGTAACCCTCCACAGGCTGCCAAACATCGAAATTTTGATGAAATGGGCCGGTTTCAGGCCCCCAAAGCACCCAAACGATACACGAGAGATAAACATAACTTCCTTTATTGGAAGTGGAATTCACCGTAGATTATTTTTGTAAGTTATAAGGGTTTTAAAAAAAACAAGCGTTAACCCGTTTTGGGCTGGTTAAACAGCAATACCCCCATAAAGCTAAAAAATTCATGTTTTCCGTGGATTTCTCTAAACGAGTCTTGTAGATTTTCAAGAAAAATTTGTCACTCCCAGGCCTTGGTGTGACAATAGATGTTGCATGGACAAAATACTGCGGTGAGCATTTGTTAACCCTCCACTGGTTTCTAAATGTCAAAATTGTGAAAAAATGGGCTGTTTTTGGACGCCAACAGCACTCAATGGGTACATCACAAAGAAAAGTGCCTTCTTTTATCAAGCGCACAATTTATATGGGAACATTTTTGTAAGTAGTAAGGACATTCAAAAGTCGAAGTCTTAACCCATTTTGGACAGGCTAAAGAGAGAGACCCCTTAAAATTCCCATTTTCTGTGGATTTCTCTAAAAACATCCTGTAGGTATTCAAGAAAAATTGGCTACTCACAGATCTTTGTGTGACTTTACAATTTGTATGGACAAAATATTCCAGTGAGCATTTATTAACCCTCTACAGGCTGCCAAACATCGTAATTTTATTGAAATGGGCTGTTTTCGGACACGCACACCACCCAACGTGTACCTGAGAAATAAACATAATCTCCTTTGTTGGAAGTGGAATTCTCCGAGGACGATTTTTATAAATAATAAGGGTATTCAAAAAACCAAGCGTTAACCCCTTTTGTGGTTGTTAATAGTGATACCCATCAAAAGCTTAAAAATTTATGTTTTTCCTGGATTTCTTTACAAACATCTGGTAGGGTTTTCAAGAGAAACTGGCCATTAATAGGCCTTGGTGTCACATTACCAGCTGATTGTATAAATTATTCCTCTAAGCATTTGTTAACCCTCCATGGGCTGCTAAATGTCACAGTTTTGAAAAAAATAGTCTGTTTTTGGACACCAACAACATCAAATGAGAATGCAACAGAGAAACATGACTTCTTTTACCGGACGCAAAACTGACAGGGAAACATTTTTGTAAGTAGTAAGTGTATTCAAAAATCGAGATCTTGACTAGTTAAGGAGATATACCCCTTAAAAGCTTAAAATCTCAGCTTTCTGTTGATTTCTCAAACAAAATTTTCAAGAAAAATTGACTATTCGCGGGTCTTGGATGTACGGCAGTGTATTAGGGTCAGGACCTTTTCATTTAATAAACTGTTTATACAGTTTAATAAACTGTTTTTACAGATTAATAAACTGTATTTACAGTTTAGTAAACTATATTTACAGTTCATTACCAGACTGTTTTTACAGATTATTACGAGACTGTTTTAACAGTTTATTACCAGACTGTTTTTACAGATTAATAAACTGTATTTACAGTTTAGTAAACTGTATTTACAGTTTATTACCAGACTGTTTTTACAGATTATTACGAGACTGTTTTTACAGTTTATTACGAGACTGTTTTTACAGATTAATAAACTGTATTTACAGTTTAGTAAACTGTATTTACAGTTTATTACAAGACTGTTTTTACAGATTATTACGAGACTGTTTTTACAGTTTATTACGAGACTGTTTTTACAGATTAATAAACTGTTTTTACAGATTAGTAAACTGTATTTACAGATTATTAGGAGACTGTTTTTACAGTTTATTAGAAGATTGTTTTTACAAATTAATTAGCCATTCTATTATTGGTTAGTAGTATAGCATGTACCCAATTGTGCACTATTACCCAGACTTTGGGGAAGCTGCTATTGTTAAATTCACTTAGGAACCAGACTTTTTGGGTTGCAACCTGACCAAATCCTGCATGCGATGTATGTACTGCATATATAGTATGCTATGGCATGTGCAGTGATATATGTACACACAGGGCTATGGATATATAGTGTGGGGTATGATGGAAATTAATGGTGAAGGTGGGGTTTCTCGAGAAAAAAAATTCCCGCGAAATGGTTGACGTTGCTATGGACGTCGTGACGTCATTATGCGCACCATGACGTCAAAAAACGTTGACCGCTGTTGTTGAACCATATACAATGTGGTATGACATCTTTCGGGTCAGGGTGTGTCGGGATCCTCGTACTTGACTGATATCGTAGTATAGTAAGGGTGGTATATACCCCTTTAGGTATACTATTAATCCTTGGTACTATTAATCAACCTTCATATTATCCTACAACTGGTATAGATAGCACGTAATGCTAGGTTAACCAGTATTGTCGGGTGGGGTAATGTACGGTCATCGTCTCATGCGGTATTGCAAAATAGTCCTTGGTGATTTGGATTTGCAGTATAGTATGGGCGTAATATATCATTGTAGATCCCATCTTAATCCTTGTTGTATCAGCCTGCCGATTGCTTTGTACTATCCTATGACTGATATAGGTAGTACGTAATGCTAGGTTAACCAGTATTGTGGGTTGGGGTAATGCATGGTCGTAGTCTCGTGTGGTATTGCGAAATAGTCCTTGGTGGTTTGGATTTGTAGTATAGTATGAGCGTTATAGATCCCATCTTAATCCTTGTTGTATCAACCTGCCGATTGCTTTGTACTGTCTTATGGCTGATATAGGGAGTATGTAATGCTGGAACAGGCGATATTGTAGGGTGGGTGGTGGTAATGCATGGCCGCCTAGTATGGCAGTATGGGATGTTCGCTCCTCACCCTAGGGGTCCCATGTTAGCCCTTCGAACTATTAATTCACCTAATGTTTCAAATTATCCTCTGACTGGTATAGATAGTACGTATCGCAAGGACAACCAGTATTGTGGGTAGGGGTAAGGCCTGGTAGTTTAGAATGGTAGCAGCACCATTATCCGCTGGGACGGTGTGCTGGCCCATATATGGTACAGGTATTGCGTAATGATAGGCCAAGCAGTATTGTTGAGTAGGGGTAATCCATTGTTGTCTTGTTAGGAAGTAAAGGACATTTTTTTTATATCCCTGTTGGTTCAACTTTTCCCTTGGTACTAGTAATCGACCTGATGCTTCATGTTATCCTATGGCTGGTATAGGTGGAACGTAATGCTAGGAGAAGAGCTATTGTGGTCGGGGGTAATGTCTTCTGTAGTGCAGTAGAATAGTATGGGCAGTATATACCGACTTAGGTCCCATGTTAACCATTGGAACAACAATCCACCTGGGCTGGTGTGCTATCCCATATATGGTATAGGTTGTATGAAATGTACTGCTGTGTGGTGAATGCTTAGTTTCCAGTCTCCTAGCAGGGTATGGATGGTTCTTTGACATTCTAAGATTTGGCCTAGGGTAGAGGTAATATGTGGCAGTTAGCAAGCCTAGAGTAGTGCTTCAAATCAGCGGTAATGGTAGAAGGGGAGAAGATTATAGGATACGGTACTACAGTACAAGCTAGTCATAGGACGGAAGGCTGAAACCGATGGCAAGACCACCTTATAGGAGCTATATAGGGCTTGGAATCTCACTTATGGAATCCCGCTTATAGAATACCTTTTATTGAATCCCTACGGAATCCCTTTTTGAAAAAGTCTAGCCTTCGGCTCCACTTTTTGCCGAGCTGAAGATAAGAGTCGAATGTGGATGCACTCGTTCGACCCATTACTCTGTGGCTTATTTGCTCGATGGGATTTTAGTCGTTCGTTCAATCGGAGATAGTTAGCAAGCCTGCAGTAGTGCTACAAGTCAAATAGTAATAGTACAAAAAACTAATGGTACAAAGCTGCGAGAGTAGTAGAAGATTATAGTATTGGATGACTACGAATGAGGCAAGTTAAAGAACAGAAAGTTGAAGACAAGATGGAAACAGATGGCAAGGCTATCTGTTTAGGAACTGTGTTCGAGCTTCAGCGCGTAAAGGTTAAATGAGGTGATCGACTCTTCTCGGGGTGGGTCTGAGGGTCAGTAAAAACTCATATTTTAGAAAGGTTTCGTGTGATACATCATTTTAAGGTCTCGATGCGTGTAGTCCGAATATTTGTTATTTGTCCCTCCCCGAGAGGGTGGGGCTGAGGGGCATAAAGAAATTCAAGTTTTAGAAAGGTTGACAAGCGATACATCATTTTAAAGGTCTAGACGCGTGTAGTCCGAATATTTGGTATTTCCCTCCCCGAGAGGGGGGTGGGGTGAGTTTGCTGGGGGCATATAAAATTCAAGTTATAGAAAGGTTGGCATGTGATACATCATTTTAAAGGTCTTCACGCATGTAGTCCGAATATTTGGAATTTGCGTCTAACCGAGGGGGCTCTGGGATGGGGCCTCAAAACTTAAGTTTTAGAAAGGTTGTCGGGTGATTCATTATTTTAAAGGTCTCGACTTGAATATTTTGAATATAAAGTATCCGACCCTCCCTGATAGGGTGGGGCTGAGAGGTGGGGGCCTCAAATCTCATGTTTTAGAAAGGTAGTCATGTGATACATTATTTTCAAGTTCACGACTTGAATATTTTGCATTTGAAGTATCGGACCATCCCTGAGTGGGTGGGGGCCGAAGGTGCGGTCTCAAAACTCAAGTTTTAGGACGGTAGGCATGTGATACATCATTTTAAAGGTCTCGACTTGAATACTTCGAATTTGAAGTATCCAGCATTCCCGATGGGATGGAACTGCGGGGTGGATTTCAAAACTTAAGGTTTAGAAAGGTAGTCGTGCAAATGCAAACGACACACTCTTCAGCATGTGACAATGTATGAAACCGTGTACTGTTTTAGCTGTTTTTTAAAGTGTTTCATCAAAGAATTTCATTGATTTGGAGGTGATGTCTCGTATGTGAAACAGTCCAAATTGACAGAAGATGCAAAAACATGTATTCTTCCCTCTGTGTTTTACGGTATCTCTTCGTCGGATGCGATTGGTTTGGTAGAGATCTCTCAGATGAGAAACATTTTCAACCGCATGATATCTTGGTTTATTCCAATCAGTATGTGGCAGACGAATACAGCTTTATGTGGTGTGCTTGTTCGACGGGTGTGGGTCATTCGACAGATTTGAAGGAGATCAATCAAATGAGAGAGAGAGAGAGGAGACTTTCAACTGTGTGGAATGCTGAAGTGTAGCTTGATATCACGCTAAACGAGAGAGAGTCCAAATGAAATGAGTGAAAGTATTATGATACATTAAAGTGTCGGATGAAACCTCTCGAGAAGGAAACCCAAAACACCAACACGACGTCTTCACGAATACATTTTGAGGAAGCTACACGTACCCTCTAAAAACAATAGCACACAACTAATTTACTCGTTGATCAGAAGCTCGACACTACTCGAAGAACTCATCAACGTTTTTGAATGTAATATTAAGTTTACGAGTCGATTAAAGAGGAATAAATTTTGACGAGAGAGATTCGTGAAGGTATTGTGACACAATACAGATCTGACAACTTCCACATTTCAATGGAGTGGAATAAGACAAACATTCAGCAAGTGAGTGTACTGCGATAGAGAGATCCTCCTGTTATCGCCTCGACATTACGGAAAATGAAATGTGGAAATCCTTTTGCAGAAGTGATTCATAAACACACTGTGATAGAGAGATCCAAGTGCTATCACCTCAACATGTCAGGGGATTGGAATATGACAAAACTTTCGAACAAGTGATTCGTGAACATACTGGGATACAGATATTACTGCTATCACCTCAACATTACGGAAGAATGAAATATGACAGTACTTTCCAGCAAGTGATTCGTGAACATACTGTGATAGAGTGATCCAACTGCGATCACCTTGATATTGCAAGGGAGTGGGATATGACAAAACTTTCGAGCAAGTGATTCGTGAACGTACTGCGATAGAGAGAGATCTTGCTGCTATTACTACAATATTTAGAGAGAGTGAAACATGTCAAACGTTTGAGCAAACGTTTGAGCAAGTCATTCGTAAACATTTTATGATAGAGACATCTCACCGCTATCACCTCGACATTGCAGGGGAGTGGAATATTGGAATATGAAACAAGGAATGTTGCCTGAATCCGTGCGTGAACGTATATCTCACCGTGAGGAACCCGACCGTTTCACTTTTGATGGGGCGGTCCTTATCCCGAAAGGGTATGTGACTTTTCGTCAAAAAGCATGAATCAATTGTGGTTCACTGGAAACAAAAATTTTAATACATATACATATAAATAAATGTGGTAATTTGTGACTTACATGAAATCAAATGAATAAATGTTAATCACCCCTACCCACACAGTTTTTGAGTCACTTGCGGGCGCGCATTCTCTGTTCTTGCTGGTTTTCCTTCCTTCTCGTTGGCACTTGTTCTTTGGTCGCCTCTTTACTTCACTCTTTCACAGCCGTCGCACTGCACTAATGTATTGTCACTTTAACGGACGTACTCAGCATGTGACAGAATGTCACTCTACAACTGCACTCGCACGGCCGCTAACGTATTGTCACTTTAGTATGTCTATGTCGCTTTCCCTCTAACAAGTGACTAAATGTCACTCTTACACTGTCGTCGCACAGCCAGTAGCTTTTTGTCACTTGGCTGGACGCTTTTCAATCAAGCAGTCGCCAACAGTGGGGCTAAACTCTCCGTCACGGCCAAGTCGGCGGCCATTTCTGAATGTAGGATCAGAAATAGGAAGTACGGAGCACAGGGAACTATTAGTATTTAGGAAGACGATATATCTGTTGTAGAAGGCAAGACGTACGTACGCAGAGTAGGCTTGCCTGTATGAACATTATTCTGAGATAAACATAGGTGCTCCTATTCTAAATATGAGCTCTGTGACTCGCCTACATCACAATGTGTCTATACTTTCGCCCCGATGCGGCACCTCCTCTACGCATGGGACATTCTCATCTACTCTCAGCGACCCACAGCCTTACACACCTTCAGAGTGGAATGGCTGGAATGAATTTCTCCGATCAATTTTTATTTCGATATCCAGAACATTAATTCTCATTTTAATTGCTTCTCTTGAACTTGGCTGCTTAGATCTATTTTAATTTAATATTCGCTTTTAAGTTCCTTTAAGTCTTGCATTTCGGTATATCCTGACATTCGTGACAGACCAGATGCATAATATGGGTGTGTGTCTAGAACATGCGCGATGTACTGTATTTACAATAATTACCTATTAACTGGTCATAATTACACAGATAACGACTGCAGGATGACACTGGATTTACTACCTTTAATGTTTTATCCAGACCGCCCATGTAGCGTTCAATAAATGCGTCATAATGGACATTAAATTGCATGCCTCATTACCAGCGCTTGAATTACTGCAGGTCTGTTTAAGTGACAAATCGGTTTTCAGGGTCCGCCATGTCCTTATCCTTATGCTTTATATTTAGCCCAGTGAGAATGATTATCGAAAATATATACACTTTTAAACAACAAAATCGAAAATTCAAGCTATCACCTTGACATATATACCCCTGTAGGCCCCCTTGTTAGTGCTTGGTACTATTAACCAACCGATTGGTTTGTTTTATTATATGGCTCATTTGCTCAATGGGATTTGAGTCGTTTGAGCAGTATGTGCGAGTCACTCGGTCGATAGCTTATTTGCTTTGGGAATGATACATGCTTTTGTTATGCACAAGGGAGACAACTTTGTATGAATAAGTATAAATAACGGAAAATGAAGCAATATGATTGGTTAATCAGCTTCCATAATTGGAATAGGGTAGGAAGAATTAGGATTACGTACCACCTTACCAGTGATAGGACGACACCAAATATTCGGTAGGTTAATTCTATCAACGGTTAAGATGGGCCTACAGGGCATATGCCAACCATACTCTGCTGCACTTCTGTATTACTAGGCATTAACCCCATCCCACAATACCGCTCAATAATATGAAGCATCTGGCGAATTAGTAGTACCAAGGACTAACAAGAGACCTACAGGGGTATATACAGCCTATGCTATACTACCATTCTACGCTACCAAGCATTACCTCAACCGCATAATACCACTTGACCTACTATAACGTACTACCTATACCAGCCATATAATAAAATAAACCAGTTGGTTGGTTAATAGTACCAAGCACTAACAGGGAGCCTACAGGGTTATATACCGCCCATGTTATACTACTGTTCTAAACTGCCAGGCATTACCTGTACCATCAATACCGCTTGGCCTAGAATTACATAATACCTATACCAGTCATAGGATAACACCAGGTGGATAATAGTACTAAGAGCTAACATTGGCCCTGCAGTGGTACAACGCGTACATCCTATACTACTACACTCGTCGACCATGCATTTCACCCACCCACCCCAAAATAACGTCTCTCACCGCATTACATACTAGCTAACCCAGTCATGGGATGACACAAAGCATTAAGTCGATTTGTAGTACCAATGGCTTTCGCGGAAGGGTGGGGGCCACAGAGGTATATATCGCCCATACTGTACTGCCGTTCTATAATACTACTACTACTACTACTACTACTACTACTAATAATAATAATAATGACATGAAGGCCCAATGGGGTAATAGTATACCAACATTGATATATACCTCCACTACCATATCACACACCCCGCCCCATACGAGAAACCCGACACCCCCTGACCCGAATAACATTATGTCAGACTGTATAGTAGACAACAACAGAGGTCAACATCTCTGTGATGTCGCGTGCGCATCAGGACGTCATGACGTCAATAGCAATGTCAACCATTTCGCGAAAAAGAACTTTCCCATCATCTTCCCACCACTTACCCATAATATATACCCAAAGCCCCATGTGTACGTATATGACTATACACACCACAGTATACTACATATGTTGGAAGTACACCATTTGCCGGATCTAGATGGATGGAACTAACGTTTTCCTCAGGACAAAATGCTCGGCAAAAGTCCGGTTCCTATGGGAATTTAACACGAGCTGCTCCGGCAAAAGTTCGGGTTATCAGGGTCGATCGGGTACACGATATACTACTCACTTGCACACCAAATATGACACCATTTCGCCTAATTGTTGTCACCTAAAAACAAACACATTTGCGAAAAATATCAACTCTATAATAGGACATAACTCTGATAAGACTATGGCAAATAACACAGTCGAGCCGAGGCAGGTTAACGGTAAGATACATTTGCATACTAAATGCCACGCAGCATGCCACGAAGTTGGAAATCTCCTCTTTCTCATTTGATAGATCTCTGTCGAATCTGTCGAATCAATCAGATCCGTTAAAAAGCGCACTACCTTAAGCTGTTTTCGTCTGTGACAGACTGATTGGAATAAACCAAGATATTGATTGTGTGGTTGAAAATGTTTCTCATCTGAGAGATCTTCACCAAACCAATTGCATCCGACGAAGAGATACTGGAAAACACCGACGGAAAAATATATGTTTTTTTGCAACTTCAGTCAATTTGGGACTATTTCACATACGAGACATCACCGCCAATTCAATGAAATCCTTTCATAAAACACTAAAAAGTACACGTTTTCACACATTGTCACATGTTAGAGAGTGTGTCGTTCGCATTCCCTAAGGTTTTACGACCTTGCCCCACCACACCCACTCGAGGAGGGTCGGATACCTCATATTCAAAATATTCGACTCAAGACCTTTAAAATGAATTGTGACATGACTACCTTTCTAAAACGTATTTTTAATTTCCCTCAGCCCCACCCCTCGGGAAGGGTCGGATACTTCATATTCGATATATTTATGTCAAGACCTTTAAAATGATATATGACACGAATTTCTTTCTAAAACTTAAATTTGTTTTGTCCCTTAGCCCCACCCCCTCAAAGAGGGTTGGACTCTTCATATTCGGAATATTCAAATCGAGACCTTTAAAATGATGTATCACCCGACATCCTTTCTAAAATTTGGGGTTTGAGGTCCCAACCCTCAGTCCCACCCCCTTGAGGAGACACAAAAAGCAAATATTTGGGCTAAAATGATGTATCACTTTTAAAACTTGATTTTTTTATGCACCTAAGCCTCAGTCCCTAGGGACCTGGCAACTACCAAATAATCGGATTACACGCGTCAAGACCTTTAAAATGATGTATCACACGACAACCTTTCTAAAACATGAGTTTTTGGTGCTCATCAGACCCACTCCTGACCCCCGCGACGAGTCGATCATCTCACAGTTCCTACACAGATAGCCTTGCCATCTGTTTACATATTGTCTTCAACTTCCTGTCCTATAACCTCGTTCGTAGTCGACCAATACTAAAATTTCTACCACCCTCGAAGCTTTGTACCATTAGTTCCTTGTACTATTACTATTTGGCACTACTGCAGGCTTGCTAACTATCTCCGATGGGAGCACGGTGGCACAGTAGGTAGAGGTGCAGGCTGCAAGCCGAGAGGTCCTCGGTTCGAATCCCACCTGCGGCAACCGCGTTGTGTCCTTGGGCAAGACACTTCATCTCCATTGCCCGCATGGGGGCACGATGACCCCGTGTACTAACGCGTACTGCACGTCGATGGTACGCATGTCTTCAACCAATCTAACCCTGCCGGTGCTGCAGTGCGGAGTTACGATGCTGGGGAGCTGGCAGCTGCTCGTCGTTGCTCAGTGGTTCTCTCCGGGTACTCCGGCTTCCTCCACCCGTAAAACTGTCACGGTCATGATTAGCCATTGTGCATAATTATGTGACCTTAAACAACAATAAATAAATAAATAATATAACTATCTCCGATTGATCAAACGACTAGAATCCCATCGAGCAAATAAGTCAAAGAGTAATTGGTCGAACAAGTGGCTCCACATACGACTCTAATCCTCATCTTGCAAAAAGTGGAGCTGAAGGCCAGACGTTTTCAAAAGGGGATTCCATAATGATTCTATAAAAGGTATTCTATAAGTAGGATTCCATAAGTGAGATTCCAAGGCCCTATATAGCTCCTATACAGGTGATCTTACCATCGGTTTCAGCTTTCTGTTCTATGACAAGCTTCTTCTGTAGTCCTCTGTACTGTAATCTTCTTCTATCGTTGTGCCATTACTACCGACTTGAAGCACTATTGTAGGCTTGCTAACTGCCACTTATCACAACCTCTAGGCCAAGTCTTAGAATGTCAAAGGACCATCCGTGCCCTGCTAGGAGACTGGGAACCATGCATACACCACACAACACTACATTACATACTACCTATACCATATGTGGCATCGTACATTGTCCCTGGTGGACTGTGGTTCCACAGGCTAAGATGGGAACTAAAATGGATATATGCCGTCCATACTATTCTACCTCACTACACAAGGCATTACCCTCGCCCACAAAAGAGCTTGGCCTAGCATTACATTCTACCTATACCAGTCATAGGATAATAAGAAGTATTAGACCGATTACTAGCACCAAGGGCAGAGATTGAACCAGCAGGGGAACAAACAACACATCCTACACAACCTGACTAGACAGCCATGGATTACCTCTACCCAACAATGCTGTTTGGCCTAGCATTACGTAATACCTATACCATCTGTGAGCCAGCACACTGTCCTGAGTGGATAATGGTACTACTACTTTTTTAAACTACCAGGCCCTACCCCTGCCCACAATAACGGCTGTTCTAGCAATACGTACTATCTTTTCCAGTCATAGGATAATTTGAAGCATTAGGTGGATTAATAGCATGAAGGGCTAACATGGGACCTGTAAGGGTGTGGAGCGTACACTCTATACTTCGACACTAAGCGACCACGTATTACCCCCACCCACCCATCAATACTGCCTGTCCCAGAATTACATACTACCTATACCAGTCATGGGATAGTACGATGCAAATGAGGGACTGATACAACAAGGATTAAGATGGGATCTACAGTGATATACAACGGCCATACTCTACTGCAAATCCAAACCACCAAGTGCTATTTCTCAATACCGCACAAGACGACGACCCTGCATTAACCCACCCCACAATACTGGTTTGCCTAGCATTACGTACTACCTATACCAGTCGTAGGGTAATATGGAGGTCGATTAGTAGTCCAAGGCCAATGGCTAATAGTATACCTAGAGGGGTATATACCACCCTTACTATATAACGATATCAGTCCAGTTCGAGAACTCCGACACACCTCGACCCGAATAACGTCATACCGGACTGCAAAGTAGACAACAACAGCGGTCAATGTTTCTCTGACGTCACGGTTAATTTTCCACCACATACCCATACAATAAACCCATAGCCCTGTGGTTACATATATCCCAATACATATCATTGCATACGGTATATGTAGTTCGTATACCACTTGCCGGATCTAGCCAGATGGCGCCGAAGTTTCGCACAGAAAAATTGCTACAAAGTCCGGTTCCTATGAAGATTTAACACTAGCAGCTTCCCCAAAGGTAATAGCACACGATCGGGTACATGCTAAACTACTATCCAATAATGGAATGGCTAATTAATTTGTAAAAACAGTCTTCTAATAAACTGTAAAAACAGTCTCGTAATAAACTGTAAAAACAGTCTCGTAATAAACTGTAAATACAGTTTATTAAACTGAAAATACAGTTTATTAATCTGTAAAAACAGTCTCGTAATAAACTGTAAAAACAGTCTCGTAATAATCTGTAAAAACAGTCTCGTAAGAAACTGTAAATACAGTTTACTAAACTGTAAATACAGTTTATTAATCTTTAAAAACAGTCTCGTAATAAACTGTAAAAACAGTCTCGTAATAATCTGTAAAAACAGTCTCGTAATAAACTGTAAATACAGTTTACTAAGCTGTAAATACAGTTTATTAATCTGTAAAAACAGTTTATTAAACTGTATAAACAGTTTATTAAATGCAAAGGTCCTGACCCTAATACGCTGCCATATGGACGACATTACAAGTTGCATGGACAAAATATTTCGGTAAGCATTTGTTAACCCGTCAGAGGCTGCCAAGCATAGACATTTTGAGAAAATAGGCTGTTCTTGGGCACCCATAACACCCAATGTGTACAATGTGAGATAAACATAACCCCCTTCACTGAAAGTGGAATTGACAGAGGATCATTTTTGTAAGTAATGAAGGTATTCACAAAACCAAGCATTAACCCGTTTCGGGCTGGTTACAGAGCGATACCCCTCAAAATGTTAAAAATTCATGTTATCCGAGGATTTCTCTAAAAAGATCTCGTAGATTTTCAAGAAAAAATGGCCATTCTCAGATCTTAGTGTGACATTACAAGTTGCATGTACAAAGTATTCCTGTAAGCATTTGTTAACCCTATGCAGGTTTCAAACATCAAAATGTTGATAAAATGGGCTGTGTTTGCGTACCCACAGCACCCGAAGTTGAGAGGAGAGATCAAAATAAGTGGAAGTAGAATTCACTGAGAATTATTTTTGAAAGTAATAAGAGTATTCAAAAAACAGCACTTAACCCGTTTTGGGCTGGATAAACAATGATACCCGTGAAAAGCTTAAAATTCATGTTCACCCTGGATTTCTCTGAAAACATCTTGTAGATTTTAAAGAAAAAATGGCCATTCGCAGTTATTGGTGTGACATTACAAGTTGCATGAATAAAAAATATTCCTGTTAGCACTTGTTAACCCTCTACAAACTGCCAGACATCAATATTTTGGATACATTTGAGATAAAATGGACCATTTTCAAATAGACACAGCACTCAGTGGGTATGTGTCAAACAAACATAACTCCTTTTGTCGGTCATTGACTTGTTGGATGACGATATTGACATTAACCCACTCCTCTGTTAATGATGGTTTTTACCCAAACAATTTGTTTATCAAACTGAGTCATGTGAGACTACTTTTCACACCTTTCTCATAACATCATTGAAGGAATTTCAGTGAGACAGTTAAAAACAATTAATCAGACACTGTGGGGTCATGAAAAATCATGGAATCTCATCGGGAAAAGCCATGATTCTCCAGAATAATAAAGTCTAGTTTTTTTGTTTTTTTTTTTTTCCACACATAATGTCCGTACGATTCAGAAGCCATTTTCGAACCAATTTTCACAAAATTTTGCACACGCGTAGAGGGGCACAAAATCTAAAAATATACGGAAGCGGAATTTTCGATTTAACCTTAATTCGTCAGAATTGGCAAAAAACTGCCAAAATTTGGGTTTATTGGCACTTTCTCGAAACACATCTTGCAGATTTTTTTTCTACATTCGTCATTGCTAGACCTGTCTGTGACACACACTTTGATACACACGACATATCAGGCGATGCATATGGTAACCCTCCAAATGCTGCCAAACATCAAAATTTTGATGAAATAGGCCGGTTTCAGGCCCCAACTGCACCCAAACAATACACGAAAGATAAACATAACTTCCTTTATTGGGAGTGGAATTCACTGAGGATCATTTTTGTCAGTAATAAGGGTGTTCAGAAAACCAAGCGTTAACCTATTTTGAGCTGGTTAAACAGCAATACCCCCATAAAGCTAAAAAATTTGTGTTTTCTGTGGATTTCTCTAAACAAGTCTTGTAGATTTTCAAGAAAAATTTGTCACTCCCAGGCCTTGGTGTGACAGTAGAAGTTGCATGGACAAAATACTGCGGTGAGCATTTGTTAACCCTCCACGGGCTGCTAAAAGTCAAAATTGTGATAAAATGGGCTGTTTTTGGACGCCAACAGCACCCAATAGGTACGCCACAAAGAAAAGTACCTTCTTTTATCGAGCACACAATCTATATGGAAACATTTTTGTAAGTAGTAACGGTATTCAAAAGTTGAAGTCTTAACCCATTTTGGGCAGGTTAAAGAGAGAGACCCCTTAAAATCTTAAAATTCCCATTTTCTGTTGATTTCTCTAAATACTTCCTGTAGGTTCTCAAGAAAAATTGACTACTCGCAGGCCTTTGTGTGACATTATAAGTTGCATGGACAAAATATTCCGGTGAGCGTTTATTAACCCTCTACAGACTGCCAAGCATCGTAATTTTGTTGAAATGGACTGTTTTCAGACACGCACAGCACCCAATGTGTACCTGAGAAATACACATAATCTCCTTTGTTGGAAGTGGAATTCACCAAGGACCATTTTTGTAAGTAATAAGGGTGTTCAAAAAACCAAGCGTTAACCCCTTTTGTGGTTGTTAATAGTGATACCCATCAAAGGCTTAAAAAATTATGTTTTCCATGGATTTCTTTACAAACATCTGGTAGTGTTTCCAAGAGAAAATGGCCATTGATAGGTCATGGTGTCACGTTACCAGTTGATTGGATAAATTATTCCGGTAAGCATTTGTTAACCCTTCATGGGCTGCTAAATGTCAAAATTTTGAAAAAAATAGTCTGTTTTTGAACAACAACAACATAAAAAGGGAATGCAACAGAGAAACGTAACTTCTTTTACCGGATGCAAAACTGACAGGGAAACATTTTTGTAAGTAGTAAATGTATTCAAAAATCGAGGTCTTAACCCATTTTTGACTGGTTAAGGAGATATACCCCTTAAAAGCTTAAAATTCCAGTTTTCTGTGGATTTCTCCAAAAAAAATTTCAAGAACAATTGATCATTCACAGGTCTTCGAGTGACATTACAAGCATGAACAAAATGTTTCGGTAAACATTTGTTAACCCTCCAGAGGCTGCCACGCATAGACATTTGGAGAAAATGGGCTGTTCTTGGGCAACCATAACACCAAATGTGTACCTACGAGATAAACATAACCTCTTTCATTGGAAGTGGAATTCACCGTCGATCATTTTTGTAAGTAATGAAGGTATTCACAAAGCCAAGCATTAACCCTTTAGAGCTGGTTACAGAGAGATACCCCTCAAAAGGTTAAAAATTTGTGTTATCTGAGGATTTCTTTAAAAACATCCCGTAGATTTTCAAGAAAAAATGGCCATTCTCGGATCTTAGTGTGACATTACAAGTTGCATGTACAAAATATCCCTGTAAGCATTTGTTAACTCTAGGCAGGTTCTCAAACATCAAAATGTTGATAAAATGGGCTGTGTTTGCATACCCACAGCACCCAAAGTTGGGAGGAGAGATCAAAATAAGTGGAAGTAGAATTCACTGAGAATTATTTTTGGAAGTAATAAGAGTATTCAAAAAAACAACACTTAACCCGTTTTTGGCTGGATAAACAATGATACCCATCAAAAGCTTAAAATTCATGTTCTCTCTGGATTTCTCTGAAAACATCTTGTAGATTTTAAAGAAAAAATGGCCATTCACAGTTCTTGGTGTGACATTACAAGTTGCATGAATAAATATTCCTGTTAGCACTTGTTAACCCTCTGAGCTTCCAGACATCATTAATTTGGATACATTTGAGATAGAATGGACCATTTTCAAATAGCCACAGCACCACAGGCTCTAAAAATGTACCGAAGCGGAATTTTCGATTTAACCCTTATTTCGCCAGAATTGGCAAAAAACTGCCAAAATTGGGGTTTATCGGCACTTTCTCGAAACACGTCTTGTAGTTTTTTTTTAAACATTCATCATTGTTAGACCTGCCTATGACACGACCTTTGATACACACGACATATTAGGCATATTAGGCGATGCATATGGTAACCCTCCACAGGCTGCCAAACATTGAAATTTTGATGAAATGGGCCGGTTTCAGACCCCCACAGTACCCAAACGTTACCCAAGAGGTAAACATAACTTCCTTTATTGGAAGTGGAATTCACCGAGGATCATTTTTGTAAGTAATAAGGGTTTAAAAAAACCAAGCGTTAACTCTTTTTGGGCTGGTTAAACAGCAATTCCCCCATAAAGCTAAAAAATTCATGTTTTTCGTGGATTTCTCTAAACGAGTCTTGTAGATTTTCAAGAAAGATTTGTCACTCCCAGGCCTTGGTGTGACAATAGAAGTTGCATGGACAAAATACTGCGGTAAGCATTTGTTAACTCTCCACGGGCTGCTAAAAGTCAAAATTGGCCATTTTTGTAAGTAATAAGAGTATTCAAAAAACCAAGCGTTAACCCCATTTGTGGTTTTAAGCTTAAAAATTTATGTTTTCCCTGGATTTCTTTACAAATATCTGGTAGAGTTTTCAAGAGAAAATGGCCACTGATAGGTCTTGGTGTCACATTACCAGTTGATTGGATAAATTATTCCAGGAAGCATTTGTTAACTCTCCACGGGCTGCTAAAAGTCAAAATTGGCCATTTTTGTAAGTAATAAGAGTATTCAAAAAACCAAGCGTTAACCCCTTTTGTGGTTTTAAGCTTAAAAATTTATGTTTTCCCTGGATTTCTTTACAAATATCTGGTAGAGTTTTCAAGAGAAAATGGCCATTGATAGGTCTTGGTGTCACATTACCAGTTGATTGGATAAATTATTCCGGGAAGCATTTGTTAACCCTCCATGGGCTGCTAAATGTGAAAATTTTGAAAAAATAGTCTGTTTTTGGACACCAACAGCATCAAATGGGAATACAACAGAGATGCATAACTTCTTTTACCGGACGCAAAACTGACAGGGAAACATTTTTGTAAGTAGTAAGTGTATTCAAAAATCGAGGTCTTAACCCATTTCTGACTAGTTAAAGAGATATACCTCTTAAAAGCTTAAAATTCCAGTTTTCTGTGGATTTCTCAAAACAAAATTTCAAGAAAAATTGACCTTTCGCAGGTCTTGGAGTGACAGTTCTAGTTGCATGGACAAAATATTTTGGTAAGCATTTGTTAACCCTCCAGAGACTGCCAAGCATAGACATTTGGAGAAAATGGGCTGTTCTTGGGCAACCATAACACCAAATGTGTACCTGCGAGATAAACATAACCCCCTTCGTTGGAAGTGGAATTCACCGATGATCATTTTTGTATGTAATGAAGGTATTCACAAAACCAAGCATTAACCCGTTTAGGGCTGATTACAGAAAGATACCCCTCAAAAGGTTAAAAATTCATGTTATCCGAGGATTTCTCTAAAAACATCTCGTAGATTTTCAAGAAAAAATGGCCATTCTCAGATCTTAGTGTGACATTACAAATTGCATGTACAAAATATTCCTGGAAGCATTTGTTAACCCTATGCAGGTTCTCAAACATCAAAATGTTGATAAAATGGTCTTGGTGTCACATTACCAGTTGATTGGATGAATTATTCCGGTAAGCATTTGTTAACCCCCCATGGGCTGCTAAATGTCAAAATGTTGAAAAAATAGTCTGTTTTTGGACACCTGCAACATCAAATGGGAATGCAACAGAGAAACATAACTTCTTTTACCAGACTTCTTTTGACTAGTTAACCCTCCAGAGGCTGCCAAGCATAGACATTTGGAGAAAATGGGATGTTCTTGGGCAACCATAACAGCAAAAGTGTACCTGTGAGATAAACATAACCTCCTTCATTGGAAGTGGAATTCACCGTTTTTTTCATTTTGTAAGTAATGAAGGTATTCACAAAACCAAGCATTAACCCGTTTAGGGTTGGTTACAGAGCGATACCCCTCAAAAGGTTAAAAATTTATGTTATCTGAGGATTTCTTTAAAAACATCTCGTAGATTTTCAAGAAAAAATGGCCATTCTCAGATCTTTGTGTGACATTACAAGTTGCATATACAAAGTATTTCTGTAAGCATTTGTTAACCCTATGCAGGTTCTCAAACATCAAAATGTTGATAAAATGGGCTGTGTTTGCGTACCCACAGCACCCGAAGTTGAGGGGAGAGATCAAAATAAGAGGAAGTAGAAGTCACTGAGAATTATTTTTGGAAGTAATAAGAGTATTCAAAAACAACACTTAACCCGTTTTGGCCTGGATAAACAATGATACCTATGAAAAGCTTAAAATTCATATTCTCCCTGGATTTCTCTGAAAACATCTTGTAGATTTTAAAGAAAAAATGGCCATTCGCAGTTCTTGGTGTGACATTACAAGTTGCATGAATAAATATTCCCATTAGCACTTGTTAACCCTCTACAAGCTGCCAGACATCAATATTTTGGATCAGTTGAGATAAAATGGACCATTTTCAAATAGACACAGCACTCAGTGGGTATGTGTCAAACAAACATAACTCCTTTTGTCGGTCATTGACTCGTTGGACAACGATATTGATATTAACCCCGCCACTGTTAATGATGGTTTTTACCTAAACAATTTTTTTATCAAACTGAGTCATTTGAGACTACTATACTCACCTTTCTCATAACATCAATGAAGGAACTTCAGTGAGACAGTTAAAAACAATTCATCAGACACTGTGGGGTCATGAAGAATCATGGAATCTCTCTCGGGAAAAGCCATGATTCTCCAGAATCATAAAGTCTAGTTGGAAGTGGAATTCACCGGGGGTCATTTTTGTAAGTAATGAGGGTGTTCAAAAAACCAAGCGTTAACCCATTTTGGACTAGTCAAATGGCAATACCCCCCCCCTATAGCTAAAAAATTCATGTTTTCTGTGGATTTCTCTAAACGAGTCTTGTAGATTTTCAAGAAAAATTGCTCACTCCCAGGTCTTGGTGTGGCAGTAGAAGTTGCATGGACAAAATACTCCGATGAGCATTTGTTAACCCTCCACAGGCTGCTAAATGTCATAATTGTGATAAAATGGGCTGTTTTTTGGATGCCAACAGCCCCCAATGGGTATGCCACAAAGACAAGTGTCTTCTTTTATCGAGCACACAATCTATACAGAAACATTTTTGTAAGTAGTAAGGGTATTCAAAAGTCTTAACCCATGTTGGGCAGACTGAAGAGAGAACCCTTAAAATCTTAAAATTACCATTTTATGTGGATTTCTCCAAAAATATCTTGTAGGTTTTCAACAAAAATTGACTACTCGTAGGTCTTTGTGTGATATTACAAGATGCATGGACAAAATATTCCGGTGAGCATTTATTAACCATCTACAGGCTGCCAAGCATCATAATTTTGTTGAAATGGGCTGTTTTCGGACACGCACAGCACCCAATGTATATCCAAGAAATAAACATAATCTCCTTTGTTGGAAGTGGAATTCACTGAGGACCATGTTTGTAAGTAATAAGGGTATACAAAAACCCAAGCGTTAAACCGTTCTGTGGTTGTTAATAGTGATACCCATCAAAAGCTTAAAATATCCATGTTTTCCCGGGATTTCTTTCTAAACATCTTGTAGGGTTTCAAGAGAAAATGGCCATTGATAGGTCTTGGTGTCACATTACCAGCTGCATGGATAAATTACTCTGATAAGCATTTGTTAACCCTCCATGGGCTGCTAAATGTCAAAATTTTGAAAAAAATAGTGTTTTTGGATACCAACAACACCAAATGGGAATGCCACAGAGAAATATAACCTCTTTTACCGGATGCAAAACTGACCGGGAAACATTTTGTAAGTAGTAAGGGTATTCAAAAATCAAGATCTTAACCCATTTTTGACTAGTTAAGGAGATTTACCCCTTAAAAGCTTAAAATTCCAGTTTTCTGTGGATCTGTGGATTTCTAAAAAAAAATTTCAAGAAAAATTGACCATTCACAGGTCTTGGAGTGACATTACAAGTTGCATGGACAAAATATCAATGTAAGCATTTGTTAGGCCGCCAAGCATAGACATTTTGAGAAAATGGGCTGGCCTTGGGCACCCATAACACTCAGTGTGTACCTGCAAAATAAACATGACCTCCTTCATTGGAAGTGGAATTCACCGAGGATCATTTTTGTAAGTAATGAAGGTATTCACAAAATCAAGCATTAAACCATTTAGGGCTGGTTACAGAGCGATACACCTCAAAAGGTTAAAAATTCATGTTATTCAAGGATTTCTCTAAAAACATCTCGTAGATTTTCAAGAAAAGTCATTCTCAGATCTTAGTGTGACATTACAAGTTGCATGTACAAAATATTCCAGTTAGCATTTGTTAACCCTATGCAGGTTCTCAAACATCAAAATGTTGATGAAATGGGCTGTGCTCGCGTACCCACAGCACCCAAAGTTGAGAGGACAGATCAACATAAGTGGAAGTAGAATTCACTGAGAATTATTTTTGGAAGTAATAAGAGTATTCAAAAAACAACACATAACCCGTTTTGGGCTAGATAAACTGGATAAACAATGATACCCATCAAAAGCTTAAAATTCATGTTCTCCCTGGATTTCTCTGAAAACATCTTGTAGATTTTAAAGAAAAAATGGCCATTCGCAGTTCTTGGTGTTACATTACAAGTTGCATGGAAAAATATTCCTGTTAGCACTTGTTAACCCTCTACAAACTGCTAGACATCAATATTTTGGATACATTTGAGAATAAATGGACCATTTTCAAATAGCCACAGCACTTGGTGCGTATGTGTCAAACAAACATAACTCATTTTGTCAGTCATTAACTTGTCGGACGACAATATTGATATTAACCCTCTCCACCATTAATGATGGTTTTGCCTAAACATTTTGTTATCAAACTGATTCATTTGAAACTACTATACCCACGTTTCTCATAACATCAATAACGGAACTTCAGTGAGACAGTTAAAAACAATTCATCAGACACTCTGGGGTCATGAAAAATTATGCGATCTCATCTGGAAAAGCCATGATTCTCCAGAATCATAAAGTCTAGTTTCCTTTGATTTTACTACTGTAGTCTTGGTTTAGTGCAGACTTTTAGGCAGTGCTTTCTGACACATGGTAACAATACCATGGCAAATATTAGTTTCCACAAAATTTACATTTCATTCCAAACAAATTGATATATAATTTACTGGAGTTATTCCTTTCTGACCTTCTCTGGACCATGGAGAAAATTACCTGAAATTTAACCAAATTGATGTTGGATGTCCCCTTAACCTGAATGCCAAACAGATTTTCTGAAAATATCAACTTGTAACGGGAGCTCTTCAATAATATAGAGTCCTATAAGAGGTTCTTTGGATCTCTATGGCTGGCAACAATAAATAATAAATTTTATATTTGTTTCATTATATTTATTTCAACATCAATCAAATGAATTCAATTTGAGGAGAGGTTGAAGGGACGGACCTTCATTTAGCTGGTATTAGAGGTGGAACTGTATGCTAGAATTTAGTGAAGAATATTTATGGGGCGAAATGTATAGAGGTCAAATTTCGGGGGTACCGTATTTTATAACTATTCCAGGTTCGAAAAGTGAAGAGCCAATAATTAGTATGGGACATGTTAATATGGTCCGAAATGTCGGGGGACGACTTTAAATGGGTACGAAGAGCCAATCTCAAAAGTGCACAGAACGAACCTTCGAGGGTGGATCTTCATAACCACGAAAATGCAATGAAAATACCTAGTGGGACTAACAGACACATAAAGTGACTGCAAATTTAAGGCAAACTAATGAAAGTTTGGTCCCACAACTCTGTTAAACAAACAGAGAAAGAAGTCAGTGAAATGATTCACCTTTGCAAGAAAATTGTCTTTCTTCCCAAATTCCTACTAGACCAGGGTTTTTATAGACGCGAGAATATAGTGGCCAATGGTGTTGAATTACCAAGTCCGTGCAAAGAATGCACGAACTGATGACGCTCAGTAAACTGAGAGAATGAAATTCCGATAATTAAGGCTGATGTTAAGTACATGTTAATTTTTACAATAAAAATGGAATTAAAGAGGGGAAATATTTATAAAATATTACGTCCGTCACATTCCCCTCTCCCCAGATCAAATATGATACAACTTATATTTATTTGTTTTTAGATGAAAGTTCATTTCTTATTTTGTAAATACACTCTTTCCCAATTCTTCTTCAATCTAACAACTCTCCTCCCTTCAATGAAAACAACTTCGTGATCTCTGGGTGTTAAGTCAAAAGTGTCTGATTTTGATGATGGGCGGGATTCAGTTTCGCTCTTCACTTTCTGTCGATGAATCCATTCCTCTTCTCTCCTTAGCGGTGCAGTGCATTCACTAGCAATCCTTCGGCGTGGCATCAGAGTAGTTTCAGGATCAACATACAGTTTATTGTTTTGAACTATAGGAGGAACAGTAACATGATCATTTTTAGCTCAACTTTGGCGAAGCCAAATTTGAGCTTATGCCATGGCCAGTCGTCTGTCCGTCTGGCCATCTGTCCATCTGTCCGTCAACAATTCAATACGGCTCGGGCTAGAGGCCGTATTTATGAACTGATCTTTACGAAACTTCTTGGGTACCTTTGTTATGACCGTGGGACGAGAACGATTGTTTTGGGGTCTGATCCGAAATTCAAGTTGGCCGCTGGCGGACATTTTGTACAGACTTAGGTGAAATCAGATTTTTGCGCAGAACTTCCATATGAAAGCGCTGATTTGAATAATTTTTTGTATGAATGTTTAGTACCATGGGATACATCACATATAATACAGGTTTTTTTCTCGTACGTAAATTATGCAAATTAGACTAACTTTGATGTATTTAGTGTTACTTTCAGCACTGTAAGTGCAAATGCCAATACGGCTTGGGCTAGAGACCGTATTTATAAACCGATCTTTACGAAACTTCTTGGGTACCTTTGGTATCACCGTGCTATAAGAACGAGTGTTTTTGGGTGCAGTCCAAAATTCAAGATGGCCGATGACAGCCATTTTGTACAAAATTAGGTGCAATCAGATTTTTGCACAGAACTTCCACATGAAAGCGCTGATTTGAAAAAAATTTTGTGTGAATGTTTAGTACCATGGGATACATCACATATAATACAGGTTTTTTTCTCGCGCATAAATTATGCACATTAGATGAACTTTGATTTTTTCAGTGCTACTTACACGCAGTAAGTACACATGTCAATACGGCTCGGGCTAGAGGCTGTATTTATCACCGATCTTCACGAAACTTCTTGGGTACCTCTGTTATCACCTTAGGACGAGGACGAGTGTTTCTGAGTGCGGTCCAAAATTCAAGATGGCTGCCAGTGACCATTTTGTACCGAAATTAGGTCTAATCAGTTTTTTGTACACACTTCTATACGGCTCAGGCTAGAGGCCTTATTTATGAACCAATCTTTACGAAACTTCTTGGGTACCTTTGTTATCACCGTGGGATGAGAACAGGTGTTTTGGGGTGTAGTCCGAAATTCAAGATGGCCACCAGCAGCCATTTTGTACCGAAATTAGTGCAATCAGTCTTTTGTACAGAACTTCTGTACGAAAGTTCTGATTTGAATAAATTTTTGTATGAATGTTTAGTAAAATGGAATACATCACATACAATATGGGTTTTTTCTCATGCAGAAATTATGCAAATAAGATGAATTTTGATTTATTTAGTGCTACTTATACACTGTAAGTGCACATGTCAATACGGCTCGAGCTAGAGGCTGTATTTATCAACCAATCTTCATGAAACTTTTTGGGTACCTTTGTTATCACCTTGGGATGAGAACGAGTGTTTCTGAGTGCGGTCCAAAATTCAAGATGGCTGCCAGTGGCCATTTTGTACCGAAATTAGGTCCAATCAGTTTTTTGTCACAACTTCTATACAGCTCGTATTTATGAACTGATCTTCACGAAACTTCTTGGGTACCTTTGTTTTCACCTTGGGACAGGAATGAGTGTGTTTTGGGGTGCCTTTGTTATCACTGTGCTATGAGAACAAATATTTTGGGGTTCAGTCAGACCCACTGTGGGACTCAAAGATTTCTTTTCTAGTTTAGCATCTGACTGTCACCCACCTTTACAATACTTTACCTATACATTTGTTATAGGCTACGGTCAGTATTTATGTACAGACCGTTACAATACTTTATATGTACCTTTGTTATCAGGTCATTACCTAGATGTTTGTCATTGCTGTGTCACATACTATACATGTACATGTCTTGACAAGTTGAGCTACAGTGTCATTGACACTTTCATTATTTTTGTGATGGTCTCTGTGTAAATGTCTATTTACAGAGTTTCTGCAGGTTGCAGAATAAGAGCATTGCCTCTCTGGACATACAAATAACTGAACTGTCCTGATGTGGAATTTCTTCCAGTGACTGGCGAATGTTGCGAATGATGAATAGTGTATGGAGCTCTGGCACTTTGCGACGGGGCATCTCATCCCCCTTTCAGGCCACAAGGGTCTGTCCAAGAAATAGAGCGTGATGCTGGCATCGGGCACCAATAAATCATCATTCAGTTGACACAGTTCATTGTCATCCACAGTCAGCTGTAAAACGTCAGTACACTCCACTGTCTAGAAAATAGAACAAACTTTATTAAATAACAGTTCTTCTTAAATGCCACCCTGTCAACCCCCGAGAGATATTACCTGCCTCCGCAAAAATAATTAACAAATTAAAGCTTGGTTGATACAAGTCCCCTTAAAGACTTCCCAGAGCTATCTCAGTGTATCCCTAAACCAGAATCCACACCACGAGATTGGGCTAAATTATTTTAGAAATGAACCCTACAAAATCAATGATGGGAAGGTTCATATGGAATTCCCATAATTCCCCCATGCTCTCAAACTTTAAACAGACAGCTCCAGGCACACCGATATGTAGTATCTTATGAAATGATTTTGATTTTTATTTATTTTTAAAAATTTTTTTTTTTTTAAAGAAATGGGTAAACCCCACAAAGATTCACAAAAGTGCTATCACTTGCATTCCAAAAACATTAAGTTTTCTTCCTCTAGAACAGTGGCAGATATCAGTATGTAAACAGTAATTAAGACAGAATTGAAACAGAAATGGACTGATGAAAATATAATTAACGTATTTACATAAGGCAATTTCTCTAAGGCGAATATTTATTGGGAGGCCTAACTGTTCTGCCTGTATGTGTTTTTCTATATTCAATGGGAGGAGTGGAAAAGTTGAGGCTCATGTTTGATGCTGTGTCAAAAGACTCATTCTGGTCTTCCGGTAAAACAGTAACATCCCCATCTATACTATTCCCATTACCCCCATTTAAATTTCCAAAATATGGTTTCATGTTATCTACATGTATGACTGCTGTACGGTTCTAAAGCTGTAATTTGTATGTAACATCAGATAATCTTTTTAATACACAATATGGATCAGTCCACCCTTTTTCTAATTTCAGATTGGCTCGAGGTGGATACCACCTCCAGACTTTATCTCCTTCTTTAAATTTACGAGGCTTTAACCCCTTATCATAATTATGTTTTTGTTTGGAAGCTGCTTTATTTAAAAACCCACAAGCAAACTACATTCAGTACTCTCTTGCTTAGTTGCTCTGTATGCCATCATAACATAGGGAAGGTGATTGTCCCAGTCAGTCTGATTCTCATCCACAAATGATGACAGCATTTGTATGAGTGTACGATTAAATCTTTCCACAAAGCCGTCTGACTGTGGGTGATAAGGAGTAGTTCTGGTTTTGTCAATCTCTAATAATTTACATATTTCTGTGAAGAGGTGAGATTCAAACTTACGCCCCTGGTCAGTGTGTATCTGACAAGGTATACAAATCCTCACCATAAACTCAGTTACCACCTTATCAGCCACATTCAGAGCGGTGTGATCAGGGACAGCGTATGCCTCTACCCACTTTGTGAAGTAATCCCCAAGGACAATAATATACACATTTCCATCAGTTGTTATGGGGAGCGGGCTAAAAATATCTATTGCAATTTTATCTAAGGGTGCTCCCACTTGTTCCTGTTGTAAGTGGAATTTACCCCTACCAGGACCAGGTTTTCATTGGGCACAAATGTCACACTCTTTCCACCATCTACTGACATTGGATGTCATTCCAGGCCAATAAAACCTTTTTCTGATAGCATCTAATGTTCTTTCATGCCCCAAATGACCTGCAATTCTATTTGTATGCAACATTTTCAAATATTAAAGTTCTTATGTTTTGAGGTGCAATTCATTTATTTTGCCCAATTTCCAGTTCATTGTTTAGGCAAAGAATTCCATCAAAAATTATCAAGGACTCCCATTTGCTCCACAATGTTTTTGACTCAGGTAGAAGGTAACAAATTCCCCGTGGGAACCCCGGGAAGTAAGCAGCACTTGTTTACTGTGGTCAACCAGTTCCGCTTTACTAGTAAAATAGGACCCAGTCACCAATGCTTGGGGTGAAAGTCCTCTAAAATGGGCAACATGTTGATCAACGATTGACTAAACTTGACTTCATCTCCATGTTGTGTCACGATTAGCCATGGTGCATAAATATGTGACGTTAACCACCAACAAACAAACAAACAGGTAACAAATATCTTTACGATCTGGTTTGACCATTAATGTTTTTTTTAATTGTAGAATTTGGTTTATATTGGGGTCCAACTGTTTCCATTCTTTAATTTCCTGTAGCGTCCAACTTTCTATCCAGTTACTGAATTGAACTGGGGCATCGGAACTGTCTGGCAAAATAGGTGCCATCACAGATTTCGAAAAATCTTTCAGACCTTTTTGATGTTGAACACAATTCCCAGGACAGTCAGATCGTCTACAGTACCTATATGGAATACGTGACATGCCATCTGCATTACCATGTTGTGATCCTTTCTCTCTGAGAAATTTCAAAATCAAAAGTATCTAATTTTGTGATCTGTTCTTATCAAGAATTTTCTCCCCCATAAGAAGTGTTTGAAATGTTGTATAAAGGTAACAGCTGCATATAATTCTCTGTATGTCGTGCAGTAATTTTGCTTACTTTTATTTAAAGATTTACTTGCATATGCAATGACCCTTTCTTCCCCATTCTGAATCTGTGATAGTACAGCGACTAGCATCAGTATCCAAAATGAATTTATCTTCTACAGTTGAGTACTGAAGTATAGGTGCAGAGGTTAATGCCTCTTTTATTTTACGAAAAGCTTTTACACATTTTTCATCCCAGCATAATTTTATGTTTTTATGTGTTAATTTAGTAAGAGGGTAAGCCATGTTGGAAAAATTGGATATGAACTTTCTGTAATACCCCGCGAATCCCATGAAACTCCATACCTCTGATACATTGGCAGGAGTTGGCCACTGGATGACAGACTTAATCTGTTGAGGATCACAGCTGATACCATCTTTGGAGACAATATGGTCTAGAAATTTGACTTCTGTCTGAAACAATGTACATTTCTTAGGCTTCAACTTCAGTCCAGCCTTTTTAAGTCTACATAATACCTCTTTTAAATTATCCAAAGCAAAATCAAATGTACTCCCAAAAATGATGATGTCATCCAAACAACACATACAGCGTTCCCATTGCATCCCTGACAGAACACCTTCCATCAGGCATTCGAACACGGCTGGGGCATTGCATAAACCCATGGGGAGAACTTTAAATTGAAAAAGCCCCTTATGTGTGGAAAACGCAGTTTTAGGTCGATCAGCTGTTTCATTTTCACATTGCCAGTATCCACTGGCTAAATCTAATCTCGAAAACCATTTTGCTCCACCAAGCAATTCTAGACATTCATCTGTCCTGGGGAGTGGGTGGACATCCTTACAGGTCACCTCATTGACCTTCCTGTAGTCCACACAAAATCTCACTGAGCCATCTGGCTTTTTAACCAATAATACAGCCGACGACCATGGGCTTGAACTACGTTCTATTAAATCATTTTCAAGCATTTTTTTAATTTCTTGCTCGGCAATTTCTCTCTTTGCAATTGGTAAGCGTCGCATTTGTTGCTTTATCGGCTTACTGTCTCCAGTATTTATCAAATGCTTTGCTATACCAGTTCGACCCAGTTTACCATCCACTCCCACAAATACATCTCTGAACTCCATTATCAAACTTTTAACTTTATTTAATTGTTTTTCTGTCAGATTTTGTGAACAACGTTCTATTAAAGGAACGAGGTGATCAGGAAAAACATTTTCCTTTTCAATAGAATAAGATAAATTTGGGCATTCTATATTTTCAATAGCTTGGATATTTCCCAAAACTGTTTTTCTGCCAAGTTTTATGGGTTTGGGAGTCAAATTCATTACTGATACATTTATTTGTTTTAATTTGTCTGACACAATTGCTCTCGGAATTAGGAGTCCTTTTGATGCAAACTGGGTAAAAGGTTCAAAGAGGCCATCTGTTGCAAGAAACTTTTCTTTTTTTAAACTAGTTTTGATATTTATTTCTGAGTTTTGGTGCACTGTCACAATGCGATCAACTGTGATATGTGCACACCCAGTACCCTGTTCCTGAAACAATTTAACTCTACATTTATCTAATTTTAGAATATGCTTGGATAATTGTATATCAGCTTGATTTGGTAAAAGGAAATCCACACCAAGTATTCCTGAACAACCAGCAATATTGGCTATAACAAACTCTTGATCAAATACAATACCCCCCTATTTTGAATGGAAGATTTATTTTCCCTAAAACCTCCAGCGGTTTTCCATCAGCAGTTTTATACACCTCATCTATTTTCGCAAGATGACACCTATTTATTTTCAATGCACTATACAGTTCAAACGACAAAATAATACAAGCAGCTCCTGTGTCAATTAACATTTTCACTTGAAAATTCTGGAGAAACACTTGAGCATATAAAAATGAATGACTAATCTGTGCAATACTTATGGCTTCTTCATTTCGTCTGGCCAGACTTTCAGCCACAACACCAGCCGAAACTAGTTTCCCGAATCATTTGAAAGAGAATTTCCTTGCCTCTAAATTCTTAAGGGACAAGAACGATAAAAATGACCTTTCTGTTTACAAAAGTAACATCTCCTATCATTGGATTTTGGTATGGGTCTTATGCAATTCTGATCATTGGGTGTTTGTTTAGGTTTTTGAACTGGCTTACATTATGCGAAAGCTTCAAACTCCTCGGCAAGAGAAATAGCACTTTCCAAAGAATTTGGGTGGTGGAGTTTGATGTGTTTCCTTATTTCTTCATTTTCGAACCCGTCTATGAATTGATCTATTATATAAGTATCTTGATAGTGTATCGGGATATTTGAATAGGCCAGAGAACACAACCTATGGAGAGCATAACCAAACTCAGCTACTGATTCAGCCCTCCTTCGAACTCTATGCCTAAACTCTGTTCTATATGCTGATTCCCTTTCAGGTGGGTTAAATCTCTGAGCCAACAAACTTTTTAAAACCTCAAATTCATTCAACTGATAAGGAAGTAAGTCACTCAGCATTTGTTGGGCTGATCCCCTAAGACACATTGCCAACTGCTGAGCCTTCTCCATCTCATTCCAGCTATTCCACCTTGCTATTAATTCAAACTGCACTATAAAGTCTTTCCACTCTACACTTTTACCGTCAAATTTGTTGGGATCCATAGATTTATGTGCACAATTCCTACTTCTAGAAACAGATGTATCCCCAAAGGAATCATCACACACAGAACCAATATCTAAATATTGTTCAAATGGTGTTCTTGTACTTTCCAACGGAGATTGTACATTTCTCCTTCTGATAACTGAATAGCTATCTTTAGCCCCTGAAAATATCACCCTTCTATGTGGGTCCTTAACAGGAGATGATTCACCCTCAGGGATAAAAGAATCCCCTAGTCCTCTCCTCTGAGGTGACCAAGCACGTTGTTCCTTTGATTCCACTTGTTTAGTGGGATTCTGACTAGTTATAGCCACTTGGGCCTTCAATTTTATATGGTCAAATTCATCCAAAGAGCTTGAATGTTGATCCATATTAATATTTTCTAGAGATCCTGTCGGCGACGCCCAAATTATAATGGGAGCCCTTCAATAATATAGGGTCCTGTAAGAGGTTCTTTGGATGTCTATGGCTGGCAACAATAAATAATAAATTTTATATTTGTTTCATTATATTTATTTCAACATCAATCAAATGAATTCAATCTGAGGAGAGGTTGAAGGGACGGACCTTCATTTAGTTGGTATTAGAGGTGGAACTGTATGCTAGAATTTAGAGAATAATATTTATGGGGCGAAATGTATAGAGGTCAAATTTCGAGGGGTACCAAATTTGATAACTATTCAAGGGTCGAAAAGTGAAGAGCCAATAATTATTATGGGACACATTAATATGGTCCGAAATGTCGGGGGACGACTTTAAATGGGTCCGAAGAGCCAATCTCAAAAGTGCGCAGAACGAACCTTCGAGGGTGGATCTTCGTAACCACAATGAAAATACCTAGTGGGACTAACTTACAGACACATATAGCGACTGCAAGTTCGAGGCAAACTAATAAAAGTTTGGTCCCACAACTCTGTTAAACAGAGAAAGAAGTCAGTGAAATGATTCACCTTTGCAAGAAAATTGTCTTTCTTCCCGAATTCCTACTAGACCAGGGCTTTTATAGACGCGAGAATATAGTGGCCAATGGTGTTGAATTACCAAGTCCGTGCAAAGAATGAACAAACTGACGACGCTCAGTAAACTGAGAGAATGAAATTCCGATAATTAAGGCTGATGTTAAGTACATGTTAATTTTTACAATAAAAATGGAATTAAAGAGGGGAAATATTTATAAAATATTACGTCTGTCACAAATTCACCACAAACTGCTGTCAGTTTTGAAATGTTTGCCCATTCCTCTTGGAAACATTTTCTGAACATTTTCAGTCTTATTCTCTACACTACCACCAAAATACAGCCTCGCATACATCCTAACCTGTGCACTGATTCTGTCTGGAAATTGAACTATCCCCCATATCAATCAACAACATAAACAGCAGTGATGCCATATTTTAACCAAGGGGAGGGGAGGGTGGGAAGAATACGTTTTTCTTTGGAAGAAAAGTTCAGGTAGTGCACTCCACCCACTTGCAGTGTAAAATCATAGCTTACCTAAGTATGGAACAATGATACAGGTTTGCATATTATGCCAACATGTAGAAACAAATGCTTGAATAAGAATTAAAGACTGGGATGATTGTAAGCCTATTTTTGTAATGGATTCATATTCTTGATATTTAAACTTCTTTGGGTATCAGTTTGTGAGTTTGAGATCATTTGCATTCATTTTGGCAGAATTATTAGTCTTATTTAGCTTACATTTTTACAACCAGCATGATTGTTAAATTGATTGTCAGACACAGATCAAAACTTGATTCTGCTACCCTTTTTGAGCCATTTGTGGAATGCAGGAGCTGGGGATTTGGGTGTGGGGGGGGGGGGGGATATGCTTAGTTCGACTTTGACAATCAAACCTCTAGTTACTTTTGGCGATTGTTCTGACTTTAACATCTACTGCCATTCCTGTTCACTAGCCCTCCAGCTGACTCCCTCTGTAAATTCTAAAATTGGTTTTACTACTGTAGTCTTTGTTTAGTGCAGTAAAGCCCACATAATCGGATAGCTCATAATTGAGTAGTCCTGTTAATTAAATATAACTTCCAAACACAAAACCATTTACATGTACCACACCATCAGAACAATTTTGACCTGTAAACTACATATAGGTTATAGAGTAGACTCCTGTTAATTGAAAACAAACTCAGGTAATATTTCAAGAACTCACCATGACAATCACCAAATCCCCTTGTTTATAGACCTATTTGGCCAAAGAACATCCAACACAGGTATTTAATCTATTTTATCTTGTTTGACATAGCACCATGAGCCCTGTTAAGCAAGGTACAATAGAATAAATTATCATTGTATCTCTAGAAAACAGGAAAGTGATTAAATTTCCATTAATTGAATACTCCTGTTAATTGAATAATTTTCATTGACTTTCAATTAACAGGGTTTCACTGTACTATAATTTATTACTACTACTGTTTTGATGGCACCACTAGCTGCTACTACATTTTCTACTACAGCTGCTTCTATTGCTTTGTTGATGTCTAAGGACAACCCAGGCCTGAAGCTAGGAGGGCCCTATCCACCCATGTCCATGTATGTTGTAAAGTTTTGTTGTCTGTCAGGAAATGGCTGGTTACCTGAACACCAGCATTTAATCCGAAAGCTACTAATATTTGGAGAAACAAAATGTTGACCATTTCATGAAACCACAAATTTAATTATGCAATAATTGTGAAGAGAAATGTCAAAAAATAAAAATAATTGAATGTTTTGAGTCTGTTTTATTTATTATTGCTTTAAACAAGTATATTGAGTTGGGTTTCAATTTCATACTGACGGTCAACGACCCAGGAACACTGTCAGAACATTTTAACTTTCACTCTAATAGGCTTGAAACTTTTGAGATTCTGGCTTCAGGCCTGGTATTGTCATAATAACTAACGCCACTCATCCGACTTTGTGTAACAGATCCCAGAGCAGGCCAGGCTTTGGTAACTCTATTTTGTTGAATTTGCTTATGGGCTACATGTGTTTCGATCAAAATGAAATTACATACATTGAGACCATTTTGTGACTCTGTCACTTCAAAATTTACTCTAACATGTGTATAAGAAAACAGTACCTGTACCACAGTATTAAAGACACAAAATAAGAAAAACACTTAAGAGATCATATCGGTAGGTACTAAGAAAATGGCAGTGTGTACACTCTTTACCCTGCTAGCAGTCATAGATAATACGACCTTGTTCTGTATAAAGGTCTTGAAAAAATCTCATTATTTTCGAATATTATCTTGGATAATACAGTCATTCTGAAACATTTGCTAGAATGCATTACCATTTAGCCTCTCGTTTGTTGCAGAACGATTGAAGTTTCTTTAAAGATAGCAGTCTTGTTTTTGTAATGTATGTGTTGCATTTTTTTCTCAAAGCACCAGCTAATAGAACACTTTCAGTGACAGTTGTTTGCATTTTTTTTCTTTTTCAGACTATCACCTAAAATGTTTATTCGAAACCTGGTACAAGTTACAGTCTAAATCAACATGGACTACTTCCACAAAAGACATTCAAATTGTATATCATGGTCTGTATATTTTGAGTTTTGTACTCCAGATGCTAATTGTGTTGAGGAATGCAGCTCTTGAATGCTACTTTTTAGCTCCTCTGACTGAAAGTCATCAAGAGCTTCTGCCATCACTTGGCATTCATCAATCCATAATCTGTTGTCTGTTAGCTTTTACATAACAGTCCTTTCCTTCAGAACCAGTGCCAGGACTGGCATTCTAGAAAATCAAGGAGTGCAAAAAATTGCCCCCCCCCCCCCCACCCCAGATTGCCTAGAAGTGCAATTGCACAAGCAAATTTTAATGCATGTACAGGGATGCTATTTAGCTTAAATATCTTGGAAGTTATTACTAAGGTGAGTTACCATTGTACTAACTTGTATGTGTCCAAATAATTACTATTGATTAGTAACTATACTCTCCCAAAAAAGAAAGTGTGCATGCTAAAAAATAACACTAAAAAAAGATATATATCATTTTCATTCATGGAAATTTTTTTCAATCACAGATGAATCAATTTGTGATCAACACGAGAAATTTCATTACGCTACGACAAATACTCTTGGTGCCATGGAGAGTCAAAGATACTAAGGGTCAAACACAAAAGTCACACACTCAATATCTGGCATGACCTCCGTCTGCATCGACTACTGCTGTGCATCTACGCCTCATGGAAGCGAACAAGTTAGCATGGAAGTGTTGTGGGATGTTGTTCCATATTCTGATAAGCTGTCTTTGGAGTTCCACAAGCGTTGACAGTGCATGGGGAAGCCGGCGTAGCTGATGTTTCATTTCGTCCCATACGTGCTCAATGGGTGAGATATCGGGCGAATTTGTGGGCCAGGGAAGAACATCCGCTTGTTGTTGCTGCAGATACTGTTGAGCAACACGAGCTGCGTGGGGTCGGGCATTGTCCTGCTGTAGAATGACACCGGGGCCATGACGTTGCAGAAATGGGACAACAACAGGTGTAAGCACTTCATCTCGGGGGGGGGGGGGGGGGGGGGGGGGGGGGGTGGAGTGTGGGGGGAGGGGGGTAATGCTGTCATTCAGGGCCTCCAGACACGACCACGTCTGGTGAGAGTTATACCCCCTCTGTGGGGGATGTTCAGTCTTTAACCGTGGTGGATACTGCGGGGGCTGTTGAGTTGTCTGGTGAACAGATGCCTGGTTCCGGGACTATGGTCCCTCTCCAGTCGACATCTGTGGCTGTCACTAGGGTTGTGACTCCTCCTTTGGAGGCCGAGTTTGGTAACGCTGTCGTTCAGGGCCTCCAGACATGACCACATCTGGTGAGAGTTATACCCCCTCCGTGGGGGATGTCAGTCTTTAACCGTGGTGGATACTGCGGGAGCTGTTAAGTTGTCTGGTGAGCAGATGCCTGGTTCCGGGACTATGGTCCCTCTCCAGTCGACATCAGAGGCTGTCACTAGGGTTGTGACTCCTCCTTTGGAGGCTGAGTTTGGTTGCTCTCTCCCCTTTTCCACCAGTTTCAACAGCTCCCATCGTATCTGCTGCTACTGCTGTTCCGTCTGCAACATCATCAGTCACCATTTCAGCCGGCCTCAGCTTATCCCTGCGGGGTCTGCAGCGATGTCTGGTAGTGTGGATGTGGGGTATCAGCCTCAGCCTTTCCAAACTTCAACTCTGCAAAGTCAAAAGGGGCTGCCGACCAAACCTTCTGCTGTGGCCTCTCAGCCGTCGAGCACAGCAGTTTTATCCCTGCAGAGGTCTGCAGAGGTTCTGGTAGTATGGACGTGGGATATCGGCCTCAGTCTTCCCTGACTTCAACTCGGCGAAGTTGGAAGGGGGTGCCGGCCAACCCCTCCACTGTGGTCTCTCCGCCGTCAAGCACTGCAGTTTTTTCAATGGATTCGGATGTTCATGGTGGGGCCACTATGAACTCTATGGCATTTCCATCCATGCACTCTGGCCACATGGCCAGTTTTGCGGACCAACGCCTTTTGTGCAGCCTGGACCTTCTTTCTGTCCCTCAGAGGTCTGCAGCAACTCTCCGGAGTTCCTGCTCTGTAGATCCTTGGGGTATGTCATACCCCTATATGCATCTGCCTTCAGATGTTTCAGCTGCAGCCCGTCGCCCCATGTCGGGTGTATTTGAGGATCGTGACCCTTCGCTGGTTGAAAGGCGCCGCCTCCCGGGATTGGAAGCAGGCCGCTTTCTGATCCCTCAGGTGTGCCTATACCATGGGAGGCATCGTCTGGTTTGCCCATGATGGGCTATGTGTCTTCTGACTCAGGGGATGAGTCCGACAGTCTTCTGATTTGGGGGCAGCTCTTGACTTTGTGTTTGGGTTCCTTCCAGATCTCAAACTGTCAAACCTGCCAACAGTGTCAGCCAGGCCATGATCATCAGTCGCGTGCCTACAGCCTGTGAAGCAACCTGCTTCTGGGCACCTTTCGACCGCCGTGCCAGTTTACAGCTTTTGGACTCGAAGCTGAGTTCCAAGGCTATGATGGCTATGAAGACTTCATTCTTCACCAGGGTTGACACTTTTTTTTGCCTCCAGTGCGTAATTGTTCCTACGATTCTGCCAATCCGTCTGTCTGCCAGACTTTGACGGTCTTGGATCAGGACTCTATCTCCCTGGGCTTTCCAAGCCCAAGTCAGCCATTATTCCTATGGCGACTCTGGAGTCCATGTTGGGCTTATCGAGAGAGATGCTGGGCATGCTTTCTCTCTCTTATCACGTTGTCTCTGCTTTAACTGCTTATCTACCTCCAGATAAGTTTGACTACGTAAAGGCTCCTTTGCATGTGCTGTCCAAAGCGCTGATTTTGAAGGAGGGGAATTTCTATGTGCACACCTGGTCATCAAATGCAAAAGAGCTTTAGTCAGCTGCAACCAAAGACAGTGTATTGATCTCTAATCTTATTGTGTCTGTTTTGGGGTCGTTTTGGAACATAGGTTCTAGTAAGTTAATATTTAACAAGGTTTTTCACTGTGATGAACTAAAAACCAAAAGAGAAATTCTATGTGAAATATCTAGTGTGTTTGACCTGCTTGGTTTCATTGCTCCTGTAACTGTTTGTGCAAAAATGTTCATAAAAATCCCTGGTCACAGTCTGTAGATTGGGATGAATCAATATCTCATCAATTAAGAGTGGAGTTCTATCAGAAAAGGAGATCCAAAAAGCTTTAAAATCATCTTTTAAAAGGTCTGTGAACCTTTATGATACTGTTGTAAATGAACTTGAAATTAGTGTTGTGCAGGTTTTTTTTTCTTGTTTCGGTTTGATTTCGGTTCGTTTTTTTTTTTTTTAAAAACTCGGTTTATAGGTCGGTTTTCATTTTTTTTTATAGTAAGACATCTGCAGTTTCGAACAGAAACTATGTAGGTTCAATATAATGCCCATGCTGTCATATTTTCAATGATGATTTAATTGGCTGTGACTAGCATTGGCCATTGGTACTAAGTGTATAAATGGCAGGCATTATCAAAACCAAAAAAAATAAAAGAAAATAAAATGTAACAGTGTTCATAGAAAACCACCACTCAGCACTCACCAATTCTGGGCACATGCCCCCCCCCCCCCCCCCCACCACCACCTCTGGTCTTTACGTTCAGGCGTAAGAGAGTCTATGATAAATTGATATTAACACATGGGTGCAAAAAGAGCCAATTCACAATTTCCCAGCGCTCTGTTCAGTGTTCACTCCTGGGTGGGGCCCTGGGCAGCCTAGTGAGCCCAGTGACCCTACCAGGCATTGCAAGTAATACCAAGCGTTGCCAAGTGGGTCATCTAGACACCCATTCTAAGATATTTGACAATGAACTGGAGTATGGACTCTTTTCAGTACCCCTCCCCCCCCCTCCCCACTTACAGTGATGGCTAGTGCCACCACCCGCCCTAGTAAGATAATCAGCAATAATTTCATGTCAGTCTGGAATGGGAAAGTCATATTGGTTGGGCTTCAAAACGAACCACTTTACCAAATACCTATTGTCTATCTATATTTGGCCTTGGGACGTTTCGGCCTTGGGACGTTTCAGTTCAAGACGTTTCGGCCTTCATATATTGAACTAAATAGAATAAGAATTTGGGGTTTCATGTTTTTTGTGGGACGAAACGTCCAGGATAAAACGTCTTGGGTCGGAACGTCCCAAGACTGAATCGCAGTAAAACCTCTTCCCAGATAAGCACATCAAGGGAGACAACAGATTTACATCCGAAACACGTGGTTGGGAAACCCGTGACAAATGTTATTTTCAAATACGACAATGAAATACCAAGACCTTTTTCTGATATGATATTATTCACTGTCCAACAGATTGTAGATAAGTAATTTTAATTAATTTGATTGACTATTTCAGACAAACCTGTTCGAAAACGAAGCGAATAGTGCAAGGTATTTCCTGTAATCAGTGAAATGTAGGCGCGTCGGCTGCCTGTTTTGTCATTCTCCCAGAAAAACACAACCCATTTTACGTCAACAATGTGTGATTGACAACTTGTCATACATCATTCTGGAGTGATCGGGACATGCTGCAGTGACCCCTTTACATCCAGAATGTGGCGTGCATTGATGACACTGTCATTTCCTGACAAAGCTTGACATTTCAGACGTTGTTAGTGCAAACTGAACAATGAAAACATCTCTTCCCGATGTTTTAGGAAAAAAAAACGAAACCGTACTCATTTATCAATTACACGGTTTTGGTTTTAAAGCAAAACTGACTTATAAAGCCGGTAAACCACACAACACTACTTGAAATTCACATATTCATGGGTGCCAGTGCACAAGCTTACTGGACCGTTCCATGTGTTAAATTCACAGATGGAAGTGCACCACAGTAGGTTGTAGCAAGAACCTGAGTGGCTCCAGTAAAAAAAAATACCACAGCTGGAACTAATGGCAGCAATAAAAGGAGCTCGGCTTGCTGTGCACATCTGAAGTAGCATTCCTTATCTACAGAAGGTGAACCTAAACATATGGACTGATAGTACAATTATACTTTACTTGCTGAATTCTGATAAAAAGCTACCAATATTCATTTCGAACAGAGTGTGTGAAATTAAATCAGTAACTGAGAGAATGTAGTTGGTGGCACTACACTTCTACTGAAAATCCTGCTGATCTTCTAAGCTGCAGTTGTACAAGTGATGAGATATCTATTAATTGCTGTTGGTGGAATGGCCCAGAGTGGCTACTAGTTGAAAAGGAGTGGCCAGACTGGTTACGAAACAATGAACAAATAAATAACTTCATAGATGTTGAGTGGAATCGGTCATTGCCGGCATTTGTCTTTTGATTTGTACGTAACATACAAAACAATGAAAGTGATCGCATTAATAGCATGTTTACTATTAGTGAATTGAACAGTGCTGAACCGTATCTTGTACACCAGCGCCAGAGTGAAGCATTCTCGGATATACTGAAAGCTTTAAACAATGGATATGTTTATCAGCTGTTTTTGTCATTTTATTGAGAGATGCGGTTTATCAGTAAAGTTAATCTCAGACAATGCCAGCACGTTCGAAAGTGCTGCTGACTTTATAAAAGTGTTAATATCAGACCACCATGTGAATAACAAACTGTGAAAAGGAAATGTCAGATGGACATTCATCCCTAAACATGCCCCATGGTTTAGCTGCTTTTATGAAAGGTTGATATGACTCACAGAAAAAAAGTTTTAAGAAAGGTATTTGGAAAATGTGTGACTCCAAATGAACTTGTTACGGTTATCATTGAAGTTGAGACTGCAATCAATGATAGACAACTAACTTTCATTTCATCAGATAATGACAACATGCACTCTGTGACACCCTCAACTCTCAAGCTCCGGAGATATCTACTCAGGCTTCCTCATGCACTTTGTGATGATGTCAAAATTGCTGATCTAAACTATTTTGATGATAAACTCATTAGTCAACCTAAATCTCTTGCCAGATTCTTTAAGAATATGTGGTCGCATTTGGAAAACTGAGTACCTTCTTTCACTCAGAGAATGTTAAAACAGAGCAAAATGTTCCTCCAAAACAGTTCAATTCAGTGACATAGTATAGATCCACAATGACTGTTCTTGAACAGAATGAAAATTTATCATCGCCAATAGTTTACATGTTAATAAAGATGGAAGTGTTCGCTCTTTAACTTTATGCACTAAAAATGGTAACAAACTGCCAAGTAGTCAAACTGTATCCTCTCATGGTTAATTTTGCTTTTCCTGATGAGACTGATTGTGATGTGTCATGGTTACGTAGGTTTACACCAGAAAATAGAACAAAATGCCACGCAGCCATCAAAGCTGCAGAGGGAATAAATGAATTCAGTACAGAGTAGTGTAATGACTTTATTCATACAGACATTATTCTTTATGTAGATATGTTCCACCATTTCCCCTGTCTGCCCCTGGGAGAATGTGCCGGAGATAATAGCTGTATTATTGGCCAAGGTATTGTGACTTATTATTGTGTAATTGACTGGTGATTAGTTTTCAGTTCTGCTTGTCGAGTTAAGTGTGGTGTTTGAAGGACAGAATTTTGCCATAGTCAATGAGGTAAAGACGTGAAACTATGCTACAATTTCATTCAAGATTCATTCGTTGTGAAAAGTGTCACCTCGTAAAATTGGCCATAACTGTTGAGAATTTCTCAGGTCTGTACCATAATTTTAGTAATGGTTTTTAGAGAAAAGATTTTCGAAAGTATGGATAGGGTGGCTTGATACATGGTTTGATATTAAAAGTTCAAGAAAAATGTATAAATTGGGAATTGTGTGGGATAGACCTGGAAATTCAAAAAAACTAAAAAATGTTAAGTTAACAAGTGTGCCAAATTTCATAAGTGCAGGTGAAGAGGAAGGATCCTAAAAGTTGAGTGGAATAAAAAAAAAATGAAAAGGTTCAAAATTGCTATAAGTCATTTCAACTCCATTGAATGACTTAACTAGATTATTTTGAAATCGCAAGCTAATTTCCAAATATCATCCAATGAAACATGTCCAACACCCAATGGGCCCAACGAAAAGGAGAAGATTATACGGCATTTTAACATACTAAGCTGTCAGATAACATGGCCCATATCGCTCCCTGTTGCTTGAAAGCCAAGTCTATCTTACACCAGAATAACAGTACCATCCATTGACAGTAAACTGTGGCCAAACTTCTAGGGAAAGCATCTCAAACATTTTCAGTGCAATTTGAAAGTAGACTGCCGGACATGGTCATAGCATTTTGAACTCCTGAAAATGTTTTTTAACCTTTAAAAAAGCCTAGCATTATAAATAATTATGCAAAGAATGAACAAACTTAAGAACTTTAAATAAAGTGAATAAATCAAAAAAAGAAAAACTGTTACCTTCTAATTTTTTTTAGCTCTACTACACTCTAGAACTTAAAAAAAAATCTGACGTTTTAATTTTTGATCCAACAACCCCCCCCCCCCCCCCCCCTCTCCCCCCCCCCCCCCCCACGACTCCCCCAACTCCAGATGTCACCTCTGAGTTCATCAATAATAGTTAGGAATTTTCTAGGGTGGCATCACATTTTATGGAGTTTTTTTTTAAGATTATTGTCAAAACATTGCAGAAAGATGGACCTAAAAATGAGATGAAAATAAAACATTTAAAAAATTAATTGACATCTGGTTCCTTCCAATCGAGGGTCAAAAATACAGAAAGTAAGAATAGACGAATCAAATTTTTATTACCAGAAATTAATGTGCAAAGTTTTAAAGCCGTATCTTTCAAAACTATGGAGCTCTGCATGTCAAAAAATAATTGTTCCTAATGATTAATGTCTGAAACTGCATACAATTTGAAGTGACTTCAAAACGTAAAAAATGATGGTGTCTTGAAAAACAAAAAATACAGCTATCTTTTAATTTTTTAAACGCCACAAAATACTAAAATTTCACACATTTTTTCATACAGTGTTTACTGGAGTTGATATTTTTAAATTTTGAAATGGGGTGGGCTTGAATGCTGTTGTGGATATTAAAATATTTGGAAAAAAACATAAAATTCACATTGCTCTCATTGGCATTGTAATTTGGGAAAGGGGATGGTTATCAGGGTGAGAATTCATGGTTGCGGTATGTGTGCCAATTTCATCATTGTGGGTTGAGGGGAAGTGTTCAAAATTTTGGTCTGATGAAAGAAATAGAAAGAAAAAAAGGCTGACAGTTGCCATATAAGTCATTTCAACTTAATTGAATAACTAAACTAGAATTTTCACTTTCAAGAAATTGAGAGATTCACCTATTTCACCTGAAGGGTGCTTCACATTGATTGTGGGAAGCAACCATACAAAGCTTTTTGACCTCTCCCTGGTTACTAAAACTTGCTAAATACTAAAAAGAAGCCAAGTATTTTTCTGACAATATCCACCATCCTGCAGCCAGCCACTAAAATGATTGGATTAAGCTTTATAAGATAATTTATAGCAGCAAACATTCAACAGATGATGCTGCAAACAGATGTGAAAAGCTTTTCAGACTTAATATTACATTCTGATCTCACAGGAAATTTTGCAAAAAAATGAACATTGTTTGACAGGAGGCCAATTCCAGCTAGCATAATGGACCAAGGTTAAACATTTCATAATAACAAATAACAGCAAAGATGTTTCACCAGGATTGTGAAATAGAGCCAGACCTCTCCTGTTTCTCAGTGGAGAAAATAGTTACTTAGGTTTACCAGGTTCTCTCAAAGGAGCATTTCCTTGACAATACCAATCTTTATGTAGCCAGTGCAGTCATTGGGTTAAACTTTACAGCATAACTTACAACAGTCAATATTCTTGAGATGTGATGATGCAAATAGTTATGCAAAACCTGTTCATGTTTCTTATTTGAAGCTGATGGGAAACTCCTGCCAATCTTGTCAAATTTTGCAAAGAAATCACCAGGTTTTTTTTGCACAACTTGACAATGTCAAGTATGAGCTACTGGGAATGGTCATCCATCATCTGTCCATACATACATCTGTCCATCCACATTTCCTTTAGCGCACCCGACAGGCCACAGCTCTTACCCAATCAGTTCCAAATTTCATACATGGCTTTGGGGCAATGTCCAGATGGGAGCTATGCATTACTGGATCTTTCTATTTAGTTCAGTCCATTCTTGGTCAAGTTGAGCTGCTGTATCATTGACACTTTCATTTAATGAAAACTGTCCAAGATTGTTTAAATGATGAAATAATAGGCCTGATGATATCAACATAAAATCTCTGGTGTTTGAACTTGGATTTTCAAAATTTTTCCAACTGTGTAATTAGAGTAAAGCATACTAAAGTATGACTGGAATTAAAATGAATTGAAATGTCGCTTAACTTAACCTTCATCCAGTGAAACATAATAATTAATGTTTTGAAAATCCAGTTGTCTGTCTTTGTAGCATTAAATATAACTGGTCAGTGGAAGTGAAAAAAATAAAGGTGCATCTTTTGAAGTATAGTTTGACAGGTCTGTGAAGTATAAAAGCAGTATCAGTTGTATATTCTGAGTTCTGCAAATCACAAGGAAGGGTACATTTTCAGAGAGTAAATTTTGAAATGATGTGAAAACGTC